>VDFB02252616.1:199070437-199422834 GCA_007258455.2 Sequoia sempervirens
TTCTTCATATAACTTATGGTTCATCTCATAATTCAACTTTGCACTAGCACAAGAGACTTCAAAGTTGCTACCTAATATATTGGGAAATAAAATTTGATTACACTTTGGAGATGCATTGACAATCTTAAAGAATACTTTGAACATAGCCTAACATGAAATGGAAAATTGGACTAGAATTGGATGCATAAAAGTGGGCTTGAGAAATTTATGAGAATTTTGAATAAATTTATCTTCAAACAATGAAGAATAGTTGAAATACTTGACTCTAACTATATCAAATATGACCTAGAGACAATGGACTAGCATTGTGCCTAGTAGAGTCATCAATTTGTTGGTTATATTTTAAGAACCAAACTTAATCTCAACAATTTCCTATTATTTTTTCATAATTTAGTGATCAATAATGGTGAGGATTGGCCAATGACTAGGTGAAAGCTTGATATGCTTTCCCTCTACACTTTGGGCTCGGCAAGACCCAAGAGGGTGATCCTTACAATGTTGTAAATGATACTCTTGTGCTAAATTACCATCAAAATTGTGAATAATAGATACATTCCCATAATTTTCAAATTAGATGAAAATCCTAAAGAATTTGGTTAATTCTTTAACAAATGACCACCTGAAGTATGGAATGGATGATTCCTCAAAATAAATTACAACAACTTGAGGTGTATAAATGATTTTATAAATGGATTTTTTCTTTGAAAGACATGGCCAACTCAATTACATCAACGATAACCAAATTAATAGATCAATACTTTATCCATGGGAAAAAATTGTAATACATGGGTAATTGGACTTAACATTTATGGACTATTGTGATATTCCTTGTAATAAAACAACTCAAGTTCTCCCAGAACAAAAACTACTTATTAATCCTTATACTTCATCACAAACACATGTGATTTCATCAAAGGGTTTTAATTCATTCTTCAAATTAAATCAAAGATAAAACCATACATTCAACCAAAACGAATGAAGAAAAATAAAAGGTCCATCATTTTATTTATAATTAGAGTAACAAAATATAATAGGAGAGAAGTTGTTCCAAAATTCTTACTTCTCATTCAAATTCCATTACTACTATAAAACAATTATGCCTATTACAAACTAGAATTTATACCTAAGAATCAATACTATTCTATTCCTCTATGCTTGATTTGCAAAATTCTCATTGTGTGAGTTCAAAACCTTTTTCAACCAAAGACCCATGCAATTGGCCTTGAATTCCCATTTATAGAAATATGGGAGAAACAAGTTTCAAGCCAAATTATGCATTAAGTAACATTTTACATTTGACATACATTTGAATTTGAATTTCAAAACATCCCTAAGTGATTATATTTTAAATTCCATGAGGGGGAAAGCATATAAGACAAAACTCATTTCCATTCATTGAAGAAGATTTACCCACCTTCCAAAAGGAATCTTTCATCATTGTAGTAGCATCATATCATCCTCTTCACGAGTAAAATTTTCTTCCACATGGACATCTAGTCAACAAAAACCAGAACATAAAGCAATAAAGAGCAAAAGAAATATCCATGTCCATGTTTGCACTTTGCACCAATTTTCCTAATTGATAGGACATAACATTTTGTAATTTTTCCTCTTAGGGTTAATTTGTTAATTTTTTGAGTCGTGCTATAATCCTCCTTAGTGGGCCAGTGTATGTCCATTAATTCCTACACCTTGGTGTTGTGCTAGTTATACCTGGAATTAATAAGTGGGCCTCTTTAACAAATGCATTCAACCTCACTTCAATCCCTATCATGTTGTTAGCAACAGGATTCAACATGGAAAAATCTATGAGGTTGATTGATCCCTTAAAATGTGGGAATAAATCTCCTAGCTCATCCTTCCAAATAGTAAATTCCTTCAGTCCACCCTTATCATTTAATATCTTGGGCATACCATGCCCCTCCATGTCCCTAAACATTTTTAATTTGTTCTGCAACTATACTCCTAACTTTCCACGAAATGTTGAAATTCCTCCCAATTGATCTACTGCCTTAAATATATCTAGTATATTTGTAGGAGCCTCAAGGTCATCTTTCATATTGGGTAACATTTATTTCAAGGCTCCAACCCTAGCACTCCATTCACTCCAATCATTTTAGAAAGCATTTTGAACTTGAACATACCTTACATGAGCCTCATGGATGGTTTTATATGCTCCCAAAACAATTTTAGCTTTGATTACTATCTCCATAACCCTTTGGTTCAATACATCATTAAAAATATCATCTACCACATTGGCAGTCTCTTCCTTGGCTTTCTTAGCATTATCTTTTTTTATTTGCACTTCCTTCTTCAAATTTTTAATTCTCAGTGCCAAAGTCTCCCTATCCTGAGCTGATAAATCTAATGAAGATGAAGAGGGGGATGGAAATTCTCTTATTTATTGGCTTGATTATGTAGTGGCCCTCATCTTATTACACACATCCAAAATATTTTTCTAGTATTTCAACATTGCATCATACTTTTTTTGTGATATATGTGTAGTGTCAACACTTAGAATGGTAGCATGCACAGTCAGCTTTGCAGCCTAGATTGGAGTTATTTATGTGGCTCTCTTTACCACACCTAAAAAAATAACATCTTCAATTGACTTGACAACCTCAGGATTTCCAGTATTTGGTGCCATCAATGAAATTGCAAGAGTATGCAATCATGGACTAAAACCTAATTCAAAAACTTAGTTATCAATGTGTTCTTCTAATACATACACTTGAGGTTCCTTTCTTATTGATCAAATTCAATAGTAGAAGAGTCCACCCTAGGAGAAAAAACATTCTACTCTCCTTAACAATTTTCCTTTCCTCTATAGGAGCAATTGCTACTATTTCTATCATTATCTTTTCCTCCTCTACCTTCTCTACATCCTCTTGTTGAGAAGGATCTACACTGTCCTTAGCCTGATCAATTATTTTCTTTATGGCTTGGCTTCGATGTTCGATGATGAACTCTTTAAAATCCTTGGTTTGAACAAAATCATCATCAACAAGAAACCCATCACATGCCTTGATTTGAGGATCATCATTAGTTTCTTCATTGTACTCCCACTTGACAGTTCTATCTTGGGGAACAAATGGGTCAAGAGTATTATTTCTTTTAGGGGAATGGAATCTCATCTCTATCACCTCATCATTAGGCACATGCTCCGCATATTTCTCTTCCCTAATTATTTTAGTATCTCCTCCTTCAACTTCCAATGGTTGTTCTGGAATGTCCATAGCTTCATGTTGCTACTCCAAGATGGCTAGTGCCTTTCCAATAGCCTCTTTAACCTTCACTTTAAACTCACCTCTTTGATAGTCTTTTAAATTTTTCATATCCCTCTCATAGGGACTCTTAATATCATCTTATGGACTAACATAAAATGTATTCCTCTTTATGATATCTTCCTCAATATCACAAATGGCAATCCACTCCCTCTTCCTTAATGCTACTACACATCATTTATTATATTCCTTATTACATCATTAGTGTATAATTTTTTTTGAGAAAATCAAGACAAACCTTTCTTCCTTTTCATGTTATTCACAAAACCTTCTGGATCAAAGTTTTTAACCTCATTAATTGGAATCTTGAGGTTATTCAACATTATTCCAAATTTATCATAACATTATTTAGTAGTTTCCTTAAAATAAGCAAGTATACATTGCGGTGTTATCACCCAACCTTACCTAGCAGTCCTAAATTGCTCCTTATCCATAAAATCTAACTGCCAAATGAGTTCCACGAATTCCAATCTATCGAACACATGTAGTGGAAAGAAATGAGGTGCAACCTTGGCTCCATAAGCCCTAATCAAAGTGTAATGTATACGTAGAAAATAGTCACCCCAATTGTGAGTTGTTGTTGATCCTTCTATCTCTTTGGGGCACATAATATATCTCATAACTCTTGAAATAATTTAAAGAGGCTCCACACCCATACTCTCCAAAATACCAAATCTTATAACATTTCAAGAAGCAAGATAATTTAAGTGGCCAAAGTTCAATCCCAAATGTGAGTCCACAATTGGACAGACAAATCATTTCCTTCCTCATCCTTTTTCCTTAGCTTAACTTTCTTCTTCAACTTCTCCTATCCAACATAAAGAATCATGTGTATTAACAAAGAATAGTAAAGAAAAACAAGTGGGGCACTACTATCCTTTAAACCAATCAACCCCTTATGCATTTGTTCTGCAATATATGTAGTATAATTGAATCACCTATTGGAATTCAAATTATGGATATCTATCATCATCTCCAACAATTAAGTTGGTATCCTCATATCAAACTTGTGGGCCATATCCTAATCCAAGTAGTAGTAGGTATTCTTGAAATAATTATCAAACTCTTCACAATCAAATGGTTCCAAATCTTTACGACCAAATCCTCCCTTATCATCCTTTTTGTGCCTAGAAAGAACATTCCTTCTTTATCCATTTGTGTTATTTTCATACTCATTGCATAAGCTAGAAAAATTAATGTTGAGAGTATAATTAGGGTTCAATTTGAACACCTCCACAATATTATCTCTGGTTACCTCAAAGATTAAGGTTCCATTCTCACTTTTTATTTTTCTATCCTTGGCATCATAGTGCTCTTCTAGCTCCAACATTACATCAATTCCATAAACACATTTGGTACCACTAGCCTCCCAAGGTTAAAACCCCATAGGTGTTGGGCTAAGCATTTATAATATCTTGTATTGAAGGCATACAAGAATAATTACCAAACACTTTGAGGTAGAAGGACCAACCCAATCCCAGTAGCATTGTCAACCAATTTTCTAGTCACTGCAACTTTCCCTCTAGGTCTTTTACCAATCTATGTTCCTCCCATAGTGATATATTTGGCTTCACCTTCCATAAACCTAGAAATATTTTTCTTTTCTCCTTTGGAATTTTAGATTCCTCAAGAAAATCTAGCGTAGGTGTGGGTTTGTCATCTTGGGGTTTGGGTTCCTTAACCCATTTGTTCTTAGGTTTCCTCTTAGACTTAATGCTAGATTCACTGGGTTCACTCATTTTTATGGTGTAACAAAACTAGGGTTTATGAATATTCAACTTACAAAAGGGGCCTAATAGTTTATGTTCTCAAGAAACAAATTGGTAGAACGAAAACCCTCCCATACCTCACACAATTCTTACCCACCTAAGTAAATTTTCAAAATATATGAACCCTTGCAAATCCTAAGCGCCTAATTTTTTTATAATTTTCACTAAATCCCTAAACTAGAGCTTAATTCAAGCACAATTGACATAGAAAGGTGTAATTACTTGGCTACCCAAGAAAGAATTTGTCTTCAACATCTCTGTAACTATTTTATTGAGCCAACAACCTTCTTTATGGATAGGTAATGGAGTGTATTCACCATTAATGCCTAAAAGAAAGCTCGCACAAGCAAACTGGCACTTAGTCATTTAAGTTCAAATTTTGGCCATTAGATCTTTTGATTTAAAATTTCATCCATAACTCTCCTTCATCCTCACACTTTCTTTTTCTACTTTTAGTGATTCCCTTTTGAGGTTTCCACATCACTTTTATTTTCCTTAGTCACCTTTTACTTGAAAGCCATCCCTCATTAATAATTTGATCTTAGCTCCTTTGGATAAATCCGTGATGCTTTACAACCTGGCAATGAGGGGAATATTCCACTGAATATTCCATCACTCATCACTAATATGTTCCTTAGATCTCCATTTGTAACTGTGATACCTTTAGGTGGTGTGATGGGGATAAGACATAACATTCTATCACTCATCAATGATATTTCTTTTCCTTTATGTATCCTATCAATGACATGAACCATATATTTGATAGGATCTTAGCTGTTAGATCTAGGTCTTCCCTTGACTTTATTCTTCACCCATCACCCATCACTAATTCATATCTCAATAGAAGAATCACATTAGCGATGAGAGAAAAGTGGCGATGGAGGAATATTTGGCCATGTGTCCACATTACTTGATCAAGGGTAATAAAAGCATCTCCCTTAGTAACACTTCAAATCAATGATGGAACATTGGGGCAATAGACTTCATCACTCATCACTGATTTGAAAAGGACAAGTGAATAGCAATCTATGATAAGTGATGACATAGTAAATGCAAATGGCCATTAGGTTATTATGTGTCATTGATTTAGAACATAAACATTTTGGGCAACCAGAGATACAAAGGAAACTAGTGATAGTAAGTAAATATTTCATATCATGCATCACTAATAGGAAACACAAGTTCCAACATCCATCTTCGATGGATGATACAAAATGATATGTTCATCATGGATTGTTGATTCAAGACAAGGGGTGATGAAACATTCCATGATAGGTGATATGCAGAGAGGTAAGTGAAAACTTAAGTGAGGGTAATTGACATGTGCTCATATGTTGTTTTGAAAGGGGGTCTGACTAGGAAGGAGGGACAAGGCTTTAGAAGACTTAAGATTATTTTAATAAAGGATGTAAAGGACAAATATATAAAATTTTCCAACCTTATAAAATATTATCCTCAGATCTAGAAATAAGAAGGAAATATTACACAACGTGTAAATGGGGAATCCTAACCATAAGGGGTCAGTTGATACATGAGTACAAAGACTTAAGTTGTTCTAATATGACTAGGGACTGACTATAGCAAGTCAACAAAGGATTAGACCTAAAGATAATGATTTAGAAGGAAGGGGAAAATGTGCTAAGTAAACCAACCCAAAAACATAAAACCCTAAACCCTTGTTTCATTTCAATCTAAGAGGCCACACAAGTAAGGAAATACCAAACTAGTGGGACATGAAAATTTGAGTTCCACCACAACATGCTAAGTGTTAGTCAAATGTGTGAAAATTGATATAAGGTCACCTTTGATTCAAAAGAATGCAAAATAAGAAGAAATGCAAAGAAAATTTCACAAGGATTAAGAATTGATAGAAACCTTTACAACCTTTGTGAAGTAAAAGGTCAGAATTCTCTAATAGGACAAGCTGATGAAAGCTGGTTGTGTCATAGAAGATTGAAATTAACACTAGTACACAAACAACAATATATGACTAAATGAACTACTAAAAATTGCATATAAATGACTAACTTTAGTCACATGACTATTAGTGGTTTATTTGTAGCCATTTATAACATAACTAAATTTATGACTAAACAATTTTAGTCATTTATTTAGTCATTGATTTTAGTCATTAATTTGGCCATTGATTTGGTCATTGATTTATTCATTGATCTAGTCATTGATTTAGTCATTAATTTAGTCATATATTTAGTCATTAATTTAGTCATATATTTAGTCCTTAATTTAGTCATATATTTAGTCATTGATTTAGTCATTTATTTAGTCATATATTTAGTCATCAATTTAGTCATTTAGTCATTAATTTATTCATTACTTTAGTCATATATTTAGTCATTTTTAAGTTATTGGTTTCCATTAATAAAAAAAATTACTTATCAACTATCTAAAATATTTGCACAATAAAACAACAATGAGAAGGTAAAAATAGCTTATTTTATTAATAAAAAAGATATACATTCAACTATGTAAGCTTAAAAATGGAGCTACAATTTGTTGTCCCAACATGAAAAAACTTGAAAAGATTACAATACATTGTTGAGAGAGAAAAGAACTAGTTGAAATCTGCTCGAAAACCTTCCCTTTATGTTGTTCAACAACTTACAAAAGAATAGGAACATGGCTGTTCTTTTATATCATAACCTGTAGTCCCTTACCCTTGTAATGCATAACTGTTCTTTTATATCAGAACTCTTGTGACAAGTCATGATTTCCATCTTTAAACCCCTGGATTGATACATAGCTTAATCCTACACTCTTTCACTCAAAATGTACCCCCAAAGTCTTTTACCTCAAAATATGAGCAATCAAGTGGGCATGTTAAGAACTTTTTCCATGCAAGCACTTCAAAAATAAATATACTATAGCATATACATAATATTACAAGATGTGAAATTATCAAGTGTACATTATAAAAAAAAATTATGTTTTATCACATTACAACATTCAAAGTAAACCACATACAACATCATCAAAAGCCTAACTTGAATTCCATATTCAGTAACACAGTCATAAAAGTACAAACAAAGGCTCAAAAAGCTCAATGAAATCTTTAAATAAAATTTCAATCTTTACTGACAATCCAAGCATCACACTCAATATAGCTATATATTTTTCCCAAGGCTTAGAGAAATTGGTATCTCGACATTGAAGCTTGGACTCATTTATGCATCATAAATTAAGTTTCAGAAGGTATTCATTAACATTTTCAAAATCCTTCATGCAACAAAAATAGAGATGAAAACCTTGGATGCACTATTATGACTCTAAGCTTTACATTATAAATGGCTTGGACTTCAACCACACAAGATATAATAGTTGCAGAAACTGAAAGGATGAATTGTACTAGTAGGATCGAAATCATCAAATGCCAAAACTTGTACAAACAATAAACAACTACCTAGTGTTCACTGTAGGGTCCTGGAACACTATTTCTTGAGAATTTACTAATTTCCCTATTCATTTTCTACCAAATATGTCAAAATTTTGTCTCTCAGATCAAAATGAATGATAGAGAAAGTAGAAATATGATCAAGAGGAAAGTAATTCTAGTTATAAATAATAGTGAAATAACCATATCTAGATCTGGATAACTATGGTTATAGTAGCCAATCCATAAACAACTGAGTAGAAGGCCCAAAATTTAAGACAAAGGCCAGAAATAACAACCATAGAACCACACCTAAGAACTGACTTTGTGGAGCATGTATAAGAAAAACCAGAGGCTCTATGGCTGAACATGATATATGAGATTCTAAACTAGTCTCCATAACTTACATGGGAAAATCTAAGGCTTTATGACAAAGCTTTTTTTTTAATTTTTTGTTAACAAATTTGGCATCATAAAGTTCACACAAACAACATAATTGATCATACTAAATTGAATTTCCTCATGCTATATTTTTGGAGCAAAAAAAATAGAAGCCATGTAGAACATGAGATAAATAATGTTTTCTTTGTAAACTAACATTATGTTAATCATTGTGGGCATAGGTAGTGTTCTAATGAGTTAAGGTTCAGTTGTTGGTAGTTGTGCTACCAATAATTGTAAGTCTTGTCGTTCAAATAGCAAGAATTATGTCAAAGTAGGTGCACTAAGTATTGGGTCCTCCCTATTATGAGCAAATTGTATTTTAACATTCCTGGTTTATGAAATATTTGATGATTATATATTTTTTGTTTTAAAATTAATTAAGTTATTATTGCAATTGATGTTCTCTTGTAGCATAGCAGATATCATCAAAAATTTTGGTGCCATTGTATTCCTGCAAATCAAGTCAATTGAAATTGGTTCAAAGGATACATTAGTCACCAATACCTATTGAGGACACCACATAAATATGGCAATATAGGTGGTTTGACCAATTGAAGAAGTGGTCAAAAAAAACCAATAAAGGAAAGATAATCATAAAAGACACCAATCATTTGAGGAACCTATCCATACATGAGCAAATCAAGGAAGAATCATGCAAAAACCAAGTGCTTCCAAGATCCATCTAGAACAACTTAGCAATAACCAAAGATGTTGATCAGAAACTTGATCATTTACCCAAACTTCCTACCAATCACTTAATTGTTGCAGAAAACCTTCATGTCAAATGTGACCATGAATTGCAATGACAACAAAGACTTAAAGACATACATTGAACCAAAAATTGATAATGTCATTGATCCGAAACAAAGGTGGAAGAAAGAGATCCCAATAAGGAAATAGACCAAACAATTAAACAAATCTATAAGATTATTAGAAAAAGAGTAGATACAAGAGCTACATGAGACAACCTCCACTGGAAAAAAGAGGAGACAACTTAAAAAATTGCTTAAATTTCACTAAAAATGCTTTTTTTGCCAAATTCAATGATAAGATGCATCCAATGAGTCAATAAATGAGTACATAAAAGAAACAAGCTGATTCTAGTTGTATTTGATTTATTTGAAAGAAAATTGGGTACAAAATGGCATCCTCATTTGGAATGCATTGACATTGATATTATGAAACAAAATGAAAATAGAAAATTGTTTTTGCAAAAATGAAGAATTGTAGAAAAACTTGGAAACTTAGACTTAGAGAGTACCTAGAAAATAAAATGACTTCAATGGGAGTTGAGGAAAATTTCCCCAATGGGGGTTGAGGGGCAGTGTCCCCTATGGGGGTCTGGGAGAAACACCCCTAGCGGGGTCGTAGGACAATGCCCCTCATGGAGATTTGGGGGAAATGGCCCCAGCGGAGCTGGAGGGGCAACGCCCCTCACGGGGGTTTGGTGGCAGTGCCCCCAATGGGGTCAAGGGGCAGCACCCCTCGTGGGGGCCTGGGGGAAATGCTCCCAGCGGGGCCGAGGGGTAGCGCTCCTCACGAGGGTCTTGGGGCAGTGCCTCCATCAGGGTTGAGGGGTAGCACCCCTCGCAGAGGTCTAGGGGTAGTGCCCCTCATGGGGTCCAGGGACAACACCCCTAGTGTGCTCCCTGTCATGGTATAGGATGGGGTCAAGGGGCAAGGCCCCTGCCATGAGAACCAATTTAAGGCTTCTGAAATCATACAAAACTCTATGGTGCACCTCATTTTCATGATTTTTTGAGTGGAAAAAAATTGATGGGACGTTGTGTTTTTTTTCACCGATATGTTCTAGTGCTGCCAATATGCTTTCATTAGTCTATTAATGGAGCTATGAGGGGAATTCCCTTGATCTGTAGTAATGTTAGGTCAATAGTGTCACTATTGGCCTAACATTACTACATCAGGGGAACTCCCCTCATAGCTCCACCGATAGACCAATGAAAGTCGCAAGGG
Organism: Sequoia sempervirens; assembly: GCA_007258455.2. NCBI lineage: Eukaryota > Viridiplantae > Streptophyta > Pinopsida > Cupressales > Cupressaceae > Sequoia > Sequoia sempervirens. Next base: position 199,081,297 of record VDFB02252616.1, read on the forward strand.
TTCTTGATGATAGTGAGGTATGAAGTTGATGTTTTCTCTTTCTGTATTTAAGGGAATTTTTTTCACTATTATTGGTGTATTTTTCTCAACTGCATTATTCATGCTACATGGACTTTTTTTGTGAGAATAAATGATAAGATTTGTTGTGCAATTATAATGCACCGCTATTGTTGAAGCATTTTAGTTTACTCAAGACATTTTGATGACTAATAGCTACATAGTTATATACTTATAGGATACTTTATTAAATAGTCTGCAAGAAAAGGGAGTGTCATTACAAAAATCTGAATATACTTTCTATTGCAGGCTAATTTTTTCAAAGTTCAACCTATCAATCACCCATCTTTTTCTATGATAACAATTTTTTTTTTGATTAAACATATGTAATTTTAGTGGTACAAGTACATGATGCATAATTGTATTGGAAGAATTTGCATCAATGTGGAACTCTAAAGATATAGTGTAAAATATATCTATGTGGTTTGCTTGGTATTTAAGGCTACATCCTAAGTTGGCTTGATGATGAAGGCATGTATACTCTATAATGGAGATCACATGTTCAAACCTAGAGGGTGGCAGGGTTGTACATGTCAAAATGGTTTAAGGTAATTGGAAAAACAATCCTCTTTGTGGAATGCTTATATGAGGGGGCTTCATACAAAAAATTAGTGTCTAGTTCAGTTGCGACCTAAAAAACTACCTTTACCTTTTTAACCTTTCATAGAGACATACATATTGGTGCACAATATGTATCCAGGCTAGTTTACTTTACTAGGATTTTCCTATTCTTATGGACGTAATGTATGGTACACTTTTGACCAAGTATGCCAAACATGGAAACTAACTCAAGCTAATTAATACTTACTATGTCCTTCCAACTCAGTTGTTAATAAGATAGCTTATTATGGAAAAGGATTGTATCTTGTTGTTTTATTGCAAGCCTAGTTTTTGGAAGTCCCACATTGATATTCAACTATTTACCTTTAAACACAAATTCAAAATGCATAATGGCTTGGCTAAGTTCATTCAATAGTTTTTTTTGGATAAATGACATAATCATGATTATTAGTAGCATTTTGACCTCCTCCTATGCTTTTACATTATTCATGATGGTACAAAATTCAATTGAGCCAAGAAGGTTCATTAGACCACCATTGGATCAAAATTTCATTTAAATCCAATTCATCCTACACATCTGTCAAAGCCATATTAAGATGGAGACCATTTTAAGTGGAGTACACATCCAATGTGTATTGAACCTTGGTCATCATTGCGATAAATACTCCATACTACTACTATTCCACAACTCAACACACTCATTCAATAGTATGGATTTCAATTAGTTACAATGTGGTCTTTCCCGATGCACTTGATTTTTCTCACTTATTTCCTACCTTTCTTAGGAGTAATCTTAGGGCTGCTAATTATTCTTTCTGACATGGTTTTTGGGTCATGAACTGCCACAATATTTCCTTTAGGATTTATATAGAATTCAAACACCGAAGGGTTCATGGTAGTAAATTGGATTGACTAAAATAGAAGACTTTATTTTTGGAGTTAGTTAATAATGAAAATGTTATATGTATTCTTTTAAAGTTTTCCATATTTCATTGTTGCTTTACTATTATCATAAAGTAGAGACAAATGCAAGAAGATGAAAAGTTGTCCCTTCCTTCATCATTTAGTACCAGGGTCCATGTCCTTCCCAACCAACAAGCTCTTCAAATAAGGTGATGGCATCACAATCGCCCACCTTCATCATATCTGCAATATCTATTGAATACAACCAAGTATGTAGGAATGAGCTACTCAAGTATTATTACTACCATGCACAAAAAACCATTCTCAAGTTTTCATTTTCATAAAAAAAAGACCATATGTTATCTTAGAATGGAGAACCCACCAAAGCCTTGATTATTAATGGATGTGATAGATTACGGAGTTTGACTACTTAATTAAAAGGTTCTAATCTATAGGTTCATAGGAATTTTTGCAAGAGGGAGGGAGTTTCACGAACAATTTAGATTTATTCATGAAGTCATGGTCTATTTGTGAAACAATGTCTATAAAAGATTTGACCACCTCTTCTTTTAGTGAGCATGGTCAAGAATACTCTCTTAAATATGGGGATGCAATTGGGCAATACATAAAAGCCTCAGAGTGCACCAAATGTGCAAGAATGTTGAACTATGCTCCAATTTGTGTCAACATAGATTGGAAAAAAGAATTCCTAGACAAGATAATTTTGGAAAGGGAGCAACCTATGCATTAGGAAAATATTTCTTTCCAATACTGGGCTTTTCATGAGTATGGGAATTTAGCCAAAGTATAAGTACCCTGAAGAATATGGTAGAAACAAAGGAAATCGAACTGGAGAAGATGCTAGGAAAGTCTTGTTGCATGACCATTTTTTTGCACTAGAAGGAGAATATGTAAAGTAAGGGGATGATAAATTCTAATGAGATTATGCTAAGAGAAAAGAAGTTAGTCACAAAATGCCTATCACACTTGCACTTTCAGCCCCTTCAATGCCTTTTTGTGGAAAAGGATGATGGTATGGAAGGAATGAAGACCTAGATAAGCTCTATCTTAAATAGACCCAATGAATTCCAATACCCCTAAGGAGACCAAAGAAACACATCAAGCTAAGAGCTGAATTATTCATAGCAGATACTTCAAAATTTGCTTCAAGAAATAAAGGTAGCAAAGGAACCTTCAACAACAGACCAGCTACAACCCAACCATTTTGAAAGTAAATATATTGGTCAAGAAAATAAATCCCTCAAAGGATTCTAATGAAGTGGACTATTAAAATTCAACACATCCACATTATATATAGATTTTGCACTCTAGAAACTAACCTAACTTGTCTAAGACTCTAATTGAAACTTCAATTAGAACTATAATCTTGAGTATGTTAACCTACAAACACAATTTTTTTGTAATTACAAAAATAAAATAATATTGAAACAGGTAACTGGTTGTCTAAAATTTTTCATTATTTTGAATTTCTTCTATCTATAGTTCAGTTGTGTAAAAGAGTTCCTATGATCTTAAATAGATCTCCAACTTGGGTGACCGACAAAAGTATGGGCTTCTTCCACATACCGATGGGAATATTGGAAGGAAATAATATTGAGAATTTTGATATATCAATTTGGAAATATATAGAGAAGGAAACCTATCAGAGTAATAAGGAACCAATTTATCTCCATTTCATAGCAAAAGCTCTTAAGTATTGTGAATTGTATTATCTCCAAACATTTGGTGGAACTTGAATTAGATAATTTTGTAATATTTGTAATCATGTCCATATTATACACCAATGACATGTTATCCTTGCAAAATAATGTCAATAACCAACAAAAAACAAAGATAATATCTAAATGTTGGTTTTAAGACAAGCCTTTGATTATACAGTTTTGCAATCAATAGAAGATGTGGCAGGCATTCAATAATTTGCAATATCAATCACAAGATTGGATTCCCAATACCTCAATAGAGAAGAAAGATGTTGTCACCTAAGATGTTCCTTCTTCAAGCAGTTCAACTCAAAAGGCTGGTAAAGACAAAAAGTCCTTGAAGATAAGTGTTAAGCCCCTTCTTGTTTCATAAAATAGTGTTCTAGAGAAGAATTATGTTGATACTCCTTCTTCAAGTAGTTCAACTCAAAAGGTTGGTAAAGACAAAAGTATTTAAAGAAATGTTGTAAGCCCCCTTATGTGTCATAGAACATTGTTGTCAGTTCTAAGTCAAAAAGTATGTTCTCTCATTGATATAATACCCATTAACCTTCCTATTGTTGAATTTTCAAACTTGTTATTTTGGGAGACAATAAAATCCAGCAAACATTGTATTGGTCTAGGGTATATAGGTGTTGTGAATTTCATGAACTAGAATATTCCAAATCTATCAAATTTGTGTCTAGAGGTATTTAGAACTATATTCAACCCGATTCTTCACCCATTTCTCAACCATCTGAAATTAACAAGTCATCATGTGAATCAAAATCAACTTGCACTAAAGCCCATTAAGTCCAAACATGGCATTATAGATGTTGAGGACATACCTCCAATGATTGTTTTGATCTACATCCTTGTCTATCATGTGGTTAACATATATTTTGCAAAACATTATTATGTAGAGATTTGTCTATCAAATCAATGAGGAATATGCATTTTGGATGGATAGATCACTCTAGATGGAAAACTAAAGATTTTGTATTAAAATACTAAGAATAGGTTTGATATTGTAGTTGTGGACTTACTGTCGTGGTAACATGTACACAATAGGAAGGGCACAACAGTGATGTAGATCACACATTACTCTACCTAGTGAACAAAATATTATAAATGAAACTCAAATAAACAAAACCAAAGTACAAAATTATGTGACAAAGGAAATAGCATTCAAAACCAAAAGACAAACACTTAAAGAGTAGTAAAAAACACTAGCCTACACAGAAAAATTGAATTTCATGAACTCCATAATGGGTTTGAATCCATAATATGTTGCACCTACACCAATGCTAGTAAAACCAGTCTATAATGGTGGAATACACACAAACATAAATTGGCTATATATTTGAATGATAAAAGATATAAAGGAAAAAAGTCTTTTGACAAGATTTCAATTAGGACATTTTAGCTTTAGAAACTTGCAAACCTCAGTGATTGGGGCATCAAGAACCTTGTCAAGTCCAAAATTTTGTAGAAGGCCTTTAGAAACCTATAAAGAAACATGAATATAAGTATATCAAATAAAAATATCTCAAATTTTCAAAATTTAGTCAATTATTCAATAACAAAGGGTTCTTATCCTATTATTATATATTTTTTATAAAATTTGTACAAGTAAAATACCAAAGTCCTCCCTGCTTGTGCGAAAATGGGAGCTTCAGGATGGGTTATGAACATGCACCAAAGCATAATGGTAGGTTAATTTTTGTTAGATGTTATAGTTGGATATGCTCTAGTAGACATATATGCAAGATGTGGAATCGTAGACAAAACAGCTGAATTGTTTGATAGAATGCCTCAAAGAGATGTCATCTCATGGAATGAAATGATTGATTGTAGAATGTGCACAAAATGGATTTTTCAAGGAACCTCTCAAAATCTTTGAATTAATGAAGCACTCTGGAACACATCCTAACATTCTATTTTCAAGTGTTGCAACTGTGACAAGTTGCCAATGAATTAGGAAGGCTATTTAAATCTATACACCCTACCATGTTCAAGTGTTGCAGTTGTGATAGGTTTCCAATAGAATCAGGGAGCTTATTTAAACATCCACACCCTTCTATGTTCAAGTGTTGTAATTGTGACAGGTTTCCAAACAAATCAGGGAGCTTATTTAAACATCCACACCCTTCTATGTTCAAGTGTTGCAGCTATGATAGGTTTCTAATGGAATCAAGGAGGTTATTTTATCAGGGAGCTTATTTAAATGTCCACACCCTTCTACATTCAAGTGTTGTGTTATAGTTGTGATAGGTTGCTAATGAAATCAAGGAGGTTATTTAAACTGTGACAATATTTTATTTTTTAAGTGTTGTAGTTTTGATAGATTGTCAATAGAATCGAGGAGGTTATTTAAACCTTTAAAATTTCCTATTATATTCAAGTGTTGCAGCTATGAGAGATTGACAATGGAATTGGAGAGGTTAATTAAACCTTTGCAACTTTCTATTTTCAAGTGTTGTAGATGTGACAGGTTGCCAATGGAATCAGGAAGGTCATTTAAACCTCTACATTCTTTTATGTTCAAGTGTTGCATCTGTGATAGGTTGCCAATAGAATTAAGGGGGTTATTTAAACTTTTACACATTTTTATTTTCAAGTGCTCTAGCTATGACGAGTTGCTAATGGAGTGAGGGAGGTTATTTAAATCTATAGACCCTACCATGTTTAAGTGATGCAGTTGTGACAGGTTGCCAATGGAATCAAGAGGGTTATTTAAACATTCACACCCTTCTATGTTCAAGGTTACAATTGTGATAGGTTGCCAATGGATTTAAGGAGGTTATTTAAACCATGACAATATTTTAGTTTCAAATGTTGTAGCTGCAATATATTTTCAATAGAATGAAGGAGGCTAGTTAAAACTTTAAAATTTCCTATTATATTCAAGTGTTGCAGCTGTGAGAGGTTGAAAATGGAATTAGGGAGGTTATTTAAACCTCTGCAACTTTATATTTTCAAGTGATGCAAATGTGATAGGTTGCCAATGGAATTGGGAAGGTTATTTAAACCTCTATAGTCTTCTATGTTCAAGTGTTGTAGTCGTGACAGATTGCCAAGAATCAGGGAGTTATTTAAACTTTTACACATTTCTATGTTCAAGTGCTACAATTGTGACAGGTTGCCAATGGAATGAGGGAGGTTATTTAAATCTATAGACCATACCATGTTCAAGTGCTACAGTTGTGATAGGTTGCTAATGGAATCAGGAAGGTTATTTAAATGTTCACACCCTTCTATGTTCAAGGTTGCAGTTGTGATAGGTTGTCAATGGAATCAAGGAGGTTATTTAAACCATGACAATATTTTTGTTTCAAATTTTGTAGCTGCAATAGATTGTCAATAGAATCAAAGAGGTCATTTAAACCTTTAAAATTTCCTATTATATTCAAGTGTTACATTTGTGAGAGGTTGAAAATTGAATTGGGGAGGTTATTTAAACCTCTGCAACTTTCTATTTTCAAGTGTTGGAGATGTGATAGGTAACCAATGGAATTAGGAAGGTTATTTAAACCTCTACAATGTTTTGTGTTCAAGTGTTGCAGTTGTGATAGGTTGTCAGTAGAATCATGGGGTTATTTAAACTTTTACACATTTCTATGTTCAAGTGATATTGCTGTGATAGGTTGCCAATGGAATGAGGGATGCTATTTAAATCTATAGACCCTACCATGCTCAAGTGTTGTAGTTGTGAAAGGTTTCCAATGGAATTAGGAAGGTTATTTAAATGTTCACACCATTCTATGTTCAAGGTTGCAGTTGTGATAGATTGGCAAGGGAATCAAGGAGGTTATTTAAACCGTGACAATATTTTAGTTTTGAATATTGTAGCTGCAATATATTGTCAATAGAATCAAGGGGGTTATTTAAACCTTTGAAAATTCCTATTATGTTCAAGTGATACATTTGTGATAGGTTGAAAATGGAATTAGGGAGGTTATTTAAACCTCTACAACTCACTATTTTCAAGTACTACAAATGTGACAGATTGCCAGTGGAATAAGGAAGGTTATTTAAACCTCTACAATCTTCTATGATCAAGTGTTGCAACTGCGAAAGGTTGCCAATAGAATCAAGGAGGTTATTTAAAATTTTACACCCTTCTATGCTCAAGTGTCGTAGTTGTGACAACTTTCCAATGGAATTAGGGGGCTTATTTAAACATCTGCACTCTATTATATTCAAGTGTTGCAGCTATGATAGGTTGTCAATGGAATCAATTTTAGATTGGGTTCTAGGTGCATGCAGTCATGCAAGTTTAGTGGATGAGGGTTTCACATACTTCACACATCAGTAACCCTTATTGCATTACAATTTACATATATAGTTGATCATTAGGTGTGCATAGTTGAAAATCTTTAGGACATTACAAGGAAGGAATATGAATATTCATAATTGAGAAAGATCAAACATGATATCACCATGGAAGTTTTGTAGAGACTAATGGTGAATACAAAGACTTCTCCCTACAAAAGGTGAGGTTTCAATGGATGAAAAGACTTGAAACAAATATAATCTATCAGTGAGGTCTAGTGTGAAAATGATTGAATTTCAACATAGATGCTCAACGCATTTTCTACTTTCCTTTTTGAACAGTGTTTTAGGATCAGTTCTATTTTTTCATGGTTCATTCAATGCATTACACAATTAAAGAATGTAATTCTCACAAAAAATTATTTCAAAAAATGTTGTCACTACATATTTGAAATAATTCCTTGAATTGAGAATACACTGCTTCCACCCAAAATACAAAAAAGTAGATTGACAAGGTTTTCTAAAATTACAACTACACGTTAGAAATGTTATATATTCCGCATTCCTATAAGAATGTGTAGTATAATCTATACAAACTTATTTTTTTTGGTTTGAAATTGACAGGTTCCCATGGATTATCATACTTGTCATGTTTTTCCTCTATTGTAGATATGTTATTTCCCTACTCTTTTGAGCACTGTAGGGCCTCTAGAATTGATCTATGCCAGTTGTCCATTGCCATTAGGTATCATAACATACTTAGCTCTTAAATGTTGGGTTGGATATGTATTTGGGTACATACTAAATACCAACTTGTTTGGTACATTTGATCTCAGTGGCTTCATAAATAAAAATGACACAACACATGCCAACAAAGATGAGAAAACCTTGATAGTTACCAGGGTTATATGTACTCAAGTTCAGGTATAGGAATTTGGGTGGGATTCAAAAATCTGGAGAAACTAGGAGCCTCATGAAAATGAAATTTTTCTTTAATGATGATATGTAACAAACCTTATTTGAAATGTGTTGTTCCCTACAGTCATGAAGTTTTACAAATTGAAACAAAATTTATAGGAAAGTGGGAGATTTTATAAGAATAAGAAAGAGAAAGGAATAATAGTGATTGTCATTAACAAAGTGGAGACAATGAATGATGAAATTATACTCTACTATGAATAAGCATGCCATGGCTTGAGATGTGTTTGTTATGGACTATCCTTGAAAATTACGACCAAGATCCTAATACTGAGCACATTTAGGTTTTAACATTAAGGCATCCTTTACCTGCGGATTTTGTTGATTTTCCTGCCACTATTGGTTTCAACTCCTCCAAACTCTTCCTCACTAGTTTTGACCTTTCACTTCTTTGATTTAGCAAGTTGCAGCTTGAAAACAAGGTTTCAACGAGGGTTTTAGAATCCCTAAGAACAATGGCTTTACCAACCCCCATTCGACATTTAGTGTGTTTATTAAAATGAAAATTATGGTGGGGAGTCTAAAAATTATGGAGGAAGTCTAAAAAGTATGGCAAAGATTTTCTCACCCACTATGCTCGACCATTAGGGTATGAAATTAAATAAATAGATATTATTAAATATATTACATTATAATATATATTATTTTATATTATAATATAAATATAATGTTATAATATTATAATACTATATAATATATATTATATGAACCTTTATAATATTTCAGCATGGCATTTTAGCGAAAAAATGTAGGCAGGCACGGAGGAAGGAAGGAGGAGACTGGCAGATGGGGCAATTTTTCCCTAAATGATCTGCCATTGTCGGGACCAAACTACATTTTAGAGCACATTCCTCAATGGGTTTTTAGAGGAGGTAAATGGGTGGATGTGGCTATGCATTTATCTATTGAAGGACAACTTGATCATTGCCAAAAATGGACTGATAAAGCACCTGAGGGTTTAAAAAATAATTCTTCTCATCAAAATATTGCTATGGTTCCCAAATCAGAATACTTTTAAAACTTTGGAAAGCCTAACAAAAGGAAGAATGGAGCGTGATCATCCTATAGGGGTCTTCAGGCAGAGAACATTGTTGAATACCCATGTTTGAGGTAGGCCTACATAGTAGAGTGTTTTATCGAAAATGGGTATGAGGGGGTTGAGGAAAAACCTAGTGATAAAGAAGGGTATGGTCCCTCCTCTTATCCTATGGCTAACAGGGCTCCGTCGTGGAAACAATCGATGAGGTCTTTTTTAAACCCTAGATAAATTAGGGCTTCTGAATCTAAAGACTCCCTAGATGATGTTGGTGGTGGCTCACATCTATTCACAACCTCTCATGTCATTCGAGACACGAACCCTAAGGATCCAACTCCCGTTTCCAATAAGGACCCTTATAGATTATACCCTATAGGGTCAGAGGTGATTGGGGTTCTGGCTTCTTTAAACCCTAAAGAGGAAATCTGGCTTCCACTACCATCTATTAATGATGAAAAGTTGCCTCTAACCCAAAAGCATCAGGACCTTTACAAATATGCTATTATTCTCTAGATGTGGGGGGAAGATATGGTTCTCTCTAAATTGCATATGAAAGTTCATTCTTAGTGGTATGGTACTCCATTCTTCTAGGTAATCTCGACCAATACCTTCATCTTGGTTATGGATTCTGTTGAAGCCAAAAATAAGGTTCTTGAAAGTAAATTTGTATGGTTTGGAAAAAATATTATTTTCATATTCCCTTGGAATCCCTTCTTTGAGCCAAACTTGAATTTATTTGAGACTCTGCCAATCTAGTTCTCATTTCCAAAGCTCCCTTTTGAATTTTCAAATCTGGATATTTTAGAAAAATATTGGTAATTTGTTTGGGAGATTTTTTCTTTCGGATTCACAATTTTTTGATGGTTTTTTGTTATAAGAATATGTGTGTTGGTGAATCCAAACAAAACTTTATCGAGGTTCTATAATATCAAATATTTGGATGGAATATGGCAACAATCCATATTTAAGAATTAAAATTGGTTTAAAAAAGAAAAGATTGAGTGTGATGCTCCTCTTTTTAAATGGATCAAACTTTCATAATCAAAACTATCGAATGATTCTTTAGGAAAATTAGATAATATGATTAAGGAACCTTCAAATCCATTAAATTATGACATATCTAATGAAATTAATCCTTATTCTACCTCAAATAAATGCCTTTCTGACAGCAATGGGCCTAATCAAACCATCAATTTTTAGATTCTTGTAGTAAATCTTGCAATTTAGTTTACTTCCTTGCCCGATAAGCCTAGCTCTCTAATCAAAAACATTGAGGCTAACATGGAGATCCAAAATAATATACATCCTAATCATCTCCTAAATGACATATCTCTATTAGGAAATATGCTCAATCCTTTTGAAAACTAGAATTCAATTGCTCAATGTCAGTATGGTAAGGGGATAAATAAACACCTTTCTGACAGCAATGGGCCTAATCAAACCTCCAATTTTTAGATGCCTTCAATAAATCCTGCAATTCAAATTTCTTCCTTGCCCATTAAGTCCAACTTTCCAATCAAGAACATTGAGGCTGACATGGAGATCCAAGGTAATACTCATCCTTATCACCTCCTAAATGGCATAGCTCCTTTAGGAAATCTGCTCAATCCTTCTAAAAATCAAAGTGCAATTGCTCAGATTTAGTATGGTAAGGGGATTCTGATAAGAAACTATTTTGAAATTCTATCTTCAAAATTTTTAACTAATCTTGGTCTTGGTTCTAATGGAAAGTTACCTTCAACTAAAATAGGGATTTTAGGGGAAATCCCTAGGTCTCTACCCCTATGAAATATCTATAAGGGTAACCATGCTAGATCCTTGAAAAATGGTCTAAATATAAGGTCTCCAAAGTCTGATAAGGAGACAGGAGTCAAGTCAAAAGTGGAAAATGAAAACTACCCTCCAAGTAATAAAAGGAAGGGATCTAACAACTTGATATCCACCATCTCATATCAAATCCCCACACCAAAACTTGGGGAATCTTCTCAGATCATAAACAACCCCTTTATGGCTATGGTCTATTCACCTTTGCAAGCTATAAGTTTCTTAGAAAAAAGACAAAGACCTGTCTAAACCTGTCAAGCTAAGAAGAAAAACTCAATAAAGCTTAGATTTAGTGATCCTAATTTCTATCCAATTATCTCTAAGCAAATATCCAAATCAATTTTTAATGGACCAACAATTGATTGAAAAAATTCATTAGGTAGTTAAGGAATCTAAGAATAATTTCAATGTGGAAATTCAGGGGAAAATTCTCTCTAACATTGAAAATGGCATGCTCCAAGTTGAGAAAGAACTTTCCATTCCCATTATACAAGAAGCTCAATGGGAAGAGCCATTTGTTGGTCCAATACAATTGGGTAGTATGGGTGACATAGTAATAAGTCCATCTTTAAGAGAAAAGTTATCTATCTCTCAATCTCCTATATCTCCACCTATGCCCATTTCTTCACCTTCAAAAAGGGGGCGTAAGTTGAAGCAGAAGAAAACCCAATTTGAGATTGATGTTGGGATTCAAACTACATTAATTTCACCTACCAAAAAAAAGAGAAATTTTAGTCCCCCAATGACAAGATCGGGTGCTACTAAATGTAACCTACGGTTGGAGTTTGCTGCAAGAAATCTATCTCAAAATAAAATTCAAGGGAAGAGGGGAGATGATTCCTCCCGTCGAGCAAAATGAAGGTCACATTGTGGAATGTTAGGGGCTTAAATTCCCCTAACAAGTGGTGTCTAATTAGGCATCAACTAGAATTAATAAACTTTGATGTGGCTTTGTTACAAGAGACTAAAATGAATTCAAGCTCTGCATTTTCACTATTTTCAAAATGGTCCAAATGGAAATTCTATTCTAACTCATCTTTAGGTGCTTCAAGGGGGTTAGCTTTTCTCTGGAATGAAAATAATGTTGCTCTCAGGGTAATTTTCTCCTTTTCTAATTGGGGCCTTGCTCTAGTAAAAATAAAATTCATTGATATCAAATTTTGGCTATTTAATATATATGGTCCTACATCTAGTATGTAGAAGCAACATTTATGGAACTCTATATCTTCTATTCTGCAACCTCTTTTGGATTCCTTGGTTGTGTTGGGTGGTGATTTTGATGTTGTTTTAGATGTTTTTCAAAAGATAGGAGGTATTATACCAAATAAAAGAGTAATGGGGGATTTCAAAAAAATTGTTTGTGGTAACAATCTATAAGACTCAAGACCATTGAATGGTTCCTTCACCTAGACCAATAAAAGGAAGGATTTCTATCAAATTACTGAATGTTTGGATCATTTCGTACTCTCTTCTTCCTAGTTAGACTTGGATTTAGATACATCTTCTACCATTCATGGTATCCCAGGATCTTATCACTTCCCTTTGTCCTTCAATATCATTGAAAATAGAGTTACTAATGATATTCCCTTTATTTTTGAACCAATGTGGTTCAAGAATTCTTCCTTCATCCCTTTTATAAAATTCTGGTGGCAAAATTCTCCCTTCTTTTCTAGGTCTCAGATATTTCAGATGGCTAGAAAACTGAAATTCCTAGAAGGGAAAATAAAAATGTGGAATCAGTAGCATTTCAAAAAAATATTCACAAAAAAAATAAGACTTCAGAATGAAATTGAATCTTTAAATGATGCTATTATGGTAAATGGTTTGAACTCAACATCTTATGCTCTTCAAAAATCTCTAACTTCCCAAATTGATGAAGTTCTTTGTAGAGAAGAATGGTATTGGAGAAAAAAGTCTCATGACACATGGCTTGTTGATGGTGATAGAAACACCAAATTTTTCCATGCTTTTGCAAAAATTAAGAGGAAAAAAGATAGAATCTCCTCAATTTCAAGCATGGTTGGAACTCTCTTAGAAGATGATAGAAAAATTGCTAAAGAAGCTATATCATTTTTTAGAAATCTATTGACTGTCGAACCCATTTCAATTAATAATTCCATCTTTGAGGCTATTCCCACAATGGCCTCCTGTAATGATAATGTTATGCTAATGGCCCCTTTGTCCATTGCGGAAGTCAAAACTGTTGTTTTTGATTTATCTCCTAACAAAGCTCTGGGCCTTGATGGTTTTACTACCAATTTGTTCTAAAAATGTTGGGAAATCATTGGTTTTGATGTCTGGTGGGCACTTGAAGAAGCTAGACATAATAGGTCTATCCTCAAAGAACTTAATAACACCTTCATTGCTATCATACCAAAAGTGGATTCTCCAAGCACCTTTTCTAATTTTAGACCCATCTCTTTGTGTAATACCATTTACAAAATTTTCACTAAAGCAATCTATATCTCCCTTGCAAAGATCATTCCACATGTCATTTCAAAGGAACAAGGTGGTTTTGTGTCGAGGAAAAATTCCACTGAAGGTGCTATTGTAGCCCATGAAATATTTCACTCTATTAAGTCACAAAATTCTAGCTATGACTCTCAAATTGGATATGATGAAATCTTATGATAGGGTGAATTGGAACTTCCTATTGGTTGTCCTAAGTAGATTGGGTTGTTTTAGAAAAATGGATCAAATGGGTTTTCTCATGCATCTCTACTGCAAGGTTTTCAATTTTGCTAAATGGATCTTCATGTGGTTTCTTTCCTTCAACCAGAGGCATTAGACAGGGTAATCCATTATCTCCTTTTATCTTCATTCTTATGACTAAAGGCTTAAGTAGATCAATAAAAAGAGAAAATTCCTTAGGAGCTTGGAAAGGTATCCTAATCCCAAATATGCAGGAAGCTCATACTCATCGTCTCTTTGTTAATGACACTTTATTATATGGGAATGCCTCAATACCTAAAGAAAAGGTAATAAAAAATATCATTATAGACTTTACATCAGCCTCAAGTCAAAAAATTAATCCCTCTAAATCAAAAATATTTTTATTCAATGTTCTAGATTTCATTCAAAATAGACTAATAAAATTTTGGGGGTATTCGGTGGGATATTTTCCATGCTCCTATCTTGGTATATCATTCTTTTCTAGAAAAAATCTTCATGTTTTCTGGGAGAGAATCTACAAGTTGACATTGGATAGAATATCCCTTTGGAAACATAAATGGTTAACTTTTTTTAGGAAAATTCAAATGGTGAAGTCTATTCTTAATACCATTCCTATTTACATGATTTTTTTTTAGAGGCCCCATGTCATACCCTAAACATTCTAAAATCTATCTTACGCTCCTTTTTGTGGAATGATAATGTTGGGGTTAAAGAAAAAATACCACTCATAGATTGGGATAAGGTCTGTTTAACAAAAGATTTAGGTGGAACTAGAATAAGAAATCTCAAACTTCAAAATTCTGCCCTAGGTGTAAAACTTAATTGGAAATTATACCTCAATCAAGATGGGGGAAACTAATGTTCTCAAAATATCTTCACTCTCTACCACAATAATCATTGTTTAGGGCCTCTTCATTACCAAAAGGCTTGACAATCTGGAACTTTCTATCTTCATGTAGGTCTATCATCCTCCCTCACCTTTCATGGGTGATCCACAATGGGAAAAAAGCTAAATTCTAGGAGGATAGGTGGAATGGATATTCTATTCTTTCTTACTAATTTGGGGAATTTAAAAGACCTCTTAAAAAATATTTGGGGTCCTCTTGTTGCAAATTATTTTAATATTGAATATGTTGACTCCATTCCAAGAATTTCTTGGAAATCTATAGATAACTTAAATATTTCTCCATCTAGTAGAGAAGCCTACAAGAAGGAGATGGAGAAACGGTTCATTGTTTTTGCACCTAAGGATGATGTCCTAATTTGGACCAAATTGAAGTCAAGGGATTACTTATTCAAAGATGGTTACATTTCTCTTTTGGACTCACTAAACAAATGTAATCTTCCACATATTCTCTTTTGGGATGAAGCTTGCCTCCCTAAAGGAGGCACTTTTTCCTGGATTATAGTCAATGGTAGGGCTTTAACTGCTAAGAGGCTAGACAAGTTGGGTCTTGTGACTACCTTCCCATGCATCTTTTGTGGTTATTTTTTGGAAACTATGGTTCATCTTTTTCTACACTTTCCTTTTGCAAATCACTAATGGTATTAGATTTTTGAAAAATTAGGTTGGTTTTCTATGGTGTGCCCCACCTTATCTATTCAATTTCAATCTTGTCCCCTAATGCATTATGCTTCCTTTTTCCACTGTCTATGGATTGTTACACCAACTTTACTATTATGGTACATCTGGAATGAAAGAAATAATAGAATATTTAAGTGCAAGAGCTCTACTATTGAGGAAGTTTTTATCAAGAATTGGCCTCTTATCAAAACTTTACCCTTCCATGGTTCTTTCTCTAATAAAATTGATAAGATATTGGCCCACAAATAGGCCAAATGGATGTACCTCCCCTAGTGAATTTCTTCAAACTAAACTATGATGGATCATCAAGAGGTAACCTTGGTAATCTAGGGCTGGTATAGTCATAAGAGATTCAAAAGCTAAAATTCTTAAGGTAGCTTGTAAAATGCTACCAGTGGGAACAAATAACATGGTTGAACTTGAAGCTCTTAGTATGGGCTTAGATATTGCAAGGTCCCTTGAAATTAAATATTTAACAATTGAGGGTGATTCCATGGTTGTTTTCCATGTTGTTTCAAGGAAAAAAACCTATTTTTGACAACTCCAATATTTATTAGAGAAGGTACTAATTCAAGTTAAAATGGTTCAATATATTTTCAATATCCCATTGTTACAAGGAAACTAACACCTTGGCTAATTTTCTAGCAAATAAAGTTATTGATGAGGAATTATCTCTTACATTTTTTAATAAGGATGATCTCCCTCTAAACATATGAGATCTTAAAATGGGGCCCTTGTTGGCATGTTTCTTGATCTGAACTTCTAGCAGCTGTTGCAAAGTCTTTGGATGTAAATTCACAGTCTATTCTTTCTGGGACTATGATTGTGTGTTTTGTCTTCATTCTAGCAGTGGGGTTGGTTCTTGTAGTCTTTTTCCTTGTGATGATATATTGGAATCTACTGTGATGATATATTGGCATCTGCTACGGGTTCTTGTTTCTTCCTTATTTTTGTTATGCTTTTATTTTAGTTTCGTTTTGATCTGCAAGATTGTGGTTGGCTGTGAGAAGGTTTATATTTAGTATTGCTAAGTGTTATGTATTGTTGGCTCCTCCATACATTTGTTGGTTTCTATTATGTAATGGTTTCTATCATGGTTGATCTATCATTTGGATTCATTAAGTGGTGCTATTGTCAGCTTCTCTAGTCACATTTTTTCTTGGTCAGCTTTTTCTCCTTGATGATGAGGACATCTCTTATGCTACTCACAAGAAGGCTTTGGATATGCACTCTTTGGGTCTGGAATTGTGAATGATAAATTTGAAGAAATGACATCTAGATGTAAATTCCTCAATGATAAGCTTCCTCCTGCAGTTCTTTCTATTGGGGTAAATCTTTTCCTTACTCTCCACTTTTTATTTGATGTTGCTGCAAGATCCGAAAGTTTCTCTCCATCAGCTATGATGACGAGGAATAAGTTCTCATTGGATCATGTATGGCCACTATCCTATTACAAAGCCATCTCAACTTCCACGGTGGATGGAGATGTACAAGATCATCAATTACTGTTTTTGTTTGGATTTCTTTCTCTTAGAGTAGATTGATTGTATCTAGGATCTCTATTTGGATTGATCCATGGATTACATTATGTAATCTTTCATTTGTGTCTCTTGGAGCTATAACCAAAGTTTTTCTTCTCCTAGTTCTTTCCTGACTGTATGCTCCCCTGAACCAGGACTTTGTATAATACTTTTTCCAAAATTAATAAAATATTTCAGTGGCACAACCACTTTTATTTACAAATAATAATAATAATATATTATATAATATTATAATATTAAATACATTATAATGTAAATATAATAATATATTATAATACATTATATTATAATTATATAATATATTATTATTGTATTATATTATAATACCACCCACTCCCTCAATTCAAATTTTTTTATTAGTTATCCAATTTAATTGAGAATTTAGTCATCTTTATCAAACTAGCTTCAAATCATAATTAAAAACATTAATGATTCATTAACATAATGAGTAATCAAAGTTAAAGAATGTAAATGTTAATTTTTTTATAAAATATGTGAAGGCCTTAAGATTGCACCGAGAGGCAATGCCTTTCATGCAATAGGTATTTTTGGTGCACCAAGCAACTTAGGCAGCCAAATGGCTACTTAGGTAGGGGTCCCATGAGGGGGGCTTAAGCTCTATGGATTATGATCAAATTCGAAAGAAAAAAGAATAGAGGAGTAATAATCTTTTATCTAGTCATTAATTTAGTCATATATTTAGTCATTTATTTAGTCAGTTTTATTTGTCTGACATTAGTAATTTATTTAGTCATTTAGTTGTGATTTTACCCGATGACCAAATTAGTCACTTATAGATGACAAAATTAGTCATTTATTTGCAATATTCTACTAGTGTTAGTTGTGTGACTAAAATTTTTAGTCACATGACTAATAGTTTTAGTCACATAGTCATTTATTTGTCAAATTCTACTAGTGTAAGTTCAAGGGGTCTTGTAAGACACGTGCCTAAACTAACTAAGCCTACAAATATAATGTGCAGAGAATGTTAGCAGGGAAAACAAACAAAGGCTAGTTTTCCAACTAAGGAATATTCAACTACTAAGCCTTTATAAATAGTTTGTAATGACATATGTCGACCTACAAGGACAAGGGGACTAAAAGGAGAAATATACTTCATGTTACTAACTGATAACTATACAAGAATGACATGTGTAATGTTTTTGAAGCAAAAGAACCAAGCATTTGAAAGATTCAAGATATTGATGAAAATGGTTGAGAAGGGAATGGGTAGAAGGATAAAATGCTTGAGGTTAAATAGAGGAGGAGAATTCACATCATGTGAATTTTTTGAATATTGTGAGGCACATGGAATAAAAAAACAATACTTTATGCCAAGAACTCCACAACAAAATGGAGTTGTAGAAATAAAGAATAGAGTGGTCAAGGACATGGCCAAAAGAATGTTAAATGAGGCCAAGTTAGCAAATATGTTTTGGAGAGAGGTAGTTCATACTACATTTAATATTTTAAATAGATTTCAAATAAGAGAATAGAGTGATAGTACTCCCTATGAACTTTAGTATGGTAGACCAGCTTCTGTTAAATATTTTAAGGTATTGGGCAATAAGTGTTATATTAAAAGGGAAGATGAAAATATGGGAAGCTTTGAATCAAGAAGTGATGAAGGAATATTTTTGGGATATTCCACCCAAAGAAAAGCATAAAAATTTTATAACAAGAGGTTGAATAAGATTGTCAAAAGAAACAATATTAAGATTGATGAGAATATAAAGCAAGTCAAATCTATTAAGAATGAGTTTGAGGATGATTAAGATTGTAAGGAAAAGGTTGTAAATAATGAAGAAGAATTAGAAGAAGAAATTGAGAAGACACCTACAAAGTATGTGTAGAAGGATCACCCAATAGATCAAATAATTGGGGACAAAAGTGAAGGACTTCAGACTAGGAGAAGACTTGCAAGTAATAAGGAGCAAGTAAATTTTTCTCTCCTCTCTTAGATTGAGCCAAAAATCTTTTTTGAAGCTAGGAAGAATGAGAATTAGATAAAATCCATGGATGAAGAGCTAAATAATGTTAATAAAAATAAGACATGGGACTTGGTTCCTAGACCCCCAAACAAGAATGTAATTGGCACAAAATGGGTGTTTAGAAACAAACTCAATGAATATGAAGTGGTTGTAAGGAATAAAGCAAGGTTGCTGTGCAAAGGATATGCACAAGTTGAAGGCATTGATTTTGAAGAAACATTTGCACCTATGGCAAGATTAGAAGAAATTAGAATGTTTCTTGCATTGTTAGTGTATAAAGGTTTTGAAGTATATCAAATGGATGTTGAATTTGCATTTCTAAATGGAAACCTAGAAGATGAAGTCTACATAGAACAACCAAAAGGTTTTCAGCTATCAAAGGATGATGATGTTGGAGAATAGGACCAATAAGAGGGGGGGTTGAATTAGTGGTCTAATGAGAAATAAAATTTCAAAACATAACTCACTTGTATTATGCAAAGAGACCCATTGAAAGCACATCTAACATTAGAGGTATTCAATGTTGAGGGACTCACAATGATATGCAAATTGGGACATAATACTTGATCAAAGATGAGCAATCAAGCACAATATGGAAAACCACCAAGAGGATGCATAACACATGCTTTATGCTCATGGAAAACCCTAAAAGCGTGAAAACCCACTTTTTAAATAAGTTTTAATAAGCCCCACTAGCCAAAACTTCATTGGCTACATACTATGCCTCACTAGCAAGGCCTTACTAGCTCCACTCTATGCCTCACTAGGAAAGCCTCACTGGCTACTCAATCTACCTCACTGGCTACTCATTTTTCCTCATTGGCAAAGCCTCACTAGAAACCCAATATGCCTCACTGGAAAACCATCATGCCTCATTGGCTAAACAACATGTCTCACTGACAATCTTCAAAATAAAATGAATGAAAAACCAGAGGGTTACTCTATTTCAATACAAACAACTGGTTTATTTCTCCATCAGAAAAAATCCATCTTCCTCATTCTCCCTTATCACATCATAACTCCACTGGGAATCTTCATGTCTAGATCATGAAAGCCACAACACCTTGAATACAAGAAAGAATTACTATTATACTTTTGCAATTTTCACACACACACACCCCACCAAAGGCGGGGACCCTCTTTTTTATTTTGCATCTCTACATCTTGGCTTGGTCAAATTTTGATTTTTCTCTTCTTGGGAGGTTACTTTTGGATTAAATCTAGACTAGGTTTGATGGAGGCAATATTTTGAGGCTCTAGGGAAAATTCACAAGTGTTGGAATTTGAAAATGGGGATTTTGAAGTGAATTTTCAATGTTATATGTAAATATTTTTTATACTCGTGGATAGAGGATGAAAAATTAAGTCAGGTTGGTTTTTTAAATTTTTGAAAATTCCATCTAGAAAAGAAGTTATGGATTTTAGGGGATTTTGACCCTGCAGGGAATTCGGGAATTTCCGTCCCTAATGGAAAATCTTGAAATTTCCATTTTTGGAAAATTCCAATACCCCCTCAAAAACCCAAAATTTTCCAAAACTAATTTTTTTTTTTTGCACCCATGGATAGAGGACAAAAAATTAGGCAGGGTTGCTTTTTGAATTTTTTGAAAATTCCTTCTAGAAAAAAAGTTATGAGGTTTAGGGGATTTTGACCCTGTAGGGAATTTGGGAATTTCCGTCCCTGATGGATGGAAAATCCCAAAATTTCCATTTTTGGAAAATTCCAAGACTCAAAACCCTAAATTTTCCAAAAATGGAAAAAATGATTTTTTTCCCAAAATGGAAAAATTTCAAAAATGATTTTTTCCCAAAATGGAATTTTTTTTTCCTGAAATGCAATTTTTCTTGAAATTTTAAAATGTTCCTGAAAATGAAATTCTTGAGATGGAGAAAAATTTTGAAAATAAAAATTTCCAAAAATGGAAAGTTCCTATTAAAAAATGCAAGTTATTTTTAAAATGCCAAAATTTTATTTAAGTTTAATTTGGATTGGATTTTTTGACATGTGACCTACTAATGATGATATCTGTTTTTCAAGATTAAATAAATATCGAAAGGGGGACTTGCATATGGATTCATGCCAAAAGGGAAATTTGGAAGAGTTCAATTAAAATATTAAAAGTGGGGCTTGCATATGAATCTGTGCCCAAACTGTCTACATCTGGAAGGAGTTTCTGGAAGACATGTGAAGCTGATTTCATCATCCAATCAGAATTTTCATTAATGAAAAGCTAGCATAATATTATTTTCTCAATGTTCCATGATGTAATTGCTTTTATGCAATTAGATGATGTACCATAAGCTCCCAAATTAAATGTAATAGCTTGATGCTTCTAGAAGTGCATTTGCAACCATTGGATGAATTAAATCTTGGCCATTGATTCAAAATATAATTTTCTATAAAAGGCTAGTGCCTTCTCATTTGTAAGGGGGGTGAGACTAGGTTAGAATAGCTGGTTTGAGGCTGTAAAAAGCTAGAATTGGCCAAGTTAGGAGAAGTCAGTAGTAGTAGGAGAGGATAGACTTGAAATTGTTATGTAATATTGGAGAAGTAATGCAACTGAGTTGTTGATTTGGAAAACTTTGTATTTATCTTTAATAGTTTATGGTTTCTTATTCTCAATTCTCAATGTTAGATGTTAGATTTCAGTTCTTTTGCAATGATGGTAAAATGTTAATGATGTTGATCGATTCTGGTCCATACTTTTAGAAATTTGTTGATTGTAATTTGTTGTGTAAAGTTAGTCTGGGCCTTATTTTGTGCTAAGTTCAATTGTGGATGCTTGTTTACATTGCGCCAGTTATTGGGTATGTGGATGAATGTTCAAAGTCTGAAAATCTTTAGTTTCCTTAGAAGATTGCACCGATTCTGTGGAGTTGTAAGCTTTTCCTTGATCATACAAAGATTGGTTTCATTGGGGATCTGTCAATTTGCAACATTCATCATTGTTGTGACTGATCTTAGGTTTTAGTCTTAGAAATCTCTCTAAACACTTATCTCTCTTGCTTTTTATTTTGAAGCTAGGTTAGTTTTAGGATTGAAAGCATCACCATATTGTTGCATCTAATGAAAGTAAACTTCCAACATTGTTTATTTGTAAGGCCCCTTATGAATACCAACATTTTCACATATTATTTGAGTTGTTTATGCATTGTCAAGACCTGACATTAGAGACCTTGGGGTTATCTCTTGAGGCTTGCTAATAGAGATTTATCTTTCAAGAGAGATATGATACTTGTATCTTGTTTAAGTTTTTGTGCATAAAACACCATTAAAAATACTTGTCTATCTCTTTTCACACAAAACCATACTCACCAAAAATGACCAAAATCACCTCAATCTCCAATCTCACATGATTGACCTTTAACATTGCATACAGGAATGACTATTTCTTTTACAAGAAAACCACTACATACATTCTGACCTTCACACATGAACAGTCACTTCTTTTACAGGAATCTATTTGTTTCAGTAAATAAAAAAAGAAATAGACTAGTTTATGTATGAGAAATAATATTCTCTACTGACACCTTGTCCACTATCTTAGGATAACACAAGAACAAGTAACTCGCTTGTTGTGCCTTAGAAAAAAGTACCCTTTTCTTGACACGAGACTAATTGGACTTAATGAGGCCTTGATTCAAGTGTTGTGAGGCATTTTATGCATCCACACTAGGTCTTGGACCCTTGAAAACCAATTAAAATTCTTTTAATGATGTCTTGTGAAGGTGTTGTGAAGTGTTGTAAAAAAATTCTACACTTTTCTAGACTCTATTTGTTACAATTCACCTAAAACTCATCCGTTTATCATTAATCAAGTCTTATTTTGAAGTGTCTTAAAGTCTTGTAACAAGATTTCATGCTTCTCTAGGAATAATTTCACTATTTACACCTTTCTTATACTCTATTTGACCCCTTTATGCCCTTATAAGGCTTAATTAAGTGTATTTTTGAATGAAAACTCGAAAAACAACATTAAATATGACTTAATTCTTGACACCCACTTTCAAGTTCAAGGCGAGACCCATTTGCCATGGGTGGCGAATGAGTCCCTCTTGGTTCAAAATTCAAAATATTTCAAATTTCCTTTTGGGTTTTTATTCAAAAGTACTTGATGTTAGCCTGTGATGAGGCATCATTAGGTTACTAAGGAACAAGTGTGTATAAATAAGTGATTTTCTTCTTAGTTTCCCTCCTCATCTCTCACACATTCATTCTTCATTATTCATCCATCATTCTTCCATCTCAAGTCAAACAACTTAAGGTTTTATCATTGCAAGACATCAAGAAAGCTCCTAAAGAAATTCAAGTGTTGAATCTTCCTCCATTGTTGCAAAAATATAAGATCAACATCATGGAAAGGTAATATATTCCATTATTGCATGTTTCTTTCTATTCTTTCATCATTTTGGTTTAATCACCTAAACAGGGTTTGACCAAGGCAAACCCCCATGCCCTAATATACAACATTTCTCCTTCTCTTCATGTGTGTTTGTAGATTTAGGACTCTTGGAACCTTGGAAATCATTAAGGATCAAGTTTCAAGGTTACTAAAGCCCTCTCTTCATTCAACAAGTCAAAATATCAACAAAATCTCATTTTTTAGGTTTGAAAATCACAATTTTAGAAGTAGACACCTGTAGGAAATCAAAGTGTAGATCAAAAGCTTCATAATCCACCTTTGAAAATATAAAAATTCAAAAGTGGACTCATTCACCATGGATGGAAAATGAGTCCCACTTCTAGGTCAGTTTTGTGTTTTCTACATTTTCTAATACCCTTTTGTCAGAAATAGGTTTTGGCTCAGTTTACCAGAACTGGGACTGAATCACCCAGAATGGTGAATGAGTCCCTCCAGGCCTAAAAAACAACATCAACAATATTTTAGATGCAATTTCCTATCTTCATCAAGGTTCTAGGTGCACACTTTCAGTCTGATTCATTTCTATTGTAATTTTCCATTAATTTGTAGGTGATTTTGTATTACACAATGTGTTTTCAAACATGTTTTACTTTAGTTTCTATTCATTAGTGAATCAACCTCATTTTTTTCTTGTATTCAAACATTATATCTAGGTATATTGCATCCATATTCCACCCATATTGCATTGACTTTGAATGTGAACACTAGCATTTTTGGCCCATCTTTCTCCTTTTAGGTGAAAAACCCTAGAAGCATTGGAAAGCAATTGGGTCCCAAAAATCTACGGTCCATTTTGGTGAACCTTCTTTTCAAACATTTTCTTGTATGATTTGGAGTCCTTCATCCTACATCTAGCTTGCATTAATCTTGCATTAGGGTTTGCATAAATTCATGTGCATGCTAGGTTTCAAATTTTGCATTCATAAAAAGTGTATTTAGGTTGCATTTTTGGCATCTAATTTCATGTAACTTTTCTGAATTTCTACATTTTTCATTTAGGTATGCATCATAGCGCCTAGAAAGCATCCAAAATTAGTCAAACACTTTTGAAAAATCTAGAAAAATTCCATATTGGGACTCATTCGCCACCTTGGGTAAATTAGTCCCTTTTGACCCCTTAAACTTCATCTTACAGAACTCAACACTCTAATTTTTAGCTTTTGTTTGGTGCCTTAACCTACCCATATAAGCTAGTTGCATTTCTATCACATGCATTTCACTATATTTCACTTAAAATTGCTCATTTCATGCATTGTTTAATTTCACTTTTGTATTCACAACATTTCATTTTTTAGATTGTTGTATTGTGTAAAAACTGAAAATTGCATTGCTTTGTACTTTCTTTCCTTTTAGTACATTTTCTTTTAAAAGATACGCTCTTGATTTGATTAAACGTGGCTTTTATAAGCATAATATCCCCTCTTATGAGTATTCTTTTGACCACCACAATAAGGACTTTACAAAACATAAACATCCATTAATACAATCCTTAATCTTACATTACCCATTGGTGTGAATGGAAATGTAGACAATCATAACACACATACTTTTTGTTCTTCCAATACCTCTCCTATTAGTGAAAAAGGTATTTTGGTGCAAGAAGTTACAAGTCTTGAGGGTCTTGATTGTCCATTTCCTTATTATCCTTTGGATCATCTTACACAACAAGAACATGAGATCATCAACACATTCCTCAACATCACCTTACCAGGTCTCCATTCTCATGATAATCACACTTGTTCATCTCCTAATATCCCTCCTCGAAGTAAGGGGGATAAGTTGGTGTTAGAAGACATACCTATTAAGAATCATGCAATCCTTGATCCTCCATTCCCTAATGCTCCTACCATTTGGGACAACCTATTTGACCACCACATTAGTCCTTCTATTGATGCCACTCCCACTTGTGATGCAACTATTGTACAAATCTCAAATTTGGATGAACATATTACAAGCTCTCCCAGTAGGGTAGATAGTATGGAATCAGAGAGTGAGAACTTAATGACAATGGACACTCAACTAGCACCTTATCATAACCTTCCCCCTCTTCATAATCCCATCATTGATCATTCCCCTATTGGTGATGAAGTTATTGTAGTACCCCTCTGTCTATGCTTATGCTTTTTGTTGCTATGCTTTCATACTGTTAGACTTATGATGTTTTGTTGGATATTGTGATCACTGGTTTTGAGCGATAGTGGATTATTCTATGACATGATGATACTTTGTATGGTGATTATTGATTTTAGACATGTTATGATTTAGCGTAGATCCTATTTTCAGTTATTATTGCTATGTACATGTTTATGATGGACTAACAGTTATTCATTTTCGTCAGTTTGTTGTGAAGTGTATTGGTGTGGAGAACGGAATCGCATCACTCGCTTGCGAGTGCCCTATGATATCTGTGATTTTCTCCGCACGGTGTGTCTGTTTAATGTTTTATATATGTATATGTATGCACGTTATTTGCTTGGTTGCAGGTTTTGCAGGTACATGACACCAACTCCACCTGTGTAATCAGGTCTGAGCGTGTCAAGACTCAACGGAAACATTGATCGGGAGATAGTAGTTTGGTTTACCCTAGCCTAGTTTATAACCCTGGTCTTAGTACTTTGTCTGTTTTAGTTCCGAGTCATTGGTTTGTCTTGTATTTTCTATTTGGTTAAATAGTTTTGAAAAGGTAAATTTGGTTAAATTTAAATGTTGGAATATTCTGTTTTTAATTAGTGTTATTTAAATCAATTTTAAATGTTAAAGAAATTACTTGCTTGATTATTTAATTAATTGATTAGCTTATTTGGTTAAATGGTTTGATTATAAAAGATCAAACTTATTTAATTAAATAAATTAATTAGTTAAATTAAAATATTAAGTGAGTAATTAGTTATATTTGAAAATTAAATAAATGATGCAAAATAGTAAATTTAAATTTTAAAAAATATATGCATGAGATTTGTATAGTGGTTGTAAAATTGAAATTAAATAAAATTGAAAATTGCATGCAAAATGGATTTCGCAAGATTGCCGAGAAGTGGAGAAGATATTTTTCACAACCACTTCTCGACATGTGTGTGAGTGCCATAATTATATACAGTTGTTGAAATTTCTTCACGGAGGTTATTGTGGATCTCGGGAAAAAGAGAAGGGTTGTTAAAAAAATTCTCACGGGGAAATTTTCTAAGTACTGGCAAAAAAATCCCTTACTGTGCACATTACAATATTTTTTAGAAGTTGTTATCTCTCTGTTATTGGGGTTGTGATTATTTGTGAAAGATCCTCCAAAGGATCTTGGTGGTTGGTTATGCTATTTGGGTTTTGAAGATTTTCTTTCGAGCAAGATTTTGGGATTTGTTGTACGGGAAGAAATTGGAAGCTTCAGGCAACAGAGGATTTCTTCAACTGTTAGCAAAGGAATTCGAGTATTTTTCTGTAAATTTTAATTTGTGAATTTTGGAAAGGAAAGCTTCTGTTAAAAAAAAAAAAAGGATTCTCTATTGAAAGTATTTTAAATTAATAAAGGAAATTTTAATTGTTATAAAGGAAATAGAAAATCTCTGAGATATATTGAGTTTGAATAAAATTTTGTGCAAGAATTCTATCAAAACTCAGGAGAAATTTGATTATATTTCCAATTTTCCCAATATAAATTTATAGTTTACTTCTCTGAAGCTCTCAGAAATTTCTTTTCTAGAAAAATCTTGAACATCTGTGTATATAAGATATATATATTATATATATATATATCTTATATAAATTGAATGGTGTAAGATACTATTTTTATTTTATTTTATTTGGATGATTCGCCGTCCAAATCCTTCTGTATTTCTTAAAAAAAAATTACCATTAAAAAAAACCGCGTATTTGAAACCGCCGCAGTACGGCGAGATTGTAAAAATTTTATTTTAAAAAAAAAACGGGATTTAAAAATTGCCGTGTGAATTCTATGAATAAAATTTATATTCTTTAAAAAACACAGAGGAAATATTCCGTGTCGAGCACTGTTGGGTGGGGGTTATCCCGCGGCAGAGCCGCAGAGCACGGCGGCGAGGGTTGAGCCAGCCCCGCCCTCGCAGGCAGTGCTTGGCACAACCATCGCGGCCAAGCACTGTGGGTGGGCTGTGAAGGTAGCCCAACCCTCAGTGAGACATGTGTGGGATGCGGCTTGCGTGAAAAGGGCAGAAAAAGAAAATAAAACCCTAGCCCTAAAATCTTTGTTTTTAAATTCAAAAATTTATATTTTATAAATTGATTTATATATGTATAATTTATTATAATATATATAATATATATATAATATTTATATTATATATAATATATATTATATATTATTATAATGTTATATATATATGTATATTAGTTTTGATTTAAAAGGTGATATTTTTGAAATTATAAGTATCACAATTATTTGCACGGATATGTTATTGAACAAAGTAGAAATTTATTTTTAAATTAAATGGGAAAATAAACTTAATTTTAGTTGAATTTTTTTATTCATTCTCTTCTGATTGGATGGATTTAGTATATCTGAACTATAGACAAATGCTTTTCTTGATTTATTATTACTGTCTTATTTTGAGCAAAAATTGGGAAAAACTTTGTTGTGTAAGTCTTCCAGAACGAATTGTGTAAAAAGGGTGTTTAATTGTTCAAATGTATTTCTTAAATTGACTTGGGTTGTGCAAGAGTTAAACGTGGTGTTTGATACTATTATGGATTATTTGTTATTGTGAGTCGTAGTTTGTGCACTTGGTAAATCCTAGTCATGAGAACTTAGAAACCCTTGTTATGTTTAGGGGAGTGGCTATTTGTAAGGGCCGACACACAAAGTGGTGTCAGGGTAACTTACAAGTAGTTAGTAACTCAGTGATAACTAAATGACACAACAGTTAGAATAAAACACTTAACAAGATGCTTATGCCTCTCTTATGACTCTTGAGCTACTTCAGTCATGAGTATAAGTTGAGAAGGCCTGGAATGGCAAATCGGTGTCTTGTTCCTTTAAAAGACATACGATTCAACAACAGTATGCAATAGGGGCCGAGTTTCGTAAGAGGTTACCAGGGTAACCCAAGGATTGGGGGCCGGACCCTAGGAAGAAACACTAGGGTAACATTTGCATCGTTGTGATGACACTCCACCTAGAATAACAGTTAACCTCGTATTTGTAGTAAATTCAATTGTCAAAAAATTTGGAAGCAATGTAACCAATAGATTGTTTGCACTAGTGTCTAGGGTTAGTAGATTAGGTCTAGGTAACCTTATTACTATCTCCTAGCACGGGGGGTGGACCTACGAGTACCACATGGTTGGGTGGAACGTGCACCTTACTCCGTTGGGTCCCCAGTTTGTGATTATGGCATGGAGAGCTTCATGGATGGAGAGCTCGCACTTGGATCTTATATTTACTTCCTCATTGTATATTGTAATCTTGTATTTGAAAACATCCCTCAAATGTTATGAGGTGAATATCATTGTAAATGTAATTGTAATATTTATAGAATTACCTCATCAAGATGGATGAGAATTGTAATATCATATCAAATGCAATGTATGGAAAAACATGTTTGTACTTTAATATATTATTATGAATGGAAATTTCAATGTTATGTTATGCAATGATTATCTTTATGTTAATATTTAATATGTGCATTACAAAATACTTTAGTCACTCATGGATTACTCAAAGTAGTGTAACATCGCTTAGCCTAACGAATGTATGCAATTAATTAACTTAATATTAATACTTTTAAAAAAATAAAAATAAAATTATTACACCTTTATAACACATTTGCAACATTCTTAGGTTATTAAGACGGGGCATTACAGATTGGTATCAGAGCCAAGGTTACAAACACTGGGTTGACCTAGTACGTAGTGTTGCAACTGTTAACCTTGGTTGAATAGTATCTAAGACTTGTAATTGTTATGTGTAGGAACATGCCTAGGCGAGGAGGAAGAGGTTGTGGTAGAGGTCGAGGTGGAGGCCGAGGGCCAATCCCTCAGGTTACTCCCCCTCCTAGCCCTCACCACAGTGACCAAGCAGAACAGATGGGTCAGAGAAATGAGGGACAAAATCCTGAACAGTCAGCAGTAAAGGGTTCTCAGATACGTCCATTATTAGAGGAGTTCCTAGCTAGTCTTGGACCTAGATAGGTAGATGACCAGGAGGTTGTGAGAGAGAGGGATAGATTCCCTAGGAGAGTAGAGGACATAGTTCATCAGGATGCTATCATCGCAGGTCATATGAGGGATTTACTGAGAGCACGTCCTCCTACCTTCGATGGTTCAAGAGGAGGTTTAGAGGTAGAGACCTGGCTACTGGATTTGGGTAGATGCTTTGCCATGCACCCTTACGGTAGCAATACCCATGCTAGATGCACTATTATGCACTTGAGAGGATTTTCTTCTTCTTGGTGGCACCTAGAGGAGCAGAAGCTCCACTTGGATATTGGTTCTGTGTCTTGGGAGATGTTTCTTGAGAGGTTTAGAGCACGGTTCCTTTTGAAACACTGGAGGCAATGTAGGGCTAACAAGTTCCATGATCTATGTCAGTTGGCTCTTTCTGTAGAGTAATATGAACGTAGGTTTTATGAACTTAAGTAGTATGCTGGTATTGGCAATGATGAGCCTATGCTAGTACAACATTTTATCAGGGGTTTAAATGCCTGCATCAGTGGTGGTGTCCGAGTCTTTGAGCCAAAGACTATGGAAGTCACGGTGGAGAAGGCTCACATTGTAGAGGAGAACCTTATTATGGCCTTAGGTGGGCACACAGGAGTGCAGATTGGGAGTGCTCCTATAGAAGGTTTTAGTCCACGGGGTGGACAGGCACAGACAGGTGGTTCTTCCAAGAACCAATAGACACCCACAAAGGGTGGGCAGCAACAATGAACACCTTAGAAGAACAATAACCCTCAACCACAACAACAAAACAGTCCTCAAACAGGAAAGGGTCGTAACTGGTGGCGCAATAAGCACAATAGGCAGGATCAGCCTGCGCAGAGTGCTCAGTCTACCGTCAGTAGGGGTAGTTTTCAGCAATCCAATGCACCTTCGGGTGGCAGAGGATTTGGTAGAGGCACAGGCATAGGTTGTTATTCATGTGGGCAGCATGGGCACATAGCTAGGCAGTTTCCGATGAGAGGTTCTACCAGTTATGGGCCTCGACCTATAGTTTCAGAGCCTACAGTGGGAGATGCAGGATGAGTACATACAGTATATGCTGCGGTTAATGACTGCCAAGCCGATCACCAGAACACGGTGGTCAAAACTTCAGGTAAGTTACATGGTGTTAGTGTGTCTATACTTTTTGATTTCAGAGCCACTGACTCCTTTATTTCACCGACCATTGTTGACCGTTGTGGTCTTGTGGCAGTAAAGCAAGGTGGTAAATGGCAAGTTGAATTCGCCTCAAGGGTGAAAGTAGCAGCAGAAAACTTAGTACATAACTGTGAATTAAAAATTGGTACATTAACTACTTTAGTAGATTTATATGTTACACCCTTAGGATCGTACTACATAGTACTAGGCATGGATTGGTTAGCATCTTATCATGCTGTAATTGACTGTCGACTTAAGACAGTTAGTTGCATTAGTGATTTAGGTGCGAAAGTGGAAATCATAGGTATTCAAAGACCTATCTCTTTGCGGATGATATCTGCTATGCAATTAAAGAAATGTCTTCGTCAGGGATGTCAACTGTTTGCAACAACAGTTACTGATTTGGAAGAAGGTGAGAGTCAAGAGGTATCTCTAGATGATCATCCTATTCTTAGGGAATTCATGGATGTGTTTCCCGATGACATTCCTGGAATGCCACCGAAGAGGGATATTGACTTTAGAGTTGATCTAGTCCCTGGAGCTGAACCTATATCTAGAGCTCCTTATAGAATGATGACTCAGGAGTTAGAGGAACTTCGTTTCCAGTTAGAGGAACTTTTAGAAAAGGGATTCATTCATCCTAGTGTTTCCCCTTGGGGAGCACCTGTCATCTTCGTAAAGAAGAAGGATGGATCTCTTAGGCTATG
This sequence comes from Sequoia sempervirens, assembly GCA_007258455.2. Lineage (NCBI taxonomy): Eukaryota > Viridiplantae > Streptophyta > Pinopsida > Cupressales > Cupressaceae > Sequoia > Sequoia sempervirens. The sequence continues at coordinate 199,112,875 of VDFB02252616.1, forward strand.
TATTGACTATCGTCAATTGAACAAGGTAACGATTAAGAATCGTTATCCTTTACCCAGAATCGATGATCTTTTTGATCAAATTAAGGGAGCTAATGTGTTCTCTAAAATCGATTTGAAATCTGGGTATCATCAATTACGTATAGCTGAAGCAGATATCCATAAAACTGCTTTTCAAACTCGTTATGGGCACTACGAATTCACAGTGGTACCATTTGGGTTAACGAATGCACTGTCTGTATTCATGAGTTTAATGAATGGTGTATTTCGTACATACCTCGATCGCTTTGTCCTAGTATTTCTCAATGATATTTTAGTCTATTTGAGGAACATGAAGAACACTTGAGGCAGGTTTTTTCAATGTTTAAGGGAAAATCAATTGTATGCAAACCTGAAGAAGTGTGACTTCTTTCAACTTGAAATAAAATACCTTGGACATGTGATATCTGGAAAAGGTATTGCTGTGGATCCTTCAAAGATCCAAGCTATTGTAGATTGGCCCGCACCTACTAATGTAGGTGAAGTTCGTAGTTTTATGGGTTTAGCTGGTTATTATAGGCAGTTTGTAGAGGGATTTTCTAGAATCGGTCATCCTATTACTTCTCTTCAGAGGAAAGGGAAGAAGTTTGTTTGGACAGAACAGTGTCAGTTAGCTTTTCAGACTCTTAAAGAAAAGTTAACTAATACGCCTATACTTATTGTTCCTAATCCTACTAAGGATTTCGTGGTATGCACAGATGCATCCTTAGAGGGTTTGGGAGCAGTATTGATGCAAGATGGGCGTGTGATTGCTTATGAGTCTTGCAAACTCAAAGACCACGAATTAAACTATCCTACTCATGACCTAGAACTAGCTGCGGTAGTGCATGCATTAGTTTGTTGGAGACATTTCCTATTAGGTCATCATTTCAAACTTCATACTGATCACCGTAGTTTGCAATACATCTTTACGCAACCTAACTTAAATGCTAGGAAAAGACGGTGGATGGAGTTCATGTGTGAGTATGATTTTGAAGTAAAATATGTTCAAGGTAAAGAGAATGTAGTGGCTGACGCTCTTAGCCGACGTCGACATGAGATCTCTGCTACTACTCTTGAAGTAGATTTGAGAGGTCAAATAGTAGTTGCACTTCCTACTGATAGATTATATCAAGAAGTGAAGTCAGAGATTGAATCGGGTAGACCTTTAGAAGGTCGATTTGCAGGTTATGTATTAGAATCAGATGGTATATTAAGGCATTTAGGTCATATTTATGTACCACATGTAGAGAGGCTTCGTACATTAATCATGACTGAAGCTCATAGAGCTCCATATTCAGCTCATCCAGGAGTTAAGAAAATGCATGCCGATCTTCGGCAATTGTATTTCTGGCCTAGTATGAAACGTGATATTGCTGACTACGTATCGAGATGTCTTGAATGCCAGTGAGTTAAAGCTGAGCATCATCATCCTGCTGGATTATTGCAGCCACATCTCATTCCCGAATGGAAATGGGATATTATATCCATTGATTTTATTGTAGGGTTACCTACGTCATCACATCGACATGATGCCATTATGGTAACTGTTGACCGTTTGACTAAAGTAGCTCACTTTTCACCTATACGATCATCATACAATGCTTCATCTATAGCTAGGATATTCATGGAGGACATCATTAGCTTACATGGGATTCCTAGTAGGATTATATCGGATAGAGATCCTGTATTTACTTCAACCTTATGGACTTCGTTACAACATGCTTTAGGTACATAGTTGAACTTTAGTTCAGCGTATCATCCTCAAACCGATGGACAAACTAAAAGAGTTAACCAAATATTAGAGGATATGCTTAGGATGTATGTAATGGACCAACAATCATGTTGGGAGGATTACTTGTACTTCGTAGAATTTTCTTACAACAACGGATATCAGAGTTCCATAGGTATGCCACCATTTCAGGAATTATACGGTCGTCCTTATCAAACTCCACTAAGTTGGGATCGACTTGAGGATAGAGTGTTGCTTGGACCTAAGATGCTTCGAGACATGGAGCAACAGGTTGACCGTATTAGAGAGCATTTGATAGCAGCTCAGGATAGGCAAAAGAAATATGCCGATGCGCATAGGATCGATCGACAGTTCGCTGTTGGTGATAGAGTATTTCTTCGAGTGCGACCGCGAAAGAGTCCAATCCGTTATGGAAAAGGCTCTAAGCTTGCACCTTGTTTCATAGGACCATTCGAGATCTTAGAGAGAATTGGTCCCGTGGCGTATCGACTCGCCTTACCACCTAGTTTGTCTCGTATTCATGATGTTTTTCATGTATCAGTTCTTAGACCATATCATCCCGACATATCTCATGTACTTGAATAGAATGCAATACAGGTAGAGGATGGGCAGCTAGCTTTGGAGCCCGTGGCCATTCTACAACACCAGACGCTCGGTCTCAGGGGTCGAGACGTTGATCAGGTGAGGGTCCAATGGGATCCTAGCTATGAGGCTTCAGCTACCTGGGAGGATGCGACACGCATGAGGGAACTTTATCCCTATCTGTTCGTAGGCTTTCAAGAGCAAGCCTGATCCTAGGGGGGGAGGATGTAGTACCCCTCCGCCTATGCTTATGCTTTTTGTTGCTATGCTTTCATAATATTAGACTTATGATGTTTTGTTGGATATTGTGATCACTGGTTTTGAGCGATAGTGGATTATTCTGTGACATGATGATACTTTATATGGTGATTATTTATTTTAGACATGTTATGATTTAGCGTAGATGCTATTTTCAGTTGTTATTGCTATGTACATGTTTATGATGGACTAACAGTTATTCATTTTCGTCAATTTTTTGTGAAGTGTATTGGTGTGGAGAACGGAATCGCATCACTCGCTTGCGAGTGCCCTTCGATATCTATGATTTTCTTCGCATGGTGTGTCTGTTTAATGTTTTATATATGTATATGTATGCACATTATTTGCTTGGTTGTAGGATTTTCAAGTACATGACACCGACTCCACCTATGTAATCAGGTTTGAGCGTGTCAAGACTCAACAGAAGCGTTGATCGGGAGATAGTAGTTTGGTTTACCCTAGCCTAGTTTATAACCCTGGTCTTAGTACTTTGTCTGTTTTAGTTCTGAGTCATTGGTTTGTCTTGTATTTTCTATTTGGTTAAATCATTTTGAAAAGGTAAATTTGGTTAAATTTAAATGTTGGAATATTGTATTTTAAATTAGTGTTATTTAAATCAATTTTAAATGTTAAAGAAATTACTTGCTTGATTATTTAATTAATTGATTAGCTTATTTGGTTAAATGGTTTGATTATAAAAGATCAAACTTATCTAATTAAATTAATTAATTAGTTAAATTAAAATATTAAGTGAGTAATTAGTTATATTTGAAAATTAAATAAATTATGCAAAATAGTAAATTTAAATTTTAAAAAAAAAATGCATGAGATTTGTATAGTGGTTGTAAAATTGAAATTAAATAAAATTGAAAATTGCATGCAAAATGGATTTGGCAAGATTGCCGAGAAGTGGAGAAGATATTTTTCACAACCACTTCTCGACATGTGTGTGAGTGCCATAATTGCATACGGTTGTTGAAATTTCTTCACGGAGGTTATTGTGGATCTCGGGAAAAAGAGAAGGGTTGTTAAAAAAATTCTCACGGGGAAATTTTCTGAGTACTGGCAAAAAATTCCCTTACTGTGCAAATTACAATATTTCTTAGAAGTTGTTATCTCTCTGTTATTGGGGTTGTGATTATTTGTGAAAGATCCTCCAAAGGATCTTGGTGGTTGGTTATGCTATTTGGGTTTTGAAGATTTTCTTTCAAGCAAGATTTTGGGATTTGCTGTATGGGAAGAAATTGGAAGCTTCAGGCAACAGAGGATTTCTTCAACTGTTAGCAAAAGAATTCAGGTATTTTTCTGTAAATTTTAATTTGTGAATTTTGGAAAGGAAAGCTTCTGTTTAAAAAGAAAAAAAGGATTCTCTGTTGAAAGTATTTTAAATTAATAAAGGAAATTTTAATTGTTATAAAGGAAATATAAAATCTCTAAGATATATTGAGTTTGAATAAAATTTTGTGCAAGAATTCTGAATTCTGTCAAAACTCAGGAGAAATTTGGTTATATTTCAAATTTTCCCAATAGAAATTTATAGTTTACGTCTCTGAAGCTCTCAGAAATTTCTTTTCTAGAAAAATCTTGAACATCTGTGTATATAAGATATATATATATATATTATATATATATATATCTTATATAAATTGAATGGTGTAAGATACTATTTTTATTTTATTTTATTGGGATGAATCGTCATCCAAATCCTTCTGTATTTCTTAAAAAAAAAATACCATTAAAAAAAATGCGTATTTGAAACAGCCGTAGTACGACGAGATTGTAAAAATTTTATTTAAAAAAAAAAGGGATTTAAAAATCGCCGTGTGAATTCTATGAATAAAATTTATATTCTTTAAAAAACATAGAGGAAATATTCAGTGTCGAGCACTGTTGTGCGGGGGTTATCCTGCAACTGAGCCGCAGAGCACGACAGCAAGGGCTGAGCCAGCGCCGCCCTCACGGGCAGCGCTTGGCACAGCCATTGTGGCCAAGCACTGTGGGTGGGTTGCGAAGGCAGCCCAACCCTCAGTGAGACACACGTGGGCTGCGGCCTGCGCAAAAAGGGCAGAAAAAGAAAATAAAACTGTAGCCCTAAAATCTTTTTTTTAAATTCGAAAATTTATATTTTATAAATTGATTTATATATGTATAATTTATTATAATATATAATATATATATATAATATTTATATTATATATAATATATATTATATATTATTATAATGTTATATATATATATGTATATTAGTTTTGATTTAAAAGGTGATATTTTTGTAATTAAATCAATTAGATATTTTTGAAATTATAAGTATCATAATTATTTGCATGGATATGTTATGGATTACTCAAAGTAGTGTAACGTCGCTTAGCCTAATGAATGTATGCAATTAGTTAACTTAATATTAATACTTTTTTAAAAAAATAAAAAAATAATTACACCTTTATAACACTTTTGCAACATTCTTAGGTTATTAAGACGGGGCATTACAGTTATTATAAAAGAACCAAGTCTCACTTGTTAAGTACTTGAGGCTGGTTTTTCTCCTAAAACTTCTCCTCCTAGGGAGAATATCATGATATGCAAATATGAAAACAATAATAATGTGTCTTCATTCTCTCAACAAGTGATTCTATATTTCCCTTTCTTAGAGATACATCACACTATATGAATGCACAAGTGTCCAATAGCTCCCCTTTGCTCAGTGGACCTCATACATACCCTATGGGACATCTTAACAACCCTCTTATCCTTTACCCACCTTCATTCAACCTCAACAATTTCATCCAACACACTCCTAAATCATCCTTCCCTAAACATTCCAAACACAACTACACCTTTGCTTAATATCAATGTCATCTCGACAAATTCTCATGATTTGAATTTGTTAGATTTTGTATCATCCTATAATGGAGGGAACAAAATCTCATAATCTAAAGAGTCTTGCATACATATGACATCTACTACTAAATAAGATGCATCTTTCACACAATTCACATGGCCACCTTCTACCATTAATCAAGAGGATATCTTTTCAAGACTCCTCCAGGATCACTTGATCACCCTCCCTCCTAGAACTTGCAAGAAATGCTTTTACAAGACTTCATTATGTGCATATCATAGAGTTCATGGTCACTCCACTAATGAATGTAAGGCTTTGAGTCATAAAATCCAACATTTTCAAGATTTTGGTATGCCTCCCTATGTGGGGGCACCTAATTACTCTAATTGCTATTTATTTTCACTATAGCATGCATTTCATTAATCATTTTGGCTCACCTTTGACCTACACTAAGTGGGGGCAAGGGGTTTGGTAGCCTAGTCCTCATATGTCACTTGTCATTGCCTCCTTGGGCTCATTGTTAACCTTTCATGAACATATAAGATCAAGCTTGGGACATGGACGATGTGCCTTAAGTTGGCTCGCATATGACATACTTCCCCTTTTCATGATGTAGCTTATCAAAAATATATGAATTGGCATCGGGATTTCTAAGTAATCTCTCATGTATTCTTCTCTCTTCTTCTACTTTAAAGAAATTTCTCATAGTACGGGTGCTCACAACTACTTTAAAATGGGGGCATCCATCACCACTCACATTTCATTGTGTGATTTTCTTTTTTCCCTCTCTTGGAAGTATTAGGTACAATGTTGTTCAAGATGAGATCGTTTGCACACATACTCTCTTGGAAACAGTCAACATGATGTTCCCTAATATGACACATTACATGAACAAAGAAAAATCCCTTTGAAAATTCCCTACACTATTTTTCTTTAACAATGTTTACGAGTGTCAAGCATACGAAGTTTTTCTTACCTCATAGAGCTCGAAAATCATTTTCCTTTGTGGTGCCTTGTTAAAGTTATTAGGAGGCATAAATTTGATATGGTTGAGTGGGAAACCCATCTCGCAGTATGACTTTCCCCATAGCCACCTTTGTGTTTGTGAGTGCATACCAACTAGCTTATGTTTCTCACCTTTTGGGATTTCTCACCCGGTAGACCGTCATGTGTTATGTCACCCCAGAGTGAGTATGTTGTGGATTTCTCACCCCGTAGATGACTTGATGATCTATGGCCCCAGAGTGAGTACATATTTTCCACCCCATTTTTCTTCTCTTCTAGTTCTTTCTATTGCATGATTTTGTATCTTGATGGTTTGACTTAGGATCCTGGATCCTGGGGGCTTGACTGGCTTCTTGATCTTTGTTATTCTTTGTCATTTGCATCTGTACACTCGGATCTCTCTTGAATCTTTACTTTAGTGTGAGTTTGAAGCAAGTCCATCCTCTCACTAAAGTGGGGGCTAAATGTGTCATAGAAAAAAGTACCCTTTGCTTGACATGGGATTAATTGGACTTAATGAGGCCTTGATTCAAGTGTTGTAATGCATTTTATTCATCCACACCAGGTCTTGGACCCATGAAAACTAAATAAAATGCTCTTAGTGATGTCTTGTGAAGTGTTGTAAAACATTTCTACACTTTTCTACACTCTATTCATTACAATTCACCTAAAAATCACCTTTTTTTATTAATTGAAAGTCTTATTTTGAAGTGTTGTAAAGTATTGTAACAAGATTTCATGCTTCTCTAGGCATAATTTCACTATTTACACCTTATACTTTATTTGACCCCTTTATGCCCTTATAAGGCTTAATTAAGTGTATTTTTGAATGTAAACCCAAAAAACAACATTAAATATGACTTAATTCCTGATGGTCTACTTTCAAGTTAAAGGTGGGACCCATTCACCATGGGTGGAAAATGAGTACCTCTTGGTTCAAAATTCAAAATATTTCAAATTTCCTTTTGGGTTGTTATTAAAAATTACTTGATGTTAGCCTGTGATAAGGTGTCATTAGGTTACTAAGGCACAAGTGTGTATAAATAAGTGTTTTTCTCCTCAGTTTACCTCCTCATCTCTCACGCATTCATTCTTCATTATTCATCCATCATTCTTCCATCTCAAGTCAAGCAACTTAGGGTTTTATGATTGTAAGACATCAAGAAAGCTCCTAAATACATTCAAGTGTTGAATCTTCCTCCATTGCTACGGAAATCCAAGATCAAAATCATGGAAAGGTAATCTATTCCATTATTTCATGTTTCTCTCTATTGTTTCATAATTTTGGTTTAATTACCTAAATAGGGTTTGACCAAGGCAAAACCCCATGCCCTAACATACAAAATTTATCCTTCTCTTCATGTTTGTTTGTAGATTTGGGACTCTTGGAAGCTTGCAAATCATTAAGGATCAAGTTGCAAGGTTGCTAAAGTCCTCTCTTCATTCAACAAGTCAAAATATCAACAAAAACTCATTTTTAGGTTCGAAAATCAAATTTTCATAAGCAGACACCTATAGGAAGTCAAAGTGCAGATCAAAAGATTCGAAATACACCTTTGAAAATATAGAAATAAAAAAGTGGAATCATTTTCCATGGGTAGTGAATGATTCCCACTTCCAAGTCAGTTTTGTGTTTTCTACATTTTCTAATACCCTTTTGTCAGAAATCAGTTTTGGCTCAGTTTACCAGAACTAGAACTTATTCACCTAGAATGGTAAATGAGTCCCTCCAAGCCTAAAAAAGAACATCAGTAGCATTTCAAATGTAATTTCTTGTCTTCATCAAGGTTCTAGGTGCACACTTTCAGTCTGATTCATTTATGTTGCAATTTTCCATTCATTTGTAGGTGATTTTATATTACACAATGTGTTTTCAAACAAGTTGTTTTCTTTGAGTGTCTATTCATTAGTGAATCAAACTCATTTGTTTCTTGTATTAAAACATTATATCTATGAATATTGCATCCATATTCAGCCCATATTGCATTGAATTTGAATGTGAACACTAGCATTTTTGGCACATCTTTCACCTTTTAGGTGAAAAACCCCATAAGTGTTAGAAAGCAAGTGGGTCCTAAAAATCTATGTTCCACTTGTAAAGAAAATCATTTTTTTTCAAATTTATATTTCAATTACATGGATATAGACACATCCAATGCATTGTAATTCACTAACCAGACAATCCCTTATGTGCAAATCAAAACATAATTCTTGAATGCAATAACACAGTGGTCACATATAATAAAGACATTTTAATCTTGCTCATTGTGTTTATAAAATAGTAGTCAAAGATAAGCTCCATATAAGATCTAATCCTTGGTTAGAAGACAGTCAAAACCTTGGAAATGATCAATGAACATGTGTAGATCACTATATATTGTGCTAAGAATACAAAATAAATGAAAACAATCATATGGAACTGTTATTCAAATCTTCTACTTTTTGTATATTCTCAACACCAAAAAATACTCACATTTTCTTTAGTGCATACCCATCAATCTCACCCTACTACAACAAATAATTCAATGTGCTGAAAATCACCTTGAAACCATCAATTTTTCAACTTACAGTTACACAACTAAACTAGCCCGATGACATTCATCTTCAAGTCAAAGTGGCAACTTAAAAAATGAATCATTTTGTATTTTAAATGTGAACCTTTGATCTTACACAACCCACCAATTTATCAAATTAATGATAACCTCTTATTTTTCTTTGAGCAATATCATTTATATTTTTTACATGTCTATCAAGTTAACAAAAAAGGAGGGGCCAGTTGAGAATGAGGTTAGCACCCTCAAATAAACATTTAAGTGCCTTTCTAGCATTCATAGTAGGTCAACTCACACACATAACATAAAAATAGCACTTCATTGAAGACCTTCAAAAAGACATAAACCCTAGGTATTTTAGGGTTCTAAACTTCATAAGAACACCAAGTGAAATCTTAACAACAATCTATCAACATATCACTGCCTCTTTCACCGAATACATGAATGAAATATGCTAACTTGTAATATGATGAAGCTCTATCATCTCACCATTTCATATACCTCTGAATGAACAATATTTTTGCATTATAATGAAGTAACTCTTTGCATTTTACAACCTTTGCAACAACACTACCTTTGACTCTCTTGCATCAGCAACATTTCACTTGTGTGTCAATGAATGAGCTACAGTACAGTTGAATTTTGCATTAATAACTTCACTTACCAAACACCATTACTATCACATTGGTGTTTGTCATTACACCAAAAGATCGACCTATTAATGGGTATGTCTAGGATCATCATGGAAAAAATAGGCCCTTAAGTGGCAAAAAATTCATAAAAATCAGAGTTAGGCAACTTGACGTAAAAATTTGAATAAGTTATCTATATCATTTCAAAAATATGTAAGAATAGAATCTATAGAAAATTGAATGTAGTATCTAAACTACTAGGATTTTTTTTTAAAATATCTATTTGGTGAAAATTTGAAATTTAAATGCAGTAGTACTTAAATTTTAGGGAAAAAATAAGAAATAGGTGTTTGTCTGACCACCCTAACCACAATAAAATGATAATATTTTTTTTATAAGATTTTAGATATAAGTAGAGGACTCATGTCCCGATGTGATGCGTATTTTTTTGTAATTTTTTTCCAAGTAAATAATTAATTATGAATTATTTATTACAAGTTTTTAAAAATATAAAAGCTTGTATGTCTGACCACCTTAACTTGGTCAAAACTTCATGATTTTTTTTTAATAATAGTATGCAAAGCATATCTAATGTGACACATATTTTGGATTCAAAAAATGTGATACCGTTTGAAATCTATAGATGTTTTTCAATCATCCTATCAATTAGGACTTTAGTTGAAATTCAAATAGAAAATAATTAATAATTATTTATTAAATTCAAAGTAAAGCATAATTTATATTGGTGGAAAACTAAGAATCTCCTTTAAAAACCCTTTTTGTTTCATCAATTTTGGGTAAAAATAAATCATCAACCACATACCCTACACATACCCATCATATTGCCACTTTTTGGCCCATCATGATCCTACACATACCCTAATTCTCGATACAACTACTAGATTTATACAAGATCCATATGAGGCAGTTAAGCCATGTGACAAACCCAAGCACCACATTGCACAAAGGAGACTAGAAGGGGTTTGGAAGAACTTCATTTCTATCGATCTAGGTTTTTCTGACTTTCCATGCTTGCTTTCTCTTGCTCATTTTCCTTTAAATCCCTTTGGATTAACTTTTGATATTATAGTTTACATCACATGGTAAGTACATTTTTGCATCTAGATTTTTTTAATCCTAGAGCAATAGAATTCTCCATTTTTTTCTAATCTTTGGAATCTAATGCTTATCCCAAAGATTAATATTTTCTTTTGTCTTCTAGTTTCAAATAAAATTCTTACTATTCATAACTAGTGTAAAAGGGGATTTACTATTCCTAATAGACGTGCTCTATGTGAATGTGACTCAGAAGGATCCTTTCATCTCCTCATTGGTTGTAGCTTCTTGTGTGCTATTTGGGACCAAATTCTCTCCATGTGGAATCTTAGTTGGGTATTCCCTAATTCCTCTAGTGATTTCCATGTCCAATGGAGAGCTCCTACTAATAATAATTCCCTTAAAAAAAATTGGTATTGTATTATCCCTCATGCAACATGGGGCTTATTGAAAAAGAGAAATAATAGGGTTTTAAGAGATGAGAAATTGAAAGTGGAAGGAGTACATGTTAAAATCCTAAGAGCCATCAAGGAAAACAACTTGTCTAGGTTCTATGAGAAGATATCATTTGAGTGTAAACTTGGTGTTTCAAGGTGTGATTTGCAAGTGGTCACAAATTAGAATCTACTATTTGATGCTTCTACTTTTTTTAGAAAACCGAAGAAATCTAGAGAGAATATTATTTGGAAACCTCCTCTTATGGGAAGGATTAAAGTCAATTTTTATGTGGCAACCAAGGAAAATGTTGCATTGGTTGGAAGTGAGGGAGAGTTAAGAGATGATAGAGGTAGGTTTATTTCATTGGTTGCACTCCCCTTGGGTACCTAGGCAAACCACTATGTTGAAGTTGTTGTATCCTATAATGGAATTAGATTAGCTCATTCTCAAGGTTATAAAAAATAAATTGTTAGAAGGGGATTCGATTAAGATAAATTAATTTCTTAAAAAAGAGCTAATTCCTAGTTGGAATATTGACACTCTCATTAGAGAATCCCTTTGCTTAATTAATACCTTTGATGAGATTATTATATCTCATATTTTACAAGGGGAATAAGTTCATCGATGTGTTTTATAACATGGGAGTAAACTATCACTCATTCAAACAATGAGATAGTTACAACAACTCTCTCATTGACGATCAAAAAATAATTAACCACAAATTCCAATAGGGATCTTAAGCAGTGTGAGGTCACTGTTATGATGAATAAGGGACACTTCGCACATTTTTTAGGTGATTCTAGCTTATTCTTCCTTTATTCTAAGTAGCATTGGATGAGTAGAATTATTTCCTATTTGATTTTTTTTTTCTTGCACAGATAAATTAATAGAGAAGAAGTTGAAATGGAAAGAGAAAGGATTTGGGTAGAGCCCCTGTCCTTTGATGGGATCCATAAAAATAGCCAAGTGTGGAATAGTGTTGAGGAAGGGGCTTTGGTTTTGTATATAGAAAAGTTGCATGACCATGATCCAAAAATAAACAAATTGGTCCTAAAAGATTGGAAGAACAAGAAACTGTATATGTATGGTTGGGAGAAGGTCTTAACAAAGATGCATGATAGCTCAAATTGTTGGCCTTTTGGTTCAAGGGAGAAAAAATTTCAGAGATAGAAAGGTTAATGCTGATTCTATAAATAAATTCAAGGGGAAGGAAAGAAGTAAGATGGTTAAGATCTCATCTAAGGGTTATGGTCATCTCTCTATAAAGAAAATTTGGGAAGAGGTCATGGAGGTAATTATGAGGTACTTAACTCTAAATAGTAGATTCACTATATTTAATGGTGTACATTTTATTTTGTTGAATTTTTTTTTCATAAAATACTACTTTCCTTCCCTTATTTTATGTTGACCTCTATGGCCTATGACATTAAGGATAATTGTAAAAAACCTAAGCTCCCCATATGCATGAAGGTTTGATGTTACTAGTTATGGAGTTTATGAAAGCCCAATCATCTTGATGAGGGAGCAAACCTGAGACACAAAAAATGATGCAAACAACTAGAGAAATTTTATTATTATCTAGAATGGAACTTCTTACATGTAGAGTATCACAAATCCTCAAGCTCTGCAATACATGCAAATTACAGAAATTATAGAAATTACAAAAGATCCCCTTTCGTAGCATGCATACTCTTTTTCCCCAAAAAGCTACCCAAAATTTAAAAAATAGCCCATAAATAACCCCTTTTCAGTTTGGAGCTAAAAACAACATTCGAGTTATGATTTTTGGCAGTTTTGAGCCAAAAATGACAAATTGAAATTCAAAAATTGAGTCCTAATTCGAAAATTGACAATTTTCCAAAAATCAGCCAACTTCTGAAAGCCATAACTTTTGATCTAGGACTCCGTTTTTTCGAACCGTTTAGTGCCTCAAACTAGACTTAGAAGGTTTTTCAAGGCAAAAAGAAAAAACTAAAACTTGAATAACTTTCAAACCGTGAATTATAATGACCTGATTATTTTTCCAAAGTGTTTTTTTTTGTCCTAAAGCTTCCCATAAATTTTTGTCTTCCCATGCCTTCAAATTCACACCTGCTAAAAATAGCAATTGAGCAGAAAAAGCAAAAAAGCAGTTCTGAATATTGGGAACTCTTATTCGACGAAAAGGGTATCTAGAAATGCAAAAACATCTACAAAAAGCAAACAAAAGGAACATAAATGGAAAGCATATTTTTGGGTGATGGAAGATTTCCCTCACACCACTGGATGCTCATGCATCTGACACCCAAGGTAATTTGAGAAGTGACCCCATCATGTCTCAGATGGTTGAAGAAAACCCAAATAGTCAACCTCTACCTTAGACAGCTAGGATGAATCTTCCATAGGACTTCCTCTCCACTCCACCAGATATTCTTCATACTGCCTATTTCTGGTACTCCTTCCCACATGACTATCTAGGATTTCTCCAATCTCCTCCTTCTCTGAGGTAGGTGTTGGAATGCCACACTATTCCATTGTTGGTACTTTCTTTGTGCCACCTTCATGATACTCTGTCAAATCTAAAATATTGAACACAAGGGAAATGTTGACTCCATCTAGCAACTCTACCTCATATATGTTCCCTGAATTGTGCCTCTTCAAAGTTTTACAAGGACTTAACTTCTTCATCTTCAATTTGTTATAGGTTCCCACTGGAAACCTTTCTTTTCTCAAGTGGACCATCACTTCATCACCAATTTGAAACTCCTTATACCTCATCTTCTGATCTGCTTTACCCTTATACTACATATTCATCTTGTTAATGTGTTCTCTTACCTTCTCATGTATATTCTTGATGTGCTCTGCAAAGTCTTCAGCTTCGGCACTTGTCTTCTTCTCTTGGTCCATCTTCCTTAATTCCAGAGCGGTCTTGGGACTGCCTCCATACATAATCTAGAATGGTGATCTACCAGTGCTTTTGTTGATAGAATTTTTGTAAGAAAATTCTTCCTAGGGTAAGATCAGGTCCCATCCCTTGGGTTTATCTCCTACCAACAATCTCAAAAGGTTACCCAGACTTCTATTCACAACCTTAGTCTACCCATCTGTTTGTGGATGGTGTGCAGAATTGAACTTCAACTTTGTTTTCAACTTCTTCCACAAGCTCCTCCAAAAGTACGCAACAAATTTTGTGTCATGATCTAAGACTATACTCTTTGGAAGACCATGTAGCCTCACCACCTCTCTGGAGAACAAGTCAGCAATGTGGACTGCATCATGGGTCTTCTGGAATGGGATGAAATGTGCCATCTTTGAAAACCTGTCAACTACCACAAACACTTAAGCATTCCTTGTCTGTGTCCCTGGAAAGCCAAGAACAAATTCCATACTTATATCCTCCCACAACCTCTTTGGTATAGGTAAGGGCTGATACAACCCAGTATTCTGGCTCACTCCTTTAGCCATCTGACATACCCTGCAACTTTGTACAAAATTCTTCACACCTTGTGATAATTGAGGCTAATAATAATGCTCACTAATAATGGAAATGGTCTTATCCCAACCAAAATTTCCTACCATTCCTCCACTATGCTTCTCCTTTATCAAGTTCTCCCTCATGGAACTCCTCAAAATACACAATTGGATTCCCTTAAACAACATGCCATCTTGGATTATGAAATATAGCCACTTCTTCCTATCAACTGTAATAGGCTCCTTGCAAGCTTTCCAACCCTCTGTAAAATCAATATCTTTAGGATATAATGTCTTGAGTTCATTGAACCCAACCACTTCAATCTACATCTCTGTCAATAATGTGTTCCTCCTACTTAAGGCATGCCACTCCTATGCTTTAAAACAAAGGTATAACTATGCAAAAATTATATCCATTTCATATGCCTCTTATTTAATTTTCCCTGACTACTCAGGTACTGTAATGCTTGATGATCAATATATAAAACAAATTCCTTCAACAACAAATAATGTCTCCATTTCTTTAATGCTTAAACTATTGCATAAAATTCTTGATCATATACATAGTACTTTCTCTTTGCATCATTTAACTTTTCATTGAAATAGGCAATGGGCTTACCTTCTTGGCTCATCACTACTCCAATGGCACAACCACTAGTATCACAATCCACTTGAAACACCTTACTGAAATTTGGAAGGGCTAAAATTGGTTGCTCTATCACTTTTTGCTTCAACAAATCAAAACTCTTCGCTACTCCAATGCTCCACTTGAACTCTTTTCTATCCCCTCTCATTTTTTTGGTTAGGGGTGCACAAATACTATTGAAGTTTCTAATGAACTTCCTATAAAAACTAGCCAAACCATGGAAATATCTCACCTCAGTAGTAGTCCTTGGGGTAGGCCATTCCAGAATAGCCTTCACCTTCTCTGGGACCATCTTGAGACTTGTCGAGACAACAAACCTTAAGTACACTAACTCCTTCACAAAACTACACTTCTTCAGATTAATCAACAATTTGTCTTCTCTCAACTTCTCAAAGGCTCTAAGAATATGCATTAAATTCTCATCCAAAGTCTTACTGAATATCAAAATATCATCTAGATATACAATAACAAAACTTCCTAGAAACTCTTTTAGTACCTCATTCATGAGCCCCATGAATGTGCTCGGTCCATTGGTTAGCCCAAAGGGCATGACTAACCACTCTTACAGGCCCTCCTTGGTCTTAAAGGTAGTCTTCCATTCATTACCCTCTCTAATCTAGATTCAGTGACATCCACTTTTCAAATCTATCTTTTTGAAGTACTGAGTTCCACTCAAACAGTCCATCAGGTCATCCATCCTTGGTAGGGGAAATTTGTACTTGATTGTTATCTTATTGGCCCAAGAGTCTGTACACATCCTCCACTCCCCATCCTTCTTCAGTGCTAGTACTACAGGTACTGCACATGGACTCAGACTCTCTTGAATCAAACCCTTTCTCAACAACTCCTAAACTTGTCTATTCAATTCCTCATTTTCTATAGGAGTCATTCTGTGAGCTGCCTTATTTGGAAAACTAGCTCTAGGGATCAAGTCAATCTAATGACTAATCTTCCTCACTGGTGGTAAACCCTCAGGCATGTTATCAGAAATAATCTCCTGAAACTCATCTAATAGTCCAGAAACTTCTACTGGCACCTTCTCACTATCTTCCTTATCCATTCTAGGAATAAATGCATAACACATATGCTCATGCTTCATGCCTTCTACAAATTTCCTTCCATCAAAAAAAATTTTCTAGCACTACTGCATACCTTTTCTTCATCCTTCTTCAAGGGTTTCAACTTATTGCAGACTCCATCCTTCATCAAGGAATACGTGTTTGCATTGCCATCATGCACAACACGCCTATTAAACTACCATGGCCTCCCCAACAACATGTGACATGCATCCATGGGGATGATATCACAAAGTACCTCATCACAATAGCTTATGATCCTGAACTTCACTAGGAACTACTCATTAACCAAAACTTTGTGGTCTTTCTACATCCAGGAAATCCGATATGGGTGTGGATTCCTTTCCCTTTTCAGCTTCAACTTTGTAACCATCTCTTCTAACACCAAATTATCGGTGCTCCCACTGTGAATAATGACATCACAACATTTTTCTAAACACTTGCACCTTGTGCAGAACAGATTCTTCCTCTATTATGGCTTCTTCTCTTCAGTCACCAGGGCTTTTCTAACCACTAGGACTTCTCCCCTTTTCACATCATCTAAATGCTTGGATTGAGCCTCCTCATCTGTATGTGCAACCCTTCCATGACCTTCTGGCCTTATGTCTATCCTTCCTTAGTGTTGTGGAAATTCATAGGCTCGATGCCCTTCTTCACCACAATGGAAATAAGTTCCTCTGAAACCACCTCTTCCAAGTCCTGGCCCAAATCTTCCTCATCCTCTACCTCTTTGATCACCACTGTTTTGATCATGAGGGTGGTAGAAGTTATCATTCTTCTGGCTTTGACTAGTACCCACATCTTCATTTTTCCTTTCATCCTCATTTCAGCTTCTAGAAGATCTCCCACTACCCCTTCCGCTTTGACCTCCTAGTCCTTTTTGCTTGCTGTCAAATCTTTTGTTCAGCTTCTGCTCATCTTTCAAAAAGAACTAGTATGCATCCTCAATGGATGACATTCTGACTAGGCTTAACTCCTCTTGAATACTTGGTCGTAACCCATTAAGATAATAGGCTACCTTCTCCTTGTTGGACTTTGCATGGCCTGTTCGAATGATCATATTGTGAAAATATTTTGTGTATTCTTTCACAGATCTACTTCCTTGCTTCAACCCTTGCAATTTCTTTAGCAGATCTAACTCGTAGTCCACTCGTATAAATTGCTTCTTCAGTTTCTCCACCATGTGATCCCAACTATTGATCTTTCCTTTTCCTCTTCAATTTCTTTCCAACTGGACCTCTTTCCACCAAATATTTGCATGGCCCTTTAACTTTCTTTTTACAAACTTAACCCGATCTGGGTCCTCTACTTCTTCATACTCTAAATACTCTTATAGCTCATTGATCTAGTTGATCAACTCTTCCGAGTTCAGACTTCTGGAATAACTAGGGACTTATATTCTAGGTCTTTTTCGATCTTTGAAATGGCCCTTATCAGTTGCATTTGATCTTAATCAATCACTTCTTCTTCCTCTTCTACATCTGAATATCCCACCTCTTCTTCATCCTCACTTTCTCCTCTCCTGCCATGGTTTAACCCTCTTCTCATTTGTTCCTGCAATGCATCAATTTGTCTTTGCAGGGCTCTGAAACCCTCAGCCACCAATGGATCTCTTCCACTAGAAATTTTTCCACCTCTGGCACCACCATGCCTACCAGGAATCACTCTTGGAGGCATCTTGAATATCTTGAACCCACAACCACAGTCCTAGTGTGAACTGTCTCACAATCGGTGATCTGTCCACATGCTTATGAAAATTCGCTCTGATACCACCTGATGAGGGAGCAAACTGAGACACAAAAAATGATGTAAACAACCAAAGAACTTTTATTATTATTTAGAATGGAACTTATTACATGTAAAGGTTCACAAATCCTCAAGCTCTGCAATACATGCAAATTATAGAAATTACAAAAATTACAGAAGATCCCCTTTCGCAGCATGCAAACTCTTTTTCCCCAAAAAGCTACCCAAAAATCAGAAACTAGCCCATAAATAACCCCTTTTCAGTTTGGAGCCAAAAAAAAATCGAGTTATGAGTTTTGGCGGTTTGGCGCCAAAAATTACAAATTGAAATTCAAAAATTGAGTCTTAATTCGAAAATTGGCAAATTTCCAAAACTCAACCAACTTCCAGAAGCCATAACTTTTTATTCAAGACTCTGTTTTTCGAACTGTTTGAACCATTGGAAAGGTATCAGAGTGAAGAACACACTAAGGACTAGCTCTTTCAATTTTGATGATTTCTGGGGCTATACGAGATTGTTTAGTACCTCAAATTGGACTCAGACAATTTTTCAGGGCAAAAAGTAGAAATTGAAACTTGAATAACTTTCAGATCGTGAATGATCTTGACCTGATTCTTTTTCCAAAGTACTTATTTTTCCTTCTTGAACCTTCCCTTAAATTTTTGTCTTCCCACACCTTCAAATTCACACTTGCTAAAAATAGTAGTTGAGCAGAAAAAGCAAAAAAACAGTTATGAAAGTTGGGAACTCTTATTCGACGAAAAGGGTATCCAGAAATGCAAAAACATCTACAAAAAGAAAATAAAAGGAACATAAATGAAAAGCATATTTTTGGGTGATGCAAACCACTGGATGCTCCTACATCACATCTAATATTGACTCAAAGGAAAATTTAAGTGCGAGAAATAAGTAAAACTCTTTTGTTGTTCATTACTTGAACATGAGTTCTAATACCAAGGGGGTGAAGATGGCAAGGAATGGGTTGAAGATGATGAGAGGGAGGATTCTATGGAAATGTAATCTTAGCCACCCTTGGATGAGGAGGATAACCCCCAAAAAAGAAAGATCACTTGTCAAAAGAAAACCCCTAAGAAGAAAGAAAAAAGGTAGATCTCTTGGCTTGAAGGTTCTTAGACTAGTGATGATAATGAAGGGGATAAAATGAAAACTAGGGATATAAAAATTCTAGAGATAATTTTTTGCAATAAGATAGAATTCAAGAAAGAGATAAAGGAAAAGGGAAGGAGAAGGAAAAGGTCTTGGACAAGTAGACTAGTAATAATCCTATGTCAAATTTGGGTAGTGATGACGGCACAGCCTGAGACACAGAAAATAACCCACAAACAAGAGAATAATTTTATTATTCAGAAAATGGAGCTTCTTACATGCAGGGGATCTCAAATCCCCAAGTTCTACAACACATGCAAGTTACAAAAGGCTACAGAATCACCCTTTCGCAATATGCGAGCTTGTCCCACAGAAAGTTACCCAAAAATTAGAAACCCGCCAATAAATAGAGCTCCTCTTTAGTTTGGAGCCAAAAAAACATTCAAATTTGAGTTTAGGTGGTTTAGCGCCAAAAATTACAACTTGAAGTTCAAATTTCAAAAGAACATTTGCAATTGTATCTTCTAAAAAGTGTGCCAACTTCCTGAGGCCATAACTTTTGATTCGGGACTCCGATTTGTGAACCATTTGAACCGTTGGAAAGGTCTTGAAGTCAAGAACACGCTCAAAATCTGCTATGCTGATTTTAGAAAGTTTCAGGGCCAATCCAGGAACTATAAGTGCCTCAAATCTAACTCAAAATATTTTCACGTGCAAATCTGGGAAACTAAAACTACAATATCTTTCAACCCAGGAATAGAAAATAAAAACCATAAATTGGGAATTTCATTATGATGAAAAGGGTATCCAAAAATGTAAAAACATCTAAAAACCGAAAAGATTGAAATTTAACTATTTTTGGGTGATGCAAGATTGCCCTTACACCACTAGATGCTCCTGCATCAGAAACCCAGGGTAATTTGAAAAGTGACCCTTTCACATCTCACATGGTGGAGGAAAAACCCAAAACGGTCAACCTCTACCTTAGGCAACCAGGATGAATCTTCAACAGACCTTCCTTTCCATTTCACCAGATATTCTTCATATTGCCTATTCTCGGTACTCCTTCTCACATGACTATCTAGGATTTCTTCAATCTCCTCCTTTTCTGAAGTAGGTGCTAGAATCCCACACTGTTCCATCATTGGTACTTCCTCCGCGCCACCTTCATGATACTCTGTCAAATCTGAAATGTTGAACACAGGGGGAATTTTGAATCCATCCAGCAACTCTACATCATATGCATTCCCTGAATCATGCCTCTTCAAAAATTTACAAGGACTGAACTTCTTCATCTTCAATTTGTTATATGTTCCCACTAGAAACCTTTCTTTCCTCAAGTGGACCATCACTTCATCACCAATCTAAAACTCCTTATACCTCCTCTTCTGATCTGCCTTAGCCTTATACTGCATATTTATCTTGTTAATATGTTCTCTTACCTTCTCATGTATATCCTTGATGTGTTCTACAAAATCTTCGGCTTCAGCACTTATTTTCTTCTCTTGGTCCATCTTCCTCAATTCTGGAGTTGTTTTGAGGCTACCTCCATACACAATCTGGAATGGTGATCTACCAGTGCTTCTCTTGACAAAATTGTTATAAGAAAATTTTTTCTGGGGTAAAATCAAGTCCCATCCCTTAGGTTTATCTCCTACCAAACATCTCAGTAGGTTACCCAGACTCCTGTTAACAACCTCTGTCTACCCATCTATTTGTGGATGGTGTGCAGAACTGAACTTCAACTATGTCTTCAACTTCTTCCACAAGGTCCTCCAAAAGTACCCACAAATTTAGTGTCACGATCTGAAACAATACTCTTTGATAGACCATGTAGCTTCACCACCTCTTCGAAGAACAAGTAAGCAATGTGGACTGCATTATGGGTCTTCTAACATGGAATGAAATGTGTCATCTTTGAAAACCTATCAACCACCACAAAGACTGAATCATTCCCTCGTTGTGTCCTTGGCAAACCAAGAACAAAGTCCATACTTATATCCTCCCATGGCCTCTCTGGTATAGGTAAGGGCTGATATAAGCCTGTATTCTGGCTCACTCCTTTAGCCATCTGACATACCCTGCAACTTTGTACAAACTTCTTCACATCCTGTGACAACTGAGGCTAATAATAATGCTTACTGATAATGGCAATGGTCTTATCCGACCAAAATGTCCTGCCATTCCTCCACTATGCTTCTCCTTTATCAGGTTCTCCCTCATGGAACTCCTTGGGATACACAATTGACTTCCCTTAAATAACATGCCATCCTGGATTATGAAATCCAGCCACCTTGTCCTGTCCATTGTAATAGGTTCCTTGCAAGCTTTCCAAGCTATGAAATCGGGGATCTTGCGTCAGTGTCTTAAGTTCATTGACCCAACCACTTCAATCTGCATCTTTGTCATCAATGTATGCCTCCTACTTAAGGCATCTGCAACCCTATTTGACTTCCCACTCCTATGTTTCAAAACAAAGGTATAACTCTGTAAAAACTCTACCCATTTCATATGCCTCTGATTTAATTTTCCCTGACTATTTAGGTACTGCAAGGCCTGATGATTAGTATATAGAACAAATTCCTTTGGCAAAAAATAATGTCTCCATTTCTTTAATGTTTGAACTATTGCATAAAATTCTTGATCATATACATAATACTTTCTCTTTGCATCATTTAACTTTTCACTGAAATAGGAAATGGGCTTACCCTCTTGGTTCAACACTGCTCCAATGGCACAACCACTGGCATCACAATCCACCTGAATCACCTTGTTGAAATCTAGGAGGGCTAGAACAGGTTGCTCTATTACCTTCTACTTCAATAGTTCAAAACTCTTTGCCACTCTAGTGCTCCATTTGAATTCTTTTCTATCCCCTCTCATTGTTTTAGTCAGGGGTCCACAAATACTACTGAAGTTTCTAATGAATTTTCTATAAAAACTAGCCAAACCATGGAAATATCTCACCTCGGTAGCAGTTATTGGGGTAGGCCATTCCAGAATAGCCTTCACCTTCTCTGGGTCCATCTTGAGACCTTCTGCTAAGACAACAAACCCCAAGTACACTAACTCCCTCTTCACAAAACTGCACTTCTTCAGATTAATCAACAGTTTCTCTTCTCTTAACTTCTCAAGGCTCTCTGAATATGCATCAGGATGATCATCCAATATCTTACTAAAAATCAAAATATCATCTAAATACACAATAACAAAACTTCCCAGAAATTCTTTTAGTACCTCGTTCATGAGCCGCATGAATGTGCTCGGTGCATTGGTTAGCCCAAAGGCATGACTAACCACTCGTACAGGCCCTCTTTGGTCTTGAAGGCAGTCTTCCATTCATCTCCCTCTTGAATCCAGATTTGGTGATATCCACTCTTCAGATCAATCTTTGTGAAATACTGAGCTCCACTCAAATAGTCCATCAAGTCATCCATCCTTGGCGGGGAAATCTGTACTTGATTGGTGGTAAACCCTCAGGTACATTATGAAACAATATCTGAAACTCATCCAACATCCAGAAACTTCTTCTAGAACCTTCTCACTATCCTCCTTACTCACTCTAGGAATCAATGCATAACACATGCTCATGCTTCATACCTTCTAAAAATTTCTTCCATCTACATAACAAATTCTAGCACTACTGCATACCTTTCTTCGGTCTCCTTCAGGGGTTTCAACTTGTGATGAACCCCATCCTTTGTCAAGGAATAAGTTTTTGCATGGCCATTATGTATAGCTCACCTATCGAACTACCACGACCTCCCCAACAACATGTGACATGCATCCATGGGGATGATATCATAGAGTATCTCATCATGGTAGCTCCCGATCTTGAACTACAAACGCTCGTGACCAACTTTGTGGTCTTTACTACCGCAGCAGACAATCCGTCTGAGATCTTGGGTGCCTTTCCACTCAATTTCAACTTTGTCACCATCTCTTCGACCTGCGGATCAATAATGACATCACAACATTTTCCTTCACACTTGCACCTTGTGTGAAGCGATTCTTCCTCTGGTTTTGGTTCCTTTTCGCTTAACGGAACTCTCCTAATCCTGGGCTACTCCCCTTCGTATCATCGAGATGTTAGTTAGACCTCCTCATCTGCATGTGCAACCCTTCCATATTACGGCCTTTTGTCACCACCATTCCTTAGTGTTGTGGACATTCATAGGCTCGATGCCCTTCTTCACCATACTGGAAACATGTTCCTCTGAAACCACCTCTTCCAGATCCTTGTCCATATCTCCCTTGTCCTCTACCTCTTTGATCACCACTGTTTTGATCATGAGGGCAGTAGAAGTTGTCATCCCTTTGGCTTCGGCCGGTACCCACATCTTCACTTTTCTTTTCATCATCATTTCGGCTTCCTAAAGGTCTTCCACTACCCCTTCCACTTTGACCTCCCCATCATTTTTGCTTGCCATCAAATCTTTTGTTCAGCTTCTTTTCCACCTTCAGAGCAAACTGATATACATCCTCAATGGTGGTCATTCTGACTAGGCTTAACTCCTCACGAATGCTCGGTCGTAACCCATTAAGGTATCGAGCTACCTTCTCCTTATTGGCCTCTGTGTGGCCCGTTCTAATGATTATCTTGTGAAATTCTTTAGTATATTCTTTCACAGATCTGCTTCCTTGCTTCAACCCTTGCAATTTCTTCAATAGATCTAACTCGTAGTCCATTGGTATGAACTACTTCTTCAGTTTCTCTACCATACGATCCCATCTGGTGATATTTCATTTTCCTCTTCGATTTCTTTCCAACTGGACCTCTTCCACCAAATACTGGCATGGCCCTTCCAGCTTCATTTTTGCAAACTTAACTTTGATGCGGGTCTCCCTATTTCCTCATACTCAAAATATTCTTCTGGCTTGTTGATCGGTCGATCAACTCTTAGGGATTCGGACTTCCAAAATAGCAGGGACTTAAGTGCGGGTCTTTTCCCGATCTTTGAAATGGCCCTTATTAGCTGCATTTGGTCTTGATCAATTGCTTCTTTTTCCTCTTCTACATTTGAACCTTCTTCCTCTTCTAAATTTGAACCTTCTTCCTCTCCTTCATCCTCACTTTCCTCCCTCAGGTTTAACCCTCTTCTCAACTACTCTTGTAATGCATCAATCTGTATTTGGAGGGCTGCCATTGTATCTCTTCCACTAGTATTTTTGCCACCTCGACCACCTCTGGCACCACCACACCTACCAGGCATCACTCTTGGAGGCATCTTTCTTGACCTCAACCCACAACCACGGTCCTGGTGTGAACTGCCTTACGATTGGCGATCTGTCCACATGCTCATGAAAACCTTGCTCTAATACCACTTGATGAGGGCGCAACTCGAGACTTAGAAAATAACCCACAAACAAGAGAATAATTTTATTATTTAGAAAATGGATCTTATTACATGTAGAGGATCTCAAATCCCCAATTTCTACAACACATGCAAGTTACAGAAGGCTACAAAATCACCCTTTCGCAATATGCGAGCTTGTTCCCCAAAAAGTTACCCAAAAATTAGAAACTTGCCCATAAATAGAGCTCCTCTTTAGTTTGGAGCCAAAACAACATTCAAATTTGAGTTTAGGCGGTTTGGTGTTGAAAATTACAACTTGAAGTTCAAATTTCAAAAGAACATTTGCAATTGTATCTTCTAGAAAGTGCACCAACTTCCCGGGCCCATAACTTTTGATCTGGGACTCCAATTCGCGAACCGTTTGAACCGTTGGAAAGGTCTCAAAGTCAAGAACTCTAAGTGCCTCAAATCTAACTTGGAATATTTTTAGGTGCAAATCTAAGAAACTAAAACTGAAATATCTTTCAACCTAGGAATAGAAAATAAAAACCGTAAATTGAGAATTTCATTATTGTGAAAAGGGTATCCAAAAATATAAAAACATCTAAAAAATAAAAAAACTTAAAATTTAACTATTTTTGGGTGATACAAGATTGCCCTTACACCACTGGATGCTCCTGCATCAGGTAGTGGTATGGAGGATTGGAAAATTAATATTATCCCTAGTATGTCTAAGTATTTTATATGTCTTCATGCAAACATAGAGAATATTTCAAATGTTCAATGTTTGGCTAGAGAGGGGGTTACATGTCAGTTTAAATTGACAAAGTGGCTCTTCCTACAAATTAATAATATCAATTTCAAGATTAGATCATTATAGGAAAATATGGAAAGTAGGAGAGGTTTGAATGAGGAAAGGGATAGTTACATGCCTAGTGATAGGGATGTTAAGTTTAGGATGGAAGAAATGACCAAGGCTATACTTGATATGGAAAATGATTTTGAGAAAAGGACTATGCTCCTAGAGCCTGAGAAGATCCATGATATTAATTAGAACTTGGAAAGAGTGGTGAAAATTAGCTATTGTACTATCTAAAACAACATGAAGACCATTCATATTTTAAATGATGAGGGTATGTGTAGGATCATCATGGAAAAAACTAGCCCTTAAGTGGCAAAAAATTAAGAAAAATCAAAGTTAGGCAACTTGACGTAAAAAATTGAATAAGTTATATATATTATTTCAAAAATATTTAAGAATAGAATATGTAGAAAATTGAATGAAGTTTCTAAGCAACTAGGCTTATTTTAAAAAAAAATCTATTTGCTGAAAATTTGAAATTTCAATGCGATGGTACTTAATTTTAGGGAAAAATAAGAAGTAGGTGTCTCTCTGACCACCCTAACCATAGTAAAATGATAATATTTTTTTATAAGATTTTAGATATAAGTAGAGGACTCATGTCTAGATGGGATGCATATTTTTTTATAATTTTTTTCCAAGAAAATAATTAATTATGAATTGTTTATTACAAATTTTAAAAATATAAAAACTCATATGTCTGACCACCTTAGCTTGGCCAAAACTTCATGAAATCCAATTTTTTTAATCTAATAGTATGTGAAGAATAGAATGTGATGCATGCTTCAGATTCAAAAAATGTGGTACTATTTGAAAGCTATAGATATTTTTCAATTAGCCTATCAATCAGGACTTTAGTCATAATTCAAATAGAAAATGAATAATAATTATTTATTAAATTTAAATTAAAGCATAATTTATATTGGTGGAAAGTTGAGAATATCCTTTAAAAACCCTTATCATTTCATCAATTTTGGGTAAAAGAAAAGTCGTTAGCCACATACCCTACACATACCCATCATATCGCCACTTTTTGGCCCATCATGATCCTGCACATATACCCAAGAGTTAAATGATATGAAAGACTAGCATATTTCTGAGGTAGCCCTTGTGGGGAAAATGAATGAAGATTAGGGTAACAAGGATAAAGGTAAATAGGTGATGTAGAGTGATTAAAAAGGGCCAAGATCTCAAACTAGAGGAAGAAAGAATAAAATTTTCAAAGTGTTGAAGAATGAACTACTAGACTTAGAAAATTTATGAAAGAACTTCTACAAGAAAGATTTGGAAGTGGTTGAAACCTTGAAGAAGATTAATTCTAGTTCTTGTTATTTTTTCTTTAGGTCATTTAGTCTCCTTTTGTTGGTTGTAGTTTTTTTGCTAGTTGGTTGTATTTTTAATTTTGGTAGCATTTTATTTTACAGTTTCTGGTCCCTTCAAAATAAGTTGTACCCTTTAATAAAAAAATGTAGTTAAATAAATTCCTACATTTGATGGTAGAAATAAGGTTTATGTTCAAGTATGGTTATATAATTTTCAAAATTGTTATGCCCATATCTTTATGGAGGAATAATATGACATTTACATCTACAAATTGATACTTATGATTATTGGCACCATGGGTTGACCACCTAGGGGAGAAAACTCATACAAAATTTTGATGGTTTAATTCAAAGGATTCTAGAACATTTCAAATGAAAATATGAAGCTGAATATTTTAAAGATCTTGTAGGAACTATACAAAAGAATTTGATGGAATACTATGTTATATAATTTAAGTGTGCTGATGTAATAGTAGTTGATATTTCTAAAAATATAATAAACTCTAAAAGGTATTGTTAAGGATTTTTACTCTCTACTATATAACAAGAAATTCAAATAGCTTGACCACTAAGACATCTATGCAAGTAAGAGTAGATTCACATATAAGTCCAAGGAACAAACCTTTGTTTAGAAAATAAAGGAATTTTTAGTAAGATATATCATATTCACATTAACATAAGATAATACTTTAACTTCCTATACTAAATTGAACATAAATGACTATAGTAGAATTGAACTCAAAAGGAAGAATCTTGTAGAGAGATGAGATCCTAGTCATAGATTCATTGAGAAAGATTGAGTTCATTACATTATGGTAATAAAAATTGAAGATTCATAACATAAAGAAACTAAGCCATAAATGGTTATGTAGGATAATAATTTTAAAGATATAGAGGATGTAGTTACAAAGGGAATAATAGTTGAACCTCTTTTAGTGGAATATCATCCATTATAGTTTGAAGTACTTTCACAAAAATAGATCACAATGCTTATTAGTGGGGATACTTATAATTTAATTGGTCAAGGTTAAGTATTTAATAGAGGACTAAATGTAGAATTTTTTTGAAGGTTTTAAAGTCAATTTTATTGATAAATTTTCCACTCCATGCAACAAAATAATATGACAAATTAACATCATCATTTGAAATCATAAGTTATATGAGGAATTCATATAATCTTGTTTTAGGAGATACTAACATGGCTTTGAATAAATAATGGTTTATTTTCTTGGTGAAATTTTACACTACATCTATGAAGCTTATATTTAAGCATGAAGGGAAATATATAGTTCTTAGAGGTATCTTAGATGCATTGCTATTAATTGTTAGAGCTTAAATAATGGATTTTACTCTCAATAATGTGGGCATATATTTTTTAATGATACATACAATTTTATGGATGGGTAAGAAATGCACTTATTATATTAATATTTAGAATTTTTTTATAAGAAGATTTCATTGTTTAGTGAATTACCACTAAGATGAAAACTTCATAGAGGATTCTGTTATATCATAGAGTTTGAACTAGGTTATTAGCCTATTATGATCACTCCTTACTACCATCCAAGGATGTATATGTTAAAGATATAAAATGTTATAGATGAATTATTGGAGAAGGGACACGTTAGGCCTATTATAGTCCATTTACTTTAGATTTTTTTTTTTTTAAAGAAACATGGTAGTATATGAATCTGTATTGATTACAAGTACTTGAATAAGAAGATAATAAAAAAATAGATACCCCATCCCTGGGATTAATAAGCTAAATGATGATTTAGAATATTACCAAATCTATTTTATATGTGAGAATGCACATTGAAATATATTTAGGTGTCACTTTGGGTGATGAGATCTTTATCATGCCCCTTGTCTTACCAAATTTACTAGGTAGTTTCCAATCATATATAAACCAAGTATTTACTATTTAATTAAGAGATTTTATTTTAGTTCTTTTATGAAATTTTCATTTACAAGAAGACTTGCAAAGATAATTTTAGACATCAAGATACAACCCATGGTATATTAAAGAAAGAGGATTTATTTGTAAGATAATCTAAAAATGAACTTTTCAAGGTGGAAAACATCTATATCTAGCTCATGCCATAATTTTCAATTATGTTTTTAGTTGGATCAATAAAATATTAAATCTATACTGGATTGGCCTCCTACTAGTACATTAACATAGTTGAGGAGATTATTTGGCCATTGTAACTATTATAGAATATTTTATAAGGGGTTCCATATCTTGTAGAACCCTTTGGAAATATAGTAAATATTTGATCTTTTGCATGGATATAATTTATAAATAAATATTTTAATACTCTTAAGGAGGTAATGATCGCATTCAACATATATCATATTCATTTTTTCCCAATTCCATTTATTAAGGAATGTTATACGTGAGGAGAAGGAATTTGAAATGTATTAGTAGAAAATATGCATAAAATGACATTTCAAAGTTGGAAGCTAAGATAATTAAAAAAATAATGGTCCATCTATAACAACCAAATATTTTTGTAATGCATGCTTTAAAAATATTCAAAAGGTATATAGTTTAAGGGAGATATGTGGTGAAGATGAGACATATTATATTGAATTTATTATTTTCCCAAATATGATTTTTGTGATTTGGGAAAAATGAGAAAACTTAATATCCATTCTTACAATTTTGACATAGATTAAATGAAGGGAAAGAATAGGTAGGTTTTGATACACTTTCTAAGATGCCTATTCATTTATGTTCTTTCTACTCATCAAAATAATTGGATAGTGATATAATACCTTAATAAAACATTTTATTCTAGCATCCTTGATGGGAATATACGATATGATACATTTATAGATAAATATTGTGTCATTTTATAAAAAAAATGATTTTTCTTAGTCCCTAAGTCTAAAATAAATAAGAAAAAATTAGGAAATTTTCATGATAAAATAGTTGCAAAACTCACAAATATTATAGGATTTATAGGGAAATAAAAGAAATATTCCAATGGGGGAGTATTAAGGAGGATGTACTCTTAAAAATGTAAGGTAATTCATAACATTTCAAAAAATAATGAATAGCATTCCTTCCTAGAAAGTCGACTACAATAATTGACTATTTTAAATAACAAATAGAACAATATATCCATAGATTTCATCACTAGCCTTCAAAAATCGTATGGTAAATATTGTATTTATGTTGTTACGAAGAATATCTCTAAGTGAAAAATTTAGTTCTGATAAAAGTGTTAAGCTTTGATGAATTTCCTAATAATATTGTTGATGATAGAGGTAGTAGGTTCATCAGTTAATTATTCTAGAAGGAATTTTAATTAGATGGTACATAATTCTCTCTTTGGATAAGTTATAATCCCAAAAAATAAATAAATATAAATGTTTAATTAATAGTTTTAGGGTTAGTTTTTGAACTATATTTCAGATGAGCAATAGGACTGGTTAATTGCTTACACTTGGAAGAATACTACTAGAACACTTCATACAATATTTGCATTGGTGTGCCTCCATTTATGGAATTTGTTGAAAAAGACAACTGAGACAGGGGTGAATTAGTTGTAGCAATTTTAGCCTTTAAAAATTTCACCAGAAGTGAGATCTATAACCACTCACAAATCCTTTACTTTGCTAGAGTGATTAATTTCATTAAGTGAAGAAGAAAAAATAGAAAGAAGTAAAATTATACAGACAATAACACTAGATTTATGTGGAAAATCCAATGACAGAAAAACTATGGTGAGGATTATTTCACAATATAAAGAATTCAAAACTTGAATACAAAGGCTCACTACCTGAAAGGCTCACTACCAAAACATGACTTCAATTTCCAAAACAGGACTCACTATCTAATGAGGGTTTACCACTTGGACAGATCACTACCACAAAATTAAAAAGAAGGCAGAAGAGGATTGTCATAGAGAGAAAACTATCTCAATGCAATAAATATTTCCTCCACAATTCACTCACACACTTGTAGAAATGCTTGAATGATAGAGTACACATTTAGCTCACTACCTCTAGAAACTCAAAAATTAAATTTTACACTGATTTGATCAAACTTGCATCACACCCTCTTTCACATCAATCTTTCATCTATCTTGTCTTTCATCAACATCTTAACTCATATTTATATCATCTTCAACCTTGAAACCCATCCAAGGTCAGCCACACAACATTTTTATTTACAAATTCAAATTAGGTTGGTTCCAAAATATTCTACGATGGAATTATAATGAGGGAAACCCAAACACATACTTAGTGAGGACTTAAATTAGTCCCAACATGCCTCAAAACACTTCCATGAACTTTGTAGGTAGTGTTTAGCACAAGGTTGGTCAACACTAGTTTAAAACATATAAAAAATTAAGCAAACATGTCCTTAACTCGATCCAATCTTTTTGGAAAACAAATTTCACTTGAATTTGACCTTTCTAGCTTACTCTCAGAACTGCAAGTCTAGAAACTAGAATACAAAGAAATCCAAAGTAACTACAATTCTCCCAGACCTCAGCCAAACACACCAAACTACACAATCACAATTGGTTAAGATATCTCACACTGCACAACAATCTAGAGACCCAAATTCTTGACACAACAACTACCAACAACCATGAATAATATTTCAAGAACTCAAAATCATAGAGGCAATATAAAGCATATCCCAAGGCACATCTTAGAGCACACACAAAATACTTGCAAACTTTCTTTATTACAATTTTCTCAATATCCTTGACATATACAACCAAAAACCAACTTTGATGAAATCAATGACAATAGCAACCAATTGAAAACCAATTAACTGATTTGCATCAATGAAAACACCTTCATACTTGTAACAATATCCCTTTTTGTCATTGATGGCAACACATGATGTGAAAAACCATCAAGGACAACACAACAACTCTAAACCATCAATCTCTCCTTCTTCCAGAAAGATTTCTCCCCCTTACTTTTTCATATGATACTTTATCCCCCTTTGACATCAATGGAAAAGGAAAAAGATATTTTACATTATTTTCCCCTTTGACATTAAGAGCATTATCAGTATTGAATTCTCTCCCTTACGAGTACACCCAAATGATTCCACAATGACAACACATGACACTACCTACTCCCCCTGAGAGGTATCCACTAAACATTAGTCCAAAAAGAAGATAGATTCATAGACCCACCAGACTGATGCATCTCCATATGCATCTAATTCAAGAAAGGAGGGGAAATATCCCCTAACTTCTCTCGAAGATACTCAAATGTATCTTAAGGAAGAACCTTAGTACATATGTCAGCAATATAATCCTTTGTAGGTACATACTCAGGTTTCACATCATTCTCCATAACCTTCTCTCTCAAAAAGTGATACCTTATTGATATATACTTTTTCCTTGAGTGCATCACTATATTCTCTAAAATGTTAATTGCACTTGTATTATCACATAAAATAGAAATGGGGTCATCATACATTACTTTGATATCCTTCAATGTCTATCTCATCCACAAAACTTGTGTGCAGCAAGATGTTGTCACAATATACTTAGCCTCTGCAATAGATAAGGAAACTAAATCTTGATTTTTACTTAACCATGACACCAATCTGCAACCAAGAAAGAATGCACCACCACTTCTAATTTTTCTATCATCAACACAACCTACCCAATCTACATTTGTATAAGCACTTAGTATAAAATCAACATCCCTAGGATGCCATAAGAAATAATCCAAAATACCATTCAAATATTTGAATATCCTCTTAATAGCATCAACATGTGCTTCTTTAGGATCTTCTTGAAATCTAGCCACAAGATAAATCGAATGCATGATATTTGGTCTAGTAATAGTTAAATACAATAGTCCTTCAATCATAGATTTATTTTTGCTCTAATCAACGTTAGGGGAATTGTCATCTTTACTCAATTTACAGCTAGTCACCATATGAGTGTATACTTGTTTGGAACCATCCATCCCAAACTTCTTTAGTATTTCTTTTACATACTTCGATTCTGAAATAAAAATACCTTCTTCTTTTTTGATTAATTTGCAGCCCAAGAAAGAAATTCATCTCACCAAACATAGGCATCTCAAACTGTTTTTGCATTTCTTCAACAAAAAAATTACACATTGTTTCATTTCCTCCAAAGATAATATCATCAACACATACAACTACTATAAAAAAAAATTCATTTTCAATTTTGAAATACAAATTACTATCTATTGTACCTTTATTGAAACCTTGTTGAATAAAATATATGTCCAACCTTGCATACCAAGCTCTAGGAGCTTGCTTCAATCCATATAAAGACTTCTTTAATCTATAGACCATATCTAGTTGATCTGACAATGAAAATCCTTTTTTTTGTTCCATGTAGACTTCTTCTTCCAACTCACCATTTAGAAATGTAGACTAAATACATCCATCTCATAAACTTTAAAATCCTTATGAGCAGCAAATGCCAAAAACATTTTGATAGCTTCCATTCTAGTCACCAAAGAAAAAGTCTCCTGAAAAGATTTATACCTTCTACTTTTGAGTAACCCTTACACACAAGCCTTTCCTTATTTCTGACAACTTCTCCATTCACATTCAACTTGTTTTGAATACCCATTTTGATCCAATTATGCTTTTATCTATCAATCTAGGAACCAATTCTGAGGTTTGATTTTTCTCAATTTGCATAAGTTCTTCCATAGCTTTCATCTAATGCTCATGTTTACATGCTTCACTTATTGTCTTAGGTTCAAATTTTAGAAAGTAAACACATTTATTTTAGTAGCAACAAATCTACTTCTTTTCAATACTCCTTTTCTCTCATCTCCAATGATATCTTCTAAGTGATTCTTTTGCACATATTTAGGTGTCTTTGGGGACACCACCAAAGCTTCTTCTTCTTTTTTCTTTTCTTGTTCTTCCAAAACTTCTTCTACTTCTTTGCAATCAAGTTTATTTGATACATATCCATCAACTTCAATTGAAGTCTACAATGCTTCAATAACCTTGAAATTTGTGCTTTCTACAATCTTTCTCAGCCTTTCATTGTATCATTTTTAATCTTTTCTTCTAATAGATTATCCAAAGAAGATACCCTCATCACACCTTGTATCAAACTTTCCTAAATTTTCTTCATCTTTTTTAATATAACACTTGCTTCCAAATACCTTCAAATATTTTATAGTAGGAATCTTTCCATACCACAATTCATAAGGAGTCTTAGTGTTGTTAGATTTTTCTTGAACTCAATTAAACACATAAACATTAGTGTCAATTGCTTCTCTCCAATAGAATTCTAGCAGGCCTACCTTAGTAATCATTGATCTAGTAGCTTCTTGACCCATTCTATTCTTTCTTTCAATAACTCCATTTTGTTGAGGAGTTATCATAGGAGATAACTATCTTTTTATTCCATGTGCTTCATAAAACATGTTAAACTCATTGGAGGTGAATTCTCCGCCACTGTTAGACCTCAAGCATTTTATTTTCATGTCCATTTCATTTTCAAGCATAGCTTTGACTGATTTGAACTTTTCTAATGCATCATATTTCTCCCTAAGAAAAGTAGCCCATGTAAATCTAGAGTAATCATCAATCAAAAGCATAAAATACATGTCACCTTGTAGACTTCTCACTCTTGTAGTACCACAAATATCTATTTGAATCAAATCTAGTAGTTCAGAAGTATATTGTTCCTTTGATCTAAATTTTTTCTTACTTGCTTCCCAAACTGACAATCCTTGCAAATAGCATTAACAATTTTCGTAATCCTTGGTAAGTCTCTCATAGCTTGTATTGCACTAATTCTCACCATATTGTCAAAATTGATATGACACACTGTTTGGTGCCATAACCAACTTTCATTAATCTGAGACATAAAGCAATGTCCATCTGCACCCTTAATTTGATAAATATTTCCTTCAAACTTCTTTCTAGCAACAATCATTGTTTTGTATTACTTCCTTATTTCACATTTCTCATTCTTGAACACAATATTATATCCTTTACTACACATTTTTCCCACACTCAATATATTGTGCCTTAAACCCTTAACATAGTAGACATCATCGGTATTATGCTTGCCATCAAAACTAACTAAACCTGTCCTGCAAATCTTAACACCAATATTATCTCCAAACTTAACTAAGCCTCCATCATATTTTTCAAGTTTAACAAACTTACTTTTGTCATAGGTCATGTGATGTGAAAAACTACTATCAATAACCCAGTAGTTCTTTTCTTATTTAGCATGAAGAGCATAAATCATAGTATCTTCAACTTTCTTCAGAGTGCTTTCCTTCACATATATTTTAGTATTAGTAGGAGTAGATTCATCTTTAACAGCCAAGAACAATCAGTCATTATCATCAAAATCTACATAATCAAATTCTTCATTAGAAATACAAGCATCTTCATTTACAAAATATGTTCTCTTGACTATATTTCCTTTTTTTTTCTTTTCCTTCTCTTTGTTTATTCCTCTAAGCTCTTTTAGAACATCTCGAAGCATAATGACCAATTCCTCCACAACTAAAACACTTGAAAGGTAACTTACCTTGATACTTACCATAACCCTTTTTCATTCTTACAAAGTTAACTTCCACTTCAAATTTTTCTTCATCCGGATCTTCAACTTTTGTAACCCTGAAAGAAGTTTTTTCTTTGATTCATTTCTCAAGATAGGATTTCTCATTTCAAATGAGGTTAGAGTACCAAACAACTGATCCTTAGTATAGGTCTTATAATCTACAAATTTCTCAATAGAAAATACCTTTTCACTATATACATTAGGGAGAGTTTTGAGAATTTTCTTTACTATATTGGATTCATCGACCATTGCAACAAGTCCTAACATTTCACCTACTAGCTCATCCACTCTCTATACATAGGATCTAATGTTCTCATCTTCAAACATTTACAAGATCTTGAATTATGCCTCCAAATTCTACAACTTTTCCTCTTTAACCTTCTCATCTCCTTCATGGATCTTTTCCAATGCATCTCAAACCTCTTTAGCAGTCTTGATATTTACATATTTAATTAATTCAAAATGTGAAAGACTATTCTTTAGAATAAATTTTTCCTTATTGTTCACTTCATGCACCTTGATCTCATCAATAGTACTGAGACCATTATTTGGAGCCATGTATGGAGTCTTATAAGATTTCTCAACATCATATCCACAATATTCTAGATATCATTCCATCTTTTCCTTCCAAAAAGTGTAGCTAATTCCATCAAACTTAGGGAATTCAATGACTATCTTATTTGTCGTCCCAGACCTTCCTTAAGTGGTTAAGCTCTTCTCCAAGGAACCAAGCTTTGATACCGACCAAATACCAATAGTTTATTCTATATGTAACATGCCCAACCCCATTATCCTATTTGCCTAGGTGGGAATCATAGTTCCCCAAGAACAAGAAAATTGAGAGGGGGGCTGAATCAATTGTCACAATTTTAGCCTTTAAAAATTTCACCAAAAGTTAGATCAATATTCAATCACAAATCCTTTACTCTGCTAGTGTGATTAATCATTCATTACAAAAACATAAATAGAAAGAAGTAAAATCATACACACAATAACACCAGAATTATGTGGAAAACCAAATGAGGGAAAAAACACAATGAGGGTTAGCTCACAATATAAAGAATTCTAAAACCAAATACAAATGCTCATTGAGGAAAAGGCTCAGTATTGAAATAGGACTTACATGTCCAAAACAAGACTCACTATCCAATGAGGTTTTATCACTCGGAGGGCTCACTACCATAGAATTATAAAGAAGATAGAAGAGGATTATCATAGAAAGAAAACTATCTCAATGAAACAGATATTTCCACCAAAATTTGCTCACACAAGTTTGTAGACATGTTTGAATGATAGAGGAAACCTTCAATTCACTGCCTCCAAAAACTTGACAATTAAACTTCACATTGATCTATGGGTAAAGCCACAAAAGTGGTTTACAATTCGAGTGAGGAAGGAAAAATTGCAAAAAATGACACCATGAAATTTTTTTTTTGGATTTTGAGGTTTGAATGAACACTTTGGTTCAAGCGAACCAAAAAAGGGTTAAAATGAACTCTTGTTCAAGCAAACCAATTAAATGAAAGGTCCCACCATTCCCACCAAAAAACACAAAGAAAATATTTTTTGAAAGGGGGTTTGAATGAACCCTGGTTTGAGCAAACCCCTAGGGGTTTGCTCGAACCCCCCTTGGTTCACCTGAACCCCTCTTTTCCCACCTTCTCACCCTTTGGCACCAAAAAAGTATAGAATTTTGTGCTTTGAAGCTTGGGTTGAGGATGCAAATGGAGGAGACTTCACAAACCCAACTGGATGATGGTAGTCCTTGGAACAAGTTGTCCAACAACTACAATTTTAATATTTTTTGGTTTTATTATGTATTTTTTTTTGTTTTATTAAACATAGGTTTTTCATCAAAAATCAAGCCCTCTGTTCTACACATGTAGAAAAATGGCAGATTATAAAAAAAAATTTGAAAAATATTAGTGCACTAGATATTGAAGTCCTTCATCCATTACTTTCAAAATGGTTGGGTTGTAGCTGGTCTGTTGTTGAAGGTTCCTTTGCTACCTTTATTTCTTGAAGCAAATTTTGAAGTATCTGCTATGAATAATTCAGCTCTTAGCTTGATGTGTTTCTTTGGTCTCCTTAGGGGTATTGGAATTCATTGGGTCTATTTAAGATAGAGCTTATCTAGGTCTTCATTCCTTCCATACCATCATCCTTTTCCACAAAAAGGCATTGAAGGGGCTGAAAGTGCAAGTGTGATAGGCATTTTGTGACTAACTTCTTTTCTCTTAGCATAATCTCATTAGAATTTATCATCCCCTTACTTTACATATTCTCCTTCTAGTGCAAAAAAATGGTCATGCAACAAGACTTTCCTAGCATCTTCTCCAGTTCGATTTCCTTTGTTTCTACCATATTCTTCAGGGTACTTATACTTTGGCTAAATTCCCATACTCATGAAAAGCCCAGTATTGGAAAGAAATATTTTCCTAATGCATAGGTTGCTCCCTTTCCAAAATTATCTTGTCTAGGAATTCTTTTTTCCAATCTATGTTGACACAAATTGGAGCATAGTTCAACATTCTTGCACATTTGGTGCACTCTGAGGCTTTTATGTATTGCCCAATTGCATCCCCATATTTAAGAGAGTATTCTTGACCATGCTCACTAAAAGAAGAGGTGGTCAAATCTTTTATAGACATTGTTTCACAAATAGACCATGACTTCATGAATAAATCTAAATTGTTCGTGAAACTCCCTCCCTCTTGCAAAAATTCCTATGAACCTATAGATTAGAACCTTTTAATTAAGTAGTCAAACTCCGTAATCTATCACATCCATTAATAATCAAGGCTTTGGTGGGTTCTCCATTCTAAGATAACATATGGTCTTTTTTTTATGAAAATGAAAACTTGAGAATGGTTTTTTGTGCATGGTAGTAATAATACTTGAGTAGCTCATTCCTACATACTTGGTTGTATTCAATAGATATTGCAGATATGATGAAGGTGGGCGATTGTGATGCCATCACCTTATTTGAAGAGCTTGTTGGTTGGGAAGGACATGGACCCTGGTACTAAATGATGAAGGAAGGGACAACTTTTCATCTTCTTGCATTTGTCTCTACTTTATGATAATAGTAAAGCAACAATGAAATATGGAAAACTTTAAAAGAATACATATAACATTTTCATTATTAACTAACTCCAAAAATAAAGTCTTCTATTTTAGTCAATCCAATTTACTACCATGAACCCTTCGGTGTTTGAATTCTATATAAATCCTAAAGGAAATATTGTGGCAGTTCATGACCCAAAAACCATGTCAGAAAGAATAATTAGCAGCCCTAAGATTACTCCTAAGAAAGGTAGGAAATAAGTGAGAAAAATCAAGTGCATCGGGAAAGACCACATTGTAACTAATTGAAATCCATACTATTGAATGAGTGTGTTGAGTTGTGGAATAGTAGTAGTATGGAGTATTTATCGCAATGATGACCAAGGTTCAATACACATTGGATGTGTACTCCACTTAAAATGGTCTCCATCTTAATATGGCTTTGACAGATGTGTAGGATGAATTGGATTTAAATGAAATTTTGATCCAATGGTGGTCTAATGAACCTTCTTGGCTCAATTGAATTTTGTACCATCATGAATAATGTAAAAGCATAGGAGGAGGTCAAAATGCTACTAATAATCATGATTATGTCATTTATCCAAAAAAAACTATTGAATGAACTTAGCCAAGCCATTATGCATTTTGAATTTGTGTTTAAAGGTAAATAGTTGAATATCAATGTGGGACTTCCAAAAACTAGGCTTGCAATAAAACAACAAGATACAATCCTTTTCCATAATAAGCTATCTTATTAACAACTGAGTTGGAAGGACATAGTAAGTATTAATTAGCTTGAGTTAGTTTCCATGTTTGGCATACTTGGTCAAAAGTGTACCATACATTACGTCCATAAGAATAGGAAAATCCTAGTAAAGTAAACTAGCCTGGATACATATTGTGCACCAATATGTATGTCTCTATGAAAGGTTAAAAAGGTAAAGGTAGTTTTTTAGGTCGCAACTGAACTAGACACTAATTTTTTGTATGAAGCCCCCTCATATAAGCATTCCACAAAGAGGATTGTTTTTCCAATTACCTTAAACCATTTTGACATGTACAACCCTGCCACCCTCTAGGTTTGAACATGTGATCTCCATTATAGAGTATACATGCCTTCATCATCAAGCCAACTTAGGATGTAGCCTTAAATACCAAGCAAACCACATAGATATATTTTACACTATATCTTTAGAGTTCCACATTGATGCAAATTCTTCCAATACAATTATGCATCATGTACTTGTACCACTAAAATTACATATGTTTAATCAAAAAAAAAATTGTTATCATAGAAAAAGATGGGTGATTGATAGGTTGAACTTTGAAAAAATTAGCCTGCAATAGAAAGTATATTCAGATTTTTGTAATGACACTCCCTTTTCTTGCAGACTATTTAATAAAGTATCCTATAAGTATATAACTATGTAGCTATTAGTCATCAAAATGTCTTGAGTAAACTAAAATGCTTCAACAATAGCGGTGCATTATAATTGCACAACAAATCTTATCATTTATTCTCACAAAAAAAGTCCATGTAGCATGAATAATGCAGTTGAGAAAAATACACCAATAATAGTGAAAAAAATTCCCTTAAATACAGAAAGAGAAAACATCAACTTCATACCTCACTATCATCAAGAACCCTTGCGACTTTCATTGGTCTATCGGTGGAGCTATGAGGGGAGTTCCCCTGATGTAGTAATGTTAGGCCAATAGTGACACTATTGACCTAACATTACTACAGATCAAGGGAATTCCCCTCATAGCTCCATTAATAGACTAATGAAAGCATATTGGCAGCACTAGAACATATCGGTGAAAAAAAACACAACGTCCCATCAATTTTTTTCCACTCAAAAAATCATGAAAATGAGGTGCACCATAGAGTTTTGTATGATTTCAGAAGCCTTAAATTGGTTCTCATGGCAGGGGCCTTGCCCCTTGACCCCATCCTATACCATGACAGGGAGCACACTAGGGGTGTTGTCCCTGGACCCCATGAGGGGCACTACCCCTAGACCTCTGCGAGGGGTGCTACCCCTCAACCCTGATGGAGGCACTGCCCCAAGACCCTCGTGAGGAGCGCTACCCCTCGGCCCCGCTGGGAGCATTTCCCCCAGGCCCCCACGAGGGGTGCTGCCCCTTGACCCCATTGGGGGCACTGCCACCAAACCCCCGTGAGGGGCGTTGCCCCTCCAGCTCCGCTGGGGCCATTTCCCCCAAATCTCCATGAGGGGCATTGTCCTACGACCCCGCTAGGGGTGTTTCTCCCAGACCCCCATAGGGGACACTGCCCCTCAACCCCCATTGGGGAAATTTTCCTCAACTCCCATTGAAGTCATTTTATTTTCTAGGTACTCTCTAAGTCTAAGTTTCCAAGTTTTTCTACAATTCTTCATTTTTGCAAAAACAATTTTCTATTTTCATTTTGTTTCATAATATCAATGTCAATGCATTCCAAATGAGGATGCCATTTTGTACCCAATTTTCTTTCAAATAAATCAAATACAACTAGAATCAGCTTGTTTCTTTTATGTACTCATTTATTGACTCATTGGATGCATCTTATCATTGAATTTGGCAAAAAAAGCATTTTTAGTGAAATTTAAGCAATTTTTTAAGTTGTCTCCTCTTTTTTCCAGTGGAGGTTGTCTCATGTAGCTCTTGTATCTACTCTTTTTCTAATAATCTTATAGATTTGTTTAATTGTTTGGTCTATTTCCTTATTGGGATCTCTTTCTTCCACCTTTGTTTCGGATCAATGACATTATCAATTTTTGGTTCAATGTATGTCTTTAAGTCTTTGTTGTCATTGCAATTCATGGTCACATTTGACATGAAGGTTTTCTGCAACAATTAAGTGATTGGTAGGAAGTTTGGGTAAATGATCAAGTTTCTGATCAACATCTTTGGTTATTGCTAAGTTGTTCTAGATGGATCTTGGAAGCACTTGGTTTTTGCATGATTCTTCCTTGATTTGCTCATGTATGGATAGGTTCCTCAAATGATTGGTGTCTTTTATGATTATCTTTCCTTTATTGGTTTTTTTTGACCACTTCTTCAATTGGTCAAACCACCTATATTGCCATATTTATGTGGTGTCCTCAATAGGTATTGGTGACTAATGTATCCTTTGAACCAATTTCAATTGACTTGATTTGCAGGAATACAATGGCACCAAAATTTTTGATGATATCTGCTATGCTACAAGAGAACATCAATTGCAATAATAACTTAATTAATTTTAAAACAAAAAATATATAATCATCAAATATTTCATAAACCAGGAATGTTAAAATACAATTTGCTCATAATAGGGAGGACCCAATACTTAGTGCACCTACTTTGACATAATTCTTGCTATTTGAACGACAAGACTTACAATTATTGGTAGCACAACTACCAACAACTGAACCTTAACTCATTAGAACACTACCTATGCCCACAATGATTAACATAATGTTAGTTTACAAAGAAAACATTATTTATCTCATGTTCTACATGGCTTCTATTTTTTTTGCTCCAAAAATATAGCATGAGGAAATTCAATTTAGTATGATCAATTATGTTGTTTGTGTGAACTTTATGATGCCAAATTTGTTAACAAAAAATTAAAAAAAAAGCTTTGTCATAAAGCCTTAGATTTTCCCATGTAAGTTATGGAGACTAGTTTAGAATCTCATATATCATGTTCAGCCATAGAGCCTCTGGTTTTTCTTATACATGCTCCACAAAGTCAGTTCTTAGGTGTGGTTCTATGGTTGTTATTTCTGGCCTTTGTCTTAAATTTTGGGCCTTCTACTCAGTTGTTTATGGATTGGCTACTATAACCATAGTTATCCAGATCTAGATATGGTTATTTCACTATTATTTATAACTAGAATTACTTTCCTCTTGATCATATTTCTACTTTCTCTATCATTCATTTTGATCTGAGAGACAAAATTTTGACATATTTGGTAGAAAATGAATAGGGAAATTAGTAAATTCTCAAGAAATAGTGTTCCAGGACCCTACAGTGAACACTAGGTAGTTGTTTATTGTTTGTACAAGTTTTGGCATTTGATGATTTCGATCCTACTAGTACAATTCATCCTTTCAGTTTCTGCAACTATTATATCTTGTGTGGTTGAAGTCCAAGCCATTTATAATGTAAAGCTTAGAGTCATAATAGTGCATCCAAGGTTTTCATCTCTATTTTTGTTGCATGAAGGATTTTGAAAATGTTAATGAATACCTTCTGAAACTTAATTTATGATGCATAAATGAGTCCAAGCTTCAATGTCGAGATACCAATTTCTCTAAGCCTTGGGAAAAATATATAGCTATATTGAGTGTGATGCTTGGATTGTCAGTAAAGATTGAAATTTTATTTAAAGATTTCATTGAGCTTTTTGAGCCTTTGTTTGTACTTTTATGACTGTGTTACTGAATATGGAATTCAAGTTAGGCTTTTGATGATGTTGTATGTGGTTTACTTTGAATGTTGTAATGTGATAAAACATAATTTTTTTTTATAATGTACACTTGATAATTTCACATCTTGTAATATTATGTATATGCTATAGTATATTTATTTTTGAAGTGCTTGCATGGAAAAAGTTCTTAACATGCCCACTTGATTGCTCATATTTTGAGGTAAAAGACTTTGGGGGTACATTTTGAGTGAAAGAGTGTAGGATTAAGCTATGTATCAATCCAGGGGTTTAAAGATGGAAATCATGACTTGTCACAAGAGTTCTGATATAAAAGAACAGTTATGCATTACAAGGGTAAGGGACTACAGGTTATGATATAAAAGAACAGCCATGTTCCTATTCTTTTGTAAGTTGTTGAACAACATAAAGGGAAGGTTTTCGAGCAGATTTCAACTAGTTCTTTTCTCTCTCAACAATGTATTGTAATCTTTTCAAGTTTTTTCATGTTGGGACAACAAATTGTAGCTCCATTTTTAAGCTTACATAGTTGAATGTATATCTTTTTTATTAATAAAATAAGCTATTTTTACCTTCTCATTGTTGTTTTATTGTGCAAATATTTTAGATAGTTGATAAGTAATTTTTTTTATTAATGGAAACCAATAACTTAAAAATGACTAAATATATGACTAAAGTAATGAATAAATTAATGACTAAATGACTAAATTGATGACTAAATATATGACTAAATAAATGACTAAATCAATGACTAAATATATGACTAAATTAAGGACTAAATATATGACTAAATTAATGACTAAATATATGACTAAATTAATGACTAAATCAATGACTAGATCAATGAATAAATCAATGACCAAATCAATGGCCAAATTAATGACTAAAATCAATGACTAAATAAATGACTAAAATTGTTTAGTCATAAATTTAGTTATGTTATAAATGGCTACAAATAAACCACTAATAGTCATGTGACTAAAGTTAGTCATTTATATGCAATTTTTAGTAGTTCATTTAGTCATATATTGTTGTTTGTGTACTAGTGTTAATTTCAATCTTCTATGACACAACCAGCTTTCATCAGCTTGTCCTATTAGAGAATTCTGACCTTTTACTTCACAAAGGTTGTAAAGGTTTCTATCAATTCT
The DNA here is from genome assembly GCA_007258455.2 of Sequoia sempervirens. Lineage (NCBI taxonomy): Eukaryota > Viridiplantae > Streptophyta > Pinopsida > Cupressales > Cupressaceae > Sequoia > Sequoia sempervirens. The sequence continues at coordinate 199,156,738 of VDFB02252616.1, forward strand.
TAATCCTTGTGAAATTTTCTTTGCATTTCTTCTTATTTTGCATTCTTTTGAATCAAAGGTGACCTTATATCAATTTTCACACATTTGACTAACACTTAGCATGTTGTGGTGGAACTCAAATTTTCATGTCCCACTAGTTTGGTATTTCCTTACTTGTGTGGCCTCTTAGATTGAAATGAAACAAGGGTTTAGGGTTTTATGTTTTTGGGTTGGTTTACTTAGCACATTTTCCCCTTCCTTCTAAATCATTATCTTTAGGTCTAATCCTTTGTTGACTTGCTATAGTCAGTCCCTAGTCATATTAGAACAACTTAAGTCTTTGTACTCATGTATCAACTGACCCCTTATGGTTAGGATTCCCCATTTACACGTTGTGTAATATTTCCTTCTTATTTCTAGATCTGAGGATAATATTTTATAAGGTTGGAAAATTTTATATATTTGTCCTTTACATCCTTTATTAAAATAATCTTAAGTCTTCTAAAGCCTTGTCCCTCCTTCCTAGTCAGACCCCCTTTCAAAACAACATATGAGCACATGTCAATTACCCTCACTTAAGTTTTCACTTACCTCTCTGCATATCACCTATCATGGAATGTTTCATCACCCCTTGTCTTGAATCAACAATCCATGATGAACATATCATTTTGTATCATCCATCGAAGATGGATGTTGGAACTTGTGTTTCCTATTAGTGATGCATGATATGAAATATTTACTTACTATCACTAGTTTCCTTTGTATCTCTGGTTGCCCAAAATGTTTATGTTCTAAATCAATGACACATAATAACCTAATGGCCATTTGCATTTACTATGTCATCACTTATCATAGATTGCTATTCACTTGTCCTTTTCAAATCAGTGATGAGTGATGAAGTCTATTGCCCCAATGTTCCATCATTGATTTGAAGTGTTACTAAGGGAGATGCTTTTATTACCCTTGATCAAGTAATGTGGACACATGGCCAAATATTCCTCCATCGCCACTTTTCTCTCATCGCTAATGTGATTCTTCTATTGAGATATGAATTAGTGATGGGTGATGGGTGAAGAATAAAGTCAAGGGAAGACCTAGATCTAACAGCTAAGATCCTATCAAATATATGGTTCATGTCATTGATAGGATACATAAAGGAAAAGAAATATCATTGATGAGTGATAGAATGTTATGTCTTATCCCCATCACACCACCTAAAGGTATCACAGTTACAAATGGAGATCTAAGGAACATATTAGTGATGAGTGATGGAATATTCAGTGGAATATTCCCCTCATTGCCAGGTTGTAAAGCATCACGGATTTATCCAAAGGAGCTAAGATCAAATTATTAATGAGGGATGGCTTTCAAGTAAAAGGTGACTAAGGAAAATAAAAGTGATGTGGAAACCTCAAAAGGGAATCACTAAAAGTAGAAAAAGAAAGTGTGAGGATGAAGGAGAGTTATGGATGAAATTTTAAATCAAAAGATCTAATGGCCAAAATTTGAACTTAAATGACTAAGTGCCAGTTTGCTTGTGCGAGCTTTCTTTTAGGCATTAATGGTGAATACACTCCATTACCTATCCATAAAGAAGGTTGTTGGCTCAATAAAATAGTTACAGAGATGTTGAAGACAAATTCTTTCTTGGGTAGCCAAGTAATTACACCTTTCTATGTCAATTGTGCTTGAATTAAGCTCTAGTTTAGGGATTTAGTGAAAATTATAAAAAAATTAGGCGCTTAGGATTTGCAAGGGTTCATATATTTTGAAAATTTACTTAGGTGGGTAAGAATTGTGTGAGGTATGGGAGGGTTTTCGTTCTACCAATTTGTTTCTTGAGAACATAAACTATTAGGCCCCTTTTGTAAGTTGAATATTCATAAACCCTAGTTTTGTTACACCATAAAAATGAGTGAACCCAGTGAATCTAGCATTAAGTCTAAGAGGAAACCTAAGAACAAATGGGTTAAGGAACCCAAACCCCAAGATGACAAACCCACACCTACGCTAGATTTTCTTGAGGAATCTAAAATTCCAAAGGAGAAAAGAAAAATATTTCTAGGTTTATGGAAGGTGAAGCCAAATATATCACTATGGGAGGAACATAGATTGGTAAAAGACCTAGAGGGAAAGTTGCAGTGACTAGAAAATTGGTTGACAATGCTACTGGGATTGGGTTGGTCCTTCTACCTCAAAGTGTTTGGTAATTATTCTTGTATGCCTTCAATACAAGATATTATAAATGCTTAGCCCAACACCTATGGGGTTTTAACCTTGGGAGGCTAGTGGTACCAAATGTGTTTATGGAATTGATGTAATGTTGGAGCTAGAAGAGCACTATGATGCCAAGGATAGAAAAATAAAAAGTGAGAATGGAACCTTAATCTTTGAGGTAACCAGAGATAATATTGTGGAGGTGTTCAAATTGAACCCTAATTATACTCTCAACATTAATTTTTCTAGCTTATGCAATGAGTATGAAAATAACACAAATGGATAAAGAAGGAATGTTCTTTCTAGGCACAAAAAGGATGATAAGGGAGGATTTGGTCGTAAAGATTTGGAACCATTTGATTGTGAAGAGTTTGATAATTATTTCAAGAATACCTACTACTACTTGGATTAGGATATGGCCCACAAGTTTGATATGAGGATACCAACTTAATTGTTGGAGATGATGATAGATATCCATAATTTGAATTCCAATAGGTGATTCAATTATACTACATATATTGCAGAACAAATGCATAAGGGGTTGATTGGTTTAAAGGATAGTAGTGCCCCACTTGTTTTTCTTTACTATTCTTTGTTAATACACATGATTCTTTATGTTGGATAGGAGAAGTTGAAGAAGAAAGTTAAGCTAAGGAAAAAGGATGAGGAAGGAAATGATTTGTCTGTCCAATTGTGGACTCACATTTGGGATTGAACTTTGGCCACTTAAATTATCTTGCTTCTTGAAATGTTATAAGATTTGGTATTTTGGAGAGTATGGGTGTGGAGCCTCTTTAAATTATTTCAAGAGTTATGAGATATATTATGTGCCCCAAAGAGATAGAAGGATCAACAACAACTCACAATTGGGGTGACTATTTTCTACGTATACATTACACTTTGATTAGGGCTTATGGAGCCAAGGTTGCACCTCATTTCTTTCCACTACATGTGTTCGATAGATTGGAATTCGTGGAACTCATTTGGCAGTTAGATTTTATGGATAAGGAGCAATTTAGGACTGCTAGGTAAGGTTGGGTGATAACACCGCAATGTATACTTGCTTATTTTAAGGAAACTACTAAATAATGTTATGATAAATTTGGAATAATGTTGAATAACCTCAAGATTCCAATTAATGAGGTTAAAAACTTTGATCCAGAAGGTTTTGTGAATAACATGAAAAGGAAGAAAGGTTTGTCTTGATTTTCTCAAAAAAAATTATACACTAATGATGTAATAAGGAATATAATAAATGATGTGTAGTAGCATTAAGGAAGAGGGAGTGGATTGCCATTTGTGATATTGAGGAAGATATCATAAAGAGGAATACATTTTATGTTAGTCCATAAGATGATATTAAGAGTCCCTATGAGAGGGATATGAAAAATTTAAAAGACTATCAAAGAGGTGAGTTTAAAGTGAAGGTTAAAGAGGCTATTGGAAAGGCACTAGCCATCTTGGAGTAGCAACATGAAGCTATGGACATTCCAGAACAACCATTGGAAGTTGAAGGAGGAGATACTAAAATAATTAGGGAAGAGAAATATGCGGAGCATGTGCCTAATGATGAGGTGATAGAGATGAGATTCCATTCCCCTAAAAGAAATAATACTCTTGACCCATTTGTTCCCCAAGATAGAACTGTCAAGTGGGAGTACAATGAAGAAACTAATGATGATCCTCAAATCAAGGCATGTGATGGGTTTCTTGTTGATGATGATTTTGTTCAAACCAAGGATTTTAAAGAGTTCATCATCGAACATCGAAGCCAAGCCATAAAGAAAATAATTGATCAGGCTAAGGACAGTGTAGATCCTTCTCAACAAGAGGATGTAGAGAAGGTAGAGGAGGAAAAGATAATGATAGAAATAGTAGCAATTGCTCCTATAGAGGAAAGGAAAATTGTTAAGGAGAGTAGAATGTTTTTTCTCCTAGGGTGGACTCTTCTACTATTGAATTTGATCAATAAGAAAGGAACCTCAAGTGTATGTATTAGAAGAACACATTGATAACTAAGTTTTTGAATTAGGTTTTAGTCCATGATTGCATACTCTTGCAATTTCATTGATGGCACCAAATACTGGAAATCCTGAGGTTGTCAAGTCAATTGAAGATGTTATTTTTTTAGGTGTGGTAAAGAGAGCCACATAAATAACTCCAATCTAGGCTGCAAAGCTGACTGTGCATGCTACCATTCTAAGTGTTGACACTACACATATATCACAAAAAAAGTATGATGCAATGTTGAAATACTAGAAAAATATTTTGGATGTGTGTAATAAGATGAGGGCCACTACATAATCAAGCCAATAAATAAGAGAATTTCCATCCCCCTCTTCATCTTCATTAGATTTATCAGCTCAGGATAGGGAGACTTTGGCACTGAGAATTAAAAATTTGAAGAAGGAAGTGCAAATAAAAAAAGATAATGCTAAGAAAGCCAAGGAAGAGACTGCCAATGTGGTAGATGATATTTTTAATGATGTATTGAACCAAAGGGTTATGGAGATAGTAATCAAAGCTAAAATTGTTTTGGGAGCATATAAAACCATCCATGAGGCTCATGTAAGGTATGTTCAAGTTCAAAATGCTTTCTAAAATGATTGGAGTGAATGGAGTGCTAGGGTTGGAGCCTTGAAATAAATGTTACCCAATATGAAAGATGACCTTGAGGCTCCTACAAATATACTAGATATATTTAAGGCAGTAGATCAATTGGGAGGAATTTCAACATTTCGTGGAAAGTTAGGAGTATAGTTGCAGAACAAATTAAAAATGTTTAGGGACATGGAGGGGCATGGTATGCCCAAGATATTAAATGATAAGGGTGGACTGAAGGAATTTACTATTTGGAAGGATGAGCTAGGAGATTTATTCCCACATTTTAAGGGATCAATCAACCTCATAGATTTTTCCATGTTGAATCCTGTTGCTAACAACATGATAGGGATTGAAGTGAGGTTGAATGCATTTGTTAAAGAGGCCCACTTATTAATTCCAGGTATAACTAGCACAACACCAAGGTGTAGGAATTAATGGACATACACTGGCCCACTAAGGAGGATTATAGCACGACTCAAAAAATTAACAAATTAACCCTAAGAGGAAAAATTACAAAATGTTATGTCCTATCAATTAGGAAAATTGGTGCAAAGTGCAAACATGGACATGGATATTTCTTTTGCTCTTTATTGCTTTATGTTCTGGTTTTTGTTGACTAGATGTCCATGTGGAAGAAAATTTTACTCGTGAAGAGGATGATATGATGCTACTACAATGATGAAAGATTCCTTTTGGAAGGTGGGTAAATCTTCTTCAATGAATGGAAATGAGTTTTGTCTTATATGCTTTCCCCCTCATGGAATTTAAAATATAATCACTTAGGGATGTTTTGAAATTCAAATTCAAATGTATGTCAAATGTAAAATGTTACTTAATGCATAATTTGGCTTGAAACTTGTTTCTCCCATATTTCTATAAATGGGAATTCAAGGCCAATTGCATGGGTCTTTGGTTGAAAAAGGTTTTGAACTCACACAATGAGAATTTTGCAAATCAAGCATAGAGGAATAGAATAGTATTGATTCTTAGGTATAAATTCTAGTTTGTAATAGGCATAATTGTTTTATAGTAGTAATGGAATTTGAATGAGAAGTAAGAATTTTGGAACAACTTCTCTCCTATTATATTTTGTTACTCTAATTATAAATAAAATGATGGACCTTTTATTTTTCTTCATTCGTTTTGGTTGAATGTATGGTTTTATCTTTGATTTAATTTGAAGAATGAATTAAAACCCTTTGATGAAATCACATGTGTTTGTGATGAAGTATAAGGATTAATAAGTAGTTTTTGTTCTGGGAGAACTTGAGTTGTTTTATTACAAGGAATATCACAATAGTCCATAAATGTTAAGTCCAATTACCCATGTATTACAATTTTTTCCCATGGATAAAGTATTGATCTATTAATTTGGTTATCGTTGATGTAATTGAGTTGGCCATGTCTTTCAAAGAAAAAATCCATTTATAAAATCATTTATACACCTCAAGTTGTTGTAATTTATTTTGAGGAATCATCCATTCCATACTTCAGGTGGTCATTTGTTAAAGAATTAACCAAATTCTTTAGGATTTTCATCTAATTTGAAAATTATGGGAATGTATCTATTATTCACAATTTTGATGGTAATTTAGCACAAGAGTATCATTTACAACATTGTAAGGATCACCCTCTTGGGTCTTGCCGAGCCCAAAGTGTAGAGGGAAAGCATATCAAGCTTTCACCTAGTCATTGGCCAATCCTCACCATTATTGATCACTAAATTATGAAAAAATAATAGGAAATTGTTGAGATTAAGTTTGGTTCTTAAAATATAACCAACAAATTGATGACTCTACTAGGCACAATGCTAGTCCATTGTCTCTAGGTCATATTTGATATAGTTAGAGTCAAGTATTTCAACTATTCTTCATTGTTTGAAGATAAATTTATTCAAAATTCTCATAAATTTCTCAAGCCCACTTTTATGCATCCAATTCTAGTCCAATTTTCCATTTCATGTTAGGCTATGTTCAAAGTATTCTTTAAGATTGTCAATGCATCTCCAAAGTGTAATCAAATTTTATTTCCCAATATATTAGGTAGCAACTTTGAAGTCTCTTGTGCTAGTGCAAAGTTGAATTATGAGATGAACCATAAGTTATATGAAGAAGCACCCAAAACACCAACTGGAGCCTGAGCCATCAAAAGACACACAACCAAACTGGAAAGTAAAGAATTTTGAATTGAGTAAATATTTTGAGAATCTCGCTAATGCTTCTCATAGTTTAAATGAAAATGTCAATACTAAAGCATCTAATGTAAATGAGGAAGGCCTTTCCACTAATGAAATCCCTGATAGCCACTTTGAGATGCCAAATGAAGAAGAAAGGTGGGAATTATGCGAAAAGGAAAATAAATTCCCATCCAAAAGTGAATCTCGTGAGGGTAAATCAATATTTAATGGTGATAATTTTAAGCCAAGGGGTAAATCCCATAGCATAGCCTCACACCATTCCCCTGAAAGAGAACCAACTAATGTTACATTCTATAGTCTTCAACCTAGTGAGTCTAAATATGTTTTAGAGGATGAAGATGACATAGATAAGGATATGCAAGCCTTAGAGGAAGAAGAAATCAGACTCACGAAGTTGGAGGAGAGAAAGGAAAGAGAGTTGGCAGAGAAACAGTTGAACAAAAGAGAGGATAGAGTAAGGGAAAAGGTGTTAGAAAGAGATGCCCAGGGAAAAGAATTGAAAAGATGAAAGAGGCATTAAAGGAAAAGAAAATTCTTGAAGCTCCTCCTAAAACTACTACTAAGACAAACCCTAATCCTCCTAAGGTAACCATTCCCATGGAAACCGCTACTGCTAGCACTTATATTGCTTCTATTGTAACAACTAAAGTCACAAATCCTTTTGTTGTTGCTAAGAAATCACAACCTCTAGATCATGTAAATAATCCTATAGGTAAGCCCAAGAATGTCAACACCAATACAAATACAAACACCTCATCTACCAATACATCCACCAAAGATTCTAAAACCAATTATATCCCATCAAATACACCTCTTGATTTTGAGATATTAAGATTGCAATTAGCCAATGAAAATTTGCCACAAGAATTGAAGAAAAATGAAATTGAGGTTGCAAGTGCAGAACTGGCAAGGAAGATCTCATTCCTCAAGATCTCTATACCTGAACCAGTAGCTTCAAGTTCTAGACACACTGATTTTGATCCACATAAGACCAATTTATATGGAAATGTTCCTTGTGGAAATGGTGGTGGAGATTAAGGTTGTGGAGGTGGAGGTAACCACAAAAATAAGAATACTTACTTTGAAGACAGAGAAGAAAGTGGTTGTGGTGGAAAGAAAAATGGAGGCAGTGACAATGGTGGGGGTGGAGATGACAAGGGTAATGGAAAATTTGGTGATCAAGAAGACAATGAGACTCAAAATAATCATAGAGATCAAATTACCAGGAGGCCAACGCAAGTGGAAAGGTATTAGTAGCTAATCTTTACTGGAATTCCTGGTTATCCAAACCAATTCCTTGAGGATATCACACCTTCCTTGGTTAAGTTTTCTAGAAACAATGCAATATGTGGTGAGGATCACTTGAAATCCTTTTCTAATGTGATGGATGACTTTGAAGTAGAGGTTGAGGATGTAATGGTGAATTTTTTCATGCAGTCACTTATTGAGGATGCCACAGAATGGTATAGAGGTCTACCCGCTGAAAGTATTTATTCTTGGGAAGAGTTCAAGAGGCTATTTAGGGAACAATATGGTGATAAGACTGATTCAAGGTTCCACTTGAATCAATTTAACAATATCTCTAAAGGATCAAATGAGGCAGTTCTTGAATTCAATGTGAGGTTTCAAAAGGCCATGAATAGATTACCTCCTCATTTGAGACTTAATGATAGTTTATGCTTGGTAAATTACTGTAATGTATTTGATGCAAAAATGAGTTATCTCTTGTTGGATAAAATTCCTCAAACATTAAGAGGATCTTTAAAGATGGAAATCCACATTGAAAATATCAAAAGAGCAACTAGTAAGGTTGGGAGAAGAGATTATGTTAAGATCCTAAAGAATCCAAAGAAAGAGGATAAACATTCTACAACAAAAGGATGATCACTAGAAGACAAGATTGATAATGTTGTGAGTTCCAAGAAGGACATCAACTATAGGTTGCTAGGAAATAAAATGGTCTTATCAATGAAAGTACAAAACTTAGAAAGAGTGAAAGGCTTCTTCAGTTGGAAGACCATCCCTATAATACTAACTGGCATAATGGGAAGCTAGTTCCCAAAAATAAAAAAAATGCTCAAAGTAAGTTCCCCTTGATCCATTGCAGAAGAATTTAGTTAATTTTTCCAATGAAATTCCTTGGTGTGTTGTTTTCCATCTACTACATGCCTCCCAAACATATTCAGTAGCAAGAAAATTTGAAGAAGAACAAGCTCAATCAGATGATTATGAGCCAATGGTGGAAAATGATGTTGAAGTGCATGTGCTTATGTATAGGTCATACTTTGTAGACGAAAATTTTTCTTCAGAAGAAGAATCACATGAATTTGATGTTGACTATCAAAGACATAAGTTAGACTCATGTCATCAAAAAAAATTCCCCGATGAAGACAAAGACATTAAAGACAACATGCGTGCTTTGGATATAGAAGAAATGTTTGTGACTTTAAGAATACCTTATAATGATGAGTATAAGTAGATGATAGTGGAATTAGTGGAGAAAGATAGGAATATTCACAACTTGAGAAGCAGAGTTGTTAATTGTGATCAAGGTAAGTCTAGTAGTATGTTTCTGAAGGAACAAAATGCAAGGAAGAAGGGGACTAAAATAAGATGATTGTCCAAGTTTAAGAAAGTAAAGGTCAAAACTAAAGAAAGTAAGGGACCTCAAATTTTGGTTGAGAAGGATATTGTAGTCAAGAAGCTTGATGAGGTGGTTGTCTCAATTGTTAAAGTCAAGACTCAAAATTCAGGAGCTAATCGAGAAAAAAACAAGATAAGAAATACACTGAGAAGAAACTTGAGCAACAAAAGGTCCAAGTTGGAGAATAGAGTGTAGTACCATATGAATTACCAAAGTATAATGCAATTGACATGTTTCAGCTATTGTATCAAGTGAAGGTGACTATTCCTTTGATGGAGATGATGAGAATTGATTAACATAAGAAGAAGGGAGTGGCCCTTATCAATGGCGCTACTAAGGAATGTGAAAATGAAAAGGTTTCTACTCAGCCTCAGGTGAGTGGAAATCATGTGATTGAAGAAGTAATGGAAGGATACATTAGTATGATTCCTCTGATTTATTTGGGAGGTACTATTATAGCTTGCCCTAATAATAGTGATCCATTCTATGTGACTCTAACTATTGATGGTAAGCTGCTAAAGAATTGAATGATTGATTCTAGAGCTTCATCTAACATCATGTCAGTGGAAATAATGAAGGAAATAGGTTTGAAAATAAATATTGTATATGCAAGTGTTATGCCATGGATTCTAGGGAAATCATAGTTATTAGATTCATTAAAGATGTTTCATATAGATTAGCTACTTTCCCTAACAAGGAGTTTGTCGTGAGCATAGTTTTGGTGGACATCCCACCCAATTATGGTATGTTATTATCTAGAAAATGGAGTTCCTTCCTGGGAGGTAGCATGCAACATTTCCAATTGAAGGAAATGACATCAAGCTTGTGAGGGAACCAAGAGCTCTCCATATCATTGAAAATGTGGGAGAAGCAAATAGAATCCATTTTGTAGACACTAGTATGCACAACATCAGAATTGAAGAGTTACAAGAAGAGGAAGAAAAACAACCTACACCTCTAGAGAAATAAGTGTTGTAACAAGCTAATAATGATGACCTATGGAATATGCATTTTGATGGAGCTTGCTCAAAGGAAGGAGCTAGAGGAGGAGTCATACTTATTTCACCTAGTGGTAAGAAATTCAAATTCTCATTTCAACTACTGTTTTCTTGCACAAACAATGTAGCTGAGTATGAATATTTGCTAGTAGGGTCAAGGTTATCTAAGAAACATGGAATTAAAAGGTTAAGATTCATTGGAGACTCAAAACTTATAGTTTCTTAGGTTAGGGGAAAATATGAATAAAAAAAAATATCAAATTAAGGTATTATAGAAATGATTTCTAGGATTTGATTGAATAGTTTGATGTGTTTTCTATTAACTGGTGTATAGTCATAAAATTGCACCCCTTGCAATTTCACATACATTCTTGCACCCGATTTAGTGTCCACTCCCTTAGAATCTTGTGTAGGTTCATTTTAGCCCTTGCATCAACCTTTTTCCCCTCTCAAGATGCTCAACACCCCTTTTTAGCAACTACCCTCATGTGTCAACTTTGCGTTAGACCTTGTGATTTTCCTATTTGTGTTGTTTTATAGCATGACATGTCCAGACACTAGTTCACTGCGCAGATGTCTATGTGGTGCACTAGCGTTATATGATGTTTCAACATTCAAATGACCATTTTTTAGCATTTTTTTCACTTATCACCTCCTTTGGTTGGTGGTAACAACTCGAGATGCCTTGTAACCAGAAAAGAATCTTCTTTTTGCTTCTCTTCTCTCCTTAAAATCTATCTTTTCAATCCATTTTCACTTCTAGCTTCATTCCAACTCCTCTCTATCATTAGATCTAGCTTTCTACTCTCCAACTCTTATTTACATAGCTCTATATATCTTGCTATAGTAGAACCTTCAAGTTCTCTTGGAAACACTATTTGCAGCCCTTGGATCTTGCATTTGATACCTCCCTTGCCTTGTGCTTGTGAGCATCTTGGGACTTCACATATCCCCTTTCCATTTCATTATTTACTTTGTGATATAGGTTCACCTTGAGTGGGGATTTCTTTTATCACCTCTATGATACAGGTTCTCCTCCTCGAGCGGGGTTTTCTTTCATCAATCATAATTTGTGGTGTAGGTACTACTCCTCAGTAGGTTTTTCTTTCACCACACACTTTTTCTATTTTGATTAATTTCTCTCTATCTATTTGGTTGTCCATGAAGGTGGGAACACCAAAATGGGGGTTCAACTGAGGGAAACCCCTATACAAACCTAAAAGTTTCTCTAGATATCTTGGATACAAGTATTGAAGATATTCATTTGTTGGAGGCTTCGTCACTTGTATGGATGTAAGAATTTCTTTTCTATCTCTTATTCTCTTACTTTATCATTTAATTCACTTTATTTTAGTTCTATTAAGCTTGCTTGCAATTACTTTGTTGTTTTTTGTGAAAAACTTGCTTTCTAGATCATATGAGACTTGAGTGTTCCTCTAGAATGCTAGCACACCAAAATTTCATCTATATTCCATTCTACCGTCCTTTGCCCAAGAGATTTTTGGTTTATCCAAAAAACCTTTTTGACCTGCTCTTTCCAATTCTAGAACTCTCACACTATTCCTTGAGGTATTTTAGGGCTGTTCACCTTGTGAGGCTCTCTAAATGAAGATAACTCATGTGTAGTGAAGCCCTCTTTTGTACAACTAGTTTGATAGTGGTAACAATAGAGTGACAAATTTACTTGCTAACATTGCCCTCTTACTAAATGATACAACATTTGCTGGCATTTCAAAGGTTGAAGTGCAAGTTAGACCTTCAGTTCTTCATAATATAAAGAACTAGTAGGTGTTTAATGATGATGATGAAATATTGAGATTCCAGTAGTGTATTAATGAGTATGAAGGTCAAGAGATCAATTTTGGATCCTTGGTGGAGGATGTGGATGGTAAGGAAACTATATTTGGAAATGAAAATATCTAGTTGAAGACTAACAAAATTTTGAAAGGACTTGTAGCATTATAAAGGCTTTTTGATGGCCTTGATAGAAGTAATTCTAAGAAAACATCCACAAACAAAGAGGATTTGGAGGAAGTTAATATTGGAATAGAGAATTCTCCAAAAAAGGTCTATATTGGGAAGAAGATGAAACCTCAAGTCAAGACAATGTTGATTTCTCTATTGACAAAGTATAGGCATGTGTTTGCATGGCCATATGATGAACTGAAGGAATATAGGGAAGAGCTATTTCAACATGAGATACCTTTGAAACTAGATGAAAATCCCTTCAGGAAAAGGAAGAGGCTAATAAATCCTACTTTGCATCCAAATATTAGTAAGAACTTGTTAAATTGAGAGATGTTGGGATGATTAGGCCTATCAAGAACTCTTTTTGGGTTAAAAATCTTGTTCCAGTTAGGAAGAAAAATTGACATTAGGATCTATATTGAATGAAAAAAATTAAATGTGTCATCCTTAAAGGATAATATTCATTTTCCAAACATGGAAGCCATGTTACAAAAGGTAACTGGTTGTGGGCTACTATTTATGATGAATGGGTTCTTAGGTTATAATCAAGTGGTGGTCAAAGAATTTGAGCAATAAAAAATAGCTTTCACAACTCCATGGGGAACTTATTTCTATGTTAGAATGTCATTTACATTGAAAAATGCAGGGGGTATGTGTAGGATCATGATGAGACAAAAAGTGGCAATATGATGGGTATGTGTAGGGTATGTGGCTGGCGACTTTTTTTTACCCAAAATTGATGAAACAAAAAGGGTTTTTAAAGGAGATTCTTAGCTTCCACAAATATAAATTATTCTTTAATTTGAATTTAATAAATAATTATTATTAATTTTCTATTTGAATTATGACTAAAGTCCTGATTGATAGGCTGATTGAAAAATATCTATAACTTTCAAATGGTATCACATTTTTTGAATCCAAAACATGCCTCACATTCTATGCTTTGCATACTATAGGATTAAAAAAAAAATCATGAAGTTTTGACCAAGTTTTGATTAAATTGGAAAATTGGGTTTTGAAGGGACCTAAAACCCTTTACAACAAAATGCTACTCCAACAAGTAATCAATAGCCTACCAGCAACAACCCAATAGCAAAAAAAATAGCCACCACAGGTGCCAAACTAAAAAAAAGAAAGATAAACAACAACCAACAACACCCACCCACAAGGAAACAACAAAACAACCTACAAGAGACCAAAACCCAATAGAAAAAAAAAGAAACAAGAAACTAGTTTAGGCCACTTAGAGTTTTGGCCACCTCAATCTATCAGTTCTTATGTTTTTTAACCATATCCAATAGTTCCTTTTTCTCAACATCAAAAGCTTTATTCCATTCAGTCAAACCTCTTCCAATAGGAGACTTTTCATCATCCTTCATAAAAATTTTACTCTTGCCCTTGGCAATAAGCTCTTTCTCCATTATCTCTAAGAAATGAACTTGATCTTCTCTAAGCTGGCCAATTTACTTAAAGATAATTTCCAAAGCTTCTAAACTATTCTTGACCGAGGTATGGCTCACCTGCAACAATTTTTTAATATCACCATTTATACCCACAACATTGGCCTCAAGGGCTTGCATTCTTTCCTTGCACAATGACTTAAAGTCATTAAATGGACCTTCCAGTTCTACTCATCTATCACTGAGGATGTTAGATACAAAGGTCTTCTGAAAATTCTACATATTTTCCTTTAAGCCTCTTATCTTAATATTAATTTTATTGAATTCTCGCAATGTCCACTTGGGAAATTTGAAGGTTCCTATAGCCCCCACCCTAGCCATATCCATCAAACCAAACATAGAGGTATCATCTTCATCTAGGTACACACAATCCTCTGAAAGAGGATTAATCTTTAAGGGCAGAATTTTTTTTTTCTTTTGCTCACCCTCCACATTCAGATCCCCAACCTCCTTGTCTAGAGACACCTTAGGCAAGTCATGAACTAGAGAATCCTCAATAGTCACTATTTTGTTAGTAGGAATCTTACTTTCCTTAGCCTCTTTGGAGTCCCTAGCCACACCTACAAAATAATTTTTCTTCAAATTAGCTAGGCTCTTTGACAATCTTTTCAAATTTTCAACCAAAACAACATTACCCTAGGTCCCAACCTCGAGCCCCACAAAGAATACCTTTATCAACAACCACTTCCACAACCTTAGGAGAGGACCCATATGACCCTACCTATGTATCATCACTCCTAAAAAAGGCCAACCTCTTAGGAGCCCTATTACTCCTAGAACCTGCCACCCTAATTTTCTTCGAAGTCAAAGCCTCACCCGCAGGCGAAACATCAACCTCGTCCTCACTCCACTCCTCATCTGAAAAGGAATCTAAATCCAACGAGCCAAATAAAGCACTTAAAATCTCTTCTTTACCTTTAATGGCTAGGGCCATGAGAAGAGATTGGACATGCTCCATAATAAGAAAAATAAGTCCTTCATGGAGGATAGGGGCCCTTCTATTATTAAAATGAGCATACACCTAGGATTCCAACAGAGATAAAAGAAAAAATGGGAAAGAAATAAACAAGACATGCCTAAAATGATTAAGATGAATGAAATGGTGACCAAGGAGAGCCTTATGTAAGGAAAGCTAAGGTGTGGAAACAACTCTCCTCTTATCAAATCCTTAGGAAAGAATGCAGAGACACTTTTAAATTTTACAATTACAGTCCAATTAAGATGCACTTGAAAGAGTTAACAGAAACATAGAATTAAACATACACATATGAACACCATATTTACGTGGGAAAACCCTTATGGGAGAAAAACCCACCACACCAAGAGAAGTCACTTTGTATTACAATAATGAAGATTATATACAGAGAACAGACTCATCTTTCTGATGTTAGTTTATAGCAGCATTCATAATAATCAACCTTGTACTGGAAAAATTTAAGTTACAGTCTTCTCATAATAGAATTCACATTGATCATCCTTTGAACTATTCATCCAATGGTATATTCAATCATCGAACCATCCATTGAGCTGAACATAATCTGCAATCTTAGCATATATCCATGTCATCCCTATCTGTTGAACTTCCTCACAAAACTATCTCAACAGACTAACTCCCAATGGTTCCCATTTGACTTCTCTGATTGGTCAAACACAAGCCACGTAGGATAGTCTTCACTTGACCAATGATGTTCAACCTGTGTTGGCATGTCGGTGAGACACTAACTATGTCTCCTCGATGCCACAAGACCTAACTATTGATATTGCCAAGAGTCCATACTATCGGCAAGATATTACATCGAGTCCAAAAGGCTATTGCTGAGACTTTGCCTTGTCACCAAGACTTCATACCAAAGTTCATCACTTGTATCGCTATTGGTAAAACATCATACCAAAGCTCCAAAGTCACATAGACAATAGAATTCCAATTAGCAAGACTATCATCCTTCGTTGAGAGATCATACCAAGCTCTTTATGTTATTTGAAAGTGATCATCAGTCAGCAAGACTTATCGCTTTCATTGAGACGTTACTCCGAAGTCTTCAAGTCACACCACAATGTTCCACCATTGGTGAGACTTCGTTCATCGCTAAGGATTCACACCGAGACCTCCATGTTATCCTGAGACCACCATTCACCAAGAGTCATATCGAACACATCCCACAACATTGGTGAGACAAACGTATGTCGCCAAGAGTTCATAGCGACCTCTTTCGTTACCCGATGACTCCAAAGGATAACTATCGGTGAGACATTCATATCGGTAAGAATTCATACCAAAACATAAACCTTTCAGCCAAGTCTCCCTAATATCTGATAAACACCAATAGTCGGTAAGAGATCTCCATTGTCGGTGAAAGATAGAAAAGTCACACCGAATGAAATGTCATAGCGATAGGCTCCTTCGGCAAGATAGAAGCATTGTCACAGCGACCTATACAAACCACAAGGTTCCAAAGCTACTAGTTGGCCAGACTGAGTGAATGTCACACCGACATTGCTCTTTGAGAGGTTTCAGCCTGTGAGATTGAGGCACATATTTCCAACAATCTCCCATTTGACAAAGATCACACAGGCACCTCTTGAGCACAAGAAAACTATTGAAGTTCATGGGCACTGATGCCCATCGAACTGGCACACCACCTGAACTTGTCTGTGCTCATTGGCTTCATCAATGCATCTGCAAAATTCTCCATAGTATCAATTTTTTTCCAAAATGACCTTTCCATCCTCCACTATATCTCGTACAAAATGGTATTGTACATCTATATGTTTCGTGCTGGCATGGAAAGTAGAATTCTTTACCAGACAAATTGCACTTTGACTGTCACATAAAATAGTTATTTTCCCTGCATCAAAAACAATGTTAGAACACAAATTTTTTAACCAAACTACTTCTTTATAAGCATGTGTAGCTGCCATGTATTCATCCTTTGTAGTGGACAAAGCGACAACAGCCTACTGCTTACTCATCCAACTCACTGCACCACCATTCATCATGAAAATGTATCCACTAGTGGACCTACTGTTGTCAATGTCCCCTGCCCAATTAGAATCCACATAACCTTGAATTCTTAGAGTCCTCTATGATTCAACCAAGTTCCCATGGTAACAAAAATCATATTCTGAAGTCCCCTTCAAATATCTAAACACTCTCTTCACAACATCCCAATGTGTCCTTCCAAGATTAGCCATAAACCGACTAAGTACTCCCACTGCTTAGGTAATGTCTAGCCTTGTATAGACCATTGCATACATAAGACTTCCAAATACACTAGCATAGGGTAAATTGGTCATGTCCTCAATCTCAGTAGGAGATTTTGGACAGTCTTCAACAGATAGCTTTGTTCCCTGCAAAACTAGAACAACTAGCTGCTTGCAGTCATTCATACAAAATCTCTCTAGAACAGTCTTGATATACTTACTTTGGCTAAGCCAAATTTTTCTATTCTTCTTGTCCCTGGTTATTTCCATCCCCAAAATATACCTTGTTGCACCAAGATCTTTCATTTCAAACTTAGCAGACAACTAAGACTTAAGATCAGAAATCATCAACTTACTATTGCCTATGAAAAACATATCATCAACATAGAGAGCAATAATAAGCATTTGATCACTTTCACCTTTATAATACACACAATGATTAGATTTTGATCTTACAAATCCCAAGGACAATACAAAAGTATCAAACTTCTGGTACCACATTCTAGGAGACTGCTTTAACCCATACAAAGACTTTTTTAACTTGCAAACCAATTTTTCTTTACCTTTCTCCACAAAGTGCTTAGACTGGGACATATAGATTTCTTCTTCAAGATCACCATGAAGAAATGTTTTCTTCACATCCATCTATTCGATCTCTAAGTCATACACTACTGCAAGTGACAAAAAAAATCTGATAGATGTCAGCTTAGCTACAAGAGAAAAGATCTCCCCATAATCAATTCCCTCTACCTTGGAATAACCCTTTGCAACCAACCTCACCATGTACTTTTCCACACTGAAATCCAAACCTATTTTCTTCTTAAATACCCATTTGCAGCCCACAAATTTTCTACCTTCAAGAAAGGGCACCAAACTCTAGGTACCGTTATTTTCTAATGATGCCATTTCTCCATTCATGCCTTCCAACCAAGAGTCTGAATTAGACATTCTAAATGCCTCTTTCATAGTCCTAGGCTCATCAGTGCTAGAAATCAAAGCATAGGCACAAGTAGAATCTAGAAAAGAGAACACATACCTATCAGGTTGTTTTCTTTCATGAGTTGACCTCCTCACTTGTTGAGGCTGAGGTTGTTCTTCTTCTTTAGAACTTTCAGAACTGCTTGGGCTCTCCTCAGTTTCAGGTACATTTTGAATTTTCAATTCCTCTCTCTCTGGTGTTAGAGGAATTGTAATTGCATCCTTCTTGTTTTTAGACTTTGTCTCTGACTGCAGATCTAAGGTAGAAGGTTTCAGTTCATGAAAGATTACACTTCTACTATACAAAACCTTCTCCATATCAGGATTCCAAAGCTTGTATCCTTTTATTCCAACACTATAGCCAATAAAAATACATTTGACAGCCTTGTTCTCCAACTTAGATCTTTTCTCATTTGGCACATATGCATATGCCTCATATCCAAAAACACAAACATGTCTTAGAGAGGGCTTCTTACCAGATCATGCTTCCAAAGGTGTTTTCTCAACAAGAGCAGAATTTGGAGAACGATTTATCAAGTAGCATGCACTAGCAATAGCTTTAGCCCAGAACTTCTCCTCCAAGCTAGCACTACTCAGCATACTTTGTGCTCTCTCCATCACTATCCTATTGAACCTTTCTACAACTCCATTTTGTTGTGGAGTATAAGGTGTAGTATTATGTCTTTTAATCCCATGGTCTTTACAGTACCTCTCGAATTCATCAAAAAAAATTCACCGCCATTATCAGACCTTAAACATTTTATTTTTCTTCTAGTCTAATTTTCTACAAGGTTCTTAAATTCCTTAAACCGACAGTGATTTACTTTTCAAAAAATAATCATAATCAAATGATACATAGTACCTTGACTTAGACAAAGAAGGAACATTCATTGGACCAAATACATCAGAATGAATATAATCTAGCAAACTAGAAGATTTATGAGGACTGGAATAAAATGAAACTTGGTGTTGTTTTCCATATATATAATGTTCACAAAATTCAAATTCGAGGTTACAATCTTCAAGCCCCTCAACCAGGTTTTTATTCTTCAAGGTTTTTAAACCTTTCTCACCAATGTGGCCTAGCCTATGATGCCATAGCATAGTCTTTTCTTTGGAAGTTTAACTTCCATAGAGTTTACACAATTAGGAACATTTCCCTCTTTACCTCCATAAGTAGCTTTATGTGACTTTACAGAGACACTGTTGCATTGAACATGTGCATCCAAGCTTGTACAAGGTACCAATATGAGCACCCCTTGCTAGCACCATTGAGCCTCTAGTCATCTTGCAGCCATTTCCAGAGAACGTGACTTGCACTCCAATATCATTCAACTTACTGATAGATAGTAGATTTCTGAGCCTGGTATATGCATCACATCCTTGATTCCCTTCACTCTTCCATCAGGGAATTGGATTATGACTCTTCCACGACCAACAATCTCCAAAGTTGAATCACTTGCCAAGTACACCTTTCCACCATCATATTCTTCATACTTCATAAACCAGTCTCTATGAGATGTCATGTGGAAAGATGCTCCAGAATCAATCAGCCAGACATCATCTAATGCATGTGTAGCCAAGGCTGCAATGAAGGCATCTGCATCACTCTGAGAAGAATCATTGTGGGAAGAATTCTTCTTCTTCTTCTTTTTATCCTCTTTACAATCCTTTCGGACATGACTAGGTTTCCCACAGTTCCAGTACTTCACCTTGGACTTCTTGCCAGGAGACTTTGATCTCCCCTCTAATTTCAATTTAGATTTCTTGTACTTCTTCTTGCCTTTTTCTTTCGATCTTCCTCTAACAGCAAGGGCCTCCTTTGCCATCTCAGAATATTTCCTTCTCATCTCTTTTGATAACAAAGAAGCAACAACATATTCCATCTTGAAATTGGATGTTGTACTCCCAATAGCCATCACCAGGTGATCCCAAGAGTCTGGAAAAGAACACAATAAAAGCATACATCAATTATCTTCATCAATATTCACACCAATAGATGTTAATTGTGCAATCAACATGTTGAATGTGTTCAAATGATCAGCTACAAACCCTCCTTCCTTCATTCTCAAAGTGTACAACTTCTTCCTCAAGAAAAATTTATTCACCAAGGACTTCCCCTGATAAATAGATGCCAGTCTCTTCCATAAGGAAGATGCGGTCTTCTCTTCATGCACATTCAGAAGAATGGAGTCTGCTAAACATAGCCTTATTAGGCCCTTATACTTTCTATCTGCAAGGTCCCAATCTTTTTGCTTCATGCCTGTAGGTTTCGTTCCAGACATAGCAATCCATAGATCACGATCAACCAATAGATCTTCCATTAAAATTTTCCACAACTCAAAATTGCTGCCATTGAATTTCTCAAATTCAATCTTTCCTGACGTGCTTGCCATCTTAACCTATAATTCCTATTACCAAACTTCTACAAGACTCCCATTGAACATAATTGACTCAAAAAACCTATTGTACCCACAAGGATAACACAATTGGCTAGGCTCTGATACCACTTGTAAGGAAAGCTAAGGTGCGGAAACAATTCTCCTATCATCAAATCCTCAAGAAAGAATGTAGAGACACTTTTAAATTTTACATTTACAGTCCAATTAAGATGCAATTGAAAGAGTTAACAAAAACAAAGAATTAAACATACACATATGAACACCAGATTTACATGGGAAAACCCTTATGGGAGAAAAACCCACCGCACCAAGAGAAGTCACTTTGTATTACAGTAATGAAGATTACATACAGAGAACAAACTTATCTTTTTGATGTTAGTTTACAACATTCATAATAATCAACCTTGTACTAGAAACATTTAAGTTACAATCTTCTCATAATAGAATTCACACTAATCATCCTTCAAACTATTCATCCAATGGTATAGTCAATCATCGAACCATCCATCGAACTGAACATCATCTGTAATCTCAACATATATCCATGTCATCCCTGTCTGTTGAACTTCCTCACAAAACTATCTCAACAGACTAACTCCCAATGGTTCCCATTTAGCTTCTCTAATTGGTCAAACACAAGCCATGTAGGATAGTCTTCACTAGATCAAAGACATTCAACCTGTGTTGGCATGTCGGTGAGACACTAAATGTGTCTCCCCGATGCCACAAGACTTGACTATCAATATCGCCAAGAGTCCATACTATCGGCAAGATGTTATGTACTGAGTCCAAAAGGCTATTGCTAAGACTTCACCTTGTCACCAAGACCTCATACCGAAGTTCATCACTTGTATCACTATCGGTAAAACATCATACCGAAGCTCCAAAGTCACATAGACAATAGAATTCCCATCGACAAGACTATCATCCTTCGCTAAGAGATCATATTGAGCTCTTTATGTTATTCTGAAGTGATTGTCAGTCGGCAAGACATTGCTTTCGCTGAGATGTTACTCAAGTCTTCAAGTCACACCGCAATGTTCCACTATTAGCGAGACTTCATTTGTCGCTAAGAATTCACACTGAGACCTCCATGTTACTCCAAGACCACCATTCACTAGGAGTCATATCGAACACATCCCACAGCATCATTGAGACAAACGTATTTCACCAAGAGTTCATAGTGACCTCTTTCGTTACCCAATGACTCCAAAAGATAACTATCGGTGAGACATTCATATTGGTAAGACTTCATATCGAAACATAAACCTTTTGGCCAAGTCTCCCTAATATCTGATAAACACCAATAGTCGGTAAGAGATCTCCACTATTGTTGAAAGATAGAAATGTCACACCAAACGAAATGTCACAACGATAGGCTCCTTCGGCAAGATAGAAGCATTGTCATGATGACCTGTACAAACCACAAGGTTCCAAAGCTGCTAGTCGGTTAGACTGAGTGAATGTCACACTGACATTGCTCTTCCAGAGGTTTTAACCTGTGAGATTGAGGCACATATTTCCAACACCTTAAATCTTCCTTCCATTGTCACATAGCACATCATCACCTCTGTAACCTTGGCCTAGATCTTGTTGAGAGAAGTTCTATCATAACCCCAGCTCTCCAACTTGACCAAATTCTTCCACTCATCATCCTTTAAAAATTGGGTCATCACCTCGTCATTGCTCTTTTTGTCTTTGAAAAACTTCCTTCCCACAATCGACATCCCTGTAACAGTGGCAATAAGGTCTAAATTTACTTCCACCTCCAGCCCTTTCATCACAAGCTTACTTTATGCCAAAAAGAAACAAACTTGGATGAGGCATTAGGGTCATGCCCGTGCAATCTCTCCAAAAATGGAGTGAAATTGCCATGACAAAGAATGATCCAAAGTTTTTTTTTCTTTGAATATCACCACAAGAGTCTGGATTAATTCGACATCTATCTCCACCCATGGCAACCCAATAAAAATGCACAAAACCCTAGAAAAAGCTACCAAGAATAAAGTGAAATAACCACACTGGTACATTTTGACCCATTTTTCGATGAGCGTCCATCAAAATTTTGAGGGTCATTTTTCGCTATTATTGCATTAGAATTTTGACATTTGAAACGTCAAAATTCTGGCCTGGCATGCCTCGTTGAAAAATGGGTCAAAATGTACCAGTGCCAAAAGATGCCCACAAAGCATGCCATATGGGGAGAAGTATAAGGCCATAAAAGCCACGTCACCTTATCTGATTCCATCAATTCTTAAGATTTTTCTAGCATTCTTGAGAATGATTGATCCCTCCTCCCGTGAGCGAAAATCACTAAGGCTAACAACTAGATTGGAAAAATAATCAACCAAAGAGTTTCCTTCTCGATAAACATGAGAGACATGGGTCTCTTCACAAGATTGTAAGATAATTACCATATCCTTTATTAACTGGTCCATATTCCAACTCAAGGGATGCATACCATGCAAATTATTTATGATATTCATAGAATCGCCTTCCAACTAAACTTTGGAGAAACCCTTACTAATTGCATATATCTAACACTCATGAACGCATCCTTCACCTATGTACGATGATTAGTCTGTGTACCCGATGGGAGTGCCACCATGCCAAGAAGTCTACCAAAGTTATCTCTTAACACCCCCACATCCTGTAAGCTTGGGATTCCCCTCCGCTACTCCATCAAAGTTAATTTTAATCCACCTAGCTGAAGGAGGCTGCCATCTTGTGTTCCTTTTGGCAGCAGTGCTAGCCTTGGGAGTGATAATAGGAACCAAGGAGATATTCCAATTCAAAGTCACCATAAGATCATAGCCAGCAAGACAAATAGTCAAATCACACTGAGCAGAGTCAAATCTAATAAGAGAAAAAAAAATTAGGATAGCCTGGTGGACCTTGATGAAAAGACTATCAACCTTCAGCTTAGAATCTTGAAAGATCCTATTATTTCTTTCTTTCCAATGTCACTAGGAAATATGCTGGGCCACAAGATCCCAGAGCCCACAAAACATAGGAGAAGAGGAAGGGTTCTTCCACTTATCATAAAACTTAGCCAGAGAGTCTGGAAAAACCCACCCCACATCCCAGAGTCTAAGGAACTTTCTCCACAAGGAAAAAAAGTACTCACAACCAAAGAAGATATGAAATTTTTTTTCCCATTATCTTCATAGAGAACATACCTATTGGGAATTGCAAACCCCCTCTTACAGAGGTTGTCAATCATAAGAACTTTTCCTTGCATAATCAACTAGTAAAAGACATTCACCTTAGGAATTGGTTTCTTATTCAATAGCTGCCCCCAAAATGGAAAATAATCAAGAGTAACCAAAGAACTCAAAAGAGTAGAGGCCACATAAAAATTACCACTTCCACATGGGGCCCAAACCACTCTATCTAGTCTAAGAAACACTGGAATCCAAAATTTACATAAGAAAGCCTTAAAAATATTCAGAGATAGACCCCAAAGATCAAAATTCTTCCACTCCCCATCCTCAAAGCAATTTGCCACCTTGAATCCAAAAAGCTATTTACATAGGGGGGAAATAGGAGGGGCCCAATGGAGAGAAATTAAAGGGCATCCCACACACTAAATGTCTTCCCAAAAGAGATTTCTAGTCCCATCACCCAACAACCACTTCACACATTTAGCAATCACATCTCTACAGAGAAAAATATTCCTCCAAAAGCAAGACCTAGATGGAATATCTTTTGAAGAAAGCATATCCCAGGGCCTATCAAGAAGAAACAAGTGCTTATTACCTGCTAGATGAGCCCACCCAACATCCCCATTCAAGAGCCTCTAGATAGTTTTAGCCAAAAGAGCCTTATTAAAAGATTTAAGATTTCTAATCCCTAAGTCACCCCATTTCTTCTATTTACAAACCAAATCCTAGGTCACAAGGGGAATCTTGGCTTTAGATTCACCTTTGACCAAAGGAATCTTCTCATGATCTATTCCATTTTGTCTTCAAACTTAAGAGCCACCTTAAATAAAGCTCATAGCATACAAAGGTAAATTTTGGAGGGTGGCCAAGATAAGCTAAATTTTACCAGCTTGACTAAGGAGCACACATTTCCATCCTACAAACCTCTTGCTGAATTTATCCAACAAGCCCAACCAAAAGGACTCCAGAATCTTGGAAATACACAATAGAAGCCCCAAATAGGAAGACGACCAATCACCCCAGTTGCAAGAAAGGATTTTATCCACTTGAGCTGAAAATATTTCAGAGTGTTTAGAAAAAGTAATTGACATTTAGGAAGGTTGATCTACAGGCTAGAAGCCTTTTCAAAGTTATCCAACAACCACTTAACAACCCTCACTTACTTAACTAAAGAAAGCCCCATCAGAATGGTGTCATCAATGAATTGCTGGAGGGTAATCAGGTTACACTTGGAAGAGGGAGAAAGACCTCGCAAAATCCAAACCTAAAGCGCCTTCTAGATGTTACACCCCAAAGCCTCCACCATCAGGATGAAAAGAAGCAACAAGATAGGGTCACCCTGTCTCAACCCCCATGAGCTTCAAAAGAATGGTGAAGGATAACCATTAACTAGAACAAAAAATGAAGGACAATATATAAGTTGCTCAATTAGTTGAATGAATTTCTTGCATAAACCAAATTGATCCAGCGCACTCAGAAAAAATCTCTAGCTAACTTTTTCATAAGCTTTAAGAAAATTCGGCTTCAAAAAGAAACTTGGCTTTTTAGAAAGATTAATGGAGTGATCCAATTTATGAATCATAATAATAGAATCAAGGATCTATTGACCCTTGAAAAAAAAAGTCTACTGATTCAAAATCAGAAGCGATAAGCAATTATACAATCTAGAAGCCAAAAATTTTGAAAAAAAATTATAGATAGAGTTGCAAAGGCTAATCAGATGAAACTCACCAAAGGTCATAGCATTAGTCAATTTAGGAATCAAAATGTTGAAATTTGCATTCAACTCCTTAAGAAAACTTCTAGAACCAAAGAACTCCTTAGTAGCATTTATCATGTCCTTAGAAACAATCTCCCAACATGAATGGAAAAATTAGAAGGGAAAAATATCAGGGCCAGGGGCCTTGTTACCTTTGAATAAAACACTACATCTTTAACTTATGAGGAAAATGGAATAGCCATGAGATCCTTATTCATATTTTATAAAACCAAATAGGGGATAGCCTCCAGGGAAGCATCCACACTGACTTGATCTTAGACTAGGTCATTTGTTAGGAGACCTTAAAAAAATCTAGCAGTTGCAACACAAATGTCCTCCTCAGCTTCCAACAACAACCCATCCATTCTAATTGAGGAAATTATATTAGATTCCTTATGTCTCAGAGTAATGAGATGAAAGCACTTAGAATTACGATCTCCAAACTTAAGCTAGATAGACCTAGATTTTGGTCTCCAAAAATTCTCCTTCTTGGAGATGATATCATGAAGTTGAGCAAGAAGACCATCTTCCTAAAGCTGAATATCCTTTGGTAATCCCTTTAACTAGATGACCTTCTAGATCTCATCCAACTTATTGAGTGGATTCTTTTAGACTCAAAAATGTGACCAAATGAATCTTTGTTCCATTTCCTAAGATTCTTCTTAACATAATTCAGCTTTTTAGCCACTCTAAACATCATGCTTCCATCAACATTAATTTGACACCATCTTCTTATACAATCCATAAAATGAAGATCCCTAAGCCACATGGCTTTAAACTTGAAGGGAAATATTTTCTTACTCCTAATCTTGTCAACCACAAAAGAGAGAGGGAAGTGATCTGACCCACAACGCATAATAGAGGACAAGGAACAAGAAAAGTCTACAAACTAGGATGTAGAAGTCAGAGCCCTATCTAGTCTAACTTGAATATTATCCATTCCAACACATCTATTATACCAAGTAAAACTGGCTCCAAAAATCTCAACATCTAACAAGGCATTATCATCAATAAACATTCTAAGAGAAAACCTACTGTCAGGGTCTTCCTAAGAGGCACCCACTTTGTCATCATCATACAAAGGAGCATTGAAGTCACCAATAACTAGCTAATGCAAATCTAGAAAATTCATCCTAAGACTACTAAGATCATCCCAGAGCTTCTTCCTATTTCTCTTCAAATTATGAGCATACACATTATAAATAACCGAAGAATAAGAATCCCTAAGCCAAATAAACATAGTCTCAACATGATTGAAACCATCAACAACTGGGATACCTTTTAATAGCTTAGCATTATAGAAGGTTGCCACACCACCCGAAGCTCCATCAAAACTCACCCCGTAAAAACCACAATCTTTGAAAAATAAACTCTTCAAAGCTTCCAACTTGTCAATCTGCATCTTCGTTTCTTTCCAAATCAATAAAATGTCTGGCTTATGATCATGGAAAAGATTCTTTAGGAGGTCCTACTTATGCTTTTTATTCATCCCTTTGATATTCCATGAGATTTCTTTCATTTTCTAGAAGAGGGATTGCTCTTTCAGCACAAATCAAAAAGGGTTTTTTGGACCCCTTCTGCAATATCTCGCTTGCACTCCCTTTCCCTACTCTTCTACAGGGAGGGTCTACCCTGACCCTTAGATTTAAACCCATAGTCTACTTTATGCCTTCTCGTTGTAACACCTTTATGAGGCTAATGGGGTGGGGAAGAGGAAGATATCTTCTTTCGACCATGCACCTGGGTAAAACCATCCTCATCTTTACACACCAAATCCAATACAACTAGAGCATTATTACCAACCACTAGATCCACACTCAAAGAAGGTGACTGAGGAGTAGTATTTAGCTCCACCATAAGCCTTTTTGGGGAGAAAACAGTCTCAGAAACATGGTCCACATCCTGATTTAAGGATTGATTATCAACAACTTCCTTAGGAAAAATCAGGTCCTTACCAACCTCAATAGGAGGATCATCACAAATTTTAGCATTTAGCTCACCCTCCAACCCATTTCTATCTGTCGATTCACCTTGGACCTCTTTGGGTTCCTTAATCTTCCAAACCTTGGTTTGTTTAATAGCCTTAGGTGGGGCGTCATGAACAGGACAGTCTTTAGCCCAGTGTACCATCTTTTTACACTTGAGCCAAGTGAATGGAATATTTTCAAACACTATATGTTGCTTCTAAGACCCCACCTTAGATTTTAAAAAGAAAAAAATAGGTAACACAACATCTTGGTTAATCATCACACAGAACTTGGCCACTACTAATCTCCTCCTTGACCTAGTGGCCTTATTCATAGAAACAAGCCGGCCAAAGGAATTGGAAACCACCTTGAAGACTTCCTCATCCCAGTATTCTAACCGCAGATTTAGAAGTTTAACCTAGACAAGAACAAAGTTAGAGAGACATTTAGACAAACCCATTCTTGGTTCCCACAAATGCAACACCATGGAAAGCCTTCCAAAAGACAAAATTCCTTTTGAAAAAACATTTCTTAGGTCTTCATCACACGAGAAGGAAAAGGAGAATAACCCTTTAGCCATCATAGTGACCTCCACCTAACCTTTGAGTGCCCACTTCTTATGAACCCATGATTGAATGTCGTTGATACTAGGTCTAGGACCTAAAACCTTGCCAACCAGAGAGAAATCCATATTAGCAATATTCTTCTCAACAATGGGGTCCATGACAAAAAAGGAAAAAAAAACCTTCCTCATTAGATGAAGACACCAACTCAACAAAATTTCCTTTTCCTTTACCTACTTAGAGGAAAAAATGTCAGGCCACTTCTAACCCAACATAGAAGAATTTGCAGCCATCCAATTAGCATCTGCCTGCCCTTCAAAACCAGCCACCACATTATCCCCATGACATAAATGGATCGATTCCTTTGAGGGACAACCATGACAAGACACATTGAGTGTCTCACCTGCACATTTCTCCTCCAACTACACATCTTTGATTGGGACTTTGCCAAAAGACCTATCCTTCCCTAAATCACTACCAAATATCTTTCCCACACCACATTATTCCTCCTTCTCCCTAGAAGAGACAAAAATGCCTTGTTTTGTACCCTGCCCGAACTGTCATGTGTCAAAAATTCCAGGGCCTGAATCCAAATTCAAATTGCTTAAACCTGCAAATGAACCAGCCTTCTCTCCAATGGTTGCCTCCATTAACTCTATGAAATAGTGTGAAATGTTAGTGGGAATGAGTTGGGTTGTTTTTATTTTGTTTTGACTAAGTTAAGGTGGTCAAACATACAAGTTTTTATATTTTTTATAAGTTGTAATAAAAAATTCATAACTAATTATTTACTTGGAAAAAAATTACAAAAAATATGCATCACATTGGTACATGAGTCCTCTACTTATATCTAAAATCTTATAAAAAATAATTATCATTTTATTGTGGTTATGGTGGCTAGATAGACACCTACTTTTTTTCCCTAAAATTTCAAAGTTTCACCAAATATTTTTTTAAATAAACCTAGTAGTTTAGAAACTACATTCAATTTTCTACAGATTCTATTCTTACATATTTTTTAAATAATAAATATAACTTATTCAAATTTTTACATCAAATTTCCTAACTCTGATTTTTCTAAATTTTTCACCACTTAAGGTCCTATTTTTTCCATGATGATCCTTCAAATACCTAGGGGCTACCTTTCAAAGAGCCATGGACATGGCATTTTCTGATTTCATAGACATATTTCTAGTTGTGTATCAAGATGACCTAATTTCATATAGTAAAGAAGAGGAAGATCATTATATGCATCTAGAGAAACTGTTTAAGAAAGCACTAGAATATGGAATTTTATTGAATTTGAAAAAATGTGTGTTTGGAGTAAAAGAAGGTAAGCTACTAGGCCACATTGTGTCTAAACACAAAATAAGTATTGATTGTGAGAGAGTAGCTACCATAAAAAATATTCCATAGCAAAAAATGCTAAAGGTATCTAGCCATTTTTTGGTTAGATCAACTTCTTGACCAAGTTTGTCACTAACTTTGCCAAGATCACAAGGCCTATTTCTAAGATGTTGAAGAAAGGAGAAAAGTGGTTTGGAGTTGTGGAGATGGAAAAAGTAACCCTTCTACTTTTTCTCATGTTTAGGTCCTCCTAGTGGACTTCGGCTTGATTTTTCCTAGATTTAATGTTGTAATGTGGCCAATACATTCACATTAGGTCTTGGACCCTTGAAAATCATTAATATTTCTAGGATTTCTTGTAAAAGTGTTGTGAAGTGTTGTAACCCACTTTCACACATTTCTAGGTCCCTTTCATTATAATTCACTTAAATAACCTCTTTTTATTAATTACCAAGTCTTATTTCAAATTGTTGTAAAGAGTTGTAACAAACTCTCACACTTTTCTAGACTTTTCATCACTAATTCAACCCTTTCTCATGTTTAAATGATCCCTTAATGCACTTTTTGAACCTACTTAAGTGTATTTTTGAGGATATTACTAATAAACCTTATTAAATGCACTTTAATTTTTGACACCCAACAAAATTTCCCTAGTGGGACCAAGTTGCCACCTAGGGTGACTTAGTCCCACTAGGCACAAAAATCAAAATAATTTTAATTTCTTTGTGAGATTTTAATCTCTTATCCTTGAGGTTGGCCTATGATGTGTTAGTTTTGGGAAATAATGGAAAATCAAGTACAAATAAAGGATTTTTCTCCTAATTTTAGACCTCATCCATTCATTCAAGCATTCTAAGCATTATCAATTCATCCACTGGATCACTTGATTGCATATCTTCAGATTTATACATCAAGGGTTTGGTAAGTTTATGACATTACATGTTTTTTATTTATCATTCTCTTCTTATTTCACTTCATTTCATAGGGTTTGATTGCCAAATCAAAGTTTGACTAAGGCAAACCCCTATACTCTAACCCTTAACCCTTTTCCCCCTCTTTGTATGTGTGTTTGTAGGTCTTGTATGCAAATTTGTCAAAGAGAAAAGTGTCAAAAAGGTGTTTTTCATCCGTCAAAGTCATCAAAGTAAAAAAATCCCTAATTGAAGCGTGGAGATCTCTTTTAGCCCAGTTTTTATAGAATAGGGATTAGACACCTGTCAACAAAGGAAGTACAAACTAAGAGCTATAAAATTCTGCCCTGAGTTTCCAAAAATTCCTAGGTGGACTAAGTCACTATCTATGGTGAATTAGTCCCACTTCCAAGCCTAAAAATTGATCTTTACATTTCTGAGTAACCATTTGGTAGATTCTCATTACAACAAATTTTCCCTGAAACTGGACTAACTCGCCAAGCCTAGCATAAGTGCCCTAGTTAACATTTCTAGTCAACTTTGTAGGATTATAGAGCCTCTCTACATCAGATTCCATATTTTAGGTGCACCTCTCTAGTTTTGTTTAATTCTATTATCATTTATTTGCATTCTTAGGTATTTTTTAATACATCACTATGTTTTCCAACACTTTGCAATTCTTAGGTTTAACATTAGATAACCATTTTTTTTTAGTTTACTACATTTAGAAATCATAATTAGACATATTTCATCCATCATAACATAAATATTTGAATGTATACATTACATTTTGGCCCATCTTTCCCCTTTTAGGTGAAAAACCCTAGAAGGTCTAGAGAGCATTCGAGTGCCAAAATCTTTGTTTACATTTTGGTGAACCCAATTTTGAAAAAAAAATCTTCTGATTTCAAGTGCATCCTATGTTTAACTTGCATTATCTTTGCATTAGTTGTTTCATTGTTTAACTTGCATACTAGGGTTTTCAAAATTGCATTAGTGAAAAGCTCATATAGCTTGCCTTTTTGTATTTTATTCCATTGACAAACAACAAAATTTTCCATTTTCATACTATAGTTGCATCTATGCATCTGAAAAACATCAAATTTCATTAATTTTTTTTGGAAAAATTGCAAAAAAATCCTCATTGGGGCTGATTCACCACATTGGGAAACTTAGTCCTTTTGCGCATTTTGCACTATAATTTTTGGTATTTGCTGGGCATTTTTTCATTTCTATTTTTTGTTATTGCATCTCTTTTGTAGTTTCAAGATTTATATTATTAGAATTTTATTTCTCCTAGTTTGCATTTCATTTGTACCCACCCTACCTTTAGTAGCTCTTGTATGAGTGTTTGGCACCCTATTGATAATACTTTAGTGAGAATAAGTTCACAACTCATGGTATCTTGTGATAACACACTTGTTGTGGACCTTGGGTTGTCCTGAGCTACTACTCCTGGTGTTGACAATAGTACATAAGGCATGGACCCTACCTTTAGCAATGTTTTTCCTTCCAATAACATGTAATTTGATGCATCAAATGATCACATTCTCCAAGATAAAGTCATTAACATTCATGAGGATTTCACACATCTACAACAAAACTTGTGTCTTGAAAACATTTCAACCACTGTGATTCCTGCTATAGAAAACATTCATTGCTTGATTGAAAGTGACAAAGACTTAAACATTATGAAACAAATTTCTGATATATACAACAAACATGTTCCTTCCACCTCTAGCACATCCCAAACAACAAACACTATGGTTAGTCAAGGTGGACTTAACACTCCTCCTCCTTCCATAGTAGAATCCATACCTACCTACACCACTCTAAAAGTCACAACCACAATGCAACAAGTTAGCAATATGATACCTTCCTCAACTATTCCTAGTAGCATTCCTAATTCTTGTATGGAATTGAATGTTCTCTCCTTTTCCACCATACCATCTATTAACATTCCATTCACTTGCCCTACTACTCCATCACCACTTTCCCTTCCATCTCACACTACTTACATTTACCCTCTCATCACACAATTTAGCCAAACTGTCTCCTCCATGCAAAAACAACTATCCACCATCAACCAAAATCTGAATGGACCACCCACCTATTATGTCTGAAGTATCCCACTATCTTTGGAAATCATATGAACACCGATGTTGCAAGGAATAAAAATTCCTAGATGTGAGAAGTATGGAGGAAATGGTGATCCTACTAATCATGTTAATGCTTAGACAACCTTATGTAGTGAATTTTTCCTTGATGATAAATTGTTGTACAAACTATTTCCTAGGACTTTAAAAGACACTGTCTTAGAGTGGTTTTCATCCTTACCAAATAATTTAATTCGTTCATTCAATGAACTAGTTGATGCATTCATAGGTCATTTTCAAGTGCATATGACTCCAAAGAGTACATTGGCTAATTTAATGAGATACAAACAAAATGTGGATGAAAAAGTAATTGATTTCATCTCACGCTATTAGTCATTTTATGCCCAAATCGATGTCAACACTCCTAATCCGCATCCCCCAAATATGTTCATTGAAAATTTACAAAGTCACATTTAAGATAGATTGACCATGATGAAATTTCCTTCCTTTATGCACTTGTCTACAACCTTTTGTGATTATCACAATTCAATTAGTATTCATGATGTAAAGTCCACTTCCAACCAAACTAAAAAATCTAAACCTAGTACTTCAAAAAATTCACAACCATTTCAAAAACCAAACAAAGGGTTCTTACAATTCAATCCCCATCAACAACCACATAAATTTTTTAAAATTTTTGATACCTTATAGTTATGGAGATCCAAAATGATAGTTTACACTATTACTATGAACTCTTTGTAACATAATGACCCAACTTATGCAACAAATGATTACATTACCTACTATTAAACCACTAGATCCTACTAAGCCTTTTCCTCCAACCTTTCAACCTAATGCTTATTGCCATTATCATAGAAAAAATGGACATGAAACATAATAGGTTAAGAATATTAAACACATCAGATAAGATCTCATTGATTCTGGCCATCTATCTGTTTCAAATGTTAATGTTAAATGCAATAAGTCTATTGCTCCACCAAATCAAAAATTGCATTTTTTTATCAATCCAATGCCCAAGCACACTATGTCATTTGTCAAAGCTAGTGAAACTCAACATAATGATGTCATGAATGTTCATACCACTATTGAGCATCCTGATCCCATTCTAGATACCACTACTATTAATCCTATAAAGGAAATGGTAAGTGCGATAGGTGTTATCCCTTGTAAGGGCCAAACTAAGAAATCTCTTGATATTACTTTCTATTCTATGGATATTCTTCCAACTCTTCCTGATGTTCCTCTTTATATAGCTAGTCATATTTATGACAAGCCCACTAATGGGATACTCATAGATCTTTCCTATGGAGAAAATGTGATCATTGAGGAATTTCTGGTATTACATGATCTTTATCAAGATGATTATGATAAACCAAGAGCATGGATCAAAACACACAATGGTTCTGTATGCCCTATGATACGATCGATCATCCTTCCATTACAAATAGGACCTAGAACATTGGATGTAACATTCTCTATCATTCCACAATCAGATCAGTTTCATTTGTGGCTAGGCCATCCATGGCTTCACTCGATGAAAGTTATCCCTTCAGTCATACACAAATGTTTAAAGTTTTCACTTGACAATGACATATTCACTATTCACCATAGTGGCTTTAACCATTTTTCTTCTAAAGGAAACTTCTCCTTGGAATCCTTTTGGTATGTGCCTATGAAACCCATCATTCCTCGTAAAGACTTCTTTTTCGTTTATTACCAAAAGTTTAAACTAAAGAAAATTGTTGAATTTTCCCTCCACAACATGTCCCCATCCACTTCCAACACTCCTATCCTAGATGAAAAAATTCTTCAACTTGAAGAAGAACAGACCCATCACACTCAACTAGCACCTGAAACTTCACCCACATCATCCAAACTACCATGCGATACTGATAACAACCCCATCATCCCTCCTCGTATAAAGCACATTTATAAAGAAAAAGACAAAATGATTGAACCACCTCCTATGGTTCCTTCTGGTCCTCCCCTTAGGGAAGAAAAGGAGCCTATAGTGGATCAACCCATTCTTACAACCACACAACTTCAAAATAGACTAAAAAGAAACCAAGGTGCTAGGGAATGTAGGTGTTGACATCATTTCCTTGCTCATCAATTACAAACTTAAGAAAACAAAGAAGATTAACCTTCTTCCTTGATAGAATAAATGCATGATGACCCACCTCCCCAATCATAGCAAAACGATCCAATACAACAACCGCCACTCATAATACACTCGTCATTGGACATTATAATACATCCTCCAGTTGTGATTAATCTAGATGATGATGATGACATCAGTAGAATTGATGAAGACAGACATAATGATCTAAATACATTATTTTCCTCTTCCATGATCTTAAATGAAAAATATCTTACAACAATTGTAGAACTTGGCACTTCACCTAGTTTGGCCCTTCCTCTTGTCCCTCTAGCCATTTTTCCACCTTCTAAACATGATTGGGAGGAAAATGACTTTCTAGATGGTTGACTTGCATTCACCTTGCTATCCTTTTACATTTTTATTTTCCTTTCTTATTTGTGTTTGTATGTGTGTATCATGCTCCCCTCTGATGTGACGTTTGATGTTCTATCTCTCTTTGTAACATTCCTCTATTTGTACCTTCATTCTTCTATATGTCATACATTGCTTTTTCCTTTCACCTTTGTATTTTGTTTTCCTTTTAGGGATGATGCAAACCGTTGAGACACTCGATGTCTCTTCCATGTTGACCCAAAAGGTCTTTCTATTTTTCCTTTTCACTTTTGTTTTGTTTTTTCCTTTTGGGGATGATGCAAAGCATTGAGATGCTCTATGTCTCTTCCATGTTGACCCAAAAGGTCTTTCTATTTTTTCATTTCACTTTTGTTTTGTGTTTTGCTTTTGGGGATGACACAAAGCATTGAGATTCCCTATGTCTCTTCCATGTTGACCCAAAAGGTCTTTCTATTTTTCCTTTCCACTTTTGTTTTGTGTTTTCCTTTTGGGGATGAAACAAAGCATTGAGGTGCCCTGTGTCTCCTCTGTGTTGACCCAAAAGGTATTTCTATTTTTCATTTTCACTTTTGTTTTGTGTATTCCTTTTGGGGATGACACAAAGTGTTGAGATGTCCTATGTCTCTTCCATGTTGACCCAAATTATTTCTATTTTTCCTTTTCACTTTTATTTTGTGTTTTCCTTTTGGAGATGATGCAAAGCATTGAGATGCCCTATGTCTCCTCCATGTTGACCCAAAAGGTCTTTGTATTTTTCCTTTTCACTTTTGTTTTGTGTTTTCCTTTTGGGGATGGCGCAAGGCATTGAGATTGCAATCTCTCCTTCATGTTGACCCAAAAGCTTTTCTATTTTCATTTTCCTTTACCTATGTTTTCCTTTTGGGGACAATGCAAAGCATTGAGACATCCTATGTCTCTTCCATGTTGACCCAAATGGATCTTTCCTTTTCTTTGTGTTATTATTCTAGTTCTATGTATTTGAGGAATGATGCTAGTCTTGAGCCCTTTAAACAAAACATTGTAACAAAGAGCATATTGACTCCAAATCCATAGATCCCTTATGTGTTTGGAATTTTAGTTTTGGTGGCAACCCCTTCTCTTTCTTTTCCTTTTTCTCACATGACGTAGCATTAGAGATGTAGTACAAAGGAAGAAACTCTCTTGAAAACATGTTCCTCAACTATGGACTAAATCCATTTAGTTTCTTCAAATTCAAAAGAGAATTCACCATGTAAATGATCACTACGAGAGCACAATTATCACCCAAAAAATCTTCCTCAAGATATTCCTCAACCTTTATGAACCCTAACTCAACCAAAACAAACATTCACAAGGTATGCCCTTGCTTTTAATCATCATTCCTTCATTAACCCTTCATATTCCTAGTATCCATTCAATTCAAGACTGTCAAACATAACTCTCAGTATAAACCTCAAAAATATGATTAGTACTTTGGATAACCTGATAAGGGTTTTAAATCATATCTAAAATCCAACATATGTTTCTTTGAAAAGAAATAATTAAATCATGACTGTACCACAACAGATTAGGCCTAATTAGGTCTTAACACAAATAGGGCTTATTGAAATTACTATCATCAAACTTGTCTTCTCCTAACCAAAACTTGGAATGCACCAAATTACATCTATTAAAGCTTAATAATCCATCAAATTTCCATTCCCATAACCATTTTCATAAACCCTAGGTCTTAGGCTTCTTAAACTTTGTTTTAGCAGACTGGGACATAGTTTAATAACCAAAACTTTAATTCTTTATAAATTCCCCTTAACCTTATGGTTTGAGAATTCCAAAACATGAAATAATATGCAATATGGAATGTTTTCACAAAGCAATAGGATTTTCCAATGGTTAGAGTAGGAGAAACATAATATATTAAGTCACTATTTACCCTAATAGGGGTTTTTGGTAGTTTTATGAAAAATTCAAATATCTCTCTCCAAATTTGATCAATTTGCATGAAAAAAACTATGTGAGGAAGGTGATTGGATAATTTATCACTTAAAACCATTCAAACATGCATATTTTCCTATACATATCCATACATGGCCTGAAAACAATGAATTTCTATAGAAAATGCAAAAAAATAGTGCCTTTTTATTGATTAATTCATTAAACTCAATCATCCACACTGTACAACATGCATACAAGGCCCTTTTAAAGGAATTCCAACATCAATTTTTTGTTTCAAACTAATTTTCAACTACCTCCAAGCGATTTGACCTTTCATCTTCCATAAATTTGCATTTTTTGCAATTTTGTATGTTTTGCAACTTTGTAACATTTATATCTTTATATGAAAAGTTTTATATTTATTTCAAGTTTGACATAAAACAATAAAAATTGACCTCCTAGTAATCTAATTGAGTGAAAATTACCCCTAGAACCTTGTTACAATGTTGAGACACCAAAATTGCATCAAATTTCAAAATTTCTTCAAGGAAGCATGAAGTTTCCAAGATGCTCCTGCATCACTTACTCAGAAATATATGACTTAGTATAGGGGCTTACATTGGCATAATTCATTTTGCATTTTTTTTTTGCTTGTTTTTTAGTGCATCCTTATTACTTCATATGATGCATTAGTCTCTTTGTGGATGAAATTGGGTGTGATGTATTTCATGAGTGTGATCTATCTTAACATATTACATTCCTCTTGGTGGCCTGATGTGACAAATTGCATCCCCTAAGTTGTGAATTTTCTATTCTTTGATTGGTCCTCTCTTGGAGACATTAGACACAATGTTTCCTAAGTTAAATAAGTCACATGAACTAAGCAAGACTCCTTTGAACATATTTTTCATGTTGCATTTTGCATTTATATGGCCACCTTGCATAACCCAGCTTGCATTCATGTGGTGCCATCACATTTTTTCATGAGCATACAAAGCTTTGCTTGTCTCATGAAGCAAAAAATGACATTGTCCTCTGTGGCACCTTATTAATGTTATCAGGAGGGATAACTTTGATATGGTTGAGTGGGAAGCCCATTTCAAGGCATGAATTTTCCCCATAGCCACCTATGTGTGTGTGAGTGCATACCAGCTGTGAGTGTATTTTTCTCACCTTTTAGGCCTTCTCACCTTACGAACAACTATGAGTTCCATCACCCCAGAGTGAGTACACATTTCTTTTTCCAAACGAACAACCTAGATTTGATCCACAATGGGCTGGAAATATGATCAAAGCTTTCTTTCATTCTCTTTCATCATTTTCATGTATGTTCCTTTATATTTTTGTTTGGTTTTCCATGAGATATTCATCCTAGGGGCTTGATCATCCCTCTTGATCATTGTTGTCTCATCCTACTAGAATTAGTGTATTTGGACCCATCTTGATTGCATGTTTGGCTACTTTAGTGTGAGTTTGAAGCAAGTTCATCCTCTCACTAAAGTGGGGGAAACTATGGACATGGATAAAGTAACCCTTCTACTTTTTCTCATGTTTAGGCCCTCCTAGTGGACTTTGGCTTGATTTTTCCTATATTTAATGTTGTAATGTGGCCAATACATTCACATTAGGTCTTGGACCATTGAGAATAATTAAGACTTCTAAGATGTCTTGTAAAAGTGTTGTGAAGTGTTGTAACCCAATTTCAAACTTTTCTAGGACCATTTCATTATAATTCACTTAAATAACCTCTTTTTATCACTTACCAAGTCTTATTTCAAAGTGTTTCAAAGAGTTGTAACAAACTCTCATGCTTTTCTAGAATTGTCATCACTAATTCAACCCTTTCTCATGTTTAAATGACCCCTTAATGCACTTTCCAACCCTACTTAAGTGTATTTTTGAGGATATTCCCATTAAATCTTATTAAATACAGTTTAATTTCTAACACCCAGCATAATTTCCTTGGTGGGACCAAGTCACCACTTGGGGCAACTTAGTCCCACTAGGCACAAAAATCAAACTAATTTTAATTTCTTGGCGGGGTTTTATTCTCTTACCCTTGAGGTCAGCCTGTGATGTGTTATTTTTAGGAAATAATGGAAAATAAAGTATAAATAAAGGTTTTTTCCCCTCATTTTAGACCTAATTCATCCATTCATTCAAGAATTCATTCACTTAATCATTCTCAAGCATTCAAGCACTCTAATCATTATCAAGTCATCCATTGGAGCACTTCATTGCATATCTTCAAATTTATACATCAAGGGTTTGGTAAGTTTATGAAATTACATGTTGTTTGTTTATCATTCTCTTCTTATTTCATTTCATTTCATAGGTTTTGATTACCAAATCGGGGTTTGAAGAAGGCAAACACCTATACTCTAACCCTTAACCCTTCTTCCCCTCTTTGCATGTGTGTTTGTAGATCTTGTATGCAAAATTTTCAAAGAGAAAAGTCTCAAAAATGTGTTTTCCATCCTTAAAAGTCATCAAAGTCAACAAAGCTCTAATTGAATCTTGGAGATCTCTTTCAACTCATTTTTTGCAGAATCAAGATTAAACACCTGTTAGAAAAGGAAGTGTAGACTGAGAGCTACAAAATCCTACCCCAAATTTCTAGAGATTCCCATGTGGACTAAGTCACTATCTATGGTGAATCAGTTCCACTAGTAGGCCATAAAATTGATCTTTACATTTTTTAGTACCCATTAGGCAAATTCTTGTTCCAACAGATTTTCCCTGAAATTGGACTAAGTCACCCAGGTTGGAATAAGTGTCATAGTCAACATTTCCAATCAACTTTGTAGGATTCCAAAGCCTCTCTGCATCTTATTGAATATTCCAGGTGCACCTCTCCAATTCTCTTTAATTCTGTTATCATTTATTTTCATTCTTAGGTAGTTTTGCATACATCACTGTGTTTTCCAGCACTTTGCATTTCTTAGTTTTAACATTAAATAATCATTTATTTTTTAGTTTACTACATTTATACATCAAAATTAGATAGATTAAATCCATCATAACATAAATATTTGAATGTATACATTGCATTTTAGCCCAGCTTTCCCCTTTTAGGTGAAAAACCCTAGAGGGGCTAGAAAGCATTTGGGTGCCAAAATATTTGTTTACAGGAGTGAGGAGCCTAGTAAAGCATTCAAAAGAATAAATTAGTCAATCAAGGAAGCTCTAGTACTAAAATATCCAAAAAAAATCATGCCAATGCATATATTCTCTTTTGCTTCTTTCCATACTATTACTATTGTATTGTTGCAAAAAATTGATAATGGCTCTGAACATCCCATTACATTCTTTAGTAAGTCCTTGTAGGCCACAAAAATTAAGTATGGTGCGACTAAGAAGCAGGACTATTCTTTGATATAGGATGTGAAAAAATTTAGAACGTACTTGATGGGAGCCAAAATCATAACCTTTGTTCCAAGTGCTACAATGAAGGATATCTTCACTCAATAAGAGACTATAGGTAGAAGGTGCAGATGGATCAATAGGATCCAAGAATTTAACATTGATGTTCATATTACCAAGTTTTTAAGAGGAGAAGGTCTAGCTAAACTAATGGTTGAAAAAAATTTGGAGGAAAATCAAATTAATCAGGTTGAGTGTGTTGATGTTGCACCTATCTGTGATATGCAGACTTATGGTTGGTACAAGAGAATTTTTCAATATTTGAAAAATATGAGTTGTCTTGAGGGTATGGCTAGTAATGAGAAAATAAATTTGAAGTTGCA
Organism: Sequoia sempervirens; assembly: GCA_007258455.2. NCBI lineage: Eukaryota > Viridiplantae > Streptophyta > Pinopsida > Cupressales > Cupressaceae > Sequoia > Sequoia sempervirens. Next base: position 199,197,365 of record VDFB02252616.1, read on the forward strand.
TTCCATCAAGTATGTCATCATTGGCAATGAGCTGTGGTGGAGAAGCCCATATGGTGTATTGCTCAAGTGTGTTGATGACAAACATGCATTACAAATTCTACAAGAAATGCACAATGGAGTATGTGATGGCCACTACATTGCTTAAACAATTTCTCACAAGATCTTAACAGAAAGGTTTTGGTGACCTTCTATTTTCAAATATTCCCACAAGTCTGTTAAAGCTTGTGATGATTTCCAAAGAATTGTAGGAAAGCTAGAATTCTCAAGGAGTTTACCACTCGGGCCTATTTTAGTCCAAGCCCCTTTTCAATAGTGTGGTATAGACCACATTGGTGAAATATCAAAAAAAATCTAGTGGGGAGCATTCTTGGATTCTTGTTGCAGCTGATTACTTTACAAAATGGGTGGAGGAAATCCCCACCAAGAAGGAAACAAGTAAAGTGGTGATTGATTTCCTGATGAATAATATCCTAATTAGGTTTGGAGTCCTAGAGAAAATTATCTTATACAATACAATGTGTTTTAAATTTGATGAGTTCAGGGACTTTTGTGATAAAAATGGAATATAGATTTCATATTATTCACCTTAACATGCTCAAGGGAATGGTCAAGATGAATCTAGCAACAAAATTTTAATGAAAATTATCAAAAGGGTGATAGAGAAGAACAAGAAATCCTAGGATTCAAAGTTGAAGCTTGCACTATGGGATAATATAGTTACTATTAAGAAAGCCATAGGAAATTCACCTTTTGGTTTAGTCTATGGCTTAAATTCTAGAATACCCCCAAAAAAAAATTCTAAAGATGTACAATTTTGCGCAAGAGTATGATGGAGACATATGTGATGAAATACAACATAGAATTGATGCCTTGATCTAGTTAGATAAAAATAGAAGAGAAGCTCATGATAGAAATGCAAAGATGTAGTTGCAAGCCAAGAACTTGTATGATGAAAGACCTTCTTCCAAAAAAATTGAAGTGGGAGTTATGGTATTAATGTGGAATGCAAGAGCTCGGGATAAGGGTAAGCATGGAAAATTTGAAGCACTATGGTTGGGCCCTAATCTGATATCCAATACACATGGGGAGGATTCATACTTTATCAAGATCTTAACATGTGAACTTATTGAACTTCCACTACATGGATAATTCTTGAAGCCATATTTCTCTTGAAATATATTCTACTCCATGTACTTTGTATAGTCTTGTAAATTTTGTATATAGGTCTAGTTTACTTGGGTCTGGTCTCCTTGCTTTGTCTAGGAAAGTCCTTAGCTTTTGGGTTCCTTGTGCTAGGTCTACTTCAACCATGAGATCTAAAATCTCACCATGCCCATGAGGGGAATGCATCCCCAATTGAAGCAACTAGTATAAATCTCAAATTTTCATGTCCCATTGGTCTGAAGTGTCCTTACTTGAGTGACCTTTTCCAGTCTAAAATGAATTAAGGGTTTAGGGTTTTATGTTTTGGGGTTCCTTTACTTAGCACATTTTCCCCTTTCTTCCAAATACTTGTCTTTGGGTATAATCCTTTGTTGACTTGCTATAGTCAATCCCCAGTCATATTATAACAACTTAAGTCTTTGTACTCAAGTACCTATCGACCACTTGTGGTTAGGATTCCCTATTTACCCGTTATGTAATATTTCATTTTTATTTCTAGGTCCAAGTTTAATATTTATAAGGTTGGAAAATTGGATATATTTATCCTTTACATCCTTTGTTAAAATTATCTTAAAGTATTTTAAAGCCACATCCCTCATTCTTCCTAGTCGGTTCTTGTGTTAAAATAACATACAAGCACATGCTAATTACCTACACTTAATTTTTCACTTACCTCTCTACATATCACCCATCATATATTGTTTCATCATCGCTTGCCTTAAATCAAAGATATGTGATGAACATCAGCTTTTTTATTACTCATCGTAAATGGATGTTGGACCTTGTGCTTCCTATTAGCAATGCACGATATGAAAGATTTCCTCACTATCGCTAGTTTCCTTTGTATCACTGATTTCCCAAAATCCTCAAGTTCTAAATCAATCACACATGATAACCTAGTGGCCCTCTGTATTTACTATCTCATTTCTTGTCGTTGATCATTGCTTGCTTGTCCTTTTTAAATCAGTGATGAGCTATGAAGTCTATTGTCCTAATGTTCCATCACTAATTTGAAGTACTACTAAGGGCGATGCTTGTATTACCCTTGATCAAGTAATGTGGACACATGGCCAAATCTTGCTCCATTGCCACTTTTCTCCCATCGCTAATGTGATTCTCTTGTTGAGATAGGAATTAGCGATGAGTGACGTGTGAAGAATAAAGTCAAAGGACCTAGATCTAATGGATAAGATCATATCACATATATGGTTCATATCACTAATAGGATACATAATGGAAAAGATATCATTGATAAGTGATAGACTTTTAAGTCCTATGCCCATTGTGCCACATAAATCTATCATGGTTACAAATGGAGATATAATGAACATATCAATGATGAGAAATGGAATGTTTAGTGGAATGTTCCCCTCTTTTCCAGGTCATAAAGTATCACAGATTTATACAATGGAGCTAAGATCAAATTAGTGATGAGCAATGGCTTTGAAGTAAAAGGTGACATGGAAACATCAAAATGGAATCACGAAAAAGAAAAGGGGAAAGCATGAGGACTAAGGAGAGCCATGTATGATGTTTTAAATCAAAAGATCTAATGGTCAAAATTTGAACTTAAATGACTAAGTGTCAGTTCACTCACATGAGGTTTCTTTCAAGCATTAATGGTGAATATGCTCCATTGTTTGGCCATAAAGAAGGTTGTTGGCTCATAATTGCTCACAATTGCAATTGCTTGAAGTAGAAGAATTGATTGAGTTTGAAGAGAATGATGAGAAGAGCTCAAGTCAGTAGTTGTAGAGACGTTGAAGACAAATTATTTCCTGGGTAAGAAAGTAATTAAAACTTTCTATGTCAATGTTGTATGAACTAAGTTTCTTTAGGGAGTTATTGAAATTTCTAAAAGTTTTAGGTGCTTAGGGTTTGCAAGGGTTCATATATTTTGCAAATTTTCTTAGGTGAGTAAGAATTATGTTAGGTCTGGGAGGGTTTTTTCTACAAATTTGTTTTCTTGAGAACATAAACTAGTAGGCCCATTTCGTAAGTTGAATTTTCATAAACCTTAGTTTTGTTAAAACATAAAAATGAATGAACTCGGTGAGTCTAGCACTATGCTTGAGAGGAAACCTAAGAAAAAAAGGGTTAAGAAATCCAAACCCACACCTAAGATAGATGTTCCTGAGGAATCTACAAAGTCCAAAGGAGAAAAGATAAAATTTTCAAGGTTTATGGAAGGTGAAGCCAAAAATATCACTATGATAGGAACACAGATTGGTAAATGACCTATAGGGAAGGTTGTAGTGACTAGCAGATTGGTTGACAATGTTGTTGGGATTGGATAGGTCCCTCTACCTCAAAATGGTTGGGAACTGTTTGTGTATTCCTTCAACAAGAGATATGCTAAATTCCCATCTTGACACCTATGGGGTTTCAACCTTGGGAGGCTACTGGTACCGAATGTGTTTGTGGAAGTGTTCAAATTGAACCGTAATTACACTGTCAACATAATTTTTTTTGACTTATGCAAGGAGTATGAATAGAACATGTATGCATATAGAAGGAATGTGCTTTCTAGGCATAGAAAGGATGATAAGGGAGTATTTGGTCATAAATATTTGAAACCCTTTGATTGTGAATATTTTTCTAATTATTTCACGAATACCTACTATTGCTTGGATCAGGTTTGGGCCCATAGGTTTGATATCAGGATACCAACTTGTTGGTGATGATGATAGATATCCAAAATTGTAATTCCAATATGGGATTTGATTATGCTACATATATTACAAAACAAATGCACAAGGGATTGATTTGTTTAAAGGATGGCAGTGCCCCACTAGTTTTTCCTCACTATTCTTTGTTAATGCACATGATTCTTTACGTTGGATAGGAGAAGTGGAAGAAGAAAATTAAGCTAATGAAAAAGGATGAGGAAGGAAATGATTTTCCTATCCAAATGTGGACTCACATTTGGGACCAGAACTCTCCCCACTCAAATTATCTTACTTTATGCAATGTATAATATTTGGTATTTTGGAGAGTATGTGTGTGGGTCTTGTTTACAAAATTTTAGGATTTATGAGAGATATTATGCACCCCAAAGAGATAGAAGGATAAAAAACACCTCATAATTGGGGTGATTGGTTTTTTCATACACATTATACTTTGATTAGGGCTTATGAAGCTAAGGTTACACGCCATTTCTTGCTACTATAGGTATGTAATAGATTGGAATTCATGGAATTCATGTGGCAATTAGATTTTATGTATAAGGAGAAATTTAGGACTCCTAGGAAATGTTTGATGATAACACCACAATGTACATTTACTTATTTCAAGGAAATTACTAAAGAAGGTTATGAGAAATTTCAAATAATGTTGAATAACCTCAAGATGCAAGTTGATGAGGTTAGAAACTTTGATATGGAAGTTTTTGCATGAATAAAATGAAAAGAAAGAAAGGTTTGTTTGGTTTCTCTCACAATTTTTTTTTACACTGATGATGTAATAAGGAATCTAACAATTGATGGTGCAGTAACATCAAGGAAGAAGTGGACTGCAATCTAAAATATTGAGGAAGATATAATGAAGAGGAATACATTTTATGTTAGTCCATATGATGAGATTGAGATCCCCTATGAAAGGAATATGAAAAAGTTAAAAGAATACCAAAGTGGTAAGTTTAAAGTGAAGGTTAAAGAGGATGCTAAAAAGGAACAAGCCCTCTTGGAGTAGCAACTTGAAGCTATGAACATTCCATAACAACCATTAGAAGTTGAAGGAGGAGATACTAAAATAATTGGGGAAGAGAAATATGTGGAGCATGTGTTTGATGATGAGGAGGTGGAGATGAGATTCCCTTCCCATAAAATAAATGATGCTTTTGACCCATTTGTTCCCCAAGAAAAAAATTTCAAGTGGGAGTACAATGACAAAACTAATGATGATCCCCAAATCAAGGCATGTGATGAATTTCCTCTTGATGATGCTTTTGTTCAAACCAAGGAGTTTAAATAATTCATCATCCAACACAAAATCCAATATATAAAGAAAGTAATTGAAGAGGATAAGGCCACTATAGATCCTTCTCAACAAGAGGAGGAAGAAAAAGAAGAGGAGGATAGGATAATGACAAAAATAGCAGCAATAGCTCTTGTAGAGGCAAGGAAAATTGTTAAGGAGAGTGGAATAATTTTGCTCCCAAGATAGAATCTTACTTCTACTATTGCACTTCATACAATAAGAAAGGAACCTCAAGCCTCAAAATTAGAAGAACACTTTGATAATCAATTTTTTGGATTAGGTTTGAGTCCAAGATTGCATACTCTTGAAATTTGGTTGATGGAACCAAATAATAGAAAACCTAAGGTTGTCAATTCAATTGAAGAGGTTATTGGTTCACTTGTGGTAAAGAGATCCACAAACATAACTCAAATATAGGTTACAAAGTTGATCGTGCATGTTACCATGCAAAGTGTAGACACAACACATATATCATAGAAGAAGTATGATGCAATGTTGAAAGACTACAACAATATTTTGGATGAGTGTACTAAGATGAGGGTCATTACACAAACAAGCCAATCAATATGAGAATTTCCATCTCCCTCTTCATCTTCTTTAGATTTATTAGCTCAAGATAGGGAGACTTTAGCACTAAGAATTCAAAATTTGAAGAAGGAAGTGAAAACAAAAAATGATAATGCTAAGAAAGCTAAGGAAGAGACTGCCAAGGTGGTAGATGATATTTGTAATGATGCCTTGAAGCATAGGGTTATGAAGATAGTAAACAAAGTTGAAATTTTTTTGGGAGAATATAAAAGCATCTATGACGCTCATGTAAGGTATGCCCAAGTTCAAAATGCTTTCCAAAATGATTAGAGAAAATGGAGTGCTAGGGTTGGAGCCAAGTTGAAAGAAAATTTTCCCAATATGAAAGATGACACCGAAGCTCCTACAAATATACCATATTTATTGAAGGAAGTGGATCTACTAGGAGTGTTGCAAGTATGAATGAGTATGTTTGTGTTGCCATTAATTTCAAGTCACTGATGTCAACACAGTATAGATTTTTGTAGAGAAAGGAAAATTTAGGTGACTGTGGGTTGTGTGCGTATAGTTGAGATACTGTAGAGATATTGTGAGTACATGGAGCTATCTTTATGAGTGTTGTCATAGGTGCACTCCTAAGGGGGAGTGGTCAGAACTATATATGGTTGAAGAATTATGTAAAAAAAAAATTGTTCTTTTCCATTGATGTCGAATGGGGAGAGAGAGTCATATGAAAAAGAAAAAATTGAAAGGGGGAGAGATAGGGAGAGACAATATTGTAAGGAGAAGAGAGTGCAAGAATGTTGTGTAGGCTGTCTAATCTAGAAAATAAAGGAGAGTGTATTATTTCTTTGATGATTTTTCACATCATGTGTTGCTATCAATTACAAAGGGGAAAATTGTTACAAGTATGAATGAGTATGGTGGTGTTGTCATTAATGTTTTCATTGATGTCAATATAGTATAGGTTGTTGCAGAGAAAGGAAACAAGTGATTGTAAGTTGTTCATGTATAGCTAAGATACTGTAGAGATGTTGTGAGTACATAGACCTATCTTTATGGTGTTCCAGGTGTGTTGATATGATGAGTTACCAAGTGCTTTTGAGAAAATTAATAAATAGTGAAGACATAATTGTGTGTTTAGAATGTGCTCTAGTATGTGCTCCACATTTCTTTTGTGTTGATTCTATGCTTGTGCGGATCTATAGCATTGATTAAGGAAATCCTTGAGTGATATATCCTAGATTATAACTTCTGGTTTGATGTAGAGGGAAAGTTGATTTCACTGGTTTATGAACTAGTTTGGATGAGTTGTTTGTCTATAGACTAGGAGAAATGTATCTACTCCACAATCCTCTGCTGGATTTTTTTAAAACTTGGATATTTTGAAGAAGGTTTGTAATGGTGTTATCTATATTCTATCAAGAGTGTTCATGGTTTGGTGCACTGGAAGACTAGTTTAAGAATTACTATGTGTGTCTGTATAGTCCAGATGGACTCATGGAAAGTTTTGTGTATGAAGGTTGTTGTAGTATATGTAGATGAAGATGAAGGAATCTAAGATGTGTTCCAATGTATGGTGAATCATGTTATATGGTCCACATGCTATCTTTTTATTGCAGAAGCATGTACTTCAAGTTCATTGTTGTTTTCACTAGGTTTGGATGACTTGGTGTTTACACATCTTGCAAAGGATAACTATCAATTAAGGAAGTGTGTGATTGATCTAAGATGTTATTTTGGGTCCTTGTTAAGTTTTGGTGTGGTCCTCTCTCATTCTCATCCACTGCAGGAATGTTGAGTTTCCAACCTGATTTAAATTTGTAAAATGAAGAGTTTGTGGCCAACCTTGGAGATAGTTTCTAAGATTGAAGATGGTATAAATACAAGAAAAGATGCTAAGGATTGAAAAACAAAAGTGTGAGAAGAAAGATAGATGTGAGAAATTGTGTGAAAGTACTTGTTGAGGCAACGAGGTATTTAATGTGTTAAACACCTGAATGCAGTGAGTTGATGGTCTCTGAAATTCTCTGATCAAGGCTATGGGTGTGTACAAGTTGTTGTGGTGGATCTTCAATTGCATTGAGATAATATTCTCTATGTAACATTATTCTTTCTATATTTCTTTGCCTATAGGCAGTGAGCCTCCCATTTGCATAGTGAGTCCTATCTTGGGTAGTAAGCCCTCTAGCACTGAGCCTCTTTGTAAATGGTTTTGAAATTACTCTTATATTGTGAGTTAATCCTCACCATGGTTTTTCCCTTATTGGGTTTTCCATGTAATTTTGGTGTTTCTTGTGTACTTTCACTTCATACTTATACTTACTAATAGATTAAAGTGGATGTGTAACTAATAATGGTTTAAGATCTATGGTGAATGTGATTAGATACAACTAATTCACCCCCCCTCTCAGTTGTCTTGTTCATTTCAAGAGTGAGGAATTTCATCATTTCATGGAAAGTTAGGAGTACAAGTACATAACAAATTAAAAATGTTTAGGGACATGGAGGGGCATGGTATGCCCAATATATTAAATGATGAGGGTGTACTAAAGGAATTTATTGTTTCGAAGGATGAGTTGGGAGATTTACTCCCACATTTTAAGGGATCAATCAACCTCATACATGGGTATGTGCAGGATCATCATGGAAAAAACAGGCCCTTAAGTGGCAAAAAATTTAGAAAAATCAAAGTTAGGCAACTTGACATAAAAATTTGAATAAATTATCTATATTATTTCAAAAATATTTAAGAATAGAATTTGTAGAAAATTGAATTTAGTTTCTAAACTACTAGGTTTACTTTAAAAAAAAATCTATTTGGTGAAAATTTGAAATTTCAATGCAGTAGTACTTAAATTTCATGGAAAAAATAAGAAGTAGGTGTCTGTCTAATCACCCTAACCACAATAAAATGATAATATTTTTTTATAATATTTTATATATAAGTAGATGAATCATGTCCCAATGTGATACATATTTTTTAGTAATTTTTTTCCACGTAAATAATTAATTATGAATTTTTTATTACAACTATTAGAAAATAAAAAAAATTGTATGTCTAACCACCTTAACTTGGTCAAAACTTGATGAAATTCATCTCTTTTTTTTAATCCTATAGTATGTGAAGCATAGAATGTGACGCATGTTTTGGATTCAAAAAATGTGATACCATTTGAAAGCTATAAATGTTTTCCAATCATCCTATCAATTAGGACTTTAGTTGTAATTCAAATAGAAAATAAATAATAATTATTTATTAAATTCAAAGTAAAGAATAATTTATATTGGTGAAATGTTGTGAATCTCCTTTAAAAACCCTTTTCATTTCATCAATTTTGGCTAAAAAAAAAGTCGTCAGCCACATACCCTACAAAAACCCATCATATCGCCACTTTTTGGCCCATCATGATCCTGCACATACCCACATTTCACCATGTTGAATCTTGTAGTTGACAACATGATAGGGATTGAAGTGAGGATGGATGTATTTGTTAAAGAGCCTTGCATACTAATTGATTCTAGTTATAACCAACACAACATCAAGGTGTAGGAATTACTAGGCATATAATGGACCACTGAGGAGGATTATAGCACATGGTTCAAAAAATTTATAGATTAAGCCTAAGAGGAAGTATTGCAAAATGTTATATCCTCTTAGTCATGAAAATTGGTAGAAAAGTGCTAACATGGATGGTGACTACATGTGCACATGGAATACAATTTTTCTCATGAAGAGGATGATATGGTGATACTATCATCATGAAAGATGCCTTTTGGATGGTGGGGAAATATTCTTCAGCGAATGGAAATGATTTTACACACTTCCCCACTCATGGAATTGCAAATATAATCACTTGGGGATGTTTTGAAATTTAAATTCAAATGTATTTCAAATCTAAAATTTGACATAATTTGTAATTTGGACCGAAGCTTGGGTATGTGCAGGGTCATGATGGGCCAAAAAGTGACAATATGATGGGTATGTGTAGGGTATGTGGTTGACGACCTTTTTTTTTACCCAAAATTGATGAAACAAAAAGGGTTTTTAAAGGAGACTCTCAGCTTTCCAGCAATGTAAATTATTTTTTACTTTGAATTTAATAAATAATTATTATTTATTTTCTATTTGAATCATGACTAAAGTCTTGATTGATAAGTTGATTGAAAAAAATCTATAGCTTTCAAATAGTATCACATTTTTCAAATCCGAAACATGTGTCACATTCTATGCTTCCCATACTATAGGATTAAAAAAAAAAAAGAATTTCATGAAGTTTTGACCAAGTTAAGGTGGTCAGACATATGAATTTTTATATTTTTTAAAAGTTGTAATAAAAAATTCATAATTAAATATTTACTTGGAAAATAATTACAAAAAAATATGCATCACATTGAGACATGAATCCTCTACTTATATCTAAAATATTATAAAAAAATATTATCCTTTTATTGTGGTTAGGGTGGTCAGAAAGACACCTACTTAGTTTTCCCCTGAAATTTAAGTACTACTACATTGAAATTTCCAATTTTTACCAAATAGATTTTTTCAAAAATAAACCTATTAGTTTAGAAACTAAATTAAATTTGCTATGGATTGTATTCTTACATATTTTTGAAATAATCTAGATAACTTATTCAAATTTTTATGTCAAGTTGCCTAACTCTTATTTTTTCGAATTTCATCACCACTTAAGTGCCTATTTTTTCCATGATGATCTTGCACATACCCACTTGTTGATCCCATATTTCAATAAATGGGAATTCAATTCCAATTGCATGGGTCTTTGGTTGGAAAAGGTTTTGAACTCATGAATGGGTCATCCCACAATAGTGGTTTACAATTTTTGGCCAAACTAGACAATGAAATTATTTTTTAAAACTAAATCTTCACATTCGGGCACCTATAGCAACTAAACCATGAATAATTTGAAGATGATGAAAATTAGAGTCTCGTCACATTTTGTCTATAGATTCTAAAAAAAAAAATTCAAAATTTTTGGAATCAGATTTCACTTCTTTTTCCATCTCCCACAAAAATTGACTTTTTCCAAAAACAACATTTTTAAAAAGTGATGCACACCGTATAACGCATAAATTTTTTCCATGAAGGATAAAATCATAATTCTTTCAAATTTAGACTTTTAACTCTATATCTAGTGTTTCCACTTGGTTAGACAATTCTTTATTGAATATTTTTTCTTTAATCAAGTTTCGAAGTCAAACCAATTACAATTCAGACATAGTGTGACCATATAACACATAATTTTTTTTGTATATATCAAAATTCAATTTATTTTTTTTGTTGGATCAAGGACTTCAATATCTAGTGCACTCATTTTATTTATTTATTTATTTTTGATAATCTGCTATTTTTCCACGTGCAAAACAAAGACCCTCATTTTCGATGAAAAACCTATGTTTAATAAAACTAAAAAAAATACATAATAAAATTAAAACATATTAAAATTATATTGATTTGATAGTTCATTCTAAGGACTACCTGATTCAAGTTGGGTTTGTGAATATTCCTCCATTTTCATCCTCAACCCAAGCTCTGAAGTGCCAAAATTCAGGGTTTTTTCTATCTTAGGGAGGGAATGAGGAATAAAGGGGGTTCAAACGAACCCATAGGGGTTCGAGCGAACCCCTTTTCTATAAGGGGTTTTGATGGCTTTTTTGGTGGGAATTATTAGGAGGGTTCACCTAAACCTAGGTTCTATCGAACCCCTAATGGGTTCGGTCGAACCAATAGGTTCATACAAACCCCTAAAATCAAATTTTTTTCCATGCATTCATTTTCTGTGAGTTTCCCTTCCTCACTTCAATTGTAAACCACTATTGTGGCTTCACCCTCATGCAATGAATTTTTTTCAAATCAACCATAAAGGAATAGAATAGTATTGAGTCTTAGGCATAAATTATAGTTTGTAATAGGCATAATAGTTTTACAGCAGTAATGACATTTGGATAAGAAGTTAAAATTCTCAAAAAAAATCTCTCCTATTATATTTTGTTACCCAAATTTTGAAGAAAATGATGAAGGATCTTTTAATTGTCTTCAACCATTTTTGTTGAATGAATGATTTTATCTTTGCTTTAATTCAAAAAATTAATTAAAACACTTTGATGAAATCATAAGTTTGTGTGATAAAGTATAAGGATTAATAAGTAGTTTCTGTTTAGGGAGATCTTGAGTTTTTTTATTGCAAGGAAATATCACAACAATCCATATATTCTAAGTCTAACTATTGATGTATTACATTTTGTTACAAATTTAAATTTGTTTCCCATGGATAAAGCATTGATATGTTAATTTGGTTATCTTTGATGTAATTGAGTCATCCATGCCTTTCAAAGAACAAATCCATATAGAAAATCATTTATACACCTCAATTTATTGTAAAGTTTTGTGAGGAATCATCCATTCCCTACTTTAGGTGGTCATTTGTTAAAGAATTAGCTAGATTCTTTAGGATTTTCATCTAATTTACAAATGATGGGAATGCATCTATTATTCACAATGTTTGTGGTAATTTGGCATAAGATTATCATTTAAAACATTGTAATGATCACCCTCTTGGGCCTTGCAGAGCCGAAACTATAGAGGGGAAGACTAGAAAGCTTTCACTTAGTCATTGGCTAATCCTCACCATTGTTGATCATTGAATTATGGAAAATTCATAGGCTAATGTTGAGATTAAGTTTGGTTCTTAAAAAAAAAAAATAGGTTGTACTTGAATCCTTCAACATACAAGACATATTTGGTGTGATTTTTTCCATCTAGGCTCAATAATCCTTTTCCACATATCTTAATTGTTACAGTACTGTCACTCAAACTCATAGATCCTCCATTATATTTCTTAAGTTCAATGAAATTTCTTTTGTCTTCAGTCATATGCTTAGACCAACCACTATCTACCACCCATAAATTTTTCTTCTTTGCATGCAGTGTTGTTTGGGAAATCATTGATTGTGTAGAACTTTGTCCCTTTTCCTTCCACACTTTCTTAGATTTCTTTTTAGTCTTTTCTACCTTTGATTCAATGATTTCAGATTCTTTGTTTTTCTTAGGAGGTAGGTCTTTCTTTATATCATTTTTCACATTTGGTCTTACAAACTTTATTCTATAGTTTTTAGCTATATGGCCAAATTTATTATAGTTATAATAAACTATATTTATGTAAACCAAAGGAGCAAATAGATTCTTACTAACAAAGTTTGTGCTCCTCTTAGGAATGACTCTACACTCTCTAGGTCTATGATCAAATTGATTACAATTATATCAGTATCCATAAAAGTATGGGGAATACCTGGTCATAGCATTTTGTGTCAAATGAGGTAGTCTTCCCTACATTTGCTTCCTCGTATCTCTCACCATTGTGAAACCATCAATATTTGTCCTCCTTATGTTCAAACTTCTTCTTTGTTGATTAGGGACTGATTGGTTTTCCTTCTTTTCTGCAACAAGATTCTTATCCTTATTAGTTTTCTCTACCTATGCAAATATCTCTTTGGATATACCCCCTTTGGGGTCATCCCACAATAATGGGTTACACTTTTTGGCCAAACTTGACATTGAAATCAACATTTTCAGAGAAAACTTCACTTTTTGACACTTATAGTAGGTAAACTATTAGGAATTTGAAAATGATGTAAACTAGGAATTTGAAAATGATGTAAACTAGTGATTTAAGAAAGTGGTGTGTACTTCGGCTCACATAACTTTTTTTCTACAAAGGAAAAAACTCTAATTCTTTTGAATTTAGGTTGGCAACACAAGTATCTAGGGCTTTCATTTTGTTTCATAGCATTTGTTTGAATATTTTTCTTTTAATTAATTTTTGAAGTCAAAACATTTATAATTTAGACATAGGTGCACTTCGGCTCGCATAACTTTTTTGGTATGTATTGAAATTCAATTTTTATTTTTTTGTTAGAATGAGGACATCAATACCTAGTGGATATATATTTTTCAAAAAAAAATTCCTCAAATTTACTATTTTTCCACAATGATTTTTGATTTAACTCGACATTCAATGAAAAACCTATGTACAGTAAACCTAAAAAATAAAAAATAAAATAAAAACAAAATATATTAAATTTATAGTTTTTGGAAAGCATGTTTTGATCACTACAATCATCCAACTGGGTTTATCAAGTTGACTCCATTTGCACCTTCTTCCCAAGCTTCGATAGTAAAAAAAAAATGCATAAATTTTGAAATGGTGGAGGGGAAGGTGAAAAAAGGGGGTTCATTCGAACCCCCTTCATTAGAAGGGGGGTTCATTTGCACTCCCCTTATATGGTGCAAAAGGGGGTTCATTAGAAGGGAAGGTGTTCATTAGAAGGGGGAGAGTTCATTAGAAGAGGGGGTTCATTAGAAGGGGGGTGGTTCATTTGAACCCCCTTCATTAGAAGGGGTAAACCATTTTAAATTTTTTGATAAGCATTTCTAATTACTCTTCGTTTGAAAAATTGTAACCCACTATTGTGGGTTTACCCTTTGCAATCTCTTTCATCAACAAAACCAAACTTTTCTCTTGCTCTAAATCTTTTGTATAGCTTTGCAAAAGTGTCCAAGAAGGTATTCTTACCTTTCTCAATCCCTAGTCTGGATTTTTCTTTGTTTGAGGGATTTTGTGTGCTTAATAGATCATCTAAAAATTTTGAGCCACCTTTCATCTTGATTCCTTTCACTATTTGTTCCTTTTCCTTTTCTAAATATTTTTTTAGAGAAACAATTTCTTCCTCAAGCTTCATACATGTGTCAGTCTCATATTACATCTTGGATTTAATCATATCTTCTGCTCTCTTGGCTTCCTCTAGCTATAGCTTCAAATCTACAACATTCTAGGTAGATTCTTGAAGATCCTTCCTTAGTTTATTTGAGTCTTTTTCTACAATTTTATTTTATTTCCTTTTCTACTTCAATTCCTCAATCTTGTCTATGAGATTATCAATATCATTTAGAGCAAAGATGAGTTCTCCTTCTAGGACAACCTCTCCTTATTCTTCTCCTTCTTCATAGAGGTTTTCAACCTTTCCATCCTTTCGTTCCTCAAACTTTTTTGCCATGAATATAAATTTGTTTTCTCTCATAACAAAAGAACACCCTTTTTCTTCATCTAAGCTATTATAGTCGTCAGATACATCACTATCCTCTTGGATGTATAGAATTTTATTCTTTTTCTAAAAGATCCTTCTCTTAGGGTAGTAGGGTTTCTCCATTTGATCACCTTCCTCTTGCTCAGAGTTACCTTTCTTGTTGTAGGGACATTTAGTAGCAAAATGACCTACCTTTCCATAGTCAAAGAACTTAAAGAGTAACTTAGCTTTACACTTGCCAGAGCCTCTTCTAAGTCCTCTGATGAAATTTTCTTCTTCTTCATTAGTCTCATCATGTCTGGATGTAGTGATTTCAGCCTTGTTTTTCTTGGGTGCTTCACCTTTTTCCTTATTTGTGGCCTTAAATGTAACTTATTTCTTGGATGGATTTCCATCTCCCATTCTCATCTCATATATTATGAATATCTCATGCAACTCATCAAGAGTGAGTTTGTCTACTTCTCTTCCATCCTCTATTTCAAATATCTTGGGATCAAATTTGTTTATCAATGACCTCAGAACTTTCTAAACCATGACATTTTATTTTATAATTTCTTCTATGTATCCTCTAGTAGAATTTTCTATATGTTCAACTCTAAGAAGATAGTCTACAATCTTTTCCTCTCTTGTCATCTTCAGGCCTTCAAATCTAACACTCAAAACTTGAAGCTTTTAAAAATTTACCTTCTCATCGCCTTCATATATTTTTTTCAACTTGTCCCAAATATCATGGGAGGTCTTTCAATGCATAACCTTTCTCAAGCACTGGTCTAGACAAACTGCAGGTAATGGCATGCCTTGATCTTTCATTGCTCTCATATTCCTTCTTTCTTGTAGCATCAATAGGTGGAGTAGGAGAAGGAACATACTTGTTCTTGAAAGACATCTGGATATCAAATCCTAGAGGTCCCGTGTATGATTCCATCAATAAGCTACAAAAAGCATAATCAATTCCATCAAAGTGAGGTGTCTTATTTGTAGAAGAACCTTCTTAACTATTCATTGTGTTCACTATACCAAAATCTACCCAAGCTGATTAAGCTTCTCCTAGGGAACCCAAGGCTCTGATACCAACTATTGGAGCACAAAAATCTATTTAGAGGGGGGGTGAATCAATAGATATTAAAATTTCAATCCTTGGTGTAGATCAACCCCTTAAACTTCTTGCATGAAGACTAAAATATAATATTTAGAAACATAATTAGGTACACACACACACAAGAATCACATAACATATAAGATGTACATGGAAAACCAAAGATGGGAAAAACCACAGTGAGAAATGCTACTAGGAGCTATTGTCCAAATCTAGCCCCACAATTAAATGCTATGTTACAAATTTTAGGGGCACCAACCCTAAAAAGACACCAATCCCTAGATTTAGGAGCACCTAACCTAAGGAAACACCAACTTCCTACATTGATCACCTATCCAGATATCTGATGGCACCGACCAATCAAATTTACAACATGAGTATTACAATATGTTCTTGAGAACTAAGTTCAATGTTACAGCTTGATTTGTAACTATTCAACCCTCTGTTCCAAACTCTGCAGGACACATACTCAACTCTACACCACACTACTATGTTTTGCACCTTAATTAATTAGTGCATTCTCTTTCCACCTCAAGAGACCACCATACACACTCAGTAGCTCTTCATCCTTTTAATTTTAGTGCATTCTCTATCCACCTTAGGAGCTCAAAATACTATTCTATTTTATACACTCACACAGGTACCACATTTGGTCAGAACATTGATCTTCTATTATTTGTTGCTATTTGACCACTAGTGATTTCCTTGGGATTCTCTAATTTATAGATCTACTATTATGGTTTTTAGAATATCTTCCTCAATGTCATACCTCTGCATCAAGCCTCAAAAGATTTAATTATGTTATAGAGAATTTATCCAAATTGGTGCTTTGCCAAAACCTAGAATCAAATATGCAATTAATTTATTCTTCTATTTATTCAATCTTATTTTAATCTCAATATCTATCACTATTTGTGTCACTATTATCTCAATCAAATCTTGATTCATAGTGGTTACTAGTGTAGTTGGAACAATCAATTTTTCTCACAAAGTTGGTTTCAAGTTGAAACCCTTGTACACACAGAAATGAAAATTATAGTTCACCATTTTGAATTCAAGACATTGATCTCTATTCTTTGCACCACAATCCTATGATCTATGTCTTATCACCCTTCTTCAAATTCCAACCATTAGATAAACGTTCTATTAAATCTCCTTCATATATCTTCATACACCACTTACCGTACATAGGTTCCACCAAGACATGCATCCTAAGCTTGCTTCCCCACCAGCTCTGACCACAAGCCAACAAAATCTCAATTAGCTAGTAGGCTATCACCACTTGTCTACATTGTGCAACTCACAACACTGATGTGAGTTAAACTATCATTCAATCTCTAATCGCCACCTATTTACACATCACTTCTCCCTTTGTCACCTTCCTCACTATTTGGTCCCACCAAACATATCCACGGTCATCATCTGATCTTTGTAGATCAATCTCCACCATTGCATGATATCCTGTGGGACTTAGTTGGGACCCACTACAAACACAACTGGCTAGCAGGGAGGTTGTTAGATCTTGCAACCTCAATCAACACCATCAATCTTCATTGAAGGAAAATATTTGCAAAAAGCTTAGGAAATATTAAGGTTAGCAAATATTTTCTAAGCCAGTAACACCAAGAGAAGGGTCGGTTACCCATATGACACCATGGACTTAAATTGTAACTTAAGCTACCTGCAACCTGTGATAGAATGTCAAAGATGAAATAGAAAGTCTATCGAACACTGTGACTATTCCTAGGGTTTAACTAATAAACCCTAAATCCTATTGAAGAGCATAAATAAATCTAATTTATGTGCATCTTGCATGCTTTGGTCCTACAATTTAGATTTCTGAGAAGCTCTCAGAAAACCCATATCAAATTTGGCCTTTGATTTCTCTTTAGATACCTAGAAGAATTCTCTACAACACCAGAAAAATAGTGTATGACAACAATGCAACATTCTAAGAAAATTTTTCAATTTTCACCTCTTTGCACCTCTTCTTCGAGAACTAGATCTAAACTCTACTAAGGAAATCGGTGAAAAAATTTTGGTATCAATTCCAACAATCCCTTTTCAGGATCAGTTTCATCTCACCTCTTATCCCCTTTTGACATCAATGACAAAAATATGCCAACAGATATGTATTATAACCTCTTAACAAGTGGGAAGAAGAGGTGAGATATTCTTCATTGATGGATGGGATGTAATAAACTGTGAAGAGATGGATTGATATAAGTGGAGGGTGGAGAGTGATAGAGAGAATGGAAGGCTAATATTTCTCCATGTTGAATACTCACACATGTGAACAAGGAATGAGGATAATTGGTTTGATTAGGCATGTATGAATATGGAGGTTCCAAATTTTCTCCTTTTATTTGAAATGGATGTTGGATATTAGAGGACAAGGTTTTTTTCATGAATAATTTTGTATATTATCACTTATTAAAAATAAAATAACACATATTCACATAAAAATATGGGTGTATATAGAGTCACATCCTTAGTGTCCAAATGGACCCAAAACATTGATCATAAAACATTAAAATACACATTGATCAATGATATCAATAATATAAGAGAGGAAGGAGGTGGATCTCAGTCACTTGGTTTATAACATACATCAATGGGATTCAAAGTAACCATAGCAAGGTCACAACCCATGTCATCCTTGTATTTATCTTCTTCTTCATGGGGTGGTGAAATTTTAATGGAAAAATGAGAAAATTTATTGAAATCAAACCAACTATAAGCTCCACTAGAAGGATGCCTAGAAGTTCCCACCATGGAAGGTAGAAAGGTGGATTCCTAACAAGCTAATTGCAATCCAACATCATTGGAGTACTATGAACAAGAAGCACGATTTCCATGAGAAAGGAGGCTCTATCCCCATAAGAACCTATGAGGATGAGGGTTGATTTAGAAAGAGGAGGGAGACAAGGAAACTCTAGCCTAGCACAAGGCACATTTCCCCAATTGTGGATAAACACCTATAGGTGATCCACTTCTAGTAGAAATTTATTTTAGTGCACTTGGATATATAATAGCACATTAGAATAAATAATTTATTTAAAATAAGCGAAATATGCTTATGAATATAACAATTAACAAAAGTTGTAGAATTTATATCATCACATATATTGAAGATAATATCCACTCTAAATGAAAGACAAATGTGGTTACATTTGTAAGGGATATGAAGCCAATCCCTTGGAAGAATGATTTACGAGGACAAAAGATTTGGCTAGAAGTATTTGAAAAAGTTATGAATCTAGGTGCAAAGTTCTTAGCCTCTAGGAAAAACCAAAAGAGATTCTTAAGGACTCAGAATACCTATAGAGTGGTTAACAAAGATATTAGATGTCAAAATGAGAAAATATAGAGCTCATCGGAAAGCCTTGGCAAAGAATGCACCAAGAAAAGTGGGCCAATTATTGTTCTAGAACAACTAGCTAAATGGTAAAAAATTTGCATTACCACATAGAAATCAATGATTGCAAATGTCATCTCTAGTTTAAAGCTAGCACCATAGGGAGATGGAGATAGATACAATGATATCCATGTGAAGGCTTATAATTGTAGAAGGAGGTGTTTGGACCCCATTTCCAATATTTCCACGTAGGCATGACTTTCAGTATTTATGAGATGGAATTAAAAATACAAAGCAATGTTAAGGGTTGATTAATTACCCTAATTAGTTGAATAAGCATGTATTATTTAATTGTTAGTGGGAGAAAATTTAGATTAAAGTTAATTAATTATCATTAGGTATGTGAAGAGAGGTTAATCATGATTGAATTCTTACATTAGTCAATTTAATCAAATTGAATTATGCAATTAGTGGTAGAGAATTGTTAATTTTTTTTGGAAATTAGCTAAATTGGTCAAATAATCATTTATTTAACTATCTTTTTTGAAAATTGATGTGGAGAAGTGTGAGAATATTTTGGGGTCTCTATAGTAGCCATGTATATCCATGGATGTTGTATGATAATTTTTTTCCTAGCACTTTATCAAAGCCATAGCCATGTGTCTCTAAATACACTCTCTCTAAAACCTAAAGGGAACCCAAAAAAATGACAAGCCAAGACATGATGTAGTTTTAATTTTTACTATACAACACTTTGTGCATTGGCTTCATTTTTTCTATTGCAACTTAGAGTAGATTTTTTTTTTCTTATCCAAGAAAATGAAAAATAGATAAAAACTAGTTTTAAAAATAGAATGGCTAAATAAGGAAAGGATATTAGAAAACTAAACTAAGAATAAATGAGATAAATATATAAGCTCATAATACTTACATGACTCTAATCTTTAGAAGAGCTAATATTTTTGCACTAAATAATTTTTAAAATGCTATTAATATATGTCTATGGATTAGAGCTAAATTGGTTAAAATATCGAGCGGTCAATGTGGAGACCCAAGTTGAAATCCCAATGTGACATCTAATATGAAATTGTAAGTTGTGACACTTGATCTTTCATAGATGATTTCTAATGTGATTGCTCGAAAGAAGCTCATATTAATATCATCATTGTGCTTGCAAGAACTTGAATTGATTTGATATTGATACTCATATGAAAACAATACAACAACCTTTAAACAAAAACAATATTATCTTAAAAATTTTATTTCTTTTTTCTTTTTTATTGTCCACCCTATTGCTTATCGCATAGATACCACTTTGGAGCTTCTAAATCGCATATCCCTACCTTACAAATTTCCATTGGTTTACAACTATTTCCAAAATGACATCAATCCACCCACAACTAGTGGAGAGGGGCCCATAGTGGAGCACCCTAACTTCGTGTTTCTCAAAATCCTACATGGAATTTCAAATCAGTCCCAATTTTGTACAACAGTTTATTTGGGAACTCACCTGCCTAAAATTTTTAATTTTAGGATCACATCATCAAATATGATGCCACATCAACATGATTTTGTTAAGATATTAAAAAAGGTTAAAAAAAAAAGTGAGATTGATAGTGGTGCACTAAGTCATGTTTTATTGGTGTGCTGATGTGGCATCACATGATTTGTCAGTTTGTATACTTTATGGATAAAAGGTGTTTTGCAATTGGATATTAAGATGCTCCAATATGAGACCCACTGAGAACTACTTCTATCCGCACTATTGAAGCCCGCTCCACTATGGGCCCCTCTCCCCTAAAATGTATGTTTATTCCAACCATTTATAATATCTGCCATAAAATTCCATAGCTAAAATTAAAAACAAAATCTTATTGTGTATGTACTTCACAACACTTTGTACGTACCCAATGGTTTGTTCCGCGTGCCCCTGTCGGTGCATTGTAAGGACTGTAAAGTACACTCTCCGTATGAATGATTGAGAGAACAAAACAATTTTCAACCACCCGTGATCTAGAAGAAATGTTTGTCTCTGCGAAAAGACAGAGCTCTTGAGCTATGCATGCATTGTCTTTTTATCATCCATTGCTGTCACAGGAACCTTCTCTGAATGTGCAGTGTGGTCCACTAGATAAGGTATCCATAGCAATAGACAAAATCTCTAAAAGTTAATACTTCATTTTCAATCCCACTCGCTCCTCTTCTGTCTTGAATTTTTATGTTCTGCAACTTTAAATAATCTGTGGGAAAATCTATGAACCAAAGCTTTTTGAAATGATACCAATAAGTTAAACTAACAAATCTAATTAGATTTTCTTAAGCTATCTAACTATGCTGAAATAGCTGTGCAATCCATTGGAGTGTAAGTTAATAGATTCTCTTTTTAATAGAAAGCAGACGAAGATTTTATGAGGATTTTGATAGAGTGGTTTGGCTGTAGTGCCAAGGAAATTGTGGACAAATGGACCAGGAGAAAAGCAGAAGATCTGGATCTGTCTACTTTCTTTGTAAGTTTAATAATCTTTGTTTGTATTATGGGGCCTATGTTTGTTGTATTCGTTGATGTTTTCATGATTGTTTCTTTGAAGGTGTGATGACTGTTAAAATGCCACTGTGTTTGCAACAGCAGGGTGCTTTCTAGACTTTTGCTGAAAAAGACTTGAGGAATACATAATAATTCCAATTTCAATCTAACTTCGAATGGTCCCCTTGTAGGGTAGATAAATTAACTTACGTAGGAGTCATGATTATTTCATGAGAATAATAACTCTAGCTGTAGGTGAGGTGTGTTGTCATTTAATTTCGACATCTATAAGGGATGACAAATCAGCCCATTGCACTTATATATTAATTTACTTTGAGTTGAGCTCGCTCAATAAAAAATGAGATGTTAAGTAATTTATGACTGAAATATCTTAAAATGATTGAGTTGAATATGTATGGACATTGAAATCATATTAGTTTATGAGTCTATAATTAGTTTGATTATATATATATATAGAATTCTTTCATATTTAGTCTCTCTATATCTTTGTAAAATCTGATTTTGTCCTTGTTCTTCAAAATCTAAAAAAACATTTGGTTAAATCTACAGTAATATTTGTCGATATTGGCATGGTGTGTTAGTTTAAAGATGGTAGTGTTGTTCTTGCCACCAAGGTTCAAACCCCCTTGGTGTGGTATTGTTGAGCGGTTGTATTCCAATTCATAGGTCCGGTTCAAAAGCATTTACCCCTTGAATAATAAATCTATAGTAATATTTTAATTGTATGGTGGTAAGAAATATTATTAGGAGTCTATTATGTATAAAACAAGTATGAAACTTCTTTGATGACAATGAAGTCCTTAGGTTGTTTTGATAACAATGAAAAAAATGCAAAAAGAGAATGGGTATCAAATAGTTAATCCATGCTTGAATACTAATTAAGTTTAACGTAGGTAACGTTTGATATAAGTTGTGATTAATAATTCCATTCTAGTGATCATTTGACAATGAAGATCAAGATATGGATAAAGTGAAAAAGAAATGAAATGGCATTGTTTAATTTTTGTGTCTTGTGTCGATAGAAGTTAAACTATGACTACTTCTAATTGATGCAGGAGCATCTAGTGGTGTGAGGGAAATCTTGAATCACCAAAAAATATGCTTTCCATTTATATTCTCATTGTTTGATTTTTGTAGATGTTTTTGCATTTCTGGATACCCTTTTCATTGAATAAGAGTTTACAACTTTCAGAATTATTTTTCTGCTTTTTCTACTCAACTGCTATTTTTAGCAGGTGTGAATTTGAAGGTGTGGGAAGACAAAAATTTATGGGAAGGTTTAGGACGAAAAAATAAACACTTTGGCAAAAGAATAAGGTCAAAATCATTCATGGTTTGAACGTTATTCAAGTTCCAATTTCTGCTTTTTGCCTTGAAAAACCTTCTGAGTCTAGTTTGAGGCACTAAATGGTTCCAGATGGGCCCAAAAATTTGTGGAAACCCCAAAGTAGTTACTATGGGCCCTACCTTGTGCCACATCATCTTTTTGAGAGCTTTCTGAAAGGTATTATCATTAAAAATTCAATGGTCGGATTAAAAGTTATGGCTTCCAGAAGTTGGTGCATATTTTAGAAATGTGCTAATTTTCGAATGTGAATTTAAGTTTGAATTTCAAATTGTAATTTTTGGTGCCAAACTGCCAAAACTCATATTTTTAATGTTGTTTTTGGTTCCAAACCAAAAAGGGGTTATTTATGGGCTAGTTTTTTTATTTTTGGGTAGCTTTTTTGGGGAAAAGAGTTCACATGTTGTGAAAAGGGGATTTTCTGTAATTTCTATAATTTTTCTGAAACTTTTGTAACTTGCATGTATTGCAGAGCTCGAGGATTTGGGATCCTTTGCATGTAATATTTTCGTTATTGAATAATAATAAAGTTTGCTAGTTGTGTGCATTATTCTTGTGTCTCGGGTTTGCTTCCTCGTCACTAATTAAGATTGATGTGAGTTTTTTAAAAGTGACATCTTTCTTTCATATGATCTTGTGACTTCTTTCTAAGTGAAAATATTATAGAACAACATCATTAATTGCACAACTATAGAGATACAATTTCAGACTTTTGACACTCACTCTAATTGCTAATTGTCATTTCTTAGGATAGTCAAAACATTAGAGCTAGATAATGAGAGTCTTACATTTTGAAACTAGGAACTAGATCATACATACAATCTACTCCATAATACAAGATTTTTAGTATGATCTAATTTAGGAAGATAAATTTCTTAAAAACTAAGTCATTTAGTATATTAATTGGAGAATTTAGTATATTAAGATACATAGAGAAAATTTAAGTTAATGAATACAACCAAAAATATTATTTAAAATATAATATTATGCATCACTAACATCAATACAAAATGACATATAACAAAAAATAAAAATAAAAAACACACATTATTGTCCAATACACTTTTAAATATTATTAAGAAAAACAACATTGTTCATTTCATCAAATTTATTTCATACATCAAAGTATGTATTGACTCTCAATTATATGAGTATAGCAACTAAACTAGTGTTCACTAGATCGACACTTATTATTGACTCAACTTTTGGACATTGAATTACTAATTGAACTTCTCAAGTAAAATCTAATTTTATCAGGATTAGATCTTGTATAGTCCATAGCTAAAAGAGGTCCCTCTTCTCACAATAATATGATATACTTTATTTTGGACATAATTTTTACTACTAATAATTTAATTATTTTATTAATTAATTATTTAAAATAACATTTAATAGTATAAAAATATAATAAATTAATATATTTAATATTTTTTATAAAATTTATGAAGTTATGGTGATAGGATACTTCTTTTCAATTAATTGTGACAAATATTTAGTTTTTAGTATTTTCAAAAGTACATCTTCTATTAAAATTCATATTTATATGTATAATTGCAAACAAACTTTATTAAGAAAATATATTTTATAAAATCTATAGAAACATAAATAAAATTAATATGATTAAAGGATGAATAGAGTCTCCCATTCTAGTGTGCTCTCATAATAGGAAACTAAATTTCTCATTTCCTCACAAGCCATATAAAAATAAGGACACATATATATCATTATTTACATGTTACATCTTATCATCAATTTTGACATACAAGGAGGGGATTTTCAAGACCTTGACTATTAGAGAATTAAATATTTCATATTGTGGACAATGATTTTGGATTTCCCACACTGCTTTAGCTCCTTCTAGGGTTTTTCACCTAAAAGGAGAAAGGAATGGGGTCCAAAATGCAAATGTCTACACTCAAGATTAATGTAAATGGGATGTAATGTGTCTATCTAGGATTTCCTAATGCAAAAAACTAATAAAATGAGTGACTTATTAATGTAAAACCTATGGAATACATAGTGCTAGAAAACACAATGTGATATGCAAAAATGCTTAAAAATGCAAGTAAATGATGAAATAACTGAACCGAACTTGAGAGGTACACCTAGAATCTGAAATATGATGTGGAGACATTTTGGAATCCTAAAAAATTGACTAAAAATGTTGACTGAGACATTTACGCCAAGTTGGGCGAATTAGTCCCAGTTTTGAGAAAACTTACTAGAACAAGAATTTGCCAAATGGGTTTCCAAAAATGCAGAAACCACTTTTTAGGCCTGGTAGTGGGACTAATCTACCACTATTGGAAAATTAGTCCACTTCTGAATTTCTAACAATTCAAAAGTGGAAATAGAAGCCCTCAGTCTACACTTCGGTTCCTGACAGGTGCCCGCTTCTAAAACTCTAATTTTTGGGCCTTAAAGTGACTTTTTGTTGATATTTTTTCTTTGCAATCAAGGAGAGGTCTTCAAAAACTTTGCAAACTATTATTCAATGGCCTTCAAACATTCAATGTACCTAAATCTACAAACACACAATAAAAGAGAAAGAAATGGTGAATATTAGGGCATGGGTTTGCCTTAGTCAAACCCCTTTTAGGTAATTGAACCAAAATGAAGAAACAAAGTAATGAAGCATAAATTACCTTGCCATGATGATTGATCTTGATTTTCTATAGAAATTTAGTTAAAGAATATGCCCTTGAATGTCTTAGGAAGCTATATTGATGTCTTGGAATGATGAAACCCTAGCTTGCTTGAGAAGAATGATGAAGATAAATGATGGAAGGAGTGAATGAATTAGGTCAAATGAGAGGGAAAACCCTATATTTATACACAATTATTCCATAATTCTCAAAAATACCTCATCGCAGGCTGACCTTAGGTCTTAAGGAATAAAAACCCGAAATGAATTTAAATTTATTTTGACTTTTGAGCCAAATGGGACTAAGTAGCCACCAATGGAAACTTATTCCACTTGGGAATTTTTAAGTGGATGTTGGGAATTGTGATCATTTAAATAATTTTTATTGGGTTCTTCTTCAACAAGACACTTAAGTAAGGTCTATAAGTGTATAAAGGGGCCATTTAAAGCATAAGAAAGGTGTAAATATTGATGACAAGCCTAGGAAAGTGTGATTTAAGTTTGTTACAAGACTTTACAACACTTTGAAATAGGTCTTGGTAAGGTTATGTAGGTGAATTATGATATTATGGTCCTAGAAAAGTGTGAAGATGTGTTACAACACCTTTAAACACCATCAATAAATGCATTTTATTTAATTCGCAAGGGCTCAAGACCTAATGTGGATGAGTAAAACACCTCACAACACCAAATCAAGGCCTCATGAAGTCCAATTTGTCATCAATTATTCCCATATCAAGAAAAGTATACACTTTTTGGTGACACACATATTAGCATTTTGAGTAACACTTTAGGGATCTTAGCCATGGCATATGATTTAAACAAGATGGGGTCTTATAAAACTATCCAATTTAGCACCTCAAAAATTTAATATCAATTCCCTTATCAAATAAATAACATTAAATAAGTAAATAAAATATTTTTGATCTCAAAATCTCAAGTGTATCAAATCTAAAACTAATATTTTATTTCAAACCTTCAATATGAATAAAAATATGAAAATGCAATTATGTTTACAAACATTCATGTATTTTTTTGTTGATAAAATATAACCAAAAGAACTACACACACATGCAATATATTCAACATAAAAAAGGTATTCCTTTCTACTCAAATATCATGGCTTCAACAAAAACCAAATCTATACAACTACAACATAAAAAAAGTCATAAATTTATCCTCATTCAAATAACTAGGAAATTGGCTTGACAATTTTAGGCTTTCATGTCTTCTTTATCTAGCTAGATGATTCCTACAATTTTTTAATTCCTCATATAATTTTTTTCCTCTTATTTTCTATCTTGTATGGATTCTTTGAAAACATATAAATTTTCTCTTCCAACAAAATGAATGGTATTTCTTTTACTATCTATAAATACTTCAAAAGCCCACAAATGAACATCCAACTTTTCTTTTCATCTTTGAACTCCTTGGTGTTGTAAATGCCTCTTGAAAATGAATAAAACTAACAACCATGCAGTTTCCTTTATCCTTTCCAAGTATTCAACTTGGGAAGTGAAAACTCACTATCCATTATTATAAAATAAATGTTTTTTCCTCTTTTATAAGTGTTAAACTTGTTATCCTTGAATCTAGTTGTGCTTGATTCATAGGATAACCCCCTACGAAACTTGTCCATTTCATAAGCTCCTGCACTTTAAGAATGCAAAATGAGGTGAATTTCAATTTTCTCTTATGCATAGTCCTACGCTTTCAGTTGTCCCCTCGTGCACTTGTCTTTCATTGTTTATCAAAAAGCTTCAAAATGAATATTTTGTTGATTTTCGTTTTTTAGGAGTTAGAAATTTATTTTCCCATGTAAGGGCATTGTTTTTATGTGCCCCTACATGAGAAGCTTAGAAAAATTTTAAATTTGTAATGGTGCTATTTTTTTATCACTTCTACACATCTTAAGTTTTTTGCAGATGTAGGAGCAGGATTTTTCAACGTCGCTACATCTGTGCATGTTTTTGAATTTGTACGAGTGGTGATTTTCACAACCTATGCATTTCCCTCCTTTGCAAACATGAATTTAATTAACATTCAATTCATTAATGAAGTTTCATTTAATGGCTTTTTAATAGGCTTTAAAAGTTGGTTCTTTCTCATTTTATGGTCATTTTGTTTGTATGAACCTTCTGATTACATCATCATGTGGATTTGGTGATAATCTCCTGATGGATTTTGTTTGATCAATTTTTAACATTGGTTTGTTTTCGATGGGTATGTGCAGGATCATCATGGAAGAAATAGGCCCTTAAGTGGCAAAAAAATTAAAAAAATCAGAGTTAGGCAACTTGAAATAAAAATTTGAATAAGTTATTTATATTATTTCAAAAATATGTAAGAAGAGAATCTATAGAAAATTGAATGTAGTTTCTAAACTAGGTTTGTTTAAAAAAAAATCTATTTGGTGAAAATTTGAAATTTCAATGTAGTACTTAAATTTCGGGAAAAAAGAAGTAGGTGTCTTTGACCACCCTAACGACAATAAAATGATAATATTTTTATAAGATTTTAGATATAAGTAGAGGACTTGTGTCCGATGTGATGCATATTTTTTATAATTTTTTTCCAAGTAAATAATTAATTATGAATTTTTATTACAACTTTTAAAAAATAAAAAAACTCATATGTCCGACCACTAACTTGGTAAAAAATTCATGAAATTCAATGTTTTTTTTTAATCCTATAGTAAACAAAGCATAAAATGTGACACATGTTTTGGATTCAAAAAATGTGATACCATTTGAAAGCTATAGATGTTTTTCAATCAGTCTATCAATCAGGACTTTAGTTGTAATTTGAATAGAGAATAATAATTACTTATTAAATTCAAAGTAAAGCATAATTTATATTGATGGAAAGTTGAGAATCTCTTTTAAAAACCCTTTTTGTTTCATCAATTTTGGGTAAAAAAAATGTCTTTAGCCACATACCCATCATATTGCCACTTTTTGGCCCATCATGATCCTGCACATACCCCTACATGTTCTAGGTATGATAATGCATTTCATATTGTCTTTTTCATTTTCATTTGAGTTTGGTCTTCTGCATTCTTGTGATTAATCATTCTCCTTTCTCTGTAATTGAATTAGTTCTAATTATTTTTATCTTTTTAATTGTAAAACCCTAGTTTTACAAATTTTCCAAAGTCATTTTAGTTTTAGGGCTTAGTTATTTTCGCATTTGTCTTTTTCTGTTCATGTCTATAAACCCTTGTTGGAAAATGTAAGTTTTTTGAAGTTTTTATTTCTTTATCAATATGATTAGATATTTTTAAACTGTTTTGAGTTATTCCACCCACATAGAACCAATGTTTTTCTTTAAAAATTGCTTTGAAGAATTTGTTTTTTATTGTGGCCTAGCAATAAAATTCACTACTATCACACATGATATTTGTCTCTAAGATAGTGCAATTGATGCAAGAGCATCTAGTGGTGTAAGGGCAATCTTGCATCACTAAAAAATAGTTAAATTTCAAGTTTCTTGATTTTTAGATGTTTTTACATTTTTGAATACCCTTTTCATCATAATGAAATTCCCAATTTATGGTTTTTATTTTCTATTTTTGGGTTGAAAGATATTGTAGTTTTAGTTTCCTAGATTTGAACCTAAAAATCTTCTGAGTTAGATTTGAGGCACTTAGAATTCCTGGATCAGCCCCAAAACTTGCCGAAATTGGCATCGCAAATTTTGAGCACGTTATTGACTTCAAGACCTTTCCAACGATTTGAACAGTTCATGAATCGGAGTCCCAAATCAAAAGTTATGGCCCCGGGAAGTTGGCGCACTTTCTAGAAGATACAATTGCAAATGTTTTGAAATTTGAACTTCAAGTTGTAATTTTTTGGCACCAAACCGCCTAAACTCAAATTTGAATGATTTTTTGGCTCCAAACTAAAGAGGAGCTCTATTTATGGGCGGGTTTCTAATTTTTGGGTAACTTTTTGGGGACAAGCTCACATATTGTGAAAGGGTGATTCTGTAGCTTTTTGTACCTTGCATGTATTATAGAACTTGGGGATATGAAATCCTTTGCATGTAAGAAGCTCCATTTTCTGAATAATAAAATTATTCTCTTATTTGTGGGTTATTTTCTGAGTCTCAGGCTGCGCCCTCAACAAGTGGTATTAGAGTGGGTTTTCTTGAGTGTGTGGACAGATCGCCGATCGTGAGCAGTTCGCACCAGGACTGTGGTTGTGGGTCGAGGTCAAGAAAGATGCCTCCAAGAGTGATGCCTGGTAGGCATGGCAGTGCCAGAGGTGGTCTAGGCAGTAGAAATGCTGGTGGAAGAGATGCACTGGCAGCCCTCCAAAGACAGATTAATGCGTTACAAGTGTAGTTGAGAAGAGGGTTAAACCCGAGGGAGGAAAGTGAGGATGAAGGAGAGGAAGAAGGTTCAACTGTAGAAGAGGAAGAAGAAGCAATTGCTCAAGACCAAATGTAGATAATAAGGGCCATTTCGAAGATCGGGAAAAGACCCAGAGCAGAAATCTCCAGTTATTCCAGAAGTCTGAACCTGGAAGAGTTGATCGACTAGATTAACAAGCTAGAAGAATATTTTGAGTATGAGGAAATAGAGGACCTAGATCGGGTTAAGTTTGCAAAAATGAAGCTAAAGGGCCATGCCAGTATTTGGTGGAAAGAGGTCCAGTTGGAAAGAAATCGAAGAGGAAAAGGAAATATCACTAGATGAGATCGCATGGTAGAGAAACTGAAGAAGCAGTTCATACTAGTGGACTACGAGTTAGATTTGTTAAAGAAATTGCAAGGGTTGAAGCAAGGAAGCAGATCTGTGAAAGAATATACTAAATATTTTCACAAGATAATCATCAGAACGGGCCACATAGAGGCCAATAAGGAGAAGGTAGCGCGATATCTTAATGGGTTACGACCGAGCATTCAGGAGGAGTTCAGCCTAGTCAGAATGACTACCATTAGGGATGTGTATTAGTTTGCTCTGAAGGTGGAAGAGAAGCTAAAAAAAATATTTGATGGCAAGCAAAAACGATGAGGAGGTCAAAGTGGAAGGGGTAGTGGAAGACCTTCAGGAAGCCAAAATGATGATGAAAAAAAAGTGAAGATGTGGGTACCGGAAGTCAAAGGAATGACAACTTCCTCCACCCTCGTGATCAAAATAGTGGTGATCAAAGAGGTAGATGATGAGGAAGATATGGACAAGGATCTAGAAGAGGTGGTTTCAAAGGAATGTGTTTCCAGTGTGGTGAAGAAGGGCATCGAGCCTATGAATGTCCACAACACCAAGGAAGGGCAGACAAAAGGCTAGAAGGTCGTGGAAGGGTTGCACATGTAGATGAGGAGGCCCAATCTGAACATTCAGATGATGTTGAAAGGGGAGAAGCCCTAGTGATTAGGAGAGCCCTAGTGACTAAGGAAAAGGAACCAGAACAGAGGAAGAATCTGTTTCACACAAGGTGCAAGTGTTAACAAAAATTTTGTGATGTCATTATTGACGGTGGGAGTACCAATAATTTGGTGTCAGAAGAGTTGGTCAAAAAGTTGAAGCTGAAGAGGGAAAGGTACCCGCATCCATATTGGATTGCCTTATTGCAGAAAGACCACAAAGTTTTGGTCAATGAGCAATGCCTAGTAAAGTTCAAGATCGGGAGCTACCATGATTAGGTACTCTGTGATATCATCCCCATGGATGCATGTCACATGTTGTTGGGGAGGTCGTGGCAGATCGATAGATGAGATATACATGATGGTCATGCAAACACTTATTCCTTGACAAAGGATGGGGTTTGTCACAAGTTGAAACCCCTGAAGGAGACTGAAGAAAAGGTATGTAGTAGAGCTATAATTTGTTATGTAGATGGAAGAAATTTTTTAGAAGGTATGTAGCATGAGCGTGTATGTTATGCATTGATTCCTAGAGTGAGTAAAGAGGATAGTGAGAAGGTTCCAGAAGAAGTTTTTGGGATGTTGGATGAGTTTCATGATATTGTTTCTGATAATGTACCTGAGGGTTTACCACCAATAAGGAAGATCAGTCATCAGATTGACTTGATTCCTGGAGCCAGTTTTCCAAATAAGGCAGCTCATAGAATGACTCAGCATAAAATGAGGAGTTGAACAGACAAGTTCAAGAGTTGTTGAGAAAGGGTTTGATACGGGAGAGTTTGAGTCCATGTGCAGACCTGCAGTACTAGCACCAAAGAAGGATGGGGAGTGGAGGATGTGTATAGATTCCTGAGCCATAAACAAGATAACAATCAAGTACGTGATTTCCCGCCAAGGATGAATGACCCGATGAACTGCTTTTGAGGAGCTCAAGATTACAAAGATTGATCCTAAGAGTGGATATCACTAGATCCTGATTCAGAGGGAGATGAATTGAAGACTTCCTTCAAGACCAAAGAGGGTCCAGACGAGGGTTAGTCATGCCTTTGGGCTAACCAATGCACCGAAACATTCACATGCTGCTCATGAACAAGGTAATCAAAGAATTTTTGGGAAGTTTTGTTATTGTGTATTTAGATGATATTTTGATTTTCAAGAAGACATTGGATGAGCATCGATGCATATTCGGAGAGCCTTTGAGAATTTAAGAGAAGAGAAACTGTTGATTAATCTGAAGAAGGGCAGTTTTGTGAAGAGGGAGTTACTGTACTTGGGGTTTGTTGTCTCAGCAGAAGGTCTCAAGATGGACCCAGAGAAGGTGAAGGCTATTCTCGAATGGCCTACCCCAAGAACTGCTACTGAGGTGAGATCTTTCCATGGTTTGGCTAGTTTTTATAGGAAGTTCAGTAGAAACTTCATTAGTATTTGTGGACCCCTGACTGAAACAATGAGAGGAGATAGAAAAGAATTCAAGTGGAGTATTAGAGCGGCAAAAGTTTTGAACTATTGAAGCAGAAGGTGATAGAGCAACCTATGCTAGCCCTCCCAGATTTCAACAAGGTGTTTCAGGTGGATTGTGATGCTAGTGGTTGTGCCATTGGAGCAGTGTTGAGCCAAGAAGGTAAGCCCATTTGCCTATTTCAGTGAAAAGTTAAATGATGCCAAGAGAAAGTATTTTGTATATGATCAGGAATTTTATGCAATAGTTCAAGCTTTAAAGAAATGGAGACATTATTTGTTGCTAAAGGAATTTGTTCTATATACTAATCATCAGGCCTTACAGTACCTAAATAGTCAGGGAAAATTAAATCAGAGGCATATGAAATGGGTAGAGTTTTTGCAGAGTTATACCTTTGTTTTGAAACATAGGAGTGGGAAGTCAAATAGGGTTGCAGATGCCTTAAGTAGGAGGCATACATTGATGACAAAGATGCAGATTGAAGTGGTTGGGTTCAATGAACTTAAGACACTATACGAAAAGATCCGATTTCGCAGAGGTTTGAAAGCTTGCAAGGAACCTGTTACAGTGGATAGGACAAGGTGGCTAGATTTCATAATCCAGGATGGCATGTTATTTAAGGGAAGTCAATTGTGTATCCCGAGGAGTTCCATGAGGGAGAACCTGATAAAGGAGAAGCATAGTGGAGGAATGGCAGGACATTTTGGTCGGGATAAGACCATTGCCATTATCAGCGAGCATTATTATTGGCCTCAGTTGTCACAAGATGTGAAGAAGTTTGTACAAAGTGTAGGATATGTCAGATGGCTAAAGGAGTGAGCTAGAATACAGGCTTATATCAGCCCTTACCTATACTAGAGAGGTCGTGGGAGGATATAAGTATGGACTTTGTTCTTGGTTTTCCAAGGACACAACGAGGGAATGATTCAGTCTTTGTGGTGGTTGATAGGTTTTCGAAGATGGAACATTTCATTCCATGTCAAAAGACCCATGATGCAGTCCACATTGCTGACTTATTCTTCAAAGAGGTGGTGAGGCTACATGGTCTGCCAAAGAGTATTGTTTCAGATCATGACACCAAATTTGTGGGGTACTTTTGGAGGACCTTGTGGAAGAAGCTGAAGACAAAGTTGAAGTTTAGTTCTGCACACCATCAACAAACAGATGGGTAGACATAGGTTGTTAACAGGAGTCTTTGTAACCTACTGAGATGTTTGGTAGGAGATAAACCCAAGGGATGGGACTTGATCTTACCCCAGGCAGAATTTTCTTACAACAATTCTTTCAACAGAAGCACTGGTAGATCACCATTCCAGATTATGTATGGAGGTAGCCCCAGAACAACTCCAAAATTGAGGAAAATGGACCAAGAGAAGAAAATAAGTGCTGAAGCTGAAGATTTTGTAGAACACATCAAGAATATACATGAGAAGGTACGAGAACACATTAATAAGATGAATATGCAATATAAGGCTAAGGCAGATTAGAAGAGGAGGTATAAGGAGTTTCAGATTGGTGATGAAGTGATGGTCCACTTGAGGAAAGAAAAGTTTCTAGTGGGAACATATAACAAATTGAAGATGAAGAAGTTTGGTCCCTATAAAATTTTGAAGAGGCATGATTCAAGGAATGCATATGAGGTAGAGTTGCCTGATGGAATCAACATTTCCCCTGTGTTCAACATTTTAGATTTGACACAGTATCATGAAGGTGGAACGGAGGAAGAACTAGCAATAGGGTAGTATGGCATTCCAGCACCTACTCAAAAAGGGAGGAGATTGAAGCAATCTTGGATAGTCGTGTGGGAAGGAGTACCGAAATAGGCGATGAAGAATATCTAGTGAAATGGAGAGGAAGGCCTGTGGAAGATTCATCCCGGGCTATCTAAGACAGTAATTGATAGGTTGGGTTTTCTCAACCATCCGATATGTGACGGTCACTTCTCAAATTACTCTGGGTGTCCGATGCAGGAGCATCCAATGGTGTACGGGCAATCTTGCATCACCCAAAATGGTTAAATTTTAAGTTTCTCAGTTTTTATATTTTTTACATTTTTGGATACCCTTTTTGTCATAATGAAATTCCCAATTTACGGTTTTTATTTTCTATTCCTGGGTTGAAAGATATTGCAGTTTTAGTTTCCTAGATTTGCACCTGAAAATCTTCCTAGTTAGATCTGAGGCACTTAGAGTTCTCGGATCGCCCTGAACTTGCCAAAATTGGTGTAGCAAATTTTGAGCACGCTATTGACTTTGAGACCTTTCCAAAGGTTCAAACAGTTCACTTAATCGAAGTCCCAAATCAAAAGTTATGGCCCCTGAAGTTGGGCGACTTTCTAGAAGATACAAATCAAAATGTTCTTTTGAAATTTGAACTTCAAGTTGTAATTTTTCGGGCCAAACCACCTAAACTCAAATTTGAATGATTTTTGGCTCCAAACTAAAGAGGAGCTCTATTTATGGGCAGGTTTCTAATTTTTGGGTAACTTTTTGGGGACAAGCTCGCATATTGCGAAAGGGTGATTTTGTAGCTTTCTGTAACTTGCATGTGTTGTAGAACTTGGGGATTTGAGATCCTATGCATATAAGAAGCTCCATTTTCTAAATAATAAAATTATTCTCTTGTTTGTGGGTTATTTTCTAAGTCTCGGGCTGCGCCCTCATCAGCAATAAATTGGTGATTTTTCCTATCGTTACACTTATCTACCTCGACTACCTTTGCATCAATGGAATCTTGCTAAGATGTAAGAGTGGACTATTTCACCACCCGAGCATGGAGTCCTCATTTGTAAATGTAATGGTGTTTAGTAATAGCACTATTACATTTTGCATTTCTACTTTCCCAAGTCTAGAATGTAGGGGTGGGAAAAATCACCACTCCTACAAACATAAGTTCCTTTCCTCAATGCATTGACAGTTATT
This sequence comes from Sequoia sempervirens, assembly GCA_007258455.2. NCBI lineage: Eukaryota > Viridiplantae > Streptophyta > Pinopsida > Cupressales > Cupressaceae > Sequoia > Sequoia sempervirens. The sequence continues at coordinate 199,232,878 of VDFB02252616.1, forward strand.
TTCACCACCTCTGCATATAAAGTGATTTACCCAAAGAATGCATAGGCGACAATTTTCACCACAAATGCACAAAAGTAAAATCTTCCGTAGATGTGCATAGGCATCAAAAATTCCTGCCTGTACATATGACTTACAATTTTCCCTAAAATGAAAAAGCGCTAAAAATCTCCACCAATACACAAAAGTACTTCCAAGCAAATGGTGTAAGAGTGCATTTTTTCAATGCCTGTGTAGGATGTGAATTTCCAATGGTGTAAGGGTGCTATTTTTTAGAAACCTTGCACAACAAACTAAAAATTTCACTAACACTCTGAATCCTTCAAAACTGCATTATGAACTCCATTTCTTCCACATTTCCTCAATTTTCCATGATGCATTACTCATATCTACTCACCCCAGAGTACTCACTTAGCTTTCCACCTTCCCTTGCTTCCATAGATGCATATTCTCCTAATTTTTGAAAATATTTGTTTCCTTGTAGTTATCCTCAATCTCTTGTCAAGTGTTCTTCAAAAGCATTCATTGAAGGTTTTCAGTGATCTCTTGGTGTGTTTAATGACAACAGAGGAGTCTCCTTCTTCAAACAAGAGAGACAGGATAAAGTACAAATATCAGGGTGCTATCCACCTACAATTGTCACATCCAAGATCAATGAGATCAAGGATACTAAGATCTGGCACCTTGACATGCTATGAATTTTTCAAGAGAACTAAAAAGAAACCCCTGGAAAAGAATTTGGAATCCAATGTTCATAGTAATATTAATCGAGTTGCCTATTTTCCAGTAGAGTCCCATTTTCCATAATTTGTTCTACAAATTGCCTCACACTATGTTAGAGATGAAAGAAGTGTTAAAGACTCTTCAAGAAAAATAATGATGAGATTGGATGCAGATTTCTTTCATGTGGTTTTCAAGGTCCCAACCATAGATAAGTATACAAATATATCTATTCAATGTGCTCAAGAGGCTTATGACAAGGATAAAAATTAATCCAAGTAGTTGATCAACATAAAATGATTGAAAACTCCAAGGCCTACGATTTCAAGATGACCTAAAAGTATTCTACGTAGTGACTTTGAGGAGGATGTCTATGATATGATCACTCTTTTAAATAGAGTGAAAGGATTACCAACCTCATAAATTTTTTAGGAATGGATATATGAGTCATCAAGATCATTGAGAAGAAGAAGACTCAAATTTATTAGGGTGCACAGATCAATGATGAAGTTCACAAACAACTTATCAATGTACATTCTACCCTAAATTTATATATGAACTCATATCTAGTGTATGTTGTTGCTGCTATGAGACAATATCCAAGTCTATCAACGAAAGGAAATAGAAGTTTTGTGCCAGTGTATAAGTTTTATCCTCAGATCACTTTAAGAGGCAACATCAAATATTTTGGAAGAGTGAACAATGCTTTCTTCGCTCCTTTGTTATTTATATTTGATCCATCCTTAGAAAAGAAAAGAGTATTTGATGATGCATGGAAGGTTGTAAATAAGTATGGATGTATTTTCTTGTAGTTTCCCACCTTTACATACTTGATGGTAGGATGCTACACAAGATGCCCCTATATGTTTCTAAGATATCCTTTTGATAGGTGGGTTTTAATGGAGTTATGCAAATAGCTTATAATCACAATGCATAAAGAACACCTCACCATCCATAGGCTAGGTAGTAGGTTTCCAATTTCTATTGGAAGATATTCAATTCAAAGTGTACACAAAACCAAAGCAATAGCCTAAAAAATGTAAATTATGACTATAAGAACATACAAATATAGACATGATTTTGACTATAGAGGCATAAAATATAAAATTAAAAAGAGTCACAGTCATGTTTACTACTTTGAAGACATGGGAAGAATGTAGGGATGAGGACAATATTAGGAAAATAAGTTTTAGTAGACTTACTATTGAACAAATCATTGATTTAGGCTTGACAGATCTTCCAAAAGACTTTAAAGATCTTGGAGATAGCTTAGATGCTTCATATGATGAAAATAGATAGCAAGTGAACCCTTTCCACTTATCCAATGATATAGAAAAGATAATACTTCCATTTTGAAGAGGCTTAATCCCATTTTGAATAACATAAGTGAATGGTTGCAAAGGTGAGGATTTCAGTTGAAACCTTTCAGGATAGAGTCTAAGGGTGAAGTGTCAGAAGGTGAAACCGGCCAACAACAAGAGATCTGAACCAAGCATAAAGTAGGTGTTGCTCCCTCTTCCTCATGAGGGCCAAAAATTACATTTACTTGTGGGAAGAGTACAATATAAGTTGTTGAAGAGGAGAAAAATACTGAAGAAGAGCAACCATCTAGAGAAACACAAGAACTTTAATCCAAGTGTTCTGAAGGAGAAGAAGGAGGTGAAAGTGAATAATTTGGAGAAGATGAACAATTAGAAGAAGATCAAGAAGAGGAGGAAGGTGGTGAGGAAGAGGAAATGCATGATGAAGAAATGTGGTTGTCTCCACAAGAGAACACCATTAAAGATCCTTCCCATACATCATTTCTTGTCATTTCCACAACACCTCACACTCCTATTCCCACTTCACCCCCACCTACAACAAGTTTGCATGCACTTAAAGTAACAATGATACCCCATTAGTGCATTAAAATCATTCTACTCCTTCTATGGGATCAATTTTGTAGAGTATTGATGTTACCTATGGTTCTCCATCATCAATTCCAAGTTTTTCTTCATTGTTATTTGACATTTCCTCACAAGTTGAGTTTGATCAGTTCATGAATTAAACATTGCTGAATACATTCAATTTGCAAACTCCTGGAGCAGTGATGACTGAGACAACAACAATTGTGACTATAACAGTTGTTTCTACAGATGCAACTGCTACACAAGAATTGAAAATGGGATCTAAATGTGATGTTTTCTCCCTTCCTCCATGGTTAGCTTCACAAGTGTCTAAATGGAAAAAGAAGGTGGTTTCTCAAGATGAACTAGATCTTGAGGAGATAACTCTTCTAAAACCCAAGGGGAAGAAAAAGGAAAAAAATCACTCTAGGTTGCACATGGATAAACCAAGGTAAAATATGTGGATATTAGAACTCCACCACTAGGTAAGAGTGAAGTTAGCATGGAAGATTATACCATCAAGAGGATAAAACTTGGGAAGATTACATAGGCAAGTGCTAAAGATGATGCTCAAGCATTCTTAACCACCTTGATGGAGAAGTTTGATAGGTTGGAAGAAACCAAGAACATGTACAAAGAAAAAGTTGAGAACTATGCTTTTGTATTGAGGAAAATTAATGGATCTTCAAAGAATGTGCAACCTATGACAATGATGAGTATTGAGGAATCAATTGTTCAAAAATTTGAAATGTATTATTCTAAAGGTAAAATTTTCTGAGTTTTTTAATAGAATAATGGGAAAAGGTTCACAACTCATAACCAATGCTGATGAAAGGATTAATCAAATATCTAAAATGAAGCTAAAGCTAGATAAAAAAAAAAGTACTCTTTCTATGGAGTAAAGAAATGGAATGCAGTCTTGAGTTTTGGTTGAAATTGAAGGAGACAAAATTGAGCAAGTTAGTGGAAGTTGGGGTTATTCTCAACAAATAAAAGTATGTGGAGATTAGAGAGTCCATCAAGAACCACATACAAGTCATCAAGACTCTCATCAAAGATCTACAATAGGTACAAGAGGATGTCAAAGGAAATCATATTATCATGGTGAACACAATTAAAGAGTTTCTGGGGAAACTTTTTGATGAAAATCATACATTCCTCCTAGCAAGTGAGATTGTCCAAATATTCAAAGAAGTTATTCAAAAGTAAGTGGAAGATGAAGCCTTTTTATTAACTTCAATGGACGCTTTAATGTGTGATGTATAGCTAACTTTGGACAATCTCAAGGCACATTTGGATAGGTGTAAGGAGATTTGTTCTGTTGCAAAGAAGTCTATTACAAAGGATCACACAATCATTGACTATATTGCTAGACCAGATGAGGCAATGATTTAGGAGATCATGAAGAGATATGAATATTTCCAAGCCAAAAGTAAGGAACCATAAATCTTCTTGCATTTCTAGAGAGAGTTTTTTATGCTTTCTTTATGCTTTATGTAAATAGGTCTTGACATTTTTACATGTGATTTTGCAAAATGTAATTACATGTAAAAATAGAGATGTTCTCCTAATTTCATGGAAATCACCCTTGAATAAGGAAAATAGTTAGTTAGGGTTACTCCTAGATTATCCCTCTTCTCTCATCTATAAATATGAGAGGGTTCTATTGTATTCAGGACCTTTTGTCTTATGCAAGGAAATGCTACTCATTTGTGAATCAATTTTGAAACTTTGAGTTCTTATTGTGAAACTATTTTCAAATTAGTAAAGAAGGCTAAATTGCATACCAAAATTTTTGTTGGATCAATTTCAATGAATGTGAATGTTCTTATTTCATTCTCATAAGTTTATCTTATTATTAGGTTTGATTCACAATGTTTTATAAATTGAGATTGAAAGGCTCTCAAGATAATTTATGTAGACTTTGTGTTGTACTTTTTGCTTGGAATTACAAAATTGCCGATAATATTGACCATGGGTGATCTATAAGACTTTGTGCTTATAATTGTTCATTCCATTCATGAATCTATTTGTGAAGTATATTGAATACTTTGTTCTTAATTTACATTGTTGGTTACTTTATTGTAAAATTCATTGTTGAAAACTACAGAATGACTTTGTGCCTCTGTGAGCCTTCTTGTTACCTACCTTTTATCCTACTAGTACTCCCAGACTTTGCTTTGACAAGTTAGAAGTATTAGAAATTATTACTTAGGTTTTATTTAAATTTGTATCACATCAAGAAATAAAAACCATGAAACATTGTAAGCATATGCTTTGAAAAAATGAGAGAATCATGAATGTGACACACGCCCATATGATTAGTGTAGTGTACATATTGTGAAGTCTAGAATAGTTTACTTTAGTTTCAGTAAGTAGTAAGATGGGTGCCTCTCCTTTTTGAGAGGAGAGATTTTGTCTCACAATAATGATGGCTAACAATTAAGTTTTGTAATTTATAAAGAGATTACAAAATTTTCACCCAGTAAAACTTAATAAAATAAATATTTTTTTAACTTCATGAATCATTCTATTTTATGTGACACATCTCCTCAATAATCTATTTTGGGGGAATAATTAATTAAATTATGTATAATGGATCCCTTCATGTGATGTGATAATACCATAAGGCTAAAAAATAAGATTAGACATCATTTTCTACTTTTTTATTATCGAAGAAGAGGTTAAGTATTTGAAAAACTAAAATATTTTTAAAATAATTCAATAAATAATCCCAAAGCCACAACAACCTAATAAAAAAATACATGGACACATGCATATATGTATATATGTATATGTATATGTATATGTATATGTATATGTATATGTATATGTATATGTATATATGTATATGTATATGTATGTGGGTGATCCCACAATAGTGGTTTATAATTTTTGGCCAAATTGGACACTAAAATTATTATTTTTAACTAAATCTTCACATTCGGGCACCTATTGCTGCTAAACCGTGAGGAATTTGAAGATGATGCAAACTAGAGTCTACTTTTGGAATCGGATTGTACTTTTTTGGAATTCAAATTTTTGGAATTGGATTGTACTTTTTTTCCATCTCCCATGAAAACTAGCATTTTCAATAAAACATCATTTTTAAAAAGTGACGCACACTGTATAACGTATAACTTTTTTTCCGTGAAGGATAAAATTCAAATTCTTTTTGAATTTAGATTTGTAACTCTGATTTCTAGTGCTTCCACTTGGTTAGATAGTTTTTATTATTTTTTTTCCTTAATCAAGTTTGAGTCAAACCAATTACAATTCAGACATAGCACAACCATATAACATATAAATTTTTTTTCTATATCTCAAAATTCAAATTTTTTTTTTGTTAGATCAAGGACTTCAATATCTGGTGCTCTTTATTTTTATTATTTTTTGATAATCTTATTTTTCCACATGTGCAAATAAAGACCTTCATTTTTTGAAAAAAAACTATGTTTAATAAAACTAAAAAAACAAATACCATAATAAAATGAAACGTATTAAAATTATATTCATTAGATAGCTTGTTCTGAGGACTTACCTGATTCCAGTTGGGTTTGTGAATATTCCTCCATTTTCATCCTCAACCTAAGCTCCAAAGTGCACAAATTTAGGTTTTTTGACTCAAGGGGGGGATGAGGGATAAGGGGGGTTTGTACGAACCCCTAGGGGTTCACTCGAACTAGGGTTCATTCGAACCCCTCCAAAGGGGTTCACTCGAACCCCTTTGCTATGCATTATTTTTAGGTTTTTGGCAATCAAAATTGAAAGGGGTTCAATTGAACCCTAGTTTGGGAAAACTTCTAATGGGCTCGCTCAAACCTATAGGTTCATACGAACCCCCAAAATCACATTTTTTGCTTTGGGGTCATTTTTTGTGAGTTTTCCTCCCTCGCTTGAATTTTAAACCACTATTGTGGCTTCACCCATGTTTATATGTATGTATATATGTGTTACCATAGTTTTGAACATCCTTCTATAAACTATGTATTTTTTTGCAAATATGCCTTATGATAAAGTTTTAGCTTCTTGTTTAGTTTCTAGAACCTTGTCGGGTCCCAACTCCCACCAAGGTTGTCATAACCTTCTTTTATCCCATTTCCTTCATAATTAATATTAATAGTGCTCTTCAGTTGGTTTGCTCATAGGTTCTCAAAATTTTGTTGGAACTTGAAGCATTTTTTGCAACATAAGAAAAAATGGATAAACAAAGAAGAAGTTCAATAAGTTTTTGGCCAAATTATCAAAGTTTTAAAACTTTGTATAGGTTTAAAAACCTCAATTAGGTTTTTATAAGGTTTTTAAAACATTCCTTTTATCTTATTTTATATTGTTCCCGACTCTAAAAAGTAAAAATTTGTTCTCGAAAGGTGATTGAAAAACTCTTAAGTGAAAATTTAGAATAGACATTTTAGAACTTTATGTAGGTTTTGAAACCTATGTTGGGCCCTAATAAGGATATCAAAACCATGACTAATCAATTATCTAAAAATACCTCATAGGTATTCTCATTTAAAATTTCTAAACATCAGAGCTTGGTGCAAGATGGGAAAGCTTACATGCACCAATTATTAAAGGCATCATTAATGTCCACCTGCTACTTTCAAGATTTTATTTTAGCTACATATATGGGAATTATATTTGTATACACCTAAAATCAGTCTTGACATTTAATTAATTAAATACTAGTTATTTAATTAATATTTCGACTACATATAAATAAATTATCAATTTATTTATATTGTTCATATTTTCTAATTCTCCAAATCTAAAATCATATTCTTCTAGTTTAATTAAATAAACAAATTTCATAAGTATGTTTTATTTAATTAAGTTTCACTAATCCCGGATTAGGAATTCAAGCACATGTCTACAAATTTTCATGCCACCTCACCAAGGTCACATGAAATTAAATGATTCTAATTTCTAAACTAGAATTATCTTCAACAAATTTTCAAACACATGGCTTATTCCTCACACACTTCTTTAACAAACTTTGAACACATGGTATTTCTCTCACACACTTGATTCTTCCATCCATTTGGCATGTTTTCTTTGGTCGAGATTCCTCCATCCATTTGGCATGTTGTCTTTGGTCAAGGGGACACCTTGATTCTCTTCATCTCCACCATTCATCCCTCGTGTTTGAATCTGGATCATCAATCGTTGCCATCTCACAAGATGCTTGGAAAATCCTATAAATACAACACTTTGCCATTTTGTTTTGCATCCACATTTGAGTAGAGTTATCATGCATGAATATTTTTTGAGCATTGGAGCATTTTGGAGTCTTATAGTTACATTTCATATCATGTTTTGTTTTGAAGTTACATCCTAGAATCATACTTTGCTTTATAGTTGCATTTTATACTATTCTTTTCTTTATAGTTGCATTTTATACTAGCATATTCATAGTTAGTATTTGAGCATATGCAAAATTATCTTAGCTTCATATCATATCATTTAATTTGTATAATTTAACGACATTACCCATTCATCATAATCTCCATCATAGCTTTCATCACATAGTTTCATATAGGAACTTAATTGGATTGCATGTTGAATAGCATCTTGTTTTTCAAGTTGTCATTTTAACAACCATAGTGCACATCTAAAATCTGAAAGCCAATATGGTTTAATAAATCCTTGAGAATAGAGAAAAATGGAACATTTTTAAAGATTTGTTTTGCTACAATTTAGAGTAGTTTATTTGATTCAAATCTTTACTATAATATGTCTTATTGGTGTTTGTGTTGATTTACTAACTCTTTGACATTCACACACACACGAAATTGCACCCACCATGGGGTGCAATCCCATTTTTAACAATTTTCTGGAAAAAATTTTGTAAACAGGATGGATGTGACGTTTTAGCACAATCATGAGTTCTTTCAGTGCATACGGCTTTTGTTTTGGTGCATTCAAGGAATCTTCTAGTGCATTCAGTGTTTGTTTTGGGGCATTCAACATTTCTTTCGGCGCATCCAGGCAACATTTTAGCACATACAAGGAGTGTTTTAGCACATTCAGTCTTTTCTTTAGTGCATTTAGTATCTATTATAGCACATTGATCAGTTCTTTTAGTGCATTCAATATCTATTTTAGCACATTGGTTAGTTCTTGTAGCATATTGATGTTTTAGTGCAGGGAATGACTATTTTAGTGCATTAGGTTAAAATTTCAAAATTCGAGAAATAATTTGTGTTTTTTGCTTATAGGTACTTTTATACATTGGACAAAGAAAAATTTATCAAACTACTGATGATTTATGTAGGGGTTAGAGTTATTTAAATACTTTCTTTTGCTTAAAATAGGCATCTAGCTTAATTAAGAAGGATAAAGAATACAATGTTTTTTGTGTTTGATGAATGGTAGGCATATTCTCTCCCTTTAACTAGGTGACCAAAATGCCATACACATTCAATTCTTTTTATCCTTAGAGGGCCTACCCTGTGGAAAAAATTAATCACCCAAGGGAACAACCCAACTGGTAACACGCTAAAGCCAAGCGACTTCCAATCAGGATATAAATGTGGGTACTTGGGGAAAGTTCAAGTATCACAAGGCTTGTTCCGACAAGAAGGGAAACAATGGTCTCTTGCCACATGGATGATCCACCATGAATGAAATTCCTATACTGAAACCCTTTGTTGTAGCAAGGCCAAAATCCTTATTCTATTTGTTGGTGCAAGAACGGTTGTTCTGAAGTCATCCCACAATTTTTGTGGCTTTTAGTAGAGATGAGAAATATGCCATGGGAGATTCATGGGTATTGATACTTGGCTGCCTCGTAGAAGTGAGTGTCATGGAGGGGAGCCAATGGGGTCGATCATCTAGTCATCCATTGTAAGTAACCGTAGCTGGAGTAAAATCCAAGTGGGAATTCAACAAATATATTCCTACATAGCCTAGGTTGTACATGCTTGATATGTCTTTACCAATGTGTTTTTGAACCAATTTCAAACAAAAATATCACATGTTGAAAGTGAAAAACCTTGATTCATAAAAAAGATTCATTGAAACAACCAAGTCTCTAACTGGAAAATCCTAAAAATCAAAAAAACTTCCAACAAACTTTGTCATTTTTCCAGTTCAATGCATCTGTTGTATTTGCTAGTGCATTCGTGCAATCTTTTAGCACATCTTTCCTCTATTCTAGTGCATCCAGTCAATCTTTTAGCACATCTGAGAATTTTATAGCACATTTACCCTCTATTATAGCGCATCTAATCATTTTTCTAGTGTATTTACCCTCTGTTATAGTGCATTTAAGAATTTTTCTGGCACATCAACACTCTATTTTAATGCATTGGGGCAATCCTATAGCGCACCTATGCAAATTTTTGGCACATCTATCCTATGTTTTAGCACATCTGTCAAATATTTTAGCACATCTGGGCCCTATTTTAGTGCATCCATTAAATACAAAAACCAGAGAGTTAAACTTGTCCCTTGTTTCAAAGTTTGAACCAAAATTTCAAAAACTTCTCAAGTCTAGAATCATTCCTTAATTACCTTAGAGCTAAAATTGTTAAAATTGACCTCTACAAGTGGAATTCTCCAACCTAAACCAATATCTAACATCTCAAAGTGCCAAAATCACCAAATTTTATCACATCTTTGATTATTAAGGCCAATTTCATCATCAGGATTTATCATCATTTCATCACGAAATGAAGCTATATAGTCAAATGAAACTTAGTCTCATTAGAATTTGTCATTCTATTTGACTTAGTTGTAATCCTTGGTAATCTTCCAAACATAGATCAAAGTTTAGTCAAAACTATAGCACTTGTATGCCTGTTCAAACTAGGTTACAAAAATAAAAACTCAAGGAAAAGGGACATGAAAATCAAAATATTGAAGATCCAAACCTTGGAACTCCAACCATTGAAACTCTAATCATTGAGACTCAAAACATCAAGACTTGGAATAGTGAAATCAAAAACACCATGGCGGAAGATGGAGAGACTCCTTTCCATGGACTCAACAACACTAAAGGGGAAGAAATAACTAAGGAAGATATCCAACATGCTGAGCAAGATCCCAACTTCCACAAATGCTTAGAAAATATTTTTGAAAGAAATGGGGAAAAGTACCTCCTTATGCTAGCTAAAAAAGGTGTCAAATTACCCAAAGAATTTGATGTGAATCAATTGAAAGAACCTCCAAAACAACCCAAAAAATAAACTGAACAAGTGGTTGCCCTAACTCACCAAATGAAGAACCTTCAAAAAAAAAATTGATATGAATAGAGGAACCTCAAAATGATACTTGATCAAAGAAATTTTTCCATATCCATTTGATCAAGGTATCCACATGATCCCCTTTCTAAAACATTGCAAATTCCAAAAATATGAAAAATACAATGGAAACACCGATTTAATAGATCATGTGAGGGAATATAGAACCATGAGTCTTGAATTTTCATATGAAGAAACATATTTAATGAGATTATTTCCATGAAGCCTAGGTGGCAAGTGTCTTGAATGGTTCTCCAAACTCACCCCACCAATTAACACCTTTGAAGAATTGGTCAACAAGTTCATCACCCAATATTCTTATAACATTAAACATGACATCACCATGAAAGATCTTTGTAACTTGAAACAAAAGAAGGGTGAATCTTTCCTTGTATTCTTGCAAAAATGGAGAAGGTAATTTGCATAATATTCTCATTTCGTACCTAAAAAAGAAAATATATAAATCTTTATTGACAACCTCAATGACGAGATGAGTTACAGATTGGAATTACAATGTCCATGTACATTCAAAAAATTGATTGAAAACAAAATTAAAATCAAAGAGGCTTTAGTCAAGAGAGGATTCATCAAAATTTACAATGACAATAATGCATAAAACTCCTCTAACAATTACAACAATGATAAACCAAAGTTTTGGCAACGAAAGAAGAACATGGGTAATAATGATGGTACAACTGAAAACCAAAATGCAAAACCTATATTCAGTTTGACAAGAGCTTCTACCAAGATTAATCAGAACAACAACCCACCCAACAACCAAAACAACAATCAAGGTAATGTTGGATCTATAATACCATCATATTAAACATCCTCAAATCGAAGAAGGTTCACACCTTTAAGACAATCATCAAAATCCCCATTGAAGGAACTTATCAAATCTAAGGTCATAACATTACTAGAGGAAAGAAATTGGGAGCCACAAGTCAAGCCTCCATGGTGGAATGATGCTCATTTTTGTTACTTTCATCGCAACAAAGGGAAAAAAACTAATGACTGCATGCAATTTAAGCACTTGATACAAGACTTAATGGACAATAAGATGATATTTGTAGAATGACCCCAAACAAATAGTGATCATGAGGCGTTCAAGAATGCTCTACCCAACTACGAAAAAGGGGAATCTTCTTCTTCAAATACCAAAGGAAAAAACATAAACTATGTCTATGACACCACCATTCTACATATTGAGGTGGTTGATGATCAAACCCATGAAAAATTAGATCTTATTGCATTTGATAACCCAACAAACAACAACACCATTCAGCATGAACAAAACATCATTGCAATTGAAAATCAACATCAAGATATCAACACTACCTCACATCAAATCAATGACCTTGTTCCCATAAATTTGTTCAACAACATCATTGCAGATGACAATCAAATCAATGTTATCACAACTAGAAAAGGACAAAACAATTAACCAATCAATGCAATCACACAAGGACAAGCCAAGGTAACATTGAAAGGAGCTACCCATTCCATGTCTAAAGCAACTATTGCTATCCCTACAACTCAGTATAACATCGTTGATTAGTTGTAGAAAATAACAGCCCAAATATCCATATTAGAACTTCTCAATATTTCACCCGCTCACAAGGAAATCTTGGAACAAGCTCTAGTCGCCACCATGGTACCAAATAATCTAGAGGTTTTCCAATTCTATACTATGGTGGTACATTTGATTACACCACAATGCTTATCATTTTCTGAACACAATGATGTATCTATCAATCATCCACACAATGTTTCCCTCCACATTGAGGTCTTGATCCACAAACACCATGTTAAATGTGTTATAATAAATGGAGGAGTTGGCTTAAATATCTATACTTTGAAACTTTCCCATGCACTAGGCTATTCATAAAATGATATTGATCCTAGAAGGAAAATCATAATAAAAGCATATGATGACAAGGAGAGATCTTCACAAGGGTTGATAGTGCTACCTATTCAAGTGGGACCAGTTGTCAGAGATATAGTATGCCAAGTGTTATATAAAGAGATAACATAATGCATACTCTTGGGAAGACCTTGGATTCATGACATGCAAGTAGTGCCATCCACATATCACTAGTGTTTGAAGTTCCCATTCAATGGGCAGGAAATCACTATTGTAGCTGACTCAAACAACACCCAATATTGTACCACACAACAAGGAAGCTCCAACTCATGGTTCATTAAATTATGGGAAACAACTAAATTCCTTGTCAAAGTGGGTTGAGAAAAAGGACCAATCATAGGATCAGATACTTTTGTACCACAGAATAGGGAAGATCCAACTCATGGTTCATCAAATGATGGGAAACAACTAAATTCCTTGTGAAAGTGGGTTGAGAAAAAGGACCAATCAAAGGATAAGGGTATCGGTGATTCCACTCCCTCAAGTAAAGAAAATACATCAAATTATTCTTCAAACCAGCCTAAGATAAAGGATCAATCAAAAGAAAAAAAATTCGGTAGTTCTACTACACAAGATCAGAAAAGTCAACTTGAGTCCTTATCGAAACTAATGGCCAAGATCTAATTGAAAGACAAAGGCATGGGGGAATACTCATTCAAGCAATCCTTATGTTTATCACAACTTTCCTCTTCTCCTAAATCACATGGGAAGCCATCAACATCTAGACAAAAATCATCACAACCCACCAAACTATTTGATGGAACCTTTGTGAGAGCAAGAACATTACTAGATGAGTCAGATGATAAAGAGGTTTTAAACTGGTTATATAAAGATGAAGAATCATCACAAGCATCCACCTCAAGTGTACAAACAGACCAGTATGGAAAAGAAAAGACAATCTTGGAAAAGATAGGATACGAGGGTAAAGGTCCTATTAGTAAAAGTAAAGAAGGCATCATATAACCAATACAACCTATTACAATGCAAGCCAAGGATAAAACAAGATTGGGGTATAGAGAAGAATCAAGAGAAGAAAGTAGATAACAAGTTGTTGAAATAATTCTACAAATACAAGCTAGTGATGATCATGAAACTGATTCAAATGAATATGAGTGGAATTCACTATCTGAAGAGTTTTGTCATGATAAGGAAATTGATGTGGTGCAAAAGTATACACCCATACATGAGGAGGGTCAAAGTTCAAGTTACAAACCACTTGAAATAGGATCACAACATATTGATGACTCCAGTGAAGATGATTAGACTTGGAACAAAAAAAAAAATCAGATGAGAGTTACCTTATAGACACTAACTTCGCTATTGGACAATCTGAAGAAATTACCATTGAGACCCTTACTACATTTGATCTTAGCCAATCTAACGAATCCTTACCCCTAGTAAATCCTGAACTCGTAGATTGGGATCAAACCGAGTCATCTGATATCCCCATCTTTTCAAATGATGAGGCCATTGTCAACTTCCTTTGTTCTGCCAATCCCAAAACATATTACACCATTGAACATCGTAACGAAGCTTCCAACTAGGAGAGTATCAAATTTTCTAGCTGCAAAATGAATAATATAGGGAATGTATCTGATAGTGAAAACCATTCAATGGTAGTATCAGATCTAGAAAAAGTAAAAATAAAGAGCATATCCAATGGTGAAAACTTCTCTAAGGTGCTAAAGGATGGAAGATTTGACACACTCCCCAAACACTTTCAAGAATGATCTAACGTATTGATTGAACCCACCTAGTCTATCAATATTGGCAATGAAGAAACAGTAAAGATTGTCCATCTAGCAGAATGCTTGATAGATCAAGAAAAACTGAACTTTATCAAATTATTCACAAAAAGACAAGTCAATTTTGATTGGTCATATGTCAACATACTAGGGATTGTTCCATAACTCATCATGCATCACTTATCATTACCAGTAGGGGTAAAACTAGTCAAGCAAAAGTTAAGGAAAATGCATCCACATATTGCCATATTGGTAAAGGTAGAACTAAAGAAGTTATTGGATGTTGGATTCATTAAACTAATCAAATATGTCAATTAGATATCCTACATCGTACTTGCTTCAAAACAAGACAAGAGCATCAGGATATGCACATATTTTAGGGATCTCAACAAGGCTTGCCCAAAAGATGACTTCTCCTACCCACTATTGACATCATTTTGGACCTAATAGTAGGTCATGGCATGTTGTCACTCATGGATGGTTTTTATAGCTATAATCAAATCAAAATTGCAATTGAAGATCAAGATAAGACATCCTTCACATGTCTGTCGGGAACCTTTTGTTGGAACATCATGCCATTTGGGTTGAAGAACACAGGAGCAACTTATCAGCAGGATATGATGACAATATTTCATGATATGATGCATACCTTCATGGAAGACTATGTGGATGATATGTTATCCAAATCATACACTAGAGAAGGACACCTAGAGATCCTATATAAAATATTCACAAGGTCGGAAAAGTTCAATGTATGACTAAACCCAAAGAAATGTGTTTTTGGGGTGACTTCAACCAAACTCTTGGGATATATGGTTTAAGGAAAGGGCATTGAGGTAGATCCTGCAAAGGTTAAAGCCATCATAGAGATGCCACCACCCAAGAACATCAGTCAACTATGATCTCTACAAGGGAGATTCTAATCAATCTGAAGATTTATCTCACAACTGAGAGAGAAGACCCATCCGTTCACTCAATTACTACACAAGAATGTATCTTACCGATGGGATGAGAAATGTGAAGGGGCCTTCAACTAATTTAAAATATATAATTTCCACCTATATTAATACCACTAGTATAAGGAAAGCCACTTTTATTGTATATAGCAACAACTAAGATATCATTGGGAGCCTTGTTAGCACAAGAGGATTCAACAAGAAAAGAAATGGAAATCTATTATATCAGCAGAACCTTAAATGGCTATGAGATCAATTATACCCTCATTGAAAAGGCTTGTCTAGAAATAGTGTTTACTACCCAACAATTACAACACTACATGCTATCTCATACCATCAAGTTAATAGCTAAGATAGATCCAATGAAATACCTTCTTAGCAAAGCTAATCTAACTGAAAGACTAGCTAAGTGGGTCATGGTGCTGAGTGAATTTGACATCCAATATGACGATAGGAAGGAAATCAAAGGACAAGAAATTGTAGATTAGTTACTTGAAGCACCATTGCAAGACAATCATCCAATGAACATTGAGTTTCCAGATTCTGATGTCTTAATAGTGTCCACACAACAATGGGTCTTGTACTTTGATGGCTCTTATACACAACATGGATCAGGAGCCAATTTTTTTTTTTTATCTCATCACAATGACATACCATTCCCAGATCCTATAGACTGATGTTTCCTTGCACCAACACAGTCGAATACAAAGCATTTATCATTAGAATCAAAGTAGCAGTCGAATGGAAGATCACAAAGTTAAATGTCTATGGGGATTCACAACTATTCATTAATTAGGTAAATGATGATTATCAAAAAAAGGACGACAAGATGATGCCTTATAAAAGAATGGTTGATGACTTCAAAAACTACTTTGTGGAAATAAAATTTGAACAGATTCCTAGAAGTGACAACAAAGTTGTTGATGCCATGGTGACCATTGCTTCTCTCTTGTAGATTCTGGAGAAACAAGCTCATTACAATTTCATGGTGGAATAATTGTTCAACCCATCCTATGACAACCCTGAATCGCAAGTTATCTACCATCTAGCTAAGGCTGACACTTCCATCTATGGGAAAATTTATACTTACCTAAAAGACAATACCCTCCCTTCCGATAGATCCCACAATCAAAAACAAAAATTCATTTGTCAAGCTACCTGACATGCCCTTATCGTGAATGTCCTTTATCATCGAGGTCTTGACATAACTCTCCTCTGATATCTAGAATGTGACAAGTCTGAAATGGCTTTATGGGAAGTACATGAAGGTGTTTATGGAACTCATTCAATTGGTTTAACCTTAGCCAAGAAACTCCTCCATTTGGGATATTACTAGCCGACTATGGAGAGGGATTCTTTTCAATTCATCAAGAAATGCCAAAATTTCCAAATCCATGGCAATCTCATCCATGCATCAATGCAAGAACTTCAACCTTTTGCGTCAGCATGGTCCTTTTTTTAGTGGGGACTAGATCTCGTAGGGAAAAATCATCCATCTTCATCAAATGGACACAATTTCATTATCACAGCAACATATTATTTCATGAAGTGGATTGAAGCTTTTCCCCTAACCACCATCATAGGAAAACAAGTCTCATCATTTGTACTGAACTACATCATTTGTCGGTATGGCATCCATCAATCCATTATCACTGATAATGATAGACCTTTTAAGAATCAAGATGTTGAAGAACTTTGTGAGAGGTTTCACATCTAGCATTAGTTTTCTACACCATACTATCCTCAAGGAAACGACCAAGCAAAGGCCTCAAACAAGACTATCCTGAAAATCTTGAAGAAAACCGTCAATGATGTTGGATGTGACTAGCATGTTAAACTGAACCCTACTTTATGGGCATATAGAACCAACATCCACACTCCAATAGGAGTTACACCCTATGCTCTAGTCTATGGATCAAAATCCATTCTACCTATTGAGGTTGAACTACCATCACTCAATGTGTCACTCAAAGGGATCATTTTAGATGAGGATTATAGAGTGTCTAGATTACAAAAATTGGAAATCTTGGATGAGAATCATCAACATGTAGTGGATCACCTAAAAGCATATCAACAGAGGATATCTAGAAGCTATAATCATAGAGTGAAACCTAGAACATTTCAGGTTCGTGACTTAGTCCTAAAAGGGAATCCCTATAATCAATAAGATCGATAGAAGAAGGGGAAATTTGAACCAAACTGGCTAGGTCCCTTTGTCATTGTCTTAGTCTTTAGATGAGGAGCATAACAGTTGTCCAAACTAGAAGGATATTTGTTTGATGAACCCCTCAATAGCTTTCATCTCAAGAAATTTTATACTTGAATCATCCAGTGCATCAGAAAAGGTCTTGGAAAAAATTAAAAAAATTAGAAAATGTCCTGAAAAAATGGTTGCCCTGATGAAAAACTAGAAAATAGGATCTTAGTAAAAACAAAAAAAAGGAAAAAAAAATCAAAAAGAGAAAAAGAGAAAAATAAGTGAAAAATAAGTGAAAAATAAAAAAAATATGAAAAAGTGTAATAAAAGCTAGTGAAAACCTAGCAACAAACACTATTTGAGCATGTCGTCCATTCACTTTCACCATTTTCTTTCACCATCTATTTACCTATCATCGCAAAGCCTGATGTACATATCCTCTCATCATGGTTGTGTCTCATTGTAGACTAGGGGGAAAATCCTGGACCCACTAGGGGTAAATAAACTTTGAGTTTGAACCAACAGACAAACAGTAATAGGGAAAACACAACAAACATGATCATAGTGCAACCAAACATTGAACATCAAACACCATCAGAAACACATCAACCATCCAAATTCAAAACAACCAAATCAATCAAACCAAAAAAATGCTTCAAAAGGATGATGTTCCTTCTGAATCATGGGTTTATCACGTCAAACACAAATGTTCAGTTGTTGTACTTTTATTTTCAAGCTATCATATCTATGGAGCACCTTGATGATGTATTGAATTAGAGGAGCCACGAAAGAGTATGATTTTTCTTTGTTTGTTATTTGTGATTTGATCATTATTATTGTGCAAATTGTCATAGGACGTGCTCTACAAAGTATCACTAATGACATTCCGAATTTGCATAGGAAAATGGTTAACTCTTGTTTGTTTATGCAAGAAATACTCAGGTCATCTTGGTTTAATTATACTTAGATTATTTTTTTAACTTGCACTATATAAAATCATGGAAGTAGTACTCAGGTCATCATGGTCTAAATATGCCATTCATGATTGTACTCACTTTCAACATTTTAAAGGCTCAATGATGATATAAAGCATGACAAATTGTTTGTTACAAATGACAACTTTTGAATATGAGATCTACATGGTTAGAGTAGATTGCATCCATGTTAGCTTCCATTTGTATCTAGAGGGTTTCTAAGGCTGCAACAATTTCACAATGATGTTATCTCTAACACTAATGGATTGAGTACACTTGACATTTAAAAAATACATCATTTTCATATAATTGCACATCAGTTGCATCATCATTTGCATATATAAAAATAAATGAAAAAAATCAGATCCCAGGTCTTTGGGAACCACTCCCTAATTTGTAGACTAGTCAATGGTTCCTATCATCAAAAAATCACAAATCAATACATCAATCAACAGACATTAATCAGTCAATCAACCAATCAAAATCAATCAAACTATCAATCTAATCAGCTCTGAGCATCAATCTCATGCTTGATTTCCATTGATTGATTTGATTAAATATCCTGAGCATCAATCTACCATTCAACCTCGCCTATCATGAGGTTTATCAAATCAATCAATGCACCTTGCCTATCATGAGGTTTACCAATCAAATTAACCTCTCCTATCATGATGTTTATCATATCAATTAATGCACCTTGCCTATCATGAGGTCCATCAATCAAATCAGCCTCACCTATCATGAGGTTCATTAATCAAATTAACCTCGCCTATCATGAGGTTTATCAAATCAATAGATGTGTCTCACCTATCATGAGGTCCATCAATCAAATCAATTTCACCTATCATGAGGTTAATCAATCAAATTAATCTCACCTATCATGAGGTTTATCAATCAATCAATGCATCTCACCTATCATGAGGTTCATCAATCAATTCAACCCCTCCTATCATGAGGTTTATCAGATTAATCAACCTATAATTGCTCCTCACCTATCATGAGGTCAATTATCATCATCCTATCATTGAATCTCACCTATCATGAGACCGATGGACATCTAACCTATCAACATCATCGATCATCATCAAATCATAGACTAACATGATCAAACATCATCGAAATCAAAGAGTCTCAGCAAGAAAAACATCAAATTTACCCAATGCACCAAAACAGTGCTCAAATGAGCTAAAAAAACCCTATGCGCTAGAGAAATTCATGAATGCGCTAAAACATACCTTCAATGCACCGAATTACTCTATGCCCCATAACATTTCACCAATACATCGGAACAGAGTACCAATGTGCCAAAATACTCAATGTGTTATTCCATTTAATCTATGAGCTAATCTAATTTCCCTATGTGCTAAAACAGTTCATGAATGTGCTACTTCGGGTCCCTTATGCGCTACTTTATCCTATGCGCTAATTCAATTAACCTATCCACTACTTCAGGTCCCTTATGTGGTACTTTATCCTATGTGCTACTTTGGGTCACCTATGCACTAGCCTATCCTATGCACTAAAACAAATATATGTATGTGCTACTTTGGCTTATCAATGCGCTAAAACATTTCAAAATTCAAATTCAAAACAAAACAAGTGGGAAAACAAATACACAAAATATGAGGCATTTTTTTGGGTACTCACCGAAGGTTTGTACACTGTTGGGAAGTTGTGCCGCCTGACTCACTCGAACTGGTGCATGTGGTAAGGGGTCATCATTCTGCTCCAATTTTTCTCAATCGCTCTCACTCACAAAGTTTTCAAATTGTAAGATGACAAATGAACTTTCTAATCAACTTTTTAACCTTTTAAAGGTTAATTAAGTGGCATTTTATGGGGTTGTTTTATTTTTATCTTTCGAAGGGGCCTTAATTAATCAGATCATCACCTAGTGGCTTTAATCTCATTTTTTTGGAGATAAATCATTTTTGAAACATAAAATTTTGAGATCATCATCAAATCATTGAAAAATCATCAAAATTTTCAAAAATTCCAAAAAATTCAAAAATTCACCGATTTATCTCCCGAGGGGGCATATATCCATCATCTAAAAATCGACGTCTTGGGCATCGATTTTTTTTCTTGGCATCGGTATCAAAATTTTCTTTGAAGCAACGTGTAAACACATTACTTCAAAGAGGGGAAAAAAGTATACATCTAAAATTGGTCATAACATTTAATTAATTAAATACTAGTTATTTAATTAATATTTCTACTACGTATAAATAAATTCTCAATTTATTTATATTTTTCATATTTTTTAATTCTCCAAATCTAAAATCATATTCTTCTAATTTAATTAAATAAACAAATTTCATAAGTTTGTTTTACATAATTTTCACTAATCCTAGATTAGGAATTCAAGCACATGTCTACAACCTTTTTATGCCACCTCACCAAGGTCCCATGAAATTAAATAATTCTAATTTCTAAATTATAATTATCTCAACAAATTTTGAAACACATGGCTTATTCCTCGCACATGTCTTCAACAAACTTTGAACACATGGTCTTTCTTTCACACACTTGATTATTCCATCCATTTGGCATGATGTCTTTGGTCAAGAGATTCCTTTATCCATTTGGCATGTTGTCTTTGGTCAAGGGGACACCTTCTTGATTCTTTTCATCTCCACCGTCCATCCCTCTTGTTTGAATCTAGACCATCAATCATTGCCACCTCACAAGATGCTTGGAAAAGCCTATTAATACAACCCTTTTCCATTGTATTTTTCATCCATATTTGAGTAGAGTTATCATATAGGAACATCATTTGAACATTGGAGAATTTTGGAGTCTTATTGTTACATTTCATATCATGTTTTGTTTTGAAGTTACATCTAGAATCACACTTTTCTTTATAGTTGCATTTTATACCATGCTTTTCGTTATAGTTGCATTTTAGATTAGCATATTCATAGTTAGTATAATTTGAGCATATGAAAAATCATCTTAGCTTCATATCATAGCATTTACATTGTATAATTTAACCACACTAGCCATTCATCATAATCTCCATCATAGCTTTCATCACATAGTTTCATAGAGGAACTTAATTGGCTTGCATGTTGAATAACATCTCATTTTAACAACCATAGTGCACATCTAAAATCTGAGAGCCAATATGGTTTAATAAATCCTTGAGAATAGAGAATGATGGAACATTTTTAAAGATTTGTTTTGCTGCAATTTAGAATAGTTTATTTGATTCAAATATTTACTATAATACATTTGATTGGTGTTTGTGTTGATTTACTAACTTTCCCACATTTCACACACATAATGCTAACTAAAGATCTCATTTTAATAATCATTTGGAGATGAATTCCACCATAGATGAAAGGGAGAAATTGTAAAGAAGCGTGAGGAATAGATTTCACAGCCCTTGAGTCTAATACACAGATATAATGGTTTTGTTATTAATCCTTAACTCATCATAGAATAATCTGAGGAAAAATTTGCTGAATTTGGGAGAATAGGATATTGATTGGGCAATTCGTATAAGTGAATATAATTATTTTTGGACACAAATTGTTTCTACACTTATTGAAACTTTATTCGCTATGAAATTTAAATATCCGGGCTACAAACATTTGTTGGGTTTATCAAGCACATTACCTAAAATTGGGGACACAAAATTAAGGCATATTAACCTAGAGAAATTTTGGGAAAAGATTGGGAAAGAAGATAGGTCCCCACTTACTCAACATTTGATAGAAATTATATTTCTACAAGTCACAACTTTTCTTGTAGTAATATAGTGAACTGTCTTACTCTTGGAATGTATTAATCATTATGACCCCTAGGCTAGAGAAGTCAAACCAAATGACAAAAAAAATGGTAGTAAATATCAATAGAGATACCTTCACTTCATGCCTAAAACTATGAGAGAGAGAAGCATATGTGTATTTTGATTTCACTTCCTCTTATCAACTTTTACAAGAAAATAAAGGCGAGTACATGAATGTTATTGTTCGAGAGTCATTTTTGTTGAATGTAAAAGAAAACAAAGAGGGGGTGAATTATTTATATATTAAAACATCAAAACCATCATTAACATTAAGATTTGCATTATTCCTTAAACCCTTTCCATACATTAATAGAATGTAAACATGAGAAACAATAATACAAACACATCCAAAAACATACAAACACCAAATTTTATGTAGAAAACCTAAGGGAAAAACCATAGTGAGGATTAAATTACAATATAAAGTAATTACAACACCAAATATAATAGGCTCACTACCAAATTAGAAAGAATAAGAAAGAATATTTTTACAATGAGAAATCTATCTCAGAGAAATAGAAAGATCCACAACTACTTCAGCAAAACATTTGCACTCTCTATAGAATGTAGACACCTTCTACTCACTACTTATGGTAGTCTTAGGGATTAAAGGTCACATTGTATTTCACACTTTTTAACTTCACATCTCAACACACATCACATCCATATCCTCCATCAACTCAACACTTATTTATACCATCTTCAACCTTGAAAACAATTGACAAGGTCGGCTATGCACCTCAAAAATGAAAATTTGAATTCGGTCAACACCAAAACATTCATGTAATGGAGAGGAATGAGGGAAGACCATAAAACACCTTAAATTGGACCCAAATACATATAAACAACCCATGCCATGCTTCCACAAATACTGAAGCATATTCACAATTAGTGTAAACACCCATGGTCGGTCTAACCTATGTTAACACCATTAAAAAATTAAGTACACACATCCTATGATCTAGAGATAACTTGAGGACCACAAATAATTTAGTAACATCTAGAATATTCCATCAAAAATATAAAATCCAACAACTCCTTCGCAACATCATACACCAAAATAACACATTCATTTTGCACAACCAATTGACCTTCGACACACTGCAACACCTGAATCCAACATTGAGGAACACCAAAGAACAAAAAAAATTAGATAAAGGATAGATATTATATATATAAGAACACCCTTAGATCCACAATACCAAAAAAAAAACTATAGATAAATGCAGAGCAAACCCATTTCTCTCAAACAACACTACTTTCACAATTCACACACTAATGAACACAACTTTCTCTGCACAATGATCCAACACCTAAAATTTTGGATATAACATATTTGAATAACTTTGCTCAACATATCTAAATTGCACAGATAGATATTTAACACAAAATAAATTCAAAGCAAAACTAGATCACTACTCTACTATACCAAACACCTCTCAGCCACACTATTTTCTCTTTTATTCAAATTTTCTCAAAAGCATTTGGAAACCAAACACCAAAAACACATTCACATCACCTAGAACAATTATATGACATCTCAACCACCCAAGAGGTTAAACACCACAAATCACTAGTACAAGCTTATGAAAGAAACACTTAAGGTTGACATGAGTGATACTACTAATGACAACATAATGCACCCAATCTAAGTATCATCACAGACTTCCAAAAATTTCTCCATAGATGTGTTGACATAAATGCAACAACCTATAACTATAAACATCAATGGCAACACACAAGCTGCTCATACTTCCAACAATATCCCCATTTTTCATTGATGGTGACACATGGAAAAACCATCAACAACCAAAAACAACAACAACAGTGATCCCTAACTCATATACTGCACATTATTTCATACTACTCCCTTACACTTTCTTTTTCTCCCCCTTCATAAGTTTTTTTAGTTATCCATCTCCCCCTTTGAAATCAATGGAAAGGGGTGGAACACTTGTATCACTCACCCTTTGATATCAATCACACATACTCTCTCTCCCCCAAAGGAAATACATATAAGGGACAACAACTACCTTTTATTTTTACTGCACTTTATTTCCCACAATCTTCTCATTTACAACACACTAGATCTATCAACAACAACTACTCATGTACAATACAATGACAACATTTACTCCCTCTAACTATAACAACCAACAATATTATTACCTTACCCCCTTGAGAGGTAGCCACCAAAATCAGTCCAAAAAAATAATGAATCTTGAGATCCAATGGAATGATGCATATTCTTATGAATCTAATAGAAATAAGGAAGGGCAATAACCCTAAACTTCTCCCAAAGATACTCAAAAGTATCCTTAGGAAGGATCTTCATGAAGATATTTGTAACTTGATCCTCAGTAGGCTTATACTCTAACTTCACCTCATTCTCCACAACCTTGTCTCTCAAAAAGTGATATTGGATTGAAATATTAATTTTCCTTGAATGCATTACCGGATTCTTTGAAATATTAATAGCACTTGTATTGTCACATAAGATAGAAATGGCTTCACCATATACCACTTTGATATCCTTCAAATTTTTCTTCATCCATAACAATGTATTCTACCTTTGCAGTAGATAATGATATTGAATCCTCCTTCTTTCTTAGGAAAGACACCAACCTACTTCCAAGAAATAATGCACCACCACTTGTACTTTTTATATCATCCACACAATCTACCCAATTTGCATCTATATAAGAATTCAAAGAGAAATTAGTATCCTTTGGATACCACAAACCATGTTCCAGAGTTCCCTATAGGTTTATGAATATCCTCTTCACTATTGTCACATGTGACTCTTTGGGATCTTCTTGAAATTTAGCCACAAGAAAAACTACATGCATGATATACATTCTAGTAGCAATTAGATATAGCAGTCCTCCAATCATTGATCTATACTTGCTTTGATCAGCCTTATGAGATTCATAATTCTTGCTCAATTTGCAACCAGTAGCCATAGGAGTACATATTGATTTAGATT
This sequence comes from Sequoia sempervirens, assembly GCA_007258455.2. NCBI lineage: Eukaryota > Viridiplantae > Streptophyta > Pinopsida > Cupressales > Cupressaceae > Sequoia > Sequoia sempervirens. The sequence continues at coordinate 199,258,299 of VDFB02252616.1, forward strand.
CTTCCATCCCAAACTTCTTCAACATTTCCTTGGCATACTTATATTGTGAAATGAAAATCCCTTTCTTTTTCTAAAAGATTTGAATTCCAAGAAAGAAATTCATCTCGCCAAACATAGACATCTCAAAATATTTCTACATTTCTTCTACAAATATCTTACACATTGCTTCATTAGCTCTAAAGATTATGTCATCAACATGTACACAACCACAATCAAGATTTGATCTTTTTCAACCTTAAAGTAAAGATCAGTATTTGTTGTATCTTTATTGAATCCTTATTGTAACAAATACCTATCAAATCTTGCATACCAAGCTCTAGGAGCTTTCTTGCATCCATATAATACTTTCTTCAATCTGCAAACCATATTAGGATCATTTGATAACTAAAAGCCTTTCGGTTGTTCAATGTAAACCTCTTCTGCCAACTCACCATTCAAGAATGTAGACTTCACATCAATCTAATAAACTTTGAAATCCTTGTGTGCTGCAAAATCCAAAAACATCTTAATAGCTTCCATTATTTCCACTGGAGAAAATATATCCTCAAAATCTATTCCTTCTACTTGTGAGTAACCTTTACACACAAGTCTTTCCTTGTTTCTTACCACTTATCCAAGTTCTCATTTAGTTTGTTCTAAAATACCCACTTAGTTCCAATCACATTCTTGTTTATTGGTCTTGGTACAAGTTCCCAAGTTTTATTATTCTCAATTTGTATTAAATCTTCCTCCATAGCCTTGATCTAACATTCATCTTTACATGCTTAAATTATTATTTTAGGTTGAACTTTGGAAAGAAAACATAGGTTTACTTTTTCTTCTATCATAGCATCCTTTCTTCTTGTCAATACACCTTTTCTTTTGTCACCAATAATCTAGTTTTCTAAATGATTCTTCTTCACATACGTAGGAGTTTTAGGGATATTTTCTTGAGCTTCTTCCTCTTCAACCCACACTTCTTTTTCCTTACCTTCATTTTTCTCTCTTTCTCTACAAGAGGACTCATTTGATTCATATCAATATATCATCACTCAAATGTTATGTAAGTCTTCATCCAATTTGACACTTGCACTTCCAACAATCCTTTTCAGCCTTTCATTGTAGCACTAGTAATCCTTGCTTCTTATAAAATATACAAGGAATATTCCTTCATTAGATCTTGCATCAAACTTTCCTAATCCTTCTTCATCTCTTCTGATATAGAATTTTCTTCCAAACACTCTAAAATATTTCACAATAGGGGTCCTTGCATACCACAATTCATAGGTATTCTTTGAACTATTTATCCTTCCTTGTGCTCTGTTAAGTTTGTACACTACATTATGAATTGCTTCTCTCTAATAGACTTTTGGCAGATTTTCTTCCTTTAGTATTATCCTTGATGTTTATTGAACAATCATATTCTTTCTTTTCACAACTCCATTTCACTAAGGAGTTCTAGAGGCTAAAAAATTCCTCTTTATTCCATGGTATTCACAAAAAACTTATTTTAAACTCATTAGAGATGAACTCTCTAGAGACCTCTATCAGATTTCAAACATTTTATCTTCATATCCATTTCATTCTTAACCCTAGCTTTGAATGCCATAAACTTATGTAAAGATTTTGATTTTGATTTGGGAAAAGTAACACATGTAATTCTAGAATAATCATGAATTAATATCATGAAATACCACTCACCTTGAAAACTTTTGATTCTTGTAGGTCCACAAAGATTTGTATCCACCAACTCCAAAGGACTAGTAGTAGATTGTTCTTTTACTTTGAAATTATTTCTAGCTTGCTTCCCAATATGACATTCCTTGCAAATATAATTAATAGGCTTTGTAATCTTTGGCAAATCTCTCACAACATGATTTGAGTTGATCCTCACTAGGTTATCAAAATTGATGTGACATATTCTTCTATGCCATAGCCAATTTTCATTAATTTGAGTCATAAATCATTGATCGTTTGTACCCTTAAGTTGATAAACATTTCCATCTATCCTTCTTCATGCTACAACCATAGTTCTAAAGACTTTTATAATATCACAACCATTGTACTGAAACAGAAGATTATATAATTTTCTAAACATTTTTTCTACACTCAAAAGGTTATGTTGTAGACCCTTAACATAAAGAACATCTATATTATGTGTTCCATCAAAATTGATTGAACCTTTTCCACATATCTTAGTGGATGGATCATCACAAAACTTAACTAAACCACCTTCAAACTTCTCAAGCTTAATAAACTTGCTCTTATCATATCTCATGTGATTTGAGAATCCATTTCCAATGATCCAATTGTTCTTCTCTTCTCCAATATGAAAAGTAGTCACCAAACCTACTTTCAGAGCACTTTCCTTCATACATCTCTCATTGTTAGTTCAAATTAGTTCCATCATTTTGAACCATGAACATGAATTCATCATCTTCATCATTAGGGTAATTAGATTTATCATTATATATAGTGGCATTTTCTCTAACATAATAACTTTTCTTAATTGACTTACCTTTATTCTCCGTAGATTTATCTCTTCAAGCTTTGATAGGAAATATTGAAGCATAATGACCAATACTTCTACATTTGAAGAATTTGAAAGGTAACTTACCTCTATATTTTCTAATGCTCTTTTTTAATTTACTCACAAAGTTTTCCTCCAACTCATCAATTTCATCCAGATCAGGTTCCTAATTCTTCTTTGATTTTCCAACTTTAAAATAAATCTTCCTTTTTACATCACTTGGACCAAACTCTCTCAATTCAAAAGTAGTTAAAGTGCAAAGAAACTAATCTCTAGAGTACTAATCTAAATTCTAAAATTCTTTAATAACAGAAAGCTTATGACTATAAGCTTTAATAAGAGTTCTTAGTACCTTCTTTACCACAGGTCTTCTTCTTCAAGTTTTCCTCTAGGGCCTCTAATGGAATTGACAACTTCATCCACTCTATGCATGTAGCCTATAATATCTCCATCTTTTGTCATGCTTAAGGTCTCAAATTTTGTCTTCAAATTCTACATCTTTGCTTGCTTGACTTTATCATCTCCTACATAGATACTTTCTAGCTTTTTCAAAAATTCACTAGTAGATTTAAGACTCATAACTTCCTCAACTTTTGAATTAGAAAGACCACTAAATAGATCATACCTTTCTTTTCCGTTGTTCTCATATACCTTGATCTCATCATTAATACTCAGACCATTTGCAGGTATTGTGTATCTAGTTTCAACAAACTTCCATACTCCAAATCCTAAAGAAACAAGAAAACCTTTCATCACGATCTTTTAGAATGCATAATTAGATCCATAAAATAGAGGAGCCTCCTTGTAAACCATGCTATATATGTACCTCAAGTGATTAATATTTGTACTAAGGAACCTCACTCTAATACCAAATGTTGAATGCACAAGACAATTGAGAGAGGGGGTGAATCAGTTATACATTAAAACATCAAAACCCTCATTGACATTCAGATTTGCATTAGTCCTTAAATCCATAACAACCATTAAACCCTTATCATGAATTATAAAAATGTAAACATGAGAAAAAGTAATATAAACACATCCGAACACATAATAACACTATATTTTACGTGGAAAACCTAAGAAGGGAAAAACCATGGTGAAGATTAGCTCACAATATAAAGTAATTGCAACACAGAATACAATAGGCTCACTACCGACGGGATCACTACCAATGGATCACTACTAGATTACAAAGAAGAAGAAATAAGATTTTTATAATGAGAAATCCATCTAAGATAAATAGAAAGATCCACCACTACTTCAACAAAACATTCACGCTCTCTTTGTAGAATGTAGACAACTTCTACTCACTGCTTCTAGTAGTCTTAGGCATTAAAGCTTGAAATACATTTCATACTTTCCCACTTCACATCTCAACACAAATCACATCAATATCCTCCATTAACTCAACACTTATTTATAACCATGTTCAACCTTGAAAATAATTGACAAGGTCAACTATGCACGTCAAACATGAAAATTCAAATTGGGTCAGAACCAAAACACACCTTAAATCAGACCCAAATACATATAAACATGCCATGCCATGCTTCCACAAACACTTAATCATATTCATAATTAGTGTAAACACCCAATCTTAGTCAAACCCAGGTTAACACTATTAAACGATTAAGTACACACTTCCTATGATCCAAAGATGACTCATGGAACACACACAATACTTTAACACCATCAATAATATTCCATCACCACCTTGAAATCCAACAAATCCTTCACAACATCATACACTAGAAGAACATATTCATTCTACACAACCAATCAACCTTGCACATACTATAACTATAGAATAAGGAAAAATCAAGGTTAAGGTTGTAAATCATCAAAACTAAAACCCTAAAGCCCTAAACAAACAATGAAGCACAATATAAAATAGAAACATAAATATAAAGCAATATTGCATATGTCATGTTTGATTCACCTCCATTGTCCTTCTCTATTTTTCTCGATGTGATTGATTGCCCTCATATTTTGAGTATGCAATAATAGCCTAATGACAATGATAGTGAAATATTGAAGATTGTGCTTGTCTCCTTTGATAACAATAGTCTAGGTTGTCTAGTGGTAGGTTTGAAATGACTCAATGACAATCATAGGTGTCTTTTATAGAAAACCAAATGTGGATGAAGAGCTAGAAACAAAAGCGGATATGGCATCACAAATAATGGCCAAGTTTGAAAGTTGTATGAAATAGTGTTAGGGATAAATTAGGGAAAAGATAAGACTAGTTTGAGGATGGACGGTTGAGATTAAATTATAAAATAATTCAATCAAGGGTAGAAATTAAATGAGATGTGAAGAGATAAAGATGACACTGGTAAAGAGAAAAGCATGGAAAAATAGGTTGTTTGAGAAAACTAAATAATTTTCAAATTATTTAATTTGGGAGGGAAAGTGAATAATTAAATAATGAAAACATTATTTAATTAAAAAAGAAAAAGCAAGTTGAATTCTAAATTAAATAATAATTTAATTTTAAAAGTGGGAGAAAAAAGACAAATTAGCAAGCTATTAAATAAATATAATTTATTTAATTTATTGCAAAAAGAGGCTAATGAATAATTAAATAATTGAAATAATTATTTAATTATAGTAGAAAGATGAAAATAATTTTTTTTATTCATAAATATATTATATTAATTAGAAAATATTTCAATATAGAGTTCACCATAGCAACTTTGAAGTTCAGACAACCCACCACCCCACAGGAACCATCACCAACTAAACTACTGTTATGCCAGGGAATGACATACAAATCTTGTTACATACATGTTCATTATAATTTATACGCCCTACCCACCCAACCCCCTATACATTGAAATTTAACAAAATGTTGCATCAGTTCTTCTAGTACAACATATACTATATAATATAATATGTATCAACTAGATTTTCTGCTTATCCAAAACATACCCAAAAAACTATAATCACCAACCAGATAGCTTAATCTTGCTCACACCTTCATCTTGGAGGTACTCCTTGAATCGTTCCTTCTAGTAAATCCCTTGAGTCACTTCCAGGTAGAGCCACACTTTCAAGAAATCTACACCAAGTTGGGCACATTCTCTATTTTTCATGGGAACTCTTCACTTGATGTCCAAGAGGAACAATTAGCACTTGACAGTGATGTTTGGAAGTAACATCCTAGGAATGTCCCATGGCCGAAGAATTTTGATACCAAGCTCCGTGATTATCAACACTTCCTTGAACCCTCCTAACAAGTCTATTTCCACCAACTATCGAGCCATAAGAAGGATGGATTTTGACACTTGCAAGTCAAGGAGAGTGGCAATGAAATGTGAAGCTATGTCTACATTTGTCATATATCGCTCTATGGAGACCATAAACTCTTTTCCTAAGATCAGCTCCACCACACCCAATACCAAGGAGTCCTAGTCTTTAAAGACTTATCATAGCCTATTCTTTGTAATTTTTCCCAAGAAGGCCCATAAATTTCATGTGGCAGTTAGACGAATAGGTGTCTCTATAGCTACTCGTTGTAGAGTTACCAAATGTTTACCACAAGCCAGTGTGATGGTGAAGCTTACCACCCACCCCATAACAAACCTAGAAATCTCTTTTTTATGACCTATCTTCTTAGGTTCCTTAGGGGGATGGGGAGTAGTCTCCACCTTAGTATCCTTCATAGTTTCTAGACACTTCCCTTCATCCTTTACTAATTCTTCATTAACCATGGATGCTTCCTTAGCAGAATTCCAATTTGTGTTATAGAAAAATGGCCCCTTGCCATTTGCATGGCCTTTTAGGTCTTTTTTCATGGTGTTGGAACTATTTTACTTTGATTTTATGTTGCAACATGGCTTGAACATGCTTATTTAGGTACTAAAATTCAAAGAATGAAGTCTTGTGAAGGTGTTGTGAAGTGTTGTAAGACATTTCTACATTCTTCTAGACTCTATTGATTACAATTCACCTAAAAATCATCTTTTTATTCATCAACAAGTCATGTTTTGAAGTGTTGTAAAGTATTGTAACAAGATTTCATGCTTTTCTAGGCACATCTTCGCTATTTATCCTTTTTTCATGCTTTATTTGACCCCTTTTATGCTCTCATATGCTTAATTAAGTGTATTTTTGAGTATTATCTTGACAAACAACATTAAATACAACATATTTCCCAACACATGTTTTTAGGTCCTAGGTGGAACCTATTCAACATGTGTGGCGAATGAGTCCCCCTTGGCCCCAAATTCAAAATATTTTAAATTTCCTTCCAAGATTTTATTCAAAAACACTTGATGTTGGCTTGTGATGAGGTATGAATGGGCAACTAAGGCACAAGTTTGTATAAATAAGTGATTTTCACGTCATTTTACATCTCCTACAATTCTCCAACATTCATACATCATATTCAAGAATTCAAGCATTTTACAATATCCTTTCAAGAACTTTGAAGCAACCATTGACATTACTTCATACTTGCATCATCAAGGGTTTGATAAGTTAATAGCAATTGCATGTTGTTAGTTTATCAATCCTTTGCATTTCATTATTTTATTAAAGGTTTGATTACCAAAAGTGGCGTTTGACCAAGGCAAACCCCTATTCACTAACCTTAAATCATTTCCCCCCTATTGCATGTTTGTTTGTAAACCTAGGTATGTAGATTTGATAAGATTTTTGGTGCTTCAAAGTCAACTCAAGTCTATTTCAACCTTGGAGAAGGTTTTCTATCCATTTCTTGCAGAATTAACTTCAACAAGCCAACATTTAGTGATTTCTAGATCTGGTGTTGCAGAGTTGTCTCCTAGTTTTTTAGAAATTCAGGAGAGAACTAATTTGCCACCTGTGGCAAATGAGTCCTACCTTAGGACTAAAAATCTAAATTTTGTCAAATTCCAGATCACGATAGATAGAAACTTGTTTCTGACAATTTTGTTGTGTAGTTTTTGCATACACACCCCGCTAAAAAGCATAGACCCTCTTTTGCTTTCACTCTTGTTATTTTGGCTCTTTGATTTTGGGGATTTGCATTGCCTAGGTATGTGCTTAATATGTTTATCTTTCTTTCCCAAGTGTTTTCCCCAAGTTGCATATTGAAAACTTAAGTTTTGGGCCAAATCTAGGTTTTTTTACCCCATTTCGGGATTTTGTGGTCCATCCGGATTTTCTCGGATTTCATCCAAACTCCGAAAAATGGGTTTCAGTGTTGTTCGAAGAATTTTGGACTTCGCAGAAATTTTCCTAGGCCGGATTTTTCCAAATTTTTGTCTTGCCATCGGGTTTCCAAACTTGATTGATTTTTTGGAGCTTTGTGCCTCTATGCTTTATCATTGGCATCCTGTTGAGTTGTGATATTTGGTCTTGTGGTGCTTTGGCATTATAGACTTGCTTAGAGTTTGAATTCTTGTGTGTTTGGGCATTTCATGGCTAGCTCTATGTGTTCATGGTTGAAATTCAAGGTTTCCTGCCTAGTGTATCGCTGTTGCATCTTAATTTGCTTTCAAAGGAGCCTAGAATTCAAGGAAGATTTGTAATGGGTTCAAAATTAACTGATTTCGTGCCCTAAATCCTCAAATTTGTGATCATTCGATCAATTTGAGTGAATTCGTGGGAGGCTGTGGATATTCAGGTTTTCCTTTGAGTTCAGGATTTTTTGTCGACCCTGTATTTTCCCGGATTCCACCTAACCTTCTGTGTTCTGAGGTGTTCAATGGAATTCAAAAATTTGACAACTTCATAGAATACCAGTCTAGCTATATTTTTTTGGATTTTCTAGGTAGCCTTGTGAAACATGGAAATCGGGTGAATCGAATAAGTTTAATGATGAATAATTATCATTCCATGCTCTATGTTGATAAATTACACAATGTTTTGTAGCCTTTATTCATTTTTTAGTGATTAATTGTTGATTTTGTGCCTTCTTCTGGAAAATCCACCTAGGCTGGATTTTTTCTACATTTTCCTTCCTTGCCTGGATTCCGCGGTTGGCTTGAAATCCTGAACTTTGAAGGAAACAATTTAACGAGGTTTTTGGGTTGATTTCGATCTTTGCTTAGATTTGTTTAAATGATGAATATGTTATTTGTGATGGGCTAATATTGATCCTTCATATTATAATGGATATTGATGCTAGTTTTGTTGAGTGTAGGTTGAATCTCACTTGGTAGCACCTGAAGGAATGGTGGCAAGAGATACTTTCCAGTTGATGATGCAACTACTTAAATTGTTGTTATGGATTAATATCAGTCCCTTAAGATTGATTGGGAAGAGGTTGTTGAGCACTCAGGAGATGAAGTTGAATCTATGAAAGAAATTCAAATATTAGATACTCAACCCCTTCGCTGACTTGGTGAGGTGCACTTAGGATAAGAATGAAAGAAAGCAGTTAATATCGGGTTGCATTGAAATTTGTACATTGGTTTGAATTATATTGAAGATCCCAGGCTGACCTGGATTGAGTTCAAGCATTTAATGCTAATTTTTTTTATTTTGAATTCTCCTTGGGCCGACCTATTTTATGGCCATTTATTATTATAAACATTAGTTGATGCTAACTTTTTTGTGGCTATTTTATTATTGTAAATCCCTGGTTGGGCCGACATGTTATGGAGGTTCCTATAAATTTGGCATTTCACCTCATTTGTAACATATAGAATACATAGATAGAGATAGTTGATATAAGAGTGAATTAGGTAGTAAGATAAGAGTTAGAAGTTATTCAATTTCTGAGCAAGTGTTCTAATAGAAAATTGGAATTGTTGTTGTAATTCGATGATTCAATACAATTGCAGACATTGTGATTTTCTGGTGATCTATTTTGTGTTGACTTATCTTGCATGGTTCTTATGCTTCCATCTTTTGAATTGCTCAAGGTTATTAGGTGTATGTTAGATTTAGATTTAAATTTGATTCAATAGTGTTTATGGTTTGATGCTTGAAGTGTTTGCAGCAATCCCTAGTCCATACTTTTTGTAGCTAACTGATTGTTAGTTGCTTTGCAAAGTTAGCCTGGACCTTTATATTCATTATGCTTAGTTCAATTGTGGAGATTCATTCGTTTCAATTGAAATTGGGTTGTCTTGGATGAATATTCATGATCTATAAAATCTTTAATACCTTAGAAGATTGCACTATTTTTGTAAGATTGCAGATTTATCTTGGTCAAGCAAGAATTAGTTTACGAGGGATTAGTCCATTTCAATTATTTCATCATTTACATTGTTAATCTTAGGAATAGTTAAATTTAGTAATCTCTTTGAAACCCTAAACTTTTGTTATTTCTTTATCATTTGAGTTAGATTTAGGATTGAAGCATCATCATATTGCTAGATCTAATTTAGTATTTTCTTGTAGTAAGGTCCCTTTGTGATTACCAACATTTTCACATTTATCACTGAGTTGTTTATGCATTGTCAAGACCTGACATTAGAGACCTTGGGGTTATCTCTTGAGGCTTGCTAATAGAGATTCACCTTTCAAAAGAGATAGGATTTCATATTCTATCTGAGTTGTTGTGCAGAAAACATCATCAAGTTTTCACTAGGAGGAGGACTAATTTGCCACCCTAGGTGAATGAGTCCTAGTGTGAAAAATCAATGTTTTCAGCCAACATCCACAACATCCCAGATTCATCATACTTTGTCCAAGGGAAATTTGATTTAACTTACTCCTTTATGTTTTGCATATTTTCTTCATTTAGTTCATTGTTGCATAACATAATGTGTTCTCAAACATAGCTTAAATTTCCCTTTTTCATTTGTTTTCATTCATTTAGATTAGTCAATTTCATTTAGTTAACTTCATTTAGGTTACACAACATCGCTCATAACATTATTTGAATGAACCATTAGCATTTTTTCTCCTATTTCTCTCCTTTTAAGTGAAAAATGCTAGGTGAGCAAGAGTTGTCCATAGGAGCCAAAAATCAATGGTTCAAAATTAACACTTATATTCCTATCACTAGGCTAGCTTACATGACTTCCATAGGTCTCCTTATCACCAGTGTGCCTAATATGGCTTTGAAATTCACTAGTTGGGTTGGGGTTATCAATTACCTTCTTTGATAACTTTGTCATGTCCACAAACTACTTCTTGACCATATCCGTTAAGGAGTCTAATATGTGCTCAAACGGTGTTCAGTGATGTTCACCTCAAGTATTTGCAGTGACCTACTCACCCCCTCCCAAAGCACCATTATTAATAATTGCTTCTTTATTTAAGGGGTTATCCACTTTAGTAAAATTCCCTAAGGATTTTTTGGAACTTTTGTTAGATTTAATGGCAACAACAATATTTTTTAAGTTAGGGAGGGATTTTCACTACTATTAATAGTCTCTTAAGGGTTAGATATTATAACTTCTTCATCTACAATTACACCATTAACATACATTTTAATTACTTTGATTTTCCTTTGTTTTTTATTGTTTCTACCTTTCTTTTTGATATTCTCAAGAGCTAATTGTTGGGAATTTTTCTTAACAGGGCTCGACCTTTCAAAGATAGAAATGGAAGCCATAATGGGAGTAGAGGGAAAGAATCCAAATTTAGGGTTGGAAGTGGGGATTAGTGGTGGTAGGGAAGAAGTGGGTATCTTAATTGATAAGGGGTCAAACTAGTTGCGAGCAATTGCCAATAGTTGGTAGCCAAGAGTGGGGGGACAGTCAAAAGGGACAGTATTAATGGGAGAGTGGGACAAGGACGATGTACTAATGGGATCAAATGGGGGTGAGAAGAAGATGACACTAGAGTAGAAAGCGACTGAGAGGTGAAAACTAAGGAAACCTTCGGGTCAACAATAAATGCACCATCGCCACTTGCAGCTGCCACCTCTTTGGCTAGCGATTCCACAACATGGCTCATAGAGGAAAGTTTAGCACTATAAGAACCAACACCTCCTTAGATTAGAGAAATTATTTTCTCAAGCGCTCTTCTCTTTTAGAAAGATAACACACTTTCAAACCTCCATGGAGTTCTATAGGATAGACATGGAGTGTGTTTTCAATTTTCAAACCAATGTTCCAAGGAAATTCAACCCTCAAGTTGAGGGAGACAAGGGCATGCATGTTCATGTCTAGAAGTGTAACCCTGGGTCTATCAACTCAAATAACATTCCCAAATGGTGCTAAGATTTTGGGAATAAACAATCATAAGTATTGATGAATATCCTTCATAAGCAACCATCTAGGGCTTAAGAGTGCTAGAATTTCATCATAGTTTACCCCAAGAGACCAAGACAAAACCCTAAAAATAGATTTCCCTATGCTCCAGTAGGAATTCTTTAGAACTTTTAATTGCATTTCATGATATTTAAAGTAAATTAAGAACAATACTTTTGAATCATTTTATAGAGACCAACTTGAATGTGTAATTTTTATTCCAAACTGAATCAAACCAATTGTCTAGATATTTCCTGGCAGGGAGGCTATTAGGGTCGACACCAGCCAAGAAGATCATGACCCCAAAAAGCCTATCCCTTTCCTTATGAATAGTATTAACATGTCTACATTTGAAGCAATTACAATGGTGTCTAGAGGATACATACCCTGTGGTCCTCCATCAGCGATAGATTCTTCTTCCTCCCTTGCCAACTCAAATACAAATGTTGCATTTTCTAAGCACATAGGAGATTCAATAGCATCAGCATCATGAAAGGACTTGGGGTGATTAATTAAATTACTTCCCCCCCTCCTTCGAGATACTCCCAGAGGGATCGATGGGCATCGTACCACCCTCCATGACAATTCACATGAGTGAACAACCCTTTAGGCTAAAAAGAAATGAAATCTAAAGCCACAAAATAACCCACATATAACCGGGAAGCAAACAAGGCACAATATCTAATAAAAGGAAATTAAATGAACACAAATACGGTGGAGTATGGAGGAGCAATAGAGCCTCACCCACCATAATGTCATTGAAACCATTGCACCAAGATGTGTAGCCGAGAAAAAACCTTTCAAGACCAAGAGGAAATTTTAAAAATCTACTCAGTAGAGAAATTTTTGTAGTAATAGGTTCTACCTAGAAAAATAAATTTAATTTAAATGAATTATTTGAATTTATTTTAAAGTGGAGTGATAGCCAATTAAATAATTCTTAAAAATTATTTAATTATAGAGGACTAAAGATAAATTTAATTTAATTTTAATTAATGTTGGGGGGAATATCAAAAGAGATGAATTAATTAAATAATTAAAAATTTATTTAATTAATATAGATACGATAAAAATAAGATAATTTAATTTTTCATGGATAAAAAGAGGAAAATGTAAGCTTAATTTAAGTTTTGGTTCTTAGATGAACTAGGAATTTTTCTTTGCTCTTGCAATATGGGCTTCTAGGGAATTGCCAACTCTTTGGAATAAGATAAGTGTAAAAGTGGGTTTATTAGCCTCAAATTATTATTGGATGAGGGTAATATTGAAGTGTCTTATACCATTGATTTTTTTTGGTTATTTAACATATATGGCCATTGTTCTACTCTTAAAAAAAATGGTATTAGGTTCCTTATGTTGCAAGAATGAGAGTGTTGTGGAAAGATTTCTAATGTTGACATTGATGTCAACTAGTCAACTGGTTATCTACTAGTTGTTGTTGGTTGTATATGTCATGCATATTGAGAAATTGTAATAAAGAGATGTTGCACGTATTTAGTGGTTGCTCCAGGTTTTGGTATAGATTTTCTCATGTGGTTTTGTAGTTTAGATATGTTGTTCATGATGGTTAGTAGATGTTATATCCATATTTTTGGTTGTTGATTCATTGTACAGTACAAGTTGTGTTCACCAGTTGTGAACTATGGTTTTCTGTGTTTCTTGTTGAGGTCTAGGAAAAGTGTTCTTTGTTCAGATTTCTCTTTGATGAAGTCTTATGACTTGTGGTTATAGAGGTCTATTGCCCTAGTTCTGTTGAAGATAGTTTCAACATTTGGAAGATTTGTGCTTAATGGGTCTATGTGTTTTACACTAGTTTGGCTGACCTTTTGTGAAATACTAATTTTGAGGATGATGAAGCGTGTTGGATCTTTTTAGGTCCCTCGAAGTGTGTGTTTGGGTCTCCCTCATTCTAATTCCACCCTAGGATGTTTTGGCACTGAACTAACTTGAATTTGAGTTTGGATGGATGACTTTGGATATGTTTCAAAGTTGAAGATAGTATAAATGCAAGATGAGTTAATGGTGAAGATAAGATGTAAGAGCAAAGAAGAAGAGTGATAAAGAGAAAATAGAAAGTGTAGTTTTATGTGACATTGATTCTATTTAGTGAGTGTTTGTGTTGAGAGTGTGGAAAATCAATGTGAAGCTTAATGTTGAGTTTCTGGATGCAGTGAGTAGAAGGCGAACTCTATCATTCATGCATTTGTGCAAGTAATTGTGGTGGAATCCTTTGTTGCATTGGGATTGTATTCACTCTATAACAATTCTTCTTTGTCTTCTTTGTATCCTTTTTTTTAGTGATCCCTCTAGGTTGTAGCTCTATTGGATGGTGAGTCCTTGTTCTAGATAGTGAGTCCTTATTTCAAGTAGTGAGTCTTGTTTTAGGTAGCGAGTCTTTTGTAACTGGTTTTGATATTCTCTATTGTGTGATTTAATCCTCATTGTGTTCTTTCCCTTATTGGATTTTCCACATAAATATGGTGTTATTGTATTTATGTTTTGGATTTAAGTTTTTACATTGGGATTTGATGATTAATCATTTAAGCAGTATTAAGGATTAGTTCTGGTGATTCAAGAATTAAAATATTAATTCTATGAAAATTGATTCATGCCCCCCTCAATGTTCCTATTCAAAAATTGGCATCATAGCTTGGTTCCTCGGTGAAGAGCTTAATCGCTTGAGGAAGGTATGAGATGGCTAGAAAAATGGTTTATGATTATTAGATTTGATGGAACTGATTATGGTATCTCGAAAGTATTGATGGAAGAATATCTGTAGTATTGAAGATATGATGTGGAGAAAGCTTACCAAAATCCTTACACTCCTTCTCCTAATGGTCTGAGTACACCTAAGGAGATCAAAGCTCATGAAGTGAACAATAAGGAGAAATACATTTTGAAGAATAGTCTAGTATGTATTCACCTTGTTGATTAAGGTTCAGAATTTGAAGATAGCTAAGGAAGTATGGGATGCTTTAGAAAGAGCGCATGATGGTGATGAAAGAGTTAAAGGGGTGAAACTCCATAAATTGGAGACACAGTTTGTTCTTCTACATATGTTTGAAGATGAAAATATTAAAGCTTATGTACAAATATTGGATGAGATAGTGGTTGGAATATGAGGACTTGGTCCTACTATTGATGAAACAAAGATTGTAAAGAAGATTCTTAGAACTCTTCATGATGCTTACAATGAGAAGGTGAGTTTTATTGAGTAGACTATAGATTATAAGACCTATACTAAGTATATGCTGTTAGGATTTTTGACATCTGATGTGATGAGGAAGCTAAGTCTAAGGAACGAAAGTAAATCATATACTGCCTTTAAAGCTTCAAAAGATGAAGATCCAAATGAAGATAACCTTGATAAAATAGAAGCTAACTTTGTAAGAAGAATGAGGAAAGGCTCTGGTAAGTATGAAGGTAAGTTTCCCTTTAAATGATTTAGTTGTGAAGAAATAGGTCATTATGCAACAAAATGTTTGAAAAGAGCTCAAAGGAATAAACAAATATATGAGAAAGAAAAGAAAGGAAATAAGATTAATATAGATTACTATGTGAATGAGAATGCTAGTATATCTGATGAGGATTTAGAATTGAATGTAGATTTTTGGCACCAATGCACTTCTCTAGCTCTTCTAAGGTTTTTCACCTAAAAGGAGAGAGGTAGGGACAAAAATGCCAAGGGGTTCATTCAAATTATGCTATGTATGATGTTGTCTAAAATAACTGAAGTGAACTAAATTTAGGTAAGTTATCTATATCAATGATTATGAATGTAAATCTAAGATCTAGGCTATGCTGGAAAACAAACTATGATATGCAAACAATGAACTAAAGATGAATAAATGCTAAATAGAAAGAGAACGGCTGAATCAGAGTGTACTTGGGCAAGATTTGAGGAATTCAGAATGGTCTAAATGTTGTTTGAAATTACTGAAAATCAACAGTGGGACTCATTCACCAAGGGTAGAAAATTAGTCCTACTACTGGTGAAATTTGTCAGGAACCAAGTTTCAGACTGTTGGTATTTAAAATTTGACAAAACCTAGATTTTCAGTATTAAAGTGGGACTCATTCACCACTAGTGGTGAATCAGTCCTCTCCCAAAATTCTAGGAAATCAAGAGACAAATTTGCAACACCAGATCTTGAAATGTCTGCTTTTCAGGTTGCAGAAGTCAATTCTATAGGAAACAAACAGAAAACCTTCTCCAAGATTGAAATATGATAGATTTGACTTGAAGCACCTAGTTGACTTGTTGACCAATCTTCAATCACTTAAATGGTTGCTAAATCTATATACTTCAGTTTTCAAACACACATGCAAGAGGGGGAAATGGTTGAGGGTTAGCAAATAGGGGTTTTCCTTGGTCAAAGCTCACTTTGGTAATCAAACCCTTAATAAAATAATGAAATGAAAGAGAATCATAAAAAAATAACATGCAAATACTATCAACTTACCCAACCCTTGTTGATGAAAATCTGAAGTCATATCAATGGATGCTCCACAATGCTTGATGAATGCTTGATTTGATGTTGTAAAGTGTTTAAATGCTTGAGTGAATAGGTGAATGAGTAAACTTGATGAATGGTGGTTAGAATGGATGTAAAAACACTTATTTATGCATTCTTGTTCCTTAGTAACCCTTTAATACCTCATCATAGGCCGATATCAAATGATTTTGAATTTGGAGCCAAGGGGGACTCATTTGCCATCCATGGCAAATGGGTCCCACCTAGGATTTGAAAATGGGTGTCAAGAATTATCTTGTATTTAATGTTCTTTGTTAGGCTTACCTTAAAAATATATAGTTAATTAAAGCATATAATGGCATAAAAGGGTCAAATAAAGCATAAGAAAGGTGTAAATAGTGAAGTTATGCCTAGAAAAGTGTGAAATCTTCTTACAAGACTTTACAACACTTCAAAATAGGACTTGATTAGTGATGAAAAGGTAATTTTTAGGTGAATTGTAATGCATAGAGTCTAGAAGAGTGTAGAAATGTTTTACTACACTTCACAACACCTTTACAAGACATCATTATTTGAATTTTAGTACCTAAATATGCATGTTCAAGCCACATTGCAATATAAAATCAAAGAAAGATTGACCAAGCATCATGAAACAAGACCTAAAAGGCCATGCAAATGACAAAGGGACATTTTTCTATGGCACAAGAATATGAAGATCCTGATGCAAATGAATGCTTGTTCTTAGTGATTAAGGATGAACCTACTTATACTAATTTTGACAAATAGGTAAACAAAAGCCCTCTAGAGCAGGAGAAAAATGAAGGTATGGTTATCTCTATCGTACATACTAAACAAGAGAAAAATTATTGGGTAGTTGATAGCGGTTGTCCACATCACATGAATCATGATAAAAGTAGGTATTTTAAGCTTTAGAAATACAATGGAGGCATGGCTATGTTTGGAGATGACACTGGTGCTAAAATATGTGTGATAGGTTCAATAAGATTTTATGCAAAGGATCATACTAATGAAGTTTACTATGTTAAGGATTTAAGGCATTATTTTTTGAGTAATGGTTTGATGTGCTGAAGAGGATATGATCTTGTGTTTAAGGATGAGAAATGTGAGATCCAAAAAGGAACCAGAACATTGATTTATATAGGAAAGAAATCTAAAGGGAATATCTATCAACTTAAGGGTGTTGATGGACAATACTTTATGTCTCAGATTAATGATAGTTGGTTATGGCATAGGAGAATGTGTCACATGAATTTTGATAACTTTGCAAGGATCAATGTCGTTAAGGCCATGAGATATTTACTAAGAATTACAAATCCTATTAATACTATTTGTAGGAATTGTCAAATTGGAAAGAAAGCAAGAAACCTTTACATATCAAAGGAAAAATCTACTACCAAACTATTGGATTTAGTTCATAGAGATATTTGTGGTAATACAAGAGTGAGAAGTCTAGTTGGTGAAAGGTACTTTATACTTTTAATTGATGATTATTCTAGATATACATGGGTTACATTTCTTAAAGATAAATCAAATGGATTAGATAGATTCAAGGCATTCAAAGTAATGGTTGAAAAATGAAGTGAATTTAAAGATAAAATGATTAAGATTTGAAAGAGGTGGATAATTCACCTCCCATGAGTTTAATATGTTTTATGAAGTGCATGGAATAAAGAGACAGTTATCTGCTTTGAGAACTCCTCAGCAAAATGGAATTTTTGAAAGGAAAAATAGAACTGTTCAAGAAGTTGCTAGGTCAATGATTATTGAGGCCAATTTACCAGAAGTTTACTAGAAATAAGATATTCATACTGATGTTTATGTGTTCGATCGAGTTCAAGAATGAGAAAATAGTACAAAGACTCCCTATGAGCTATGGCATGGAAGAATTCCTACAGTTAAATATTTCAAGGTATTCAAAAGCAAATGTTATATCAGAAGAGATAAAGAATCTTTGGGAAAGTTTGATGCAAGAAGTGATGAAGGAATTTTTATGGGATATTCTACTAAAACTGACGTATACAGATGTTTCAATAAAATACTGAGAAACATTGTAAAGAGCTTGAATGTGAAGGTTGATGAGACAATGAAGAATTCTATTGACACTGATGGATTCGTATCTGATGAACATGACTATGTAAGAATATAATAAATTGTACAAGAATATGAAAAGGATGAGAATGAGAAGTAGGATGAACAAAATAAAAGAGAAGAAGATGCTCCGGTGATACCCCCTAGGACACCTAGATATGTACAAAATAATCATTCAAAAAGTCAGATTATTGAAGATAAGAAAAAATGTGTGTTAACTACAAGAAAAGTTGTTGAAGTCAATTATGTTTACTTTCTAAGATAGAACTAAAGACTAGAAGTGAATCTTGAAAAGATGAACATTGGAAGGAAGCAATGAAAGAATAAATTTTGCAGATTGAGAATAATTAGACTTGGGAATTGGTCCCAAGACCGGTAGATAAAAATATCATTGGATCAAACTGGGTATTTAGAAATAAGTTGAATGAGAATGGAGAAGTGGCTAGAAACAAAGTGAGGCTTGTATGTAAAAGTTAATCACAAGTAGAAGGAATATATTTTTAGGAAACCTTTGCTCTAGTAACAAGAATGGAAGCTATACGGATGTTCTTGGCATTTTCTATGCATAAATACTTTAAGGTGTATCAGATGGATGTCAAGTAAACATTTTAAATTGTGAGCTAGAAGAAGAAGTCTACATGGATCAACCAAAAGTATTTTAGTTGACAAATCAACTAGATTATGGATTGTGGTATCCTAAATATATTGAATTTACACTTAGTGCCTATATAGATGTAGATTGGGCTAGATGTGTAGATGAAAGAAAGAGTACAAGAGGTGGTGCATTCTTTCCTGGATGTAGATTGGTGGCATGGTTGAGTAAGAAGCAATATTTAGTCTCCTTGTCTACTGTTATAGTTGAGTATATTGTTGTTGCATCTTGTTGTATAAAATTTATATGGATGAAACAAATATTGAAAGATATCACAATGCTATATGATGCTCACATTTCTATCATCTGTGATAATACAAGTGCAATTAACATGTCTAAGAATCTTGTGAGGTACTCAAGGAAGAAGCATATATCTATCACATATCATTTCTTCAGAGAGAAGGTCATGGATAATGAGTTCAAGCTAGAGTATGTTCCGAAAAAGGACCGAATTGTTGATATTTTCATGAAGGTTCTTCCTAAAGATACTTTTGTGTATCTCTAGACGAAGTTAGGGGTTATTTCCCCTCCTTTCTTGAACTAGATGCATATGGAGATGCATCAGTTTGGTGGATCTATGGATATATATTTCTTCTAGACTGATGTTTTAAAAGCTACCTCTTAGAGGGAGCAAGTAGTATCAAGTGTTGTCATTGTGTGTATTATGTTGTCATGATAAAGGTGAGATCAATGAAAAATATTATTTTTCATTTTCCATTGATGTCAAAGGGGAGAGAAGAAGAATGTGAAAAGAGAATGAGAAGAAGCACATAAGAGATTATCTTCTAAAGGGGAGAAAAAAAATGTATTTAGAGCTAGTATGGTGTCTTTCATGATTTTTCACATCATGTGTTGCCATCAATGACAAAGGGGGATATTGTTGCAAGAATAAAAGCGTAGTGGAAATATTATCAATGTTTTCATTGATGTCAACTGGTCAACTAGTTATCTACTAGTTGATGTTGGCTATATATGTCGAAGATATTGATAAAATTGTAATAAAGAGATGCCGCATGTGTTCAATGGTTTCTTCAGGTTTTGGTCTAGATTTGATCATGTGGTTGTGCGGTTTACATATGTTGTTCATGATGGTTAGTAGATGTTACATCCAAATTTTTGGTTGTTGATTCATTGTATAGTACAAGTTGTGTTCACCAGTTGTGAACTATGGTTTATTGTGTTTCTGGTTGAGGTCTAGGAAAAATGTGGTTGGTCCAAATTTCTCTTTGATGAATTCTTATGACTTGTGTTTCTAGATTTTTTTTCCTTAGTTCTATTGAAGATAGTTTTAGAATTTAGAAGATTTGTGCTTAATCGTTCTATGTGTTTTACATTGGTTTGGCCAACCTTGTGTGGAATTCTACTTTCAAGGATGATGAAGCATGTTGGATCTTTTTGGGTTCCTTGAAGTGTGTGTTTGGGTTGCCCTCATTCTAATTCCACCCTAGGATGTTTTGTCACTAACCTAGTTTGAATTTGAATTTGGATTGCTAACTTTGGATATGTTTCAAAGTTGAAGATAAGATGCAAGAGAGAAGAAGAATAGTGATAAAGAGAAAATAGAAAGTGAAATTTTATGAGACATTTGTTCTATTCAATGAGTGTGTGTGTTGAGAGTGTGGCAGATCAATACAAAGCTTAATGTTGAGTTTTTGGATGCAGTGAGTAGAGGGTGAACTCTATCATTCATGCATGGGTGCGAGTAATTGTGGTGGAATCCTTTGTTCCATTGGGATTGTATTCTCTCTGTAACAATTCTTCTTTCTCTCCTTTGTACCTTTTTGGTAGTGATCCCTCCGGTTTGTAGCCGTGTTGGATAGTGAGTCCTTGTTTCAGACAGTGAATCCTTATTTTAGGTAGTGAGCGTTTTTCCAGGTAGTGAGCCTTTTGTAATCAATTTTGATATTCTCTATAGTGTGAGTTAATCCTCACCATGGTTTTTCCCTTATTGGGTTTTCCACATAAATCTAGTGTTATTATGTTTATGTGTTGGATTTAAGTTTCTGCATTAGCATTTGATGATTAATCATTTAAGTAGTATTAAGGATTATTTTTAGTGATTGAATTAAAGGCTTAATTTTGTGACAACTGACTCACCCTCTCCCTCTCAATTGTCCTATTCAAAACCTTCAACCTCTTTGCTATTGAAAAATGAGCTAAATATTTTTTATTTAGATTTCAATGGTGTCTTAGATGTCTTTGAAAAATAGGGTGGAATCATCCCTCAAACTAAGTTCATGGATGATTCTAGGGGCTTGATGTGTAAGAACAATTTATATGATTTAATTCTAATGAATGGATCCTTTACTTGGACAAGCAAGAGAAAGTATTTCCACCAGATTGTTGAGAGGTTGGACCATTTGTTGTTTTAAAAAATTGGTTGTACTCATCTATTGATTTTTCTTCAATAATACATACAATTACAGGCTCAACCCACTTTCCAATTTATTTATATCAATATTTCCAAATAGACATCTGGCCAAAATACTCTTCAAGTTTAAATCAATGTGGTTCAAGGATAAGATTTTAATTCCATTATTAATATCCTAGTATATTAAGTTCCCTTTCATTGAGGGTTCTAGGATGTACCAACTTTGTAAATAATTGAAGTGCCTAAAGAAAAAGATAAAATAATGGAATTTTGATGTAGAGCAAAGGAATCAACTAAACCAGCTTGACACAATTTGAACAATGATCCATCATCAACAATGAAAAATGCAACCTGAGTCATCTTGAGAACGTTGCTATAATGGCCTAATGGGAACTTAACAAAAAGAACAACATACAACTTATAGATATTTGATTTTGTAGGCCTTCCACAACATATTTCATTGATCCCAAGTCCAACCATAAACAAACTATGCATAGTTTTGTTCAAATATACAAAAAACCATGTTTCTTTGACCACTCTCCACCAAAATGAAACACACAATCTACCATAACTCATGCAAATGAATAAATGAATATTTTTAATTTAAATGGTTTTTATAAAATGTAAAAACATAACTTTTCACCAATTTTTATCACTTTTTGATGGTGGAATAAAAAGATATGATTTTTTCTTATCTGTTGGAAGCCCTAGTTCCTGAACTGGGTAGTCTTCACCAAAATTGTCATAAATCAAGCAAAACCTAATGAAAATTGATCAAACCAAGTGAAAATGAAACTAGATTCACATATCTAACATTTCCAATAGGTATGAGATCTTTATTTGATTTGTACAATCTATACTATTCTCTACAACAACCTGCAACTTCTAGAGAAAACAATCCCATAGGGCTACCAATGGTAAAATGGTCATAACTTTCACCAAAATCAATGAAAAAATACCAAACCAATTGAAAATGAGAGCTAATTCATTACTCTATTAATAAAAATCAATTTTAGATTTGTACAACTTCATATAGAGCCATACCATGTAAAAGAACAGGGAAAAACATTGGAAATTATAGAAAAATTCATGTCTTCCTTCATAAATTATCATTCAAACTACATACTTGTTGATGTGTTTTTCGTGACCTCACCAACATAGAATAAAGTTGCCAACAGCCACTCTATCCTCTCTTGAACAAAATATCCTGCATGCTAAGATTGCTAGAAAGATCATGCATTCAACTCCAAGGTTCCCTCATGCAGGGGATAGTCTCAGTTGGTTTGATGTGATTTGCTTGTATTTCAAGGGGACTTACATA
Organism: Sequoia sempervirens; assembly: GCA_007258455.2. Lineage (NCBI taxonomy): Eukaryota > Viridiplantae > Streptophyta > Pinopsida > Cupressales > Cupressaceae > Sequoia > Sequoia sempervirens. Next base: position 199,280,876 of record VDFB02252616.1, read on the forward strand.
ATTGTTCACTCTAGAGGAAGGGGTTTTCAAGATTCAAAGGATTTATCAGTGAAGCTTATATTTCTTAAACTAACTAGGAAGTACTAAATTTAAATGGTTGCAGGGATATAACATGCTATGGACTAATGTACGGGTGGGACATGGAGATCAATTTTCACAAGCCTCAACCAAATTCCACTTTGCCTCACTTCGGGCAACTTCCACATAACTGGTGCAATCTTCAAGGGAGTAACTAAAGATATTCAGATTACAATTCAACAATGAAGACACCATCACGATGACACATACCGACATGAAGATCATGATCGAAGTTAAGTCCATAAGCTTCTAGTTGACCACGCAAGCTGAACTCACCATAAGCGAGCCCACTAGTGGTATGGATAGATGAAGTTTTCTCAAATTGAAGAACACATTCGATAGTTACTATCTACTAATTGCATGAAACAAAATCTATTTACTTTAAAATCCTAATTGAAGTCGAAGGACGAAGAAACCTCGCTAGCTACTCACAACAAAAGATGAGATCATCATCAATGAAAACTCTTTTTATTGAGAGAGTGTTCACAACAATTTCTTACAAAGTTTCCAAAGGAAAAGCTTTCCTTCTTCTTCAAACTATACTATCAATCTATTAGCTATGCTAACTCTAGGCTATCTCTCTAATGCTCTCTATGTCTAATCTAATCTCTACTCTAATAATTAAAAATGAGGGGGGATTCCCCTTTTATATTTGGTCTAGTCCAATGGATGGCTCAGATTCAATTACAATGAAGGGCTTAGATTGAGCCATAGAAGCCCTAACCCTAAAAATCACCACCAAGAAGAGTGGGGGAATAAATGAGCAATTAATGTCCACCATCCTTCTAGAAGATTCTTGTCCATAAATGCATTCGCATTGTTCTTGTTCTTCTTTTTTACTGCAAATTGGATGAGTTTGATCATCATGGCTTATGTTCCTTGGAATGGTATGGAAAGTATGTTCTTAATTTGACTTCAAGGTGACAACTTCTTTCTCCTACTTGATGATGATTTTCTTCTCAACCGACATTCTTGAACTCTGAATTGCATCAGGATGATTATTTCTCCACCCCTGATCCTGAAGGATTTTCTTATCTTGGACTCGATCATTTCTTCCTCACCATCTACCTCTCTGAATTGATTGCATATTAGGTATTTGAGGAGAAATTCCAACACTTCGCCATTTCTTCCAACATGGAACTTTTCTTGTTTCGAGGTTGAAATGTAGTCTTGGAGTATTTGCTCCATCACTTCAATTCCTCCTACTCTAGTTCTGATGTTCATCCTGCAAACAAAGGAAGAGCATTAAAAAAAATTATAATATGAATCCATTTTACTCACCTGATATCCATGTTTTGATCTCCAATGTCTATCATCTTTCTCTAGCCTACTTTCGCTTTCTTCATAACTTTCAACATATGTGTGCTAGGGCACATATCATTTTGATGTTTGTGTCTCCACCAATCCCTTGGGAAGATCTTTCACGTACTCTTCTTAGGAACCTTGAGGGCGTACTTGAGAGATTGATAAATGTGACTTAGACATTTTAGCCAACCTTCTTCAAGGGCACACTTGGAGCCTTGTCATTTCATTTTCTTCTCCTTAGACAATTCTCAACTTCCTTCTCTATGATGGGCATGTTTAACTCATACAAGTCTTTCTTAGAATTTTTATTTGTCCTGGAGGCACGTTTAGAGGGTGTTGTTTTATTTCTCTCTCCCTTAGAAAATTTTCCAACCACCATGATATCTCCCTCTCGCCTTAGCCAAATTTCCAACCCAATTGCTTTAGAAATAATTTATTTCCTCTAGAAAATTTCATCAACTAGGCACCTGAGCAAAATCTCCATCTTAAAGTCTTCGGTAGGTGTGAAGAATTTTAAAATCATCTCCTTGTCGAAGATATCCAGTACCCAGAAGAAAATACCCCTCAGAAAATGTCAAATTCATGTGTATTACTGTGAACGGGGACATTTAATTTTTGAATTTATACCTTAGAAAAAATATTTTTCCATCAAATTTCATCTTCATTCTTCATCTCTAGGCGTATTTTTCTTGCTTTGCCTTGGAAAATTTTCTTCAACTTCATGAAGCTGACACATTTTGACTCCTTGCCAATTTATACATGCCTTAGAACATTTCATCACCTCACTCAAGCTTGGGAGTATTCCTCTAGAGGTGAAATTTTATGCCTTAGAAAAAATTTAAATATCATCACCAACATGGGCGCATATGGGAGGTCTACGAGGAAATTTAATTTTGCACACCTTAGATAATTTTCACAAAGCTAACACCTTCAATAACCTTGGGTTCATTTTGCATGTTGAGGAGGAAATAAACAATGCCCTAGCACATGTGTTAGCTTCATCTTGACCTTGGGCGCATTTGACATGTCAAGGTGGAATTTAATACTTAGAAACTTTCTCATCCATTTAGCAAGTTGGGCGCATTCAAGGGAGTCAACAGGAATTTCAAACACTTAGAAAAATTGCATATGCCTTCTGGGCATTTTCTTTCTCCTCCTTCCTTGGGCGCATTTGTGGTGGGGTCAAGGAAACTTAAATTTTTTATCTCCTTCCCTGCCTGTTTGGGAGCATTTGAGGGTGGCTACATGAAGTTTTAATGCCTTAGGAATTTTTCTTAGTCAACTTTAACATGGGTGCATTTAGAGGGTGGAGAAGGAATTTTTCCTTTCCTTAGAAACTTTTTCTCAACCTCACTTTACCCTAGGCGCATTTGATGGGTCCTGCAGGAATATCCAATGCCTTAGCAAACTTTATCTTGATGCCTCTTGAGATGGGTGCATTTTGAGGGTCAAGGAGGAACTAGCAATGCCTTGAAGACTTTTTCCTTCACACATGTTGGAGATGGGTGCATTTAGTATGTCTAGGAGGAATTCAAACTTGCCTTAGTAACTTTATCATCACCATTCTCCTTGAGGGCGCATTTCAGGGTAGGAGAAATATGTAATGTCTTAGAAACTTTTTCTCGTCCTTCATAGCTAGATAACTTGGGCGCATTTGGACTAGGAAACATGAATTTCATGCTTGGAAACTATTTTATCCTCCTACCATTCTCATCTTGGGCGCATTTGACAGTGGGTGAAGGAATTTGTTCAGACTTAGGCATTTTTCTAGCTTGCTCACTCCTGTTTACTATATTTAGTAAGTCTCTGATTTTCATTCCTCTAAAGCTTGGATTGATTTAGAATTTGTGCCACAAGATCATCATGACCTAGTTGATCTGTTCACACTGCCATCTCATGCTGACTTGCTATTTATAGCATGTTTCTAAAGGTTATTTACTATTTATAGTAATTGCTTATTTTTGAGACTTCTGCAACTCCATTCAACTTGAAACCTGACTGGTGTGATCTTCATGGGTTGAATTTCCTATTCACACTGGCACCTGCTACTGACTTACTATTTATAGCCTACTTCTAAAGTGCCTTACTATAAATAGTAAGTGCTCAAATTTCCTTCAAATTTTACTAGTGGATAGCTTAAACGATACTGATCATAGTGAGATACACCAATTTTCAAAAAAATTGGCATTTGACCCCTCATTTTGGGTACTGAAGTTAGAAACCCTAATTTTACTTGCATGTTGCTTAAACGATTTTCATTTGACCCCATTTATGTTGCACTTTGCTCTTTTCGTGATACTGAGCTGTTGGGTAGCTGCCAGAATGATCCTACTAAAAATAGTAAGTCTCTGAAAAAGTGATCAACTATGCCTACATGCCACATCATTCAATAGCTCTTGAAAAACCCATAAAGAATAACTTGACATGTGTTGAAAATTCTTGCATGCAAACCCTAAAAATAGCCTCTGAAGATGGCTCCTAAAAAAGGTCCTAATCTTGGTTTGCATGCTACACCAATACGAAGCTTTCAAAAAACCCACAAAGAATATCCAGACATGCATTGAAGACTCTAACATGCAAACCCTAGAAATAGCCTCTAAAGGCTGAGTGTTGAAAGTCATCATCTCATCTTGCATGTTATATCATCGTGTAGGTCTCAAAAAAACCATAAATATTCTCCAAACATGCATTGAAAAACCTTGCATGTAAACCCTAAAATAAGCTCCTAAAGGTGATACTTGCTAAAAATAGAAAGTTGTTTGTTTTGGCTCAAAACTTGTAGAAAAATAGCTTGACATGCTCTAGATGTAGTGTAATGATCAGAATTTCAAAAGTGATGAGAAAAATGTTCCAAATTATGTACTTACTAAAAATAGTATGTTGTTAGAATTCAATGAAATTCTGTTGGGGACCTATTGGAAGCACCCTGACTGCAACGACAAGCTCAAATTTCAATTTATTCACTCCATTTGACTTCAAACTAGTCTAAAAATTCAAAACCCTAATTCTCAAACTTAGCCAAAATCTAAGGATGGGCACATCCCCGGAAAGACAGATAGAACAAAATATAGATGACAACAAAACAAACTAAAAACCAAGCCAAAAGACTTGAACAAAGCAAAAATTAGGGGATCCCCATTTGTAATGGGGCGATGTGTGAAAATGTTACAACAATACCAAACCCCCATTCAACTTGGAGGCCCATTTTTATGGTTGTAAAATCAAGTTAGTCCCCTAACCAACCTACAACTACCATTTAGCAACTTTTAACAAACTATTAAAAAGTTGTCATTTAACACAAAGAGTTGTTATGACAACATTTGACAACTTTTGACAATGTTTTCATTTTTCAACTAAATGACACCAAACCTTCATCAATGACTCTAAATGACTTCAAACATATATAAAATGTCTCATTCAACCTTATTACAATATTAAAACACCTAATTTAATGAATTTATACAATATGGCCTCAAGGAGGCTTAAATTTAACAAGGTGTTCTTGCACCATACTCCCCTTGAAGAAAAAACTCAAGTCCCTTGAGGGAGCAAAGAGTAAAGGACCTAAAAATATAAATGAATCTTCACTATCGCCAACAATCACAAAAAATTGTATCTTCATCTTAGTCCATGGTTTTTTCTTCCTTGAAAATACAAATACAACAAGAAGAAGGTATCTTCTTTTCATCTTCCCATCATGTACATGTTCAAACTCATCCACAATCCCTGCACCTTCATTTTCTTGCAACCATAATGTCTCTATTTTTATTTCCTATTCATGAAAATAAGATTCCATGTGGATAAAAATAAATAAGCCATTAATCTCCTTATGAAACAATGAATTAATCATTTCATTCTCATACCTTAGTAGCAAATACATTCTACCTTTGTCCTCTTCTTTATCCTCATCATTGGAACACCATATGACAACATATTCAACATTAGTATAACCTATACATCATACTCTTGCAAACATTCATATACCTCATTAGCAAACAAATCTGCAACATCCTTATTAGCAATTTCATTATCAACAACAACTTGATCATGAATATCAACATTAATGTTATCAACAACTTTATCATCAACAAATTGAGTATCAATACCAAGGTTATCAGTAACATCAACAACCATATCATTAATCTCAACATTAACATGTTCATCAACCAACAAAGAAGTTTGTTCATCTTCAAACACAATTTGAATAGCATGCATCTCAACCTGCAACTTACTTTGCTCAAAAAAAATTACCTTTGCCTCATTTTTTGTCATACTTTCTTGTCTTTTTCTTCTTTGAATAATTTTTTTGATAGGCCACATAACTCTCTCCTTCATTGTCAAATGCCAACTTGTGACTCTTTTGAGCAATTGATCTATCCACTCACCTAGTCTCTTAGACTTTCTCACTACACCAACCTACAAGCAACCACACAAACAACCCACAAAAAACTTTCCCAGAGCATCTTCAGGCTCTAATACCAAACTGAAAAGCAAAGGAATCAACTAAACCAACTTGACACAATTTGAACAATGATCCATCATCAACAATGACAAAATGCAACCTGAGTCATCTTGAGAACATTGATATAATGGCCTAATGGGAAATTAACAAAAATAACAACATACAAATTAAAAATATTTGATTTTGTAGGCCTTACACAACATATTTCATTGATCCCAAGTCCAACCATAAACAAACTATGCACAGCTTTGTTCAAATATCAAGAAAGCCATGTTTCTTTAACCACTCTCCACCAAAATGAAACACACAATCTACCATAACTCATGAAAATGAAGAAATTAATATTTTTCCTTTAAAGGGTTTTTAGAAAATGTAAAAAACAAACTTTTCAGCAATTTTTATCACTTTTTGATGGTGGAATAAAAATATATGATTTTTTCTTATTTGTTGGAAACCCTAGTTCCTGAACTGGGTATTCTTCACCAAAATTGTCATAAATCAATCAAAACCTAATGAAATTTGATCAAACTAAGTGAAAATAAAATTATATTCAAATATCTAACATTTCCAATAGGTCTTAGGTCTTTATTTGATATGTACAATCCATACCATTCTCTACAATAGCCTGCAACTTCCAACAAAAACAATCCCATAGGGCTGCTAATGGTAAAATGGTCATAACTTTCTCCAAACTCAATCAAAAAACACAAAAACAATTGAAAATAAAATATAATTCATTCCTCTATCAATAAAAATCAATTTCAGATCTATACAACTTCATACAGAGCCATACCATGTAAAAGAATAGGGCATAACAATGGAAATTGCAGAAAAATTCATGTCTTCCTTCATAAATTCTTGTTCAAACTACATACCAACCCCCTATTTGACTTGGAGGCCCATTTTTATGGTTTTAAAATCAATTTAGTCCCCTACCCATCCTACAACTACCATTTAGCAACTTTTAACAAACTATTAAAAAGTTGTCATTTAACAAGAAGAGTTGTTATGACAACATTTGACAACTTTTGACAATGTTTTCATTTTTCAACTAAATGACACCAAACCTTCATCAATGACTCCAAATGACTTCAAACATATATAAAATGGCTCATTCAACCTTATTACAATATTGAAACACCTAATTTAATGAATTTATACAATATGGCCTCATGGAGGCTTGAATGCAACAAGGTGTTGTTGCACCAAATTTAAAGCATTTCAAAACTATTTTTGTTGATAAAGAAAGAATTGAGCATGGTTTATTAGATCTTTATGACTTGGTGATTAAAAAGAGGGTGGATAAGTTAGCCTTTGAAAAGGAGAATTTTTTGAATTTTGAGCTACAAGAATTTTTGGCTCAAGAAGAGATTTGGTTAAAGGATGGTGATAAGAATATAAAAAATTTCCATGCTTAAAAAAAAAATTAAGAAACAAGAAAATATAATATATTATATTCAAAATAAAAAATTGTATCACAAGTTTTCCTTAGGCGAGGATGTTGATCATGAAGAAATCAAGGTTTTTAAGGGTCTTCTTGCTCCTTTAAGGAAGCCAAATCCATATTTTATTTATACAATTTTAGAAAATATTCCTTGTTTAGTAAGTCAGGAAAAAATGAAATGGTCATGTAGAGTGTTACCTTGGAGGAAGTGAAGAAAATCATATTCTCCATGGTGACTGGGAAATCTCTAGGCTCATATAGTTATACTGCTCTAAAATGTAATTGGTATTTCAAGAGGAATGGTGTTCTTCTAGTGCTAGAAGAATCTAGAAGAAATAAAAATGTGTTAAAAGAAATGAATACTACATTTGTGGCTTTAATTCCAAAGAAATCTAATGTTTAAAATTTTGTAGATTTTAGATCGATTTCTCTTTGCAACACTATTTACAAATGTTTCACAATAGCTATTGTAGTCAAAATAGCTAGTGACTCCTTTGATTATTTCTAAATATCAAGAGGGATTTGTGCCTAGGAAGGAAACTTATAAGGGTGAAATTATGAGTCATGAGGTCATACACTCACTTGTGTAAGAGAAATTTTTAGTTGTAGTTCTAACATTGGATATGATGAAGGAATATGATAGGGTAAATTATTAATTCTTGATATTTGTCTTTTGTAAGTTTGGTTTTTGTAAAAAATGGTGCAAATGGGTTTATTCATGTATTTTAGGGATTTTTTTTTTTAATTATGATAAACGATTCTCCCTATGGTTATTTTTCCTCCTCTTAAGGGGTTAGACATGGTGAGATTTAGTAAAAATTGGAAAGGGGTCAAAATTAGTTCATACCCTTCACCAATTACTCATTCTTTGTTTGCTGATGACATTCTTTTGTTTGGTCATGCAACTTTAGATGAACATAAGGTCATGAAGAAGGTAATTACATCTTAATATTTGAATTCAACATAAGTATTTAATAAAGATAAATCAAAAATATTTTCAAAATGAATGTGAACCCAATAGTGAAAGATCGACTATTAATATTTTGGGGGATCTAGTGTGAATATTTTCCTTATAAATATCTTGGCATCACTTTCTTTTTGGGAAGAAAAAAAAAAAAATAGGATAGTAATATTTCCTCAACCTCAAATAAAATCTTGTTGTGAAATCTAAATAACTTACTTTTGCTAGAAAAATAGTTATGTTATGCAGGGGCATCCGTAGTTGTAAAGAAATCTTGTATCAGCCAAAAAAATTGTTTCCTTGCATTTCATCTAGGAGAAGTTTCAACATTTACTTTTGTATTTCATTGCATAGTTGTTTCTCAACTTGCAAAGTAGGATATAACATCTACACATCAACATTTATCGCATATCCAGATTTCAGATCATTTGCATTTATTTTCAAAAATTTATGGTTCTCATAATTTCAAATTTGGGTAAAAGCACACAGTTGTGTCACACTTTATAAAAGAAATGACCAACACTGATCCAACTTTTAAACTTGAATCACTAAAAAGTGACATATATGTTTTGAATTTTGAAATGATGTAAACTAGTAAAATATGTATTTCTTAGTATATTTTATCTTTGTATTTTTTAAAAGAATTAAAAAATTATTTTAAACTAGTTTTTAATAAATTAACGCTATAATTTAGTTGTTGATAAAATGCTGAAAAATAAAGTTGCATGGGATGTCAAACTTTTTATGGTAATTTTTTTTTTTCCTTTCAAATTTTTTGTGTGTATTTATAACTTGAAAATTTAGTCCATGGATATATTATTTTCCTATTTTTATAAATATATATTTTTTAAATAAATATTAAAATGCACTTGAGCCAAAAAATAGTTGTTTCCATCAGATGTTAACATTCATATTAAATATTTATCTAAAATGGAAAAAAAATATACTACCTTGAAATAGATTCTTTTATCTAGTGCATCATATTTTTTCCAAATTTTTTTTTAATAAGTTTTAGTATTTTTCCTTGGTATGATAATCAACCTAATATTTTGTGTTGATAACCTACTTTTAGTAAAAATAAAAAATAAAATATAAATAATAATTAAACTATTAAAATAAATATATTTTTGAAAACTACACTTATGGATCTACAAAAGGGTATTTTTATATTTTTAAAAAAATGTTATTTACATTAGTAGGAGTTATTGAAACTTCAAGTTTTTCAAATAATTTTATTTTTTTGGTAAATTAGACTCAAAGTGGTGCTCCATATGTTTTTACCCAACAATTTTAGTTGAGAAAGTTGTGGAAGTATCTTACTTAGCTAGAATGAATCTTACTAGATCATATGTTTGACCAAAATTGATTTTTAGTTAGAAATACTTAAATTAAGTTGTGTTGATAAGTTGGCTGAAAGTGTGATACAACTTTGTGCTCTTACCCCATTGTAATTGCCACTCAAAGCATTTGGGGCAGACCTAGTCTATATTTCTTAGTGTGGACCTATTCAAGAGTGTGCAGAGTGTAATGGGATATTATACAAGAATTTTGGGTCCAATGGGATCTATCTTGGAGATTTGCAAGTCATTTCATTTTGTGAAGGATTATCTTCTTATGTTTTGAGGCTGACCTTCATAGTTGTTCATCCTTCAGGTTCATAAACCCTTATGGATGATGTGAAACTTTATTAGAGCCTGAGAAGAATATATATAATCATTTGGAAGTTAGTCATTTAGTTAGTTATGCATCAGCAGTTAGGTAGTTATAATTTTGCATCAAACCTTTAAGGGACTATAAAAAGGACTTTGGCTAGTTGTAATGTTGAATGCCATTATGATAGGCCTATGAGCCCTAGATATTCACCCATGAGGCATATGTTGCATGTAAGAATGCCAATTCAATAAATATTCATGTTTTCAGATCATTTTCTTATGTTAATTTTGTTGTGTTGACTCTAAGTTACATTATGGTTTGGGTTGTTCTTTATGAAACATCCATTCATGACTATACCAAGTGGTATTAGAGAAATTTTATGAGTCTTGAAGGAATTGCTTGAGGTGAATAGATCTCCAAATTGAGGAAAAATGCATTTTTTTTCAACCAATCATTGATTGTGAGGCAATTGAAACCCTTGTAGCTAGATCATCGAATTGAGGCAATTGCATTGAATTTGAGGGGAGATATACCACCAAGGAGAGCACCTGCTATGGAGAATGTTGTTGGAAAAATGGATGATATGTTGGAAATGATGCACGAGATGCGATTCCAATTGGATGTTGTTGAGGAAGATAGAAGATGAGGCCTAAATCCTAGACATGAGGATGAAAGTGATGATGACGTAGATCATGTTGTAGATCAATTTACAAAGGCCTGGTAAAATAAGAAGAAGAAGAGTCAAATTAGATGAATATGTTAAAATCTATTTCAAATATTTGGAAAAGACCTAGAGTTAAAATTTAAACTTACACAAGAAATTTAAACTGTGAGGAGTTAATTGATTGAATCAATTAAACTAAATAATACTTTGAATATGAAGTAATTGAAAGTTCCAAAAAGAGTCAAATTTACAACAAAAATTAAAGGTCATGCTTCTTTATGGTGGAAAGAAGTTCAATTGGATAGAAATAGAAGAGGAGAGAAGAAAACAATCAAATGGGATAGAATGGTGACACAATTGAAGAATCGGTTCTTACTAGCCAACTATGAACTGGAATTGTAGAAAATATTTCAGAACCTATGGAAAAGAGAGAAATTTGTGAAGGAATATACCAAAGAATTCTACAAGATGATATTCAGAACTAGTCATAGTGAAGCAAGAAAAGATAAAATGGAAAGGTATATCTATGGGATAAGAACAAACATTCAAAAAGAATTGAGCCTAGTAAAGATAACATCATTTGAAGAAGCATATCAACTTGCATTAAAGGTAGAAGAGAAGTTAAACAAGAAGTTCAAACAAAGATAGGGAAGTGCAAGAGGAACATTCCAGAGCAGTAGGTCACAATCTAGAGAAGTAAGACCTTATGTAGAGCTAAACAAAGATGTGAAACCCTGTCAAAGTGAAGACAAGGATGTCAATTCATACTGTAGAGGAAGAGAAAATAGGAATTTCTATCATAGTCATAGAGGAGGTAAATTCTTACCACAATGATGGATACCAAAGAGATGAAGGTAGATCTGAGAGTAGACCATTCAAAGGAACTTATTTAAAGTGTGGAGGTGAAGGACATAAAGCATTTGAGTGTCATCAATGAAGTAATGGCAAGAAACCTGAGCATACTAGAAGAGCAGTTTATGTGGATGAAGAGAATTTTGAATCCCGTAATTCAATTGGGAAATTGGAGAACGGTGAATCATTGGTGGTGAGGAGAGATTTGATGTATGAGGAAGTAACTAAGGAACCACTACAAAGGAAGATTCTATTCATAACAAGATGTAAGTCCAAAGGAAAGGTATGTAAAGTTATCATTGATAGTGATAATACTAATAATCTAGTTTTAGAAGAGATGATAACCAAGTTAAACTTGGAGAGATTGAAACATCTAAACCCTTATAGGATAGCATGGATTTGATATGAGGATAAGATATTGGTCAATGGGAAATTTTTGGTAAAATTTCATATTAGATCATAGAAGGATGAAGCATTTTGTGATATTATGCCTATGGACGTATGTTATTTACTGTTAGGAAGACCATGCAAATATGATAAGAAAGTAATTCATGATGGAAGAAGGTACTTATACTATGATTTCAAATGGCAAGAAAATCAAGTTGATACCTTTAGAGGAAGAGAAGATTGAAGTTTGTGCAACTTCCAGTCTACTTTTTGTAGATCATGGATGGAAATTTCTTGATGGATTAAGGCATGAGAATATGTGTTTTTCATTGATTTCAAGGAAAAGCAATGGTTCAAAGATAGATAATTCTACGAAAAAGAAAGAAGAGGTAAAAAAACTATTAGTAGAGCATGGATACATCATGTCAGAGAATGTACTAGATGACCTATTGCCAGTTTGGAGTATCAATCATCATATAGATCTTATACCTGGAGAATTTTTTCCGAACAAGGAAACACATAAAATGACACTGGTAGAGAATTCAGAATTTAATCGATGGATACAATTTTTGCTAAAGAAAGGATTGATCAAATAAATTTTGACCCACATGTAGTACCTATTGTAATTGAACCAAAGAAATATGGAGAGTGGATAATGTGTACAGATTCAAGATTAATCAATAGGATTACTGTCAAGTACTAATTTTCATTTCCAAGGATGGATGACATTATGGATTGCTTAAGTTGAGCAATGTATTTCAAAAAGGTTGACCTAAAGAGTGGTTATCATTAGATCATTATCAATGAAGGAGATGAATGGAAGAATGCATTTAAAACAAATGAAGGATTGTATGAGTTGTTAGTAATTCATTTTGGATTGACCAATGCATTGAGCACTTTCATGAGATTGATGAATGAGGAATTGAAGAAATTCTTGGGTAAGTTTTTCATTGTTTACTTGGATGATATTTGATTTTTAAGTATTAAAACTAGAGAAAAACATTTGTTGCACATTAGATAAATATTGCAGAGGTTGAGAGAAGAGATTTTTTTGATTAATTTAAAGAAGTGTAGCTTTATAAAGACCAAGTTAGCATAGTTGGGTTTTATTATTTTTGATGAAGGATTGAAGATGGATCCTAAGAAGGTTAGAGAAGTTGTTCATTGGCCTACACCAGTGAAAATTGGGGAGGTGAGATCATTACATGGATTGGAAATTTTCTACCAAAAGTTTATCAGGAACTTTAGTATAATTTTTAAACACATGAAAAATAAAATGAGAGGAGATAAGAACTTTAAGTGGAAATCCATAGCACAAAATAGTTTTGAATTGTTGAAACAAAAGGTGACAAAATAGCTAGTGGTAACATTGCCATATTTTGACAAAGTATTTCAAGTTGATTGTGATGCAAGTGGAAATACAATAGGAGCAGTGTTGAGTCAAGAAGGAATACCTATAGCTTATTTTAGTGAGAAATTGAATGATTCCAAAAGAAGATATTCAGTTTATGATCATGAATTCTATTCCATAGTTCAAGCATTGAAAAATGGAGAGTATTTGTTGCCTACTTGGAATTTGTGTTGTATCCAAATCATCAATATTTGTAGTATTTGAATAGTCAAGGAAAGTTGAATCAAAGATATATTCAGCTAGGTTGAGTTCTTGTGAAGTTATATGTTTGCATTGTAGCATAGTAGTGACAAGTCAAACAAAGTTGTAGATGCATTGAGTAGAAGAAGGAATTTTCTAATAGAAATGAGGGTAGAAGTATTAGGTTTTGAAGAATCAAAGCACATGTACTAGGATGATGCATAGTTTGCTAAAGAATGGAGAGCATGTAAAGAACCAGTGGTGATAGACCAAAGATAATGGTTGGATTATTTCATTCAAGAAGATATGATGTTCAAGGTAAATCAGTTGTACATTCTAAAGAGTTCAATGAGGGAGAATTTGATTAAGGAGAAGCATAGTGGAGGATTAGTAGAACACCTTCGAGTGGATAAGATAGTAGCTTTGGTGAGTGAACACTATTTTTGGAAAGAGATATATAAGGATGTCAAGAAGTATGTTCAGAGTTGCAGAATTTGTCAAGTTACAAAATGGAGTAGTCAGAATACTAGAATGTACAAACCTCTGAAAACACTAAAGATACCTTGGGAAGATATAAGTATCGATTTCACATTGGGATTTCCAAGAACACAGTGAGGACATGATTTAATTATGGTAGTAGTGGACAATTTTTTTGAAATGGCATATTTCATTCCTTACAAGAAGACTACTGATGTTGTACATGTTGTTGACTTATTTTTTAAGGAGATTGTGATATTGCATGGACTACCTAAGAGTATAGTTTCAATAGAGACACCAAGTTCAATGGATACTTTAAGAAAACATTATGGAAGAAGATGAAGACAAACCCAAAATTTAGTTTAGCATATCACCCACAGACAGATGGACAAACAAAGGTAGTAAATAGATGTTTGGGTAACCTATTGAAATGTTTGGTTGGAGATAAGGAAGGAAGTTGGGATATAGTTCTACTGCAAGAAAAATTCACATACAATAATTTAGTGAACTAGAATACAAGAAAGACAACATTTGAGATTATGACAGGAATACATCCCAAAGGAGTTGCATAACTAAGAGACATTACTATAGATAATAAGAGGAGTGTAGAGGCATAATATTTTTCAAATTTCATGGAGACATTGCATAATCAGGTCGAGAAACATTTGGAGGAAATGAATAGTAAGTATAATGAGAAGGACTATGTGAATAAGAGACATAAGGAATTTGTTGTTAGAGATGAAGTGATGGTATATCTAAGGAAGGAGATATTTCTAATAGGAGCATATAATAAGTTGAAGATGAGGAAGTTTAGACCATGTAAGATTCTAAGGAAGTTTGATTCTAAAAATTCATATGAAGTAGAGTTACCAGATACATTGTGTATATCACCTATTTTCAATTTTGCAAACATATATGAGTACCATGAAGGATAGAAAAGTGGAAATACTAGTAAATTAAACTTGAAGGAATAATTACCACATCAAGAACTAGAGAAGATTGAGCAAATTTTGGATACTAGAACCAAAAGGAGCAGAACAAACAAGCAGTACAAAAAATATCCTGTGAAGTGGAAAGGTAGACCGATGGAAGATTCATCATGGATTTCTTAGGCTGAGGTGGACCATCTTGGTTTTCCTCTTAGCCATAGAAAGTGAGGGACTTAATTTTCTTCCAACCCTGGGTGTCTGATCTAGGAGAATCCCTAGCTATAAAGCAATCATGTATCAACCAAAAACATTTATTTTCTTTCCTTTCATTCAGTATCAGTTTCAACATTTCATTTTGCATTTCATCACATGGTCATTTCTTAGCTTGCAAAGCAAGATATAACATCTACATATCAACATCTATCACATATCTAGATTTCAAATCATTTGCATTTATTTTCATAAAGTTATTGTTCTCATAATTTCACTGTAATTACTAGTTAGATCATTTGGGGCTGACTTGGTCCAAATTTCTTAGTGACTGGATCTATTCTAGAATGTGTGGAGAATAATTGGACATCATACAAGAATTTTGGGTCGAATGAGATTTATCTTGGAGATTCAAAAGTTATTTCATTTCACAAAGATCTTCTAATGTTTTGAGGTCGACCTTCACAGTTGTTCATCCTTTGGTTTTTTAAACCCTTTTGGCCAACATAGACCTTTATTAGATCTTGAGAAGCATATTTGCAATCATTTGTAATCATTTGGAAATCATTCATTCAGTAAGTTATGCATTAGTAGTTATAATTTTGAATCAACCCTTTGGGGGACTATAATAACGCCTTTGGCCAGTTGTAATGTTGAATGCCCTTGTGGTAGGCCTATGATCCCTTGATATATTCACCCATGAGGCATATGTTGCATGTAAGATTAGAAATTCAATATTCATGTTCTCAGATCATTTTCTTATGTTAATTCTACAGTGTTGACTCTAAGTTGCATGGTTTAGACCATTCTTTCTTAACCCTCCATCCATGACTACACCATTATGTTGAAGGATGACCTTCATTCCTTAAAAATATATCTCATGTATGTTTTAAAATTAGTAAAAGAGAAAGTTGTAGGGATTTACAAGGTTTTAAGAATTTTTGAATGGTTAGATAGCTTAAAGGAAAAAAAAAAGTTACCTTTGATAGCATGGGATAATGTGGAGGGGTGCAAGGTTGAGGGATTTGGTTCTTCAAAATAAATATCTTGGGGAAATGTTAGTTTGGAAATGATATGCTAAGCTTGAAGGTAAGTGGTATTGAATTATGAGCCATAAATAACTAGATTCCATGGAAAGGGAAAGAATCTTCACCTTAGAAACTCTTTTGCATAGTTCCAAAATGTGGAACTTCATTTCTTCTTGTAGATCATTAATTCTTCTACATATGTCTTGGGTGATTAATAATGGGGGAAAATACAAGTTTTGGGAGGATACCTACAATGGTTATAAGCCTATTTGGTCTGTAGAAAATTGAAGTCAAATTGAAAATATTTTAAAAAATTTATGGCATGAAAAGATTAAGGATTATATAGTGATTGAATTTTTGAATTCATCCTCCTTTGTGAAATGGAAATCTTTATATTTTCTTCCTATTTGACCTTACATGAAGTATTCCTTGAAGGAAGAATTAGGTAAAATAAAATCATCTATTCTAATAAGGAAGATGAAATCATCTAGCCAAAATAAAATTCACAGAATTATAATGTAAAAGATGGCTACAAATCTCTAGTTGATTCTAGTCAAAAGGAACTTTGGCCATATAACCTCTGTTGGGCATCGACATGTTTACCTAAAGCTACCTAGGCTTTCTCATAGTTAGCTTTAAATGATAGAATTTTAACTAGCATGAGACTAGATAGATTGGGCATAACTCCTTTTTCCTTGTGTTTTGTATGTCAAGGCTTATGAAAGATCAGGTCATTTTCTCTTATTGTGTGCTTTTTCTCATCAATGTTGTGTTTGGTTGGTTTGGTCCTTTTTAGGGTTCTATTTTTTAAGCATTTTCAAAGTTGGCCATCACTTTTTTAAAATTATACTTATGATTGCATTTGGGATTTAAGTCCCTTTATTCTAATTTGGTAGTTTTGGCTAGAAAGAAACATATTTTTTTACAAAAAATTCATCTAATGTAAGATAGGTAATTCAAAGGATTGAACTCTCTTTTTCAAAGGTAACTATGTCAAATATTTTTTAGGAATTTTAATCGTAAGAAGGTTTTCTCATCATGGGACCTCTACCTTCAAAATAAATGGATTTTGTTAAAGCCTCCTCATGTACAAGCATCTATTCACACAATGTATCCTAGATTAAACAAAAAAAAATATCCAATGGTTACCTCCACCTGAAGGTATGTTCAAGTTGATTTTTGATGGCGCCTCTCAGGAAAACCTTGAGAAATCAAGAGTGGAAATGGTCATAAGAGATTGTAAGGGAAAAAATATAAAACAATCTTGAAAAATGTTAAAGCAACACACAAACAATGTTGTAGAATTTAATGTTCTTTTTGTTAGACTTAGAAATGGACTTGAAGTATAAAATATTGCATATAATCATTGAGGGTGATTCACTAGTTGAGATTAATGCTCTATCAAAGAAGGTTTCTTATAGCTGGGACCTAAATTATTTATTGGAACATACATGGTCTCTTCTTCATAATTTCTCTTCCTTTGAAATCATGCATTGATATAGGGAAGCTAATGTCCTGGTTGATGCACTTTCCAATAGGGAAATTTATAATTCTTTGTCATCTATTAAATTTTATCATCACGATATCTTTTCATTCTCCTAAATTAGATTATGCGACTTATTTAACGTAGGAGTTTTTTTAGAATGGTCATAAGGCTTGAATCCTCCACTCATATTCATGAAATTTGATTGATTCATCATATTTCTTTTTCAATGGCCCATATGTGATTTGTCACTTGCATATGGTTGTTGAAGAAATATTGGCTTAAACTTGTGTAAGCAATTATCTTCATTATTGTCAGATGTCTTGCATGAGACAATGTTTTGGTACTTGGGAGTATTCATTCTGATGTCTTTTTTAGATAGCTTTCATCAATTCCTCTAGCTAATTTATTATTGACTGATGTCATCATGATCTCATTTCATTGGACTCTCTAGTTTCTTTAATGTGGGCTTTCATTTGGAATGGCTATAAGGATTGTATCTTCCACTCATGCTCATGAAATTTGATTGATATTTCTCACTTCTTCAGTTTCATGTATGTGTTATGTCACATGTAGACTATTGTTGAAGAAGTATTGATTTAACTTGAGCAAATAAGTATCTTCATTGTATCCAAACATCTTGTATGAGAGAGTACTTTGGTATTTTGGAGTACTTTTATGATGTAATAAAGTCCCATAAATATGGGAGATAGCAATTTTGGTAATACCATTCTATTTGAAATGATTTTGGGATCCCTCCTCTCGTGTCATGTTCATTTGGCTACTTTGGAGCATATAGTTAAAATGGCCTTTGTTGGCTGGTTGTCATCAATTCCACTAGCTAATTTATTAGCTGTCTAAGGTTCCTATTGGTAAAATGGTTTGTGTCACTTGTATAGGTTTTATTGGTATCTTTGAGAAATTGATACTTCCAGGCACTAATTATCTTTTATGTACTTTCATGAATTTTGTTGAGGTTTCACTTGTGCGGGGCATATTTTAATCGGTGCTATACTGTGTGTGATCTTTTGCACAATAAAAATGCATCATGTTTGTTGTGACTCCATTTATTTATTGGGGTTGGGTTATTCTTGTTGTAAGGTGTACGCCCTTGGTTTCCTTGTATTTTACAACACAATGTTTAGGTTTGTGACATGGCTTAACTGCATCATGTGGATTCATTAACTTTGGTAGCTGTATCAAGCATTAATAGGTTGATCTTTTGGTGCAATCGAAACCATCTTTGTAACAATTTGTATCAAAGCCTAGGTCACAAGTTCAAACCCATCACTTGTACTAGGAGGGGGATTGTTACAAGGTGTGTGCCCTTGGTCTCCTTGTGTTTTGCAATGTAATGCTCGGGTTTGTGCAATGGCTTAACTGCCTCTCACGAATTCATTAACTCTGGTGGTTGTATTGAGCATTAATAGGTCAATCTTTTGGTGCAACGACAACTATCATTGCAACAATTCTCTTGCATACATCAATAGTTTTATTTTTTAATGGATTCATAGTTTAGGGTTTTCCTTCCTTATCACAATTAGAATTTAAGGGATAATCTCCCTTTCTAAAGGGAAAAGCTTAGCCTTTTTTTTTGCAATCCAATGCTCTCAAGTGGAAGTGGCTATTATATTGATTGTTGGTCAGGATTGGCTTCTTTAAAAAAAAATTGTCTCTCTCGAATGAGGTTGTATATATGTTTGTTTCTAATCTCATGAATGTTTTA
This sequence comes from Sequoia sempervirens, assembly GCA_007258455.2. Taxonomy (NCBI): domain Eukaryota; kingdom Viridiplantae; phylum Streptophyta; class Pinopsida; order Cupressales; family Cupressaceae; genus Sequoia; species Sequoia sempervirens. Next base: position 199,300,126 of record VDFB02252616.1, read on the forward strand.
TGGTGTGCAGAAATAGTTAAATTCCTAGCTAGTACCTATCTCCAACCTCCTATATGTTCATTTTCAACTCTTTTTGTGGCCTCACAAAATTACGACTTCGATTATGGCTCTCCATTGCTAGTTGGTTTCTTGACCAAAATGCACTCCTTTCTCATGATGCTCAACTCTTTGTCTTGTTTTTGTTGGCCTATAGTTTGATGGGTGATAATTTAGTAAAAAAAAATTGCATTTCTTAATGCTTTGTGCCCTTCTATGGATGATATTTTGTCATATGAGACTCAAAATGTGTTCAATGTAGTTCACTTCCTATTCAAACATGCTCTTGATGATCCTCATAAAACTTTTTTTTATCACCTTTGTATTTTTAAGAGCCTGCTCGTCTAAAAGTTGCATAGACTAGGTTTGTTGGTAATGCAATTCTAGAGTTTCTGAATTTTGTTTTATTTTCTCCAGCTCTCATGGATTTTTGGTTCTATAAAAATGTCTTCAATATGAATGCAAATTTTACAATCACACAACCACTTTTATTTAAAAATAATTTTATATAGATAAAAGAAATGATAAGGATAATGATGAAATAACAAGATAAAAATGCATTAATCATTTTTAGATGTCTACACAATGATTACTCGTACGTAATTTAAAAATAACTAAGAACATACAAAATGAAATTTATAAAATAAAAATAAATGTGTTTAAATCTAGAGCAATTAATAATAAAAATATATATCAGTAATATATATATATATATATAAACCAAATTTAATACAAAAGTATGCTTCACTATATATGTTCACTGAAAATGAACAAAATGATAGATAGTTATCTTCTTATTTATGTCAGTCAAAATTGACTTTGCCATTGAAAACCGGATTAAATAGATATGCTTTTTGGTCAAAGAAAGAAACTGATCTGAACATGACAGACGGAGCGATTTTCGCTCATACATCGACGAATTCTGAGCAAATAGACTAGGAGAAAAATACGAGATTTATAATTGTTTACATTTATTAGGCGGTAATAATGACTGATAAAATGTCATGTACATGGTTTTAAAATCGAAAGAAATGTTGAATCCCCAATGTCAAACTAATATTGTTGAGAATGGCTTTTCATAGATAATTTAAATATAAGCAATAATTCTTTAGGCTGTGTTGGGAAGAGTTATAGGTAGTATAAAGAATATAGATAGGGTTGGTATATATATACAGACACACGTGTGTATGTGACATTAGAATATAGATGATAGTCACTCTAACAAAATTATTTATATTTATATATATATATATATATATATATATATATTTTAAATTAATATAATAAACTACTTTTCTAATTATTTAGGTTGGTTAAATACATATAAATAATTGAAGATAGAATTATAATCGAACTAAAATAATTATGATAATTGAATAGGTATATAGGAGTGTTTAATTTTAAGATTGGCGATGGGTAAATAGTATTGATGTTGTTTTAGAATGATCAATCTTTGTCATAAAATTGTTTGTCTTGGTTTGATGAATATTTATGACTTTAAGATATCATAGAAACCTATGTCAATTGATGTGCCTTTTGCAATCAATCTTGATTATCATAAATATATTCTTGATTTGTGGAACTAGTCAATGATGTGTAGGAACAATTTGGAAAAAAAAACTGTATTGGAATGTATTTGCCTATGCCTACTAGATAAGAAGGAAGTCAAGGTCGTTTCTTGGGTCATCATTAAGGAGTTCGTTGACTTAATAGTAAATGGGCTCTCCAAGGGAAAAACTATTATATGAGTAAATTAATGGAAACAAGAAAGAGTATTGTCAAGGGTGATTTAGAGTAGCCTAGGGGTGACTTGAAACACAAGTGTGCATCTTCAAAGTATGTGGAAAAGTAATTTGAGCAAAACCACTTATTTTTGTAGGTGGTAATTTCATCATCAACCCAATCAATTTCATATTGATTATGATAAAGGAAAATTACACCTAGTAAATGTAATTAAACCATTATATTTGAATAATAGTATGGAATATGAAGTGCTTTTAGAATTTCAAATTGCTTTTCTAACATTAAATCTTTCATTTTTTCAATCTCAAGGTGATAGGAAAGGCTTATGCAATTGCTAAAGGTTCATGGAGATTGTTTTTTATTAGATAAGCAGGGATTTTGAAATGGACCTGATCCCTTTTACATCATGAAAGATTCAACAATAAGGGCAGCAAGACAATGAACAACCATCAAATGAGATAGCCCAAAAGGAACAACCAAAAAGACAACCAGAAAACAAAGCAAAATACAACAAGGGATACCACCCCACAAAACTAAGTCAAGGTGGTTTAAAGAATTGTTCCAAAGATTTTTGTTGAATCGTAATATAAGGATTCCTCACCACCAATATTTTCAACTTTTGGTTACAAGGGGAGGAAACAAGACTACCACTAGAATCAGCCAAGCCCAAAGAATCAACAAATGGGTCCAACATAGAGAGATAATCAACAACATTCTGAATCTCTTGACATATAGTGGAGTCTTCCACAACATTTGTCGCCTTTTCCTTTTTCTTCCAAACAATGTGTTGTTTCTTCTTCTTCAAGCAAGTAAAGGAGGCATGACCCACTTTACCACAAGAAAGACAAATAATTAGAGAGTCTTCATAATCAACCTGTTGCGCCCACTTACCAAATTTAGAAGATAAAGTAATCTTAGTAGGAAGAATACAATTATTTTCCACTAACACACAAAATCTAGCACTGAATAGATGCTTCATTAATTTGGTGACGTTATTCATGATACAATATTGACAAAAGGAATTATCAATACACATGAAATTCTTTTCATTCCAAAACTCCAAAGGCAGCCCTAACAAACAAAGCCAAATAATAAACTTTATTTTTTTGTCATTGGGTTGAAACTAGGGAACCACAATTGGAGACAAAGGCCACCCGAGCCAAGAAACCAGGGGTCCTCACAAAGGACCCTAGAACAATCTTCAATGCAGGGACACGAAAATAGAAATAATCTATTACATAATGCAGTAACCTCAACTCTAATCTTCCAAACCTAAAGATCCCATCTTCTAACAACATGGATATTAGGACGATTACCACAAAATATCCCAACCAATGAGGTCTTAAACTAGTCCAAAGACTCATCTATAACTTTACAGTCAATCTCTAACTATTGATTAGACAAGTCACATACCTCCTTGGCATAAAACTCCTTGAAAGTGAGGAAAGTAACAATTGAAGAAGCGGAAGTAGTCTTGCACAAACTCTCAGCTACACTAGCCAACCCATTAATGGGAGGCTCAAAAACTGAAGGGATCAAGGGGCAACCAGCATGAACTTCAGAAAGAGGATGAAAAATAGCATCCCCCTCTTCAATTACAAGGAGAAGAAATCCCTTTTTATGACCCATCATAGGTTTGGAAGTAGGAACAACCACCATAGGAGAAGGGTTTGAAGCCCCAGGAGAAACAACCTCACTAATAGGAGAAGCAACCACCCTTCCCTGAGCTCTAGTACCAACAAAGACCAAGCCTTCATTCTTTTGCAAGCTACAAGCAACCTCCCCACTCAGATTGTTGGAAATAGGATGCCATTTAATTGCAAATCCTAAACATTAATTATTTCATGTATCTCCTAAATTCTTGGAATGTACATTCAACAACACTAAGATTAGGATGAGATTAATATTTGATGAAATAATCATGATTATTGACATTTGTAATTAATTCTAAATGTAAGAAGCATGTGAGGGCATCCATAGTGAGTTCCTAAATAATAGGGACACATGGGATAGTCACATCATGGTAAGGTGAAACTCACCTTGTGTCTAGTTAACTATACAGAGTAACAATTAACACTTTTGAATGCATGTAAAGATCCTAGGAGTTAGGATTTGATGTTTGAATGCTTGAAGTTTAGTTAAGTTTAGTTCAAATCAGTTCAGTTCAGTTCATTTCAATTTAGTTTAGAATCAGTTTAGTTTAGCTTAGTTTAGTTTAGTTTAGTTTAGTTTAGTTTAGTTCAGTTCAGTTATCTTCAGTTGCATGCATGTTGGTTATTTTGAGTTGCATGTAGTTAGCTTCAGTTAACTTGTAATGCATGGCTAATAACATTGAGTTGTATGACAGATAACAGGGACTACCTCCAGTTAACAAGGGATGACCATTTTTTGGGAATGGTGTTAAGTAAATGTTTAAGTTAACAATAAAGCACTTGGAGCCAACTTGGGTGCCCAATATGCTTTATTGTATTTACCTCTCATGCATGATAAGATATTTATGAAGGATCAGTTAAGTAGCTTTACTTAAGGGTGCCAACTTTGAGGAAGAGCTTTGGAATTATCACCGAAGTGAAGGAGAAGTTGTAGCTTCAGTTTGGGACACCCAAATGCATGAAGCACATGTTGTAAGCTTTAGTCTTCACTAAATAACGCAACTTGAAGGAATATGGTGTACCCTTTCAAGGGCTTGAGATTATGCATTGGAATTATCACCATTTGGAGATTACAAGGTTGCATATTGTCTCTATATCTCATTCAAGTTGAATAGAGTTTTCATAATTGTTATTGCAGGTGTGAAGAAGATTGGTAAAGATAGAAGAAGCATTCTCAAGAAAGAATTAGAGAGATTCTAATTCAAAGTTTGAATAATAGAATAATTCTTGGTGGATTTTTTTCCTGAAAGGGGCTCTCCATGGTACATCTTGTGTAATCTTTCTAATATCTTGTCTAGTTCTTCTATCAACTTCTCTCTACATTCTACAATAGTAAAATGAATCAATCAAGATAATCACCCACAAAGAATATATGTAATAAAGAAAAATCTTACTTAGATCAGCAATATTAAAGTTTTATAGAGTATTAAGATAAGAAAACACCTCATTTTTTAACACAGATAAGGGGAAACAATAGAAAAAAGAGTGGGATCCCCCACTCCATAAGTGCTTTGTAGCAAAAAATCTTGAAGAATAGGAGCATTTTGAGTAAGGAAACTAATGCAAGAGCATCCAAAGTGAAGAGAAATCTTGCATCATCATTATGTGTTTGTTTGTTTCGAATAAGGGCCAATCATGTTCTATCAGCGGGATGTTCCTTCAGGTCCCAATGACATGTCAATGGTGTGGGTAGTTTTAGTAAATGGAGTTCATCGGTGTGAGGTTCTCTCATCTGCAGGGTGACATTCTTTGTCCCATCGACAAAGCGATGGAGTTATATCGGTGGGAGTCCAACATTTCGACATGACCCTATTTTGTGTCCCAACGAGGGTCTGATGGTTGTAGTGAGTGAAGGAGCACATTGAATTCACGTCGACAAGAGATTAAGATATCGGCGAGACATCATTCTTTGTCCCTCTAATGGGGTGATAAAACATATCAAGGTGATATCTTAGTGACAAGGATGTATTGATGACACTTTGGGATGAGTCTCAATGATGGGCCAATGGAAGGAGTGCAAGTCAAGAGATCAAGGAGTTGACTGAATGGTGAGTTGGTAGAATGGATGAACCCATTGGTGACACATGGCACAATATCATTTATCAATTTTCATTGTTATTGCAAATCAACCAGGTCAAACAAGTTTTACAGGCATGCAACGAATGACTAGAAAGTGACTTACTGGTGAACAAATGAGAACACAGTCATGGAAGTCTATGTAACTATGTGGAGAATATAGATGGATACTATGACAATAGAGAAGGAATAATTCCAAGGCTGACGTGGAGAAGGAACATAGCATAAAGAGATAGTGAGAGATGGGGAAGTAGGAGAGGTGGTGATGAGTAGCCAGGAGCTTGCAGAGGAGGGAAAAGTTGAAGAACTGTCTCGGCAGTAACAAGAGAAAGCTCGAAGAAGAGAGCGAGGAAAGGTAGCCTGCATATGTGATGAGAAGTGGAATAGGGAATTTCCCTATGGATGTGAATTTATGAATGTAATCCTATAATATGTTTCGAATAAATAAAAAGATAGTTTTTTTTGTCAATCTCTGTGTGTGTGGTTTGAGTTGGTTGCAAGAATGTGACGCCTTGACAAGGCCCTTCGATCTTAGCTTCATTAGAAACCCTTATGTATCCCAAAAAAAAGGAGAATGAGACTCCCCTACATTCTTTCCTACTTCTTCACACCCCCCAACTTCCTATGAGCTTCTAAGAGAATATCAAGTACGAACTCCTCTTCTTCATCAGGAAGATCATACTCAAACCCAATAACCAAGCCAAATCCGTCAAAGAAAAAAGGGGAAAAAATATCTTCAAAGGTGTGCATATCCTCATCTAAACCATCAACATTTTCCATCTCCCATCCCTCACAAGCTTGGAAACCCACCTCTTTAGCTTCCACATCAGAGCCATCAAAGCTTGTAGCCAAACCCTCATCACCAAAAATAGAGTCTCTTTTCCTGCCAACAAACCCACTGGAGGAGCCAACAAGGGTTTGGGAGAGCACATCTCCTCCCACAAAGACCTTTGTTCCATCACCAATGCCAACCTCTTGAACCTTCACGACTCCATCAAAATCTCCATCCTCTTTTTCATCTTCCACACACACCACAATAGTGTTTTGTTACCTCATTAGTCCAGGCTTCCTCGCTACACTGTTTCCCTTACTCTTCCTTGTTGTGCTCACTTCATTCCTCACCACTCCATTATTTGTTGCACTAGCTTCATTCCTTGCTGCTCCCACTACTTTTTTCATTGTTCATTCTTTGAAGACTTGTTAATTTAATTGTGGATTCCAATTTTTCCATTGAATGGAGATTGTTAGATAGTTGGTATCTTATGATTTATCCTTCAAATCATTAATTTATACTATTGCAAGCATGGTAGTGGGATTTTTTTTCATTAAAAAGATATTCCTAGTGCCTTCCAACTTCTTGTAACATTGGTGTACATCATATTCAACCTAGTGGCTATTAGAATTACTTGTATTGAATTATAACTAATTGAATAAGAAGATTGTGGTTACTTTTGTTGAGATTTCATCCCTTTTGAGTGGTTCTCATAATATAATTTATATTTCAATTATAGATATGACTCTTATACTCTTTTTTCATATTTTTATTTCATGTACTAAACATAAATTATTATAGTAATCATATGAGGTAAATATAATATGTTAAAAACCATTTATGTAAATTTGGTATTATATTATATGTTATTGACATCACTACCCTGTGAGGATTGAAAGACACTTAAAATTAAAGTAGCGACCTTTTGAAATTATAGAATGTATATAAGAGATTATAGACTAGTAAGTGTATGAACATTCAAGATGAGTTAATACATTGCAATGTAAATGTATTGTATAAAATAAGGCTTGTATAGTAATACATATGCAGTAACAAATAGAATGTATTTATCTGTAACCTATACCTTGTATGTGATAATGATTAATACACAAGGGTCATCATTTATGTCTACAATAATTTACTAATAAATTTGTAAAATATATGGAACACATTAATGTTGACAAGAGTGTGATAGATATGTTACATATATGGTGCCAAATATCAATCCATTATGTCTGGTTAATCATTTGGTGTAGATGTGGCTTTGTGTTAGACTACATTTATTCTATTGTAAGCATATTTTTCCATGTATGAGATTAAAATATCCAAGACAATAAATCTATAAAAATATGTATAGAAGTTTTGTAGTATAGAGTATACAAATATGCATACTAGTTTTATGTTGCATAGTGAATGTAAAGGTCCTTTGAAATTTATAATATATATTATTCGGGCAAGTTGAGTTTGTTCAAGTTTAGTGTATCTAAATGAGTGGGTTTGACTACAATGATGTATGTGATTATGTTGGAATTATTCACTCCTTATTGATAATTATTGGTCTTTGAAACCCCTAAGATATGTGTAGGAAGCTATTTCTAGAGTCATTCCAAGTTAAAAAAAATTATTCATTAGTATATTTACTATTCTTAGCTATACAAAATATTCAGTATTTCCTAAGTGAATACTAGTTGTATTCATGATCATGATTATATCCTTTAACAATGAATTGACATGAACTAGGTCTTGATCCATTGAATTTTGTAATATTACTTAGTCTATAAGTGAAGAATTGGAAATAAGATTTATGTCCAAACACTATTATATGTTGAGAACTATAGAATTCTTAGTTGTTGTGAGTAGGATGGTGTATGACTATACTACAAGGAATTTTTATTGTGTTGTGTATCATAGAACAATTCCTTCTAAACATTAAGCCATAATTTTTTTCCAACATGGATAATATGTGATAAAAAATAGATTTCATGGTAGGCTTTGTGTTTCTATTATTGTTATTGAATATATTGTTGGACTTGTTGATGAAGCTCTTAGATTTATTTGATGAACTATTGAGTTTTATCTACTTTTGTTTCTAATTTCCATGTTTTACCAATCGCTAATGCATGGTAGGATATGTTAATAGGTGATATTGGTTGGAACCTAAGACATGTAGACTTTTCTAATAATATAACTATAGAAATGTTTGATGAGAGTTATAATATCATCATGTTTACATAGATGCACACACTATTACAAGTTTACACATTTAATATTAAAAAAATTACCACCTTCATCTATATGGGTGTAGAGTTTTATATCAATTAAATTGTGTGTCTAACATGACCTACAGAGGTTGCTATAAAATCTTGATAAATTCGGCATCACATTTAGAGCTATTAAGGTTGGAAGCTCAATTTGGAGCTAGAAATGTTTGACAAAGATACACATGAATTTGGAAATGTAATGGTCTTCTTGTAAGTGAGTATGATAGTTATTTTAGACAATCTATTAACCAAAAGACGTATTGAATCATATTTATAGATGTTAGATGGTAGGAAATAAGTAAAAAATTCATGTTGATTGAACCATATGGGAATTAAGGTACTATTTAAGGATTATAGAGGAACAAAATCTAATTTTAAATATTCACAAAGCTATTGGTATGTGGTGACTAATCATGCAAATATTGTACACTCTTAACAAGATGTGGGGTTCGGGGAATTGTCCCAATTTTTCTTTTTCATTAACACATCAAGGTTTTCCCATTGACACGTCAAGGTTTTCTTTGGTTGACACGTCAAGGTTTTTTCCCATTGACACATCAAGGTTTTCTAGTTAACATGTCAAATGAGAAATGACCTCGTAAAACCCTAATTCTAGAAGGTTCCCAAAAGCTTGTTATAAGTGGTTGGGATGTATGTTATGGTAGTGTGATTTGTAAGATTGTAATTTTTTTTGCACTAGATAATAAAATCATTGGGTGGCTGATTTTTGTGGATGTAGCCCATATTGGGTGAACCATGTTAAATTTTTTTGTTGATCTCTTTTGTGTTATTCTTCATTGTTATTTATGAGTTATTTAATCTGCATATAATTGTTAATGTTTATTGCTCTAATCTGCCCGAATCCTAACAAAAGCAACATGATATATGGGGATTGAGGTGTTGTTTAATGCGCATATGCACATCAAATCATAATAGAATTATTGATGAAGTGTAAAAGGAATCTTTGATATGAAAAAGTTAGTCATTTTTAAGAATTAATATTCTTTCCAAATAAAGCATCACAATAGTTCATTTGTAGGAGCACAAAGACATTCAAAATTGTAAAGTAACCTAGTGGAAATATAAAATTTTCTCTTCAATTTACCTTGCATTAAATTATAAAATGGTTACAAATAATTATAGTTAGATAGCTCTATAATGGTTTTAAGTGCATAAAATTATGATAAATTAATAAAATATGTTGTATATTTCCATTCCCCTTCTTATGCTTGATAATCAACTTAATTTTTTATAGACATTTCATCCATTTCGTATCAATATATTTTATATTTTAGTTTCTATGTACTCAAATTTAAGTGGTTAATGGTTATAGTGAATAATTACCTCTTTGATAAACATATATTAGTTTCATTAATTGACATCATGTACTCTCTGAATAGAGCTTCATTTTGGGAAAATCTACAAAGCTCTATCACAATTTTATAAAGGAAATGACCAATGTTGATTCAAAATTTTAACTAAAAGAAATAAAAAGTGACATATTTTATATTTTGAAATAATTTAATCTAATGAAATTTGAAAATTAATGTATTTTATGTTTATAATTTTTAAAAAACTAAAAAATATTTAAACCCTTCTTTTTACAAAATAGAGACTATAATTTAATTGTTAAAAAAATGTTGAAGTATAAAGCTTTAAATGGGAAGTCACTCTTTATATCTTATAATTCATATTTTTCCTTCAATTTCTTTTGTGTATTTATAACTTCAACCTTTAGTGCATGGGTTTAATTTTTCTAGATTTTGATGAATATGTTTTCTTAAATATATTTCAATTTTTTTGTGCAATGACACTACATTTGTTTCCATGGGATGTCACCTTTTGTATTAATTTTTTTTTATCAAAACTAGAAATCAAATTACCATCTTGACCTAGAATATTTTCTCTAATGCATCATATTTTCCTCCAACTTTTAAAATAAATTTCAATATTTTTCCTTCACAAGATAGTCAACCTTGCCTTTTGGCATGTTCATGGCCTAATTTTAGTAAACAAAAATAAAATTAACTATTAATTATATTTTTGAAAACTACACTTGTAGATCTACAAAGCTATAGTTTTATATTTTAAAAAATAAGCATAATTTAGAAGTGTAAGAGTTATTGAAACATCAATATTTTTGAATAATTTTATTTTATAGTAAATTGGTCTCAAAGTGGTATAAATGTTTTATTTAGTGGTTACTTCTAGTTGTAAAAGTTGTGGCTCATAGCTAACTTAGCTAGAATGAATCTAGCTAGATCATATGCTTAATAAAAATTAAATTTTATTTTGAAATTCCTACATTCACTTGTCTTGATAACTTGGCCAACAATTTGACTATTTTATACTTTTACCCTTTTATAATTATGATAATATTACATAATTTAACTCAATTTTTAAGAGTGACATGTGAGGAAATGACTATGGCTTAGGAGTACAGTATTTAAGGAGCATATTTTTATGGATCTATTTATTAAGGATGTTTGAGTTCATGGAAGGTACATTCTTATATAGAAATCTATTATAATGTTATATTCACATGTAAAGACTACTTAATTGGCCAACCAATATGTGAAGATAAAAGGAAAATCCTTTAGAAAAAACTGGAATGTCAAATAAATTTATATAATAGTTGAGATTACATGTAATGGGATAACCTTAAATCACCTTGATTTTTTATACCTCAATATTCATGATAGAGAAATTGATGGAATCATCAATATACCAAATATCCATGGTACTAAAAGTTCCTATGAAAGGCTTAGTACAAATGTAGCTTATTACACAAGTTTAGACCAAGAGAAAATGATAAATTAATTAATGAATGGATAGAGAATATTATTTATTAGGTGTATTAATTTCATAGGATCATTAGGTATACTAAAAGGAAAAACGTTTAATTAATTATAACTCACCCTTTTTTTTTAACAAATATTTATAGATGAATTCTAATTGCACTAGAAAATTATGATAAAATATCCTGAGAACTTTGTTAGATTATAATTCCTTGTGAATTTTTGACCCAATATATCATCAATGTGTGAAACAAGATACTTTTTTTGTTGAGTGCACTATAACTAATGCTAAATTATAATATTTCATCAATTTTTGGTGCTAAAATAATTAAAAATCAACAACAAGATTTATGTTGGATTGAATTTTCATTAATCAAATATTTTTAGGACTTGATATCATGTGTTTTAACTCTCGTACCAATCTATTGATGGAGCAAAAAATAATAAATGCAATATTCTAAACTTCCATAAAAGGAATCAATCACAATAAATTAGCCTATAAGTTATCATAAAATGTTTGAATGTACAATGAACTCTCCATATATATAAGACAAGGAGGAAGTAGGAAGGTTAAACAAAAAATACTAAATCTCCCTCCAGGAGATGTGGCACATGTAGAAAACTTGGGATAAGTGTGAGTTCATGTTGTATGTGTCTATAAGGTGAGAAAACTAAGCCACTAAGTGAACTTAAGCTATTGTGAATAGGAATGCTAGGTTTAAGAACAAGATAAAATATAACTAGATATGGACAAAGAATATTTTCACACTAACATATATGGTATAGGAACTTATTTGGGAGAGGATATTTAAGAATCAAGTCAATTTTCTATTGTATAGAGTAGTGCATAGGAGTACACATGTGATTAATCAAGAATTCATGAATTCTATACACAAAATAATATTGATTTGATATTTTTATAAAATAGAAGGAACAAAGTTCCCACAAAAGAGGACCTTAAGATTGCCTTCCAGCAAGGCTATGGAGCCATGGTTGAATGCCTAAGAGTCTTGACTGGGCAAACACAATCTTCCATTGCATCCGACACGTAGGTAAATAAACTCAATAAAGTTTATTAAAAATTGAATACTTGTGCAATCTATTCAATATTAATTTCCACCATAAATTAATTACATGCCTATTTGTTTTAAACACTCAAGCAGTGATAATATATGCACATGACATTGGAATGCACCGGTGAGGGTGGAGCGTAACGTGATGAAGGTCATGGTGTGCATCCGATACTTTAGAGCATGTAGAGCGTGATCAACATGTTGAGCAGCATGATCAAGCTAGAGAAGATCCGGAACATGATGTGGCCCCATCAGTAAAGAGGACCACTCTAAAGTTCTTTAAACATATTTAATTGCAATTGGTGTATTAATTAATGTAACCTTTAGTGTTTCAACTTTAGAGCATGTAGAGCGTGATCAACGTGTTGAGCATGATCAAGCTAGAGAAGATCGAGAACATGATGTGGTCCATCAGGTAAAGAGGACCACCTCATGTTCTCTTAAACATATTTAATTTCAATTGGTGTATTAATTAATGTAACCTTTCATGTTTCAATTGCAGATCGATTTAGAGGGTGTTCAACATGTTGAGCATGAGTCTATAACAAAAGTTCGGGAACATGATGTGGACCCATCAGGTAAAGATAACCACTCTAATGTTCTTTTAATTAATAAAATACTTGTAACAATAATAATAAAACATATCGGTTTAACATTTCTTTCTTATTGGCAGAACCCCCTTGCAAGCAGCGTCCACATCATGAGTAGATGACTACATGTACATTAAGATCACAAGCAGAGGGCAGAACAACTAAAGGGGGGACATATATTGATTTAGAAAATGATACTCCACTTCAACTTTATGTAGCTTTAAAAAGAAATAAAAAAAAAAGTGATTGTAATCATATCATGACAACCATATTTTTTCATAATATGTAAAAAGAAAGGATTATTATATGTTAATGAATGAATGTGAGATGTTAATTAATGAATGTTATATGTTATTAATGGATGAATGAATGAATGTTATATGTTATTAATGGATGAATCAATGATTAATGTTATATGATTTGGGTATGGGAATTGAGAGTGATGTGAGGGGTGGGGGCGTCAAATGAGCTTCCACGCCCGCGTGGTTGGCCTTGTTAAGTAGAGAATATTAAACTATACTCAAAACAAAGAGAAGCTCAATAAGGTAATGCACTTTTCAATATAAGAAATGCATCGTTTGAAGCATCAAACCAATATGCAGTCTATATGTATGATCAGTCATCAGCCTCCGCAATGGTACATTTCCACGAATATATAATATTTTTTATTTTTTTAAATTTTGCTTCTTCGTCGCAATTTCGACGATAACAACCGATGAATCAATAGAAAGCCTCAATGAAGTTTCTTTAGCTGCAACGACGATTTCGTCAAACATTCGACGAACTTCTAGTGTTCTTTCGACGCTACTACTTGCCTATTTCGTCGCATATTCGACGAATTTTTGGTGTTCTTTCGACGCTACTAATTTTGTATTTCATCGCTATTTCGATGAAATTTCCATGTTTCCACGCTAATGTTTTCCCATTTCGTCGAACCGATGACAAACTTTTGGTGTAGTTCGTCGGTGGATAAACAAAGTTTTCGTCGATATTCTGACAAAATCCGGACATATTTCACGATGCTGCCAACCGATGATTCTTTGCCATTATTTCAACGTTTAATTTGTCGTCATCCTTGCTTCGAAAAAATAGCGACAGAAAAATTTTCGCCATTGCATCGCTCTTCCGATAGAGATTTGTCAAACGATCGACGAATGACCATCGGAAAATGGTGTCAAATCCTGTAGTGCTTGTCAAATGTTTTCTATATTTTCAAACAATATACACAACATTCACAAATCTGGACACAAAACCTTAGACAAGTCAAACTTTTCAATAAAACATCAAAACAACAGTCTCAGCCTGCTATCAAACATCTCCTTCCAAAAGTCTTCTGTCAAAACCAAATCATGAAATTGCAAAAAATCTCTCATTCCTTGTACACTTTAGTTTGCATCTTACCATGTTGATTGAACCATATGGGAATTAAGGTACTATTTAAGGATTATAGAGGAACAAAATCTAATTTTAAATATTCACAAAGCTATTGGTATGTGGTGACTAATCATGCAAATATTGTACACTCTTAACAAGATGTGGGGTTCGGGGAATTGTCCCAATTTTTCTTTTTCATTAACACATCAAGGTTTTTTCCCATTGACACGTCAAGGTTTTCTTTGGTTGACACGTCAAGGTTTTTCCCCATTGACACATCAAGGTTTTCCAGTTAACATGTCAAATGAGAAATGACCTCGTAAAACCCTAATTCTAGAAGGTTCCCAAAAGCTTGTTATAAGTGGTTGGGACGTATGTTATGGTAGTGTGATTTGTAAGATTGTAATTTTTTTTGCACTAGATAATAAAATCATTGGGTGGCTAATTTTTGTGGATGTAGCCCATATTGGGTGAACCATGTTAAATTTTTTTGTTGATCTCTTTTGTGTTATTCTTCATTGTTATTTATGAGTTATTTAATCTGCATATAATTGTTAATGTTTATTGCTCTAATCTGCCCGAATCCTAACAAAAGCAACATGATATATGGGGATTGAGGTGTTGTTTAATGCGCATATGCACATCAAATCATAATAGAATTATTGATGAAGTGTAAAAGGAATCTTTGATATGAAAAAGTGAGTCATTTTTAAGAATTAATATTCTTTCCAAATAAAGCATCACAATAGTTCATTTGTAGGAGCACAAAGACATTCAAAATTGTAAAGTAACCTAGTGGAAATATAAAATTTTCTCTTCAATTTACCTTGCATTAAATTGTAAAATGGTTACAAATAATTATAGTTAGATAGCTCTATAATGGTTTTAAGTGCATAAAATTATGATAAATTAATAAAATATGTTGTATATTTCCATTCCCCTTCTTATGCTTGATAATCAACTTAATTTTTTATAGACATTTCATCCATTTTGTATCAATATATTTTATATTTTAGTTTGCATGTACTCAAATTTAAGTGGTTAATGGTTATAGTGAATAATTACCTCTTTGATAAACATATATTAGTTTCATTAATTGACATCATGTACTCTTTGAATAGAGCTTTGTTTTGGGAAAATCTACAAAGCTCTATCACAATTTTATATAGGAAATGACCAATGTTGATTCAAAATTTTAACTAAAAGAAATAAAAAGTGACATATTTTATATTTTAAAATAATTTAATCCAATGAAATTTTAAAATTAATGTATTTTATGTTTATAATTTTTAAAAAACTAAAAAATATTTAAACCCTTCTTTTTACAAAATAGAGACTATAATTTAATTGTTAAAAACATGTTGAAGTATAAAGCTTCAAATGGGAAGTCACTCTTTATATCTTATAATTCATATTTTTCCTTCAATTTCTTTTGTGTATTTATAACTTCAACCTTTAGTGCATGGGTTTAATTTTTCTAGATTTTGATGAATATGTTTTCTTAAATATATTTCAATTTTTTTGTGCAATGACACTACATTTGTTTCCATGGGATGTCACCTTTTGTATTAATTTTTTTATTATCAAAAATAGAAATCAAATTACCATCTTGACCTAGAATATTTTCTCTAATGCATCATATTTTCCTCCAACTTTTAAAATAAATTTCAATATTTTTCCTTCACAAGATAGTCAACCTTGCCTTTTGGCATGTTCATGGCCTAATTTTAGTAAACAAAAATAAAATTAACTATTAATTATATTTTTGAAAACTACACTTGTAGATCTACAAAGCTATAGTTTTATATTTTAAAAAATAAGCATAATTTAGAAGTGTAAGAGTTATTGAAACATCAATATTTTTGAATAATTTTATTTTATAGTAAATTGGTCTCAAAGTGGTATAAATTTTTTATTTAGTGGTTACTTCTAGTTGTAAAAGTTGTGGCTCATAGCTAACTTAGCTAGAATGAATCTAGCTAGATCATATGCTTAATAAAAATTAAATTTTATTTTGAAATTCCTACATTCACTTGTCTTGATAACTTGGCCAACAATTTGACTATTTTATACTTTTACCCTTTTATAATTATGATAATATTACATAATTTAACTCAATTTTTAAGAGTGACATGTGAGGAAATGACTATGGCTTAGGAGTACAGTATTTAGGGAACATATTTTTATGGATCTATTTATTAAGGATGTTTGAGGTCATGGAAGGTACATTCTTATATAGAAATCTATTATAATGTTATATTCACATGTAAAGACTACTTAATTGGCCAACCAATATGTGAAGATAAAAGGAAAATCCTTTAGAAAAAACTGGAATGTCAAATAAATTTATATAATAGTTGAGATTACATGTAATGGGATAACCTTAAATCACCTTGATTTTTTATACCTCAATATTCATGATAGAGAGATTGATGGAATCATCAATATACCAAATATCCATGGTACTAAAAGTGCGTATGAAAGGCTTAGTACAAATGTAGCTTATTACACAAGTTTAGACCAAGAGAAAATGATAAATTAATTAATGAATGGATAGAGAATATTATTTATTAGGTGTATTAATTTCATAGGATCATTAGGTATACTAAAAGGAAAAACGTTTAATTAATTATAACTCACCTTTTTTTTTTAACAAATATTTATAGATGAATTCTAATTGCACTAGAAAATTATGATAAAATATCCTGAGAACTTTGTTAGATTATAATTCCTTGTGAATTTTTGACCCAATATATCATCAATGTGTGAAGCAAGATACTTTTTTTGTTGAGTGCACTATAACTAATGCTAAATTATAATATTTCATCAATTTTTGGTGCTAAAATAATTAAAAATCAACAACAAGATTTATGTTGGATTGAATTTTCATTAATCAAATATTTTTAGGACTTGATATCACATGTTTTAACTCTCGTACCAATCTATTGATGGAGCAAAAAATAATAAATGCAATATTCTAAACTTCCATAAAAGGAATCAATCACAATAAATTAGCCTATAAGTTATCATAAAATGTTTGAATGTACAATGAACTCTCCATATATATAAGACAGGGAGGAAGTAGGAAGGTTAAACAAAAAATACTAAATCTCCCTCCAGGAGATGTGGCACATGTAGAAAACTTGGGATAAGTGTGAGTTCATGTTGCATGTGTCTATAAGGTGAGAAAACTAAGCCACTAAGTGAACTTAAGCTATTGTGAATAGGAATGCTAGGTTTAAGAACAAGATAAAATATAACTAGATATGGACAAAGAATATTTTCACACTAACATATATGGTATAGGAACTTATTTGGGAGAGGATATTTAAGAATCAAGTCAATTTTCTATTGTATAGAGTAGTGCATAGGAGTACACATGTGATTAATCAAGAATTCATGAATTCTATACACAAAATAGTAGTGATTTGATATTTTTATAAAATAGAAGTAACATGGCTTCATTTATTAATATCATATTTTCTTAGTTATTTTTATGTCTAAATAAACCATAAATATCATAAAATATTTCTATACAAAATTATCACACTAAATTATTTTTATGATACTAGGGTCAATCTAGATTGCCATGGTATTTTTTTAACTTAAAATTTCAACTATTGATTGGATCCTCTATTGTTATAGTTTTCATTATAAGTACACTTGAAATCATTACAAACAAATCATCTACCAAGAAAAATATTAGAAAAGATTAGAGTTACTAAATCATAATTCACTATGTTACACATACGTTTAGCCATATCTAATAGTGTAGAGTTGGATGGGCATTGGTATCGATCCCAAGCCTTCCATCATATTCTTTGATACAATTTTTTTTCCGGTTTATGGTATCAATGATGACATGTATAATATTACCATTGACCCAACAATTCATGTTGAAATTTTACCAATGAAAATCCAAACTTTAAAAAGAATGAAAGGCCTCCTTGGTTGGAATACCATCCCTATAATACTAACTGGCATAATGGGAATCCATTTCCCAACAATCAGAAAAATGCTCAAAGTAAAGTTCCCCCTTATCCATTGCAAAAGAATTTAGTTAATTTTTCTGATGAAACAACTTGGTGTGTTGTTTTCCAACTACTACATGCCTCCCAAACATGTTCAGTAGCAAGAAAATTTGAAGAAGAACAAGCTCAATCATATGATTATGAGCCAATGGTGGAAAATGATGTTGAAGTTCATGTGCTTATGCATAGGTTAGAATTTGTTGATGAAGATTTTTCTTCAAAATAAGAATCAAATGAGTTTAATGTTGATTGTCAAAGACATAAGTCAGACTCATATCATCAAAAAAAATTCCTTGATGAAGACAGAGACATTGAGGACAACATGTGTGCTTTGGAGATAGAAGAAATGTATGTGACTTTAAGAAGACCTTTTGATGATGAGTATAAGCAGATGATAGTGGAATTAGTGGGGAAAGCTAGGAATACTCACAACTTGAGAAGAAGAGTTGTTAATTGTGATCAAAGTAAGCCTGGTAGTATGTTTATGAAGGAACAAAATGTAGGGAAGAAGGGGACTAAAATAGAAAAATTGTCCAAGTTTAAGAATTTAAAGGTCAAAACTAAAGAAAGTAAGGTACCTTAGATTTGGGTCAAGAAGGATATTGTAGCCAAGAAGCTTGATGAGGTGTTTGTCTCAATTGTTAAAGCCAAGACTCAAAATTTAGGAGTTGATCAAGAAAGGAAACTTGAGATAAGAAAGACGCTAAGAAGAAACTCGAGCAACAAAAGGTCCAAGTTGTAGAATAGAGTGTTGTCTCATATCAATTACCAAAGTATAATCCAATTGATGTGTTTTAGCTATTGTCTCAAGTGAAGGTGACTGTTCCTTTGATGGAGATGATGAGAATTGATGAACATAAGAAGAAGTTAGTGGCCCTTATCAATGGTGCTACTAAGGCATGTGAAGATGAAATGGTTTCTACTCAGCCATAAGTGAGTGGAAATCATGTGATTGAAGAAGTAATGGAAAGAGACATTTGTAAGATCCCTCAGATTTATTTGGGTAGTACTATTATAGCCTTCCCTAATAATATTGATCCATTCTATGTGACTTTGATTGTTGATGGTAAGCTACTAAAGAATTGAATGATCGATTTTGGAGCTTCATCTAACATAATTCCAATGGAAATAATGAAAGAAATAGGTTTCAAATTAAATATTGTATATGGAAAGTGTTATGCCATGGATTCTAGGGAAATCCCGATTATTAGAGTTATCAAAAATGTTCCATACAAATTAGTTGATTTCCCTAACAAGGAGTTTTTCATGAGCATAGTTGTGGTGGACATCCCACCCAATTATGGTATGTTATTATCTAGAAAATGGAGTGCCTCCATGGGAGGTAGCATGCAATGTTATATATCCTTTGCAACATTTCCTTGATTGAAGGAAATGACATCAGGCTTGCGAGGGAACCAAGAGCTCTACATATCATTGAATTTGTAGGAGAAGCAAATAGAATCCATTTTGTAGACACTGGTATGGACAACTTCAGAATTAAAGAGTTACAAGAAGGGGAAGAAAAACAACCTGCACCTCTATAGAAAGAAGTGTTGTAAGAAGCTAATAATGATGACCTCTAGAATATGCATTTTGATGGAGATTGCTCAAAGGAAGGAGCTGGTGCAAAAGTCATACTTATTTTTCCCAGTGGTGAGACCTTCAAATTCTCATTTCAATTACTATTTTCTTGCACAAATAATGTAGCTGAGTATGAAGCTTTGCTACTAGGGTTGAGGTTAGCTGAGAAACATGGAATTAAAAGGTTAAGTCATTAGAGACTCAGAACTTTTAGTTTCTTAGGTTAGGGGGAAATATGCATAAAAAATAAGCAAATTAAGGAAATATAGAAATGTTTTCTTGTATTTGACTAAATAGTTTGATGCATTTGGTATTGACTAGTATATAGTCGTAAAATTGCACCCCTTTCAATTTAACATACATTCTTACACTTTCTTTAGTGTCCACTCCCTTAGCATCTTGTGTAGGCTCATTTTAGCCCCTGCATAAACCTTTTTCCCCTCTCAAGATGCTTAACACCCCTTTTTAGCAGCTACCCTCGCATACCAGTTTTGCGTCAGACCTTGTGCTTTTCCTATTTGTATTTTTTTGTAGCGTGATGTTTTTGGAAACTACCATGCGACATGGGTTTTTGCACGGTGTGCTAGTGTCCTATGACGTTTCAACGTTCAAATGATCATTTTTGTGCATGTTTTCCTCTTGTCACCTCCTTTGGTTAGTGGTAACAACTCAAGATGCCTTGTAACCAATCAAGAAGCTTCTTTTTGCTTCTCTTATCTCCTTAAAAGCAATATTTTAAATCCATTTTCACTTCTAGCTTCATTCCAACTACTCTCTGGTTGTGGCTCTAGCTTTCTACTCTCCAACTCTTGTTTAGTAGAACCTTCAAGTTCTCTTGGAAACACTCTTTGTAGCCCTTGGCTCTTGCATGCGATACCTCACTTTCCTTATGCTTGTGATTATCTTGGGACTTCACATATCCCCTTTCCATTGCATATTTACTTTGTGACATAGGTTCTCCTCCTTGACTGGGGATTGCTTTTATCACCTCTTTTGTGATATGTGTTCTCCTCGAGAGGGGTTTTCTTTTATCACCCATTCTTTATGGTGCGGGTTCTACTCCTGAGTGAGTTTTTCTTTCACCATGTGCTTTTTCCATTTCACTTCATTTCTCTCTATCTATCTAGTTGTCTATGGAGGTGGGAACACCAAAATGGGGGTTTGATTGAGGCAAACCCCTATATAGCCCCAACAATTTCTCTAGATATCTTGCATGCAGGTATTGAAGATATTCACGTGCTAGAGGCTTCATTACTTGTGTGGTTGTAAGAAATTCCTTTCTATCTCTTATTCTCTTACTTTATCATTTACTTCACTTTATTTTAGTTCTATTGCGCTCTATTATTTTCCCACATTCTGGAAGTTTCTATTAATTAGATTACTAGTAGTTACTTTGTTGTTTTTTGTAACGAACTTGCTTTATAGTCCGTACGAGACTCCAGTGTGCCTCTGGGATGCTAGCACACTACACATCATCTGTATTCCACACTTTCATCCTTTGGCGGAGAGCTCTTTAGTTTATCCAAAAAAGTTTTGTGACCTTCTCTTTTTGATTCTAGAACTCTCACGTTGTTCCTTGAGGTAGTTTAGGGTAGTTTACCCCATGAGGCTCTCTAAATGAAGAGAACTTGTGAGTAGTGAATCCTACTTCTTTGCATTTTGGTGAACTCAACGTGAACCATTTTGGTTCTATTCCATAGTGACTTGGATTTTTCTTAGTTCTTTCATCAAATAACTTGTTTATTCATTATTTATCGTATTTAATTTACTATATCCAAAGTGAATTTAATATCCTCTTTTATTAGTTTTGTTTCCTATTATATGAAAAATGTTAATGATTTTCCATTTCATGCATGTTATAGTGACTTGGATTTTCCCATTCCACTTTGTATCTTTAATCCTTCTCATGAGAGTCCTCTTGGCTCAAAGGATATCTTGTTGCAAGAAGATGAAATCATTGATACCTTTCTTAATGTTACTCTACCTTCTCTTTATTCCAATGCACTCTCTTTTGGAGATGAAGCATTAATGAATGATGAATCCAATCTTCATTCCAATGCACTCTCTTCTAGAGATGTTGCATTAGCAAATGATGAATCTCCATCCACATTTGATCTCATTTGGATTGTTGTTGAGAATATGTCTTCAAATAATTATTCTACTAGTTGTGATGATTCTATAAATGTAATCTATGTCTTTGTTGCCCCTCAAAGGCCTAAGAGACTAGTCATTTACATGACTCTAGCTAGTCCTTCTCTTAAAAGGAATTTTTCTATTGACAACACCCCATGTGATATTGATTCTCCTAATCTTTCAATGACTCCCTCTTACAAAGCGGTAGCCCATGCTTATGAGAATAGAATGAATAAACAACCAAGCCTTCCTCAAGCACCTAAACCTACAACTAAATAATTTAGTGATTATGATCTTGTCGAGAAACATCAATTTACTATGACTAAGGTCTCACTGTGAGACTTGCTTCAGTCTACTCTAGTTTACCAAGGTATGCTTCAGGAAGCTTTGCAAAAGATCCTCTTTCCTTCTTCCGCTTGGATGACGGATGGTAATGCATTGATAGCTTATGTTCACACAAATTTACTGAATATTACATTCTATCTGCAGGAACAACCACCTCTGGAAGTACAAAATCAAGTAGATCCTTTGATGATTATAGTCAACATTGATAAGATGGGCATTAGACATACTCTCATTGATTTCAATTTGGCACTCAATATATGTAGCATCGATCTATTTCCTAAGATTAATATTGATTCATATTCTCTTAATGATTCTTTGGTTGTCATTTGTGGGTTTGATAATGTTGGTCGACAAGCCCTAGGCATGATAGTCTTTCCTTTAAGGTTGGGACCCATTACTGTACCTACCCTTGTATATGTCATGCCATAAAAATTACCATATAACTTTCTTCTTGGTAGACCATGGATTCATGTTATGGTGCAGTCCTATCTACCTTGCATAAATCTATTAAGTTCATTTGTAACAATAAAGTCATCATATTCAAGGCTGACCCAGAGGCTATGCACTTATGTGAAATGGTAGGAGTTGGTCAGGTTTCAATTATGCCTACTCTTATTCCTTTAGTTTATTCCAATGTGTCAATGTTTACTCCAGCAATACCTACTACAAAGGACACTCTTGAGATAGATGTTCCTGAAGAATATCCTTCTGAAGAGAGAAATCTTAAGTCTTCTCCTTTTACTTCTCAAAGGAATGAATGTCTTGGTGATGATTGGGGTTCTCTAGACTTTACATAATCCTTCATTGGAGAATGTAAATTCTACCCAATCCACTTATACATTCCGATAACATCATCCATAGCTACTATCAAAGATGATTATTCTTCCGCATCACGGGGAAATGTGAGTGAAAATTGTAATGTTCTTAGTGTTGATCCTCCTTCTAAGGAAGATTATTACACTTCTTCTAAAGAGGATACTGATAAAAGTCTTGTTAAAAAGGATGATGAAAATCCCATAGAAGAGTGTGATCCCCCTTGCTGGAATAATGCTCTTTATGGGGATCCACCTTCTTCTCAAGATTTGCAAACACGTTATGGCCTCGGCTTTAGGCTTTTTGCTAAATATGTATATGGGCATAAAGGTTGTGGGAATAATGAACAAGGCATTCAAGTCCCTATATAATTTGTTCCTCGTAAGCATAATCTAGGGATTGGTTGCTTGAATGAACAATATAAATTGAAACCATGGTTGAATATTGACATGATTTCTGCTCAACCTCATTCTTGTAGATTGATCCATCCTCCTTTTCCTTTTATCTTTGTGTCTTCTTCTTGTGAGAAATCAAAATTTTCTCCATAAGAGAAAGGGGTGCTTCCTGCTCCTCATCCTTTATCTAAGCAAGAGTGTATTTTGTTGTGGCTTCTGAAACCCCACTTAATTAATCTTTCTTCTCCTACATGTAAGAAATTTTATAAAGATGATAAATAAAAAATTTATTTTTGTGCATACCATCAAGTGCTTGGCCATTCCACTAGTGAATGTAATGCATTTAAGGACAAAATACAACTTTGTGATCCAAGTTCCATTACTCATTTGTTTGTTGATACACCTGCCTCTTCTTCCAATGACAAGTGATATTGAGGTCTACCTCTATCCTACATGTTCTAAGTATCTTGCACTATTCTCCTCCCCTATCTGCTAGGGGGCAATGATAACTTTTTCTAAAGATGTGCATCCTTCTTAAGGAACCCCTCTTTTCTTCTCTATGTCTTTCAAATTAAGCATCCCTTGAGTGGATCACCTTTTCTTTTGAAGGGTTCCTGAAGGACCTCTTTGAAAGCTTTTCTCTCAAATGAATTATTTGTGTCTAGCTTGGGGGTAGCTTGACTAGACCTCGCTTTTCAAACAGTGTGTCCCTTGAGTGGACCCCTCTTCTTTTGAAGGGTTCTTGAGGCACCCCTTTAAAAAATTTCCAATCTATCGACGGTTTGCATGACTGTTTGCTTACTTTCCTATGTGGCGATTTTCACTTTGCAAGTGCACCTATGAAGCCGCTTCTCAACTCTACGGAGTCCCCTTCCTTTGGTCTCCTCTTTGTGAGAGATCTTGGGGTATACCTCCCTACAGGTTTGCAGGCTTGTAGGGCACTTCTTCTAAGCTTCCTTCATGTGAGAGATCTTGGGGGATGCCTCCCTGCAAGTTTGCAGGTCTGTAAGGAATTTTCTCGACTTCCTCCATGTGAGAGATCTTGATGGATGCCTCCTTGCAAGTATGTGGGTCTGTAAGGCACTTACTTCACTAGGTTTCCCTCATGTGAGACATCTTAGGGGTTGCCTCCTTGCAGGTCTGTGGGCCTTTGGTGCACTTTTTTCAAACTCTCCTTGGGTCTGAGTACCTGTGGAGCCATCCCTCTTGGAATTTTCATTCCTTTCTAGCTTCTCCATCTTCCTTCTCTTCATTCTAGAATTCTTCTATGTTTTATTTCTTAATTTGGGGATGATGCATAGTACTGAGACAACCTTTTATATCGAGGTCTCTTTCACTTTGCTGACTCAAATCCTTTAGTATAATTTTATGTTCTAACATTATTGTCTAGTACAAGTTTTTCTTGTCTAATATGTTTTGCTTTGCAGATCTTTAGCCTGGGGGCATGCTTCCATGGTTCAAAGAGTATTCGCTTCCTCTATAGTATCCTTTTGGAATAATGATGTTATTTATGTTTAGTAGATTTTCTTTAACATGCATATTAGCATAGATTCATATGCCCACTAAAGTGGGAGAAAAATGTATAGTCATAAAATTGCACCCCTTGCAATTTCGCATACATTCTTGCACCTACTTTAGTGTCCACTCCCTTAGCATATTTTGTAGGCTCATTTTAGCCCCTACATTAGCCTTTTTCCCCTCTCAAGATGCTTAACACCCTTTTTCAGCAGCTACCCTCGCATGTCAGCTTTGCATCATACCTTGTGCTTTTCTCATTTGTGTTGTTTTGTAGTGTGATGTGTCCAGACACTAGTGCACTGTGTGAATGTTCGTGTAGCTTGCTAGCATCCTATGATGTTTCAAAGTTCAAATGACTATTTCTGAGCATGTTCACCACTTGTCACCTCCTTTGGTCAGTGGTAACGGCTCAAGATGCCTTGTAACCACCTGAGAAGCTTCTTTTTTCTTCTCTTCTCTGCTTAAATTTTTTTTTTTCAATCCATTTGCACTTCTAGCTTCATTCTAACTCCTCTTTGGCTTTGTCTCTAACTTTCTACTCTCTAACTCTTGTTTACATAGCTCCATAGAACTTGCTACAACAAAACCTTCAAGTTCTCTTGGAAACAGTCTTTGCAGCACTTGGCTCTTACATGTGATACCTCCCTTTCCTTGTATTTGTGAGCATCTTGGGACTTCACATATCCCCTTTCCATTGCATATTTACTTTGTGATACGAGTTCTCTTCCTCGAGCGTGGATTACTTTTATCACCTGTTTTGTGATATGGATTATCCTCGAGCGGGGTTTGCTATTATCATTCATACTTTGTGGTGTGGGTTATACTATTAAGTGGGTCTTCATTTCACCACATGCTTTTTTTTGTTTCAGTTCATTTCTCTCTATTTATCTGGCTATTCGTGGAGGTTGGAACACCAAAACAAGGGTTTGGCTAAGGTAAGCCCCTATACAGCCCGAACACTTTCTCCAGATATCTTGCATGCAGTATTAAATATATTCATGTGTTGGAGGCTTCATCACTTGCATGGATGTAACCATTTCCTTTCTATCTCTTATTCTCTTACTTTATCATTTACTTCACTTCATTTCAGCTCTATTGTGCTATATTATTTTCCCACATTTTCGAAGTTTCTAGTAATTAGATTGCTAGCAGTTACTTTGTTGTTTTTTGTGATGAACTTTCTTTCTAGTTCGTATGAGAGTTCAACAAGCCTTTGGGATGCTAGCATGCTATTCTATTGTCTGTATTTCACATTTTCATCCTTTGGTCTATAGCTCATTAGTTTTTCTAGAAAACCTTTGTGACCTGCTCTTTTCGATTCTAGAAATCTCACGTTGTTCCTTGACATAGTTTAGGGTTGTTCATCCCATGAGGCTCTCTGAATGAAGGGAACTTGTGAGTAGCGAATTCCCCTTCTCTACAACTAGTTTGATAGGGGCAATAATAGAGTGGAATATTTACTTGCTAATATTGCTCTCTTACTAAATGATATTACATTTGCTGGCATTTCAAGGGTTGAAGTGCAAGTTAGACCTTTAGTTCTTGATAATATAAAGAACTGTTAGGTGTTTAATGATGATGATGACATCTTGAGATTCCTGTAGTTTTTTGATGAGTATGAAGGTCAAGAGATCAATTTTGGATCCTTGGTAGAGGAAGTGGATGGTAAGGAAACTATATTTGGAAATGAAAATATCTAGTTGAAGACTAACCAAATTCCAAAAGGATCAGTAGTATTAGAAAGGATTTTTTATGGCCTTGATAGAAGTAATGCTAAGAAAACATCCACACACAAAGAGGATTTGGAGGAAGTTAATATTGGAATAGAGAATGCTCCAAAAAAGGTCTATATCAGGAAGAAGATGAAACCTCAATTCAAGACAATGTTGATTGCTTTGTTGAGGAAGTATAGGCATGTGTTTACATGGCCATATGATGACTTGAAGGCATATAGGGAAGAGCTATTTCAACATGAAACCTTTGAAACTAGATGGAAATCCCTTCAGGAAAAAGTAGAGGCCAATAAATCCTACTTTGTAACCAAAGATGGAGGAAGAACTTGTGAAATTGAGGGATGTTGAGATGATTAGGCCTATCAGGAACTCTACTTGGGTTTAAAATTTTGTCTATTCAGGAAGAAAAATTGTGACATTAAGCTCTATGTTGACTTCAAAAATTTAAATGTGTCATCATTAAAGGATAATTATCATTTTCCAAACATGGAAGCCATGTTATGAAAGGTAACTGGCTGTGAGCTACTATCTATCATGGATGGGTTCTCAAGTTATAATAAAGTGGTGGTCAAAGAATCTGAGTAGTAAAAAATAGCTTTCAAAACTCCATGGGACACTTATGTCTATGTCAGAATGTCATTTGGATTGATGAATGCAGGGGATACCTTTCAAAGATCCATGGACATGGCATTTTTTGATATCATAGACATATTTCTAGTTGTGCATCAAGATTACCTAACTGCATATAGTAAAGAAGAGGAAGATCATTAGATGCATCTAGAGAAAGTGTTTAAGAAAGCACTAGAATATGGAATTTTATTGAATCTAAAAAAATGTGTGTTTGGAGTAAAATAAGGTAAGCTACTAGGCTGCATTGTGTCTAAACACGAAATAAGGATTGATCCTAAGACAATAGCTACCATAGACAAGATTCCATAGCCAAAAAATGCTAAAGGTATCCAGTCATTTTTTGGTCAGATCAACTTCATAAGAAGGTTTGTCACTAACTTTGTTGAGATCACAAGGCCTATTTCTAAGATGTTGAAGAAAGGAGAAAAATGGTTTGGAGTGAGGAGCCTAGTAAAGCATTCAAAAGCATAAAGCATACCATCAAGGAGGCTTCAATACTGAAATATCCAAAATTTTCCAAGACAATGCATATATTCTCTTTCGCTTTTTTCCATACTATTGCTATTGTATTGTTGCAAAAAAATGATGAGGGATTTGAACATCCCATTGCATTCTTTAGTAAGTATTTTTAGGCTAGAGAACTTAAGTATGGAATGAATAAGAAGCAGTCCTATGCTTTGGTTAAGGATTTGAAAAAAAATAGAACATACTTGATGGGAGCCATGACCATATCCTTGTTCCAAGTGTTATAGTGAAGGATATCTTCACTAAACAAGAGAGTATAAGTAGAAGGTGTAGATGGATCAATAGGATCCAAGAATTTAACATTGATGTTCAAATTACCAAGTTGGTAAGAGGAAAAGGTCTAGATAAACTAATGGTTGAAACAAAATTGGAGGAAAATTAAATAAATCAGGTTGAGTGTGTTGATTTTGCACCTATCTGTGATATGCAGACTTGTGATTGGTACATGAGAATTGTTCAATATTTGAAAACTATGAAGTGTCTTGAGGGTATGGATGGTAATGAGAAAAGAACTTTGAAGTTACATTCCATCAAGTATGTCATCATTGACAATGAGCTATGGTGGAGAAGCCCATATCGTGTATTTCTCTTGAGTGTGTTGATGAAAAACATGCATTATAAATTTTGCAAGAAATGCACAATGGAGTATGCGGAAACCACTACATTACTAAAAGAACTACTCACAAGATCTTGAGGGAAAGGTTTTGGTGACCTATTTTTAAAGATTCCCACACGTCTATTAAATCTTGTGATTATTTCTAGAGATTTGTAGGAAAGCTAAAATTCATAGGGAGTTTACCACTTAGGCCTATTTCAGTCCAAGCCCCTTTTCAATGGTGTGGTATAGACTTCATTGGTGAAATATTAGAAAAATCTAGTGGGGGGAATTCTTGGATTCTTGTTGCAACTAATTAATTTACAAAATGGATGGAGGAAATCCCCACCAAGAAGGAAACAAGTAAAGTGGTGATTGATTTCCTAATGAATAATATCCTAAGCAGGTTTGGAGTCTTAGAGAAGATTATCTCATACAATGCAATGTGTTTCAGCTATGATGAGTTCATGGACTTTTTTGATAAAAATAGAATACATATTTCATATTCTTCACCTTATCATGCTCAATGGAATGGTCAAGATGAATCTAACAACAAAATTTTAATGAAAATTATTAAAAGGGTGATAGAGAAGAACAAGAGAGCCTAGGATTCAACGTTGAAGCTTGCACTATGGGCTATCAGAATTACTACTAAGAAAGCCCCAAGACATTCACATTTTGGTTTAGTCTATGGCTTGGATGCTAGAATACCCCAAAACAATTTGCTAAAAATGTAAAAGTTTGTGCAAGAGTATGATGGAGACATATGTAATGAAATACAACATAGAGTTGATGCCTTGATCTAGTTAGATAAAACTAGAAGAGAAGGTCAATACAAAAATGCCAAGATGCAGTTACAAGTCAAGAACTTGTATGATGAAAGGATTCTCCCATAAAACTTGAAGCGGGAAGTATGATATTAATGTGGAATGCAAGAGCTTAGGATAAGGGTAAGCATGGAAAATTTGAAGTACTATGATTGGGCCCTTATCTGATATCCAATACACATGGGGAGGATTCATACTTTCTCCAGAGCTTAACATGTGAAATTCTTGAACTGTCACTACATGGATAGTTCTTGAAGCCATATTTCTATTAAAATATGTTCTACTCCATGTACATTGTACACTGATTGTAAATTTTGTATATAGGTCTAGTTTACTTGGGTCTGGTATCCTTGCTTTGTCTAGGAAAGGCCTTAGTTTTTGGGTTCCTTGTGCTTGGTCTACTTCAACCATGAGATCTAAAATTTCACCATGGCCATGAGATGCAAGCATCACCAATAAGATCCACTGGTAGAAATTTCAAATTTTCATGTCCCACTGGTCTGAAATATCCTTACTTGAGTGACCTATTGGTCTAAAATGAAACAAGGGTTTAGGGTTTTATGTTTTGGGGTTGGATTACTTATCATATTTTCCCCTTTCTTCTAAATCCCTATCTTTAGGTCTAATCGTTCGTTGACTTGCTATACTCAATCCCTAGTCATATTATAACAACTTAAGTCTTTGTACTCAAGTATCAACTAATCGCTTGTGGTTAGGATTCCATGTTTACCCATTATGTAATATTGCCTTCTTATTTCTAGGTCTGAGTTTAATATTTATAAGGTTGGAAAATTGGATATATTTAGCCTTTACATCCTTTGTTAAAATAATCTTAAGTCTTTTAAAGCTTTGTCCCTCGTTCTTCCTAGTCGGTCCCCCTTTTAAAATAACATACAAGCACATGCTAATTACCCATACTTAAGTTCTCACTTACCTCTCTGCATATCACCCATCACAAATTGTTTCATCATCA
Organism: Sequoia sempervirens; assembly: GCA_007258455.2. Classification (NCBI taxonomy): domain Eukaryota; kingdom Viridiplantae; phylum Streptophyta; class Pinopsida; order Cupressales; family Cupressaceae; genus Sequoia; species Sequoia sempervirens. The sequence continues at coordinate 199,330,600 of VDFB02252616.1, forward strand.
CTTTCCTTGAATCAACGACACGTGTTGAACATCGCCTTTTATATTGCTCATTGCGGATGGATGTTGGACCTTGTGTTTCCTATTAGCAATGCATGATATGAAATATTTCCTCACTATCACTAGTTTCCTTTGTATCACTGATTTCCCAAAAGCTTTAAGGTCTAAATTAGGGACACATGATAACCTAATAGCCCTCTATATTTACTATCTCATTGCTTAATATGGATCATTTCTTTCTTGTCCTTTTCAAATTAGTGATGAGCGACGAAGTCTATTGTCCCAATTTTCTATCACTAATTTGAAGTACTACTAAGGGTGATGCTTGTATTACCCTTGATCAAGTAATGTGGATACTTGGCCGAATATTTCTCCATTGCCATTTTCTCCAATCGCTAATGTGATTCTTCTATTGAGATAGGAATTAGTGATGAGCAATGTGTGAAGAATAAAGTCAAAGGAAGACCTAGATCTAACAACTAAGATCCTATCACGTATATGGTTCATATCACTAATAGGATACATAAAGGAAAATGAATATCATTGATGAGCGATAAGCTATTAAGTCATATGCCCATTGTTCCACCAAAAGCTATCATGGTTACAAATGGAGATCTAAGGAACAGATCAGTGATGAGCGATGAAATATTCAGTGGAATATTCCCCTCTTTACCAAGTCATAATGCATCACAGATTTATAAAAAGGAGCTAAGATCAAATTAGTGATGCTTTCAAGTAAAAGGTGATGTGGAAACATCAAAATGGTATCGCTAAAAGAAAAAAAAATGTGAGGATGAAGGAGAGCCATGGATGATGTTTTAAATCAAAATATCTAACGGCTAAAATTTGAACTTAAATGACTAAGTTTCAGTTCACTTGCATGAGCTTTCTTACAAGAATTAATGGTGAATATGTTCCATTGCTTGGCCATAAAGAAGGTTGTTGGCTCATTTTTCCTCACAATTGCAATTGTTCAAAGCAGAAGAATTGATCGAGTTTGAAGAGAATGATGAGAAGAGATCAAGCCAGTAGTTGCAAAGACATTGAAGACAAATTATTTTCTAGGTAAGGAAGTAATTACAACTTTCTATGTCAATTGTGCTTGAACTAAATTGGTTTAGGGAGTTAGTGACAGTTCTATAAGTTTTAGGTGCTTATGGTTTGCAAGGGTTCATATATTTTGCAAATTTTCTTAGGTGGGTAAGAATTATGTTAGGTCTTGGAGGGTTTTTTTATACAAATTCATTTCTTGAGAACATAAACTAGTAGTCCCCTTCTATAAGTTGAATATCCATAAACCCTATTTCTATTACACCATAAAAATGAGTGAACTCCATGAGTCTAGTGCTAATCCTGAGAGGAAACCTAAGAAAAAGGGTTAAGAAATCGAAACCCCAAGATGAAAAACCCACACCTAAGCCAGAAGTGCCTGAGGCATCTACAAATTCCAAAGGATGAAAGAGAAATATTTCTAGGTTTATGGAAGGTGAATCCAAAGATATACCTATGGGAGGAACACAGATTGGTAAAAGACCTACAAGGAAGATTGTAGTGACTAGAAAATTGGTTGAAAATGTTGCTGGGATTGGATAAGTTCCTCTACCTCAAAGTGGTTGGGAATTATTCGTGTATTCCTTCAACATGAGATATGATAAATTCCCAGCTTGACACCTATGTGGTTTCAACCTTGGGAGGCTAGTGGTATTGAATATTTTTGTGGAAGTTGATGTAATGTTCGAGCTGGAAAAGCACTATGATACCAAGGATAGAAAAATAAAAATTGAGAATGGAGCCTTACTCCTTGAGGTAACCAGAGATAAGATTGTGGAGGTGTTCAAATTGAACCTTAATTACACTGTCAGCATCAATTTTTTGACTTATATGCAATGAGTATGAATAGAATATGTATGGATATAGAAGGCATGTGCTTGCTAGGCACATAAAGAATGATAAGGGAGTATTTGGTAATAAATATTTGGAAACCTTTGATTGTGAAGAGTTTTATAATTATTTCAAGAATACCTACTACTGCTTGGATCAGGTTTTGACCCACAATTTTGATATGAGGATACCAACTTCCTTAGTGGCGATGATGATAGATATCTAGAATTGGAATTCCAATAGGGGATTCAATTATGCTAAACATATTACAAAAAAAATGCATGAGGGGTTGATTGGTTTAAAGGATGGCAATGCCCCACTAGTTTTTCCTCACTATTCTTTTTTAATGCACATGATTCTTTACGTTGGATAGGAGAAGTGGAAGAATAAAATTAAGCTAAGGAAAAATGACGAGGAAGGAAATGATTTTCCTATCCAAATGTGGACTCACATTTGGGACAAGAACTCTCCCCTCTCAAATTATTTTACTTTATGAAATACATATAAGATTTTTTATTTTGGAGAGTATGTGTGTGGAGCTTGTTTATAGAATTTCAAGATTTATGAGAGATATTATGTACCCCAAAGAGATAGAAGGATCAACAACACCTCACAATTGGGGTGATTGGTTTTTGCATACACATTATACTTTGATTAGGGCTTATGAAGCCAAGGTTACACATCATTGCTTGTCACTATATGTGTCTAATCAATTAGAATTCATGGAACTCATGTGGAAATTAGATTTTATATATAAGGAGTAATTTAGGACTCCTAGGAAAGGTTCAATGATAACACCACAATGTACATTTGCTTAATTCAAGGAAACTACTAAAGAAGGTTATAAGAAATTTGGAATAATGTTGAATAACCTTAGGATGCCAGTTGATGAGGTTAGAAACTTTGATATGGAATATTTTGTGAATGAAATGAAAACGAAGAAAGGTTTTTGTAGTTTCTCTTAAAAAAAATTGTACATTGATGATGTAATAAGGAATCTAACAATTGATGGTGCAATAACATCAAGGAAGGAGTGGAATTCCATCTATGATATTGAGGAAGATATAATGAAGAGGAATACATTGTAAGTCCATATGATTAGATTGAGAGCCCCTATGAAAGGTCTATGAAAAATTTAAAAGACTACCAAAGTGGTGAGTTTAAAGTGAAGGTTAAAGAGGCTGCTAAAAGGGCACAAGCCCTCTTGGAGTAGCAACTTGAAGCTATGGGAATTCTAGAACAACCATTAGAAGTTGAAGGAGGAGATACTTAAATAATTGGGGAAGAGAAATATGTAGAGAAAGTTTCTGATGATGAGGAGGTTTAGATGAGATTCCCTTCCCCTAAAATAAATGATGCTCTTGACCCATTTCTTCCCCAAGACAAAATTGTCAAGTGGGAGTACAATGAAGAAACTAATGATGATCCAAAAATCAAGGAATGTGAAGAATTTATTGTTGATGATGCTTTTGTTCAAAGAAAGGAGTTTAAATAATTCATCATCCAACATAGAATCCAAGACATAAATAAAATAATTGAAGAGGCTAAGGCCAGTGTAGATCCTTCTCAATAAGAGGATGCAGAAAGAGAAGAGTAGCAAAAGATAATGACAAAAATAGAAACAATGGCTCCTTTAGAGGCAAGGAAAAATGTTAAGGAGAGTGGAATAATATTGATCCCAAGCTGGAATCTTACTTCTACTATTGTAGTTCATATAATAAGAAACGACCCTCAAGCCTCTGTATTAGAAGAACACTTTGATAATCAATTTTTTGGATCAGGTTTTAGTCTAAGATTGCATACTCTTGCAATTTGGTCTATTGCACCAAATAATATAAAACCTAAGGTTTTATATTCAATTGAAGAGTTTATTGGTTTGCTTGTGGTAAAGATCTATCCATAGACATAACCCAAATCTAGCTTGCAAATTTTCTTGTGCATGTTTCCATGCTAAGTGCAGACACTGCACAAATATCACAGGAGAAGTATGATGCACTATTGAAAGATTACAACAATATTTTGGATGAGTGTAGTAAGATTAGGGCCATTACACAAGCATGCCAATAAATACGAGCATTTCCATCTCCCTCTTCATCTTCTTTAGATTTATTAGCTTAGGATAGTGAGACTTTAGCATTGAGAATTCAAAATTTTAAGAAGTGCAAACAAAAAGGGATAATTCTATGAAATCCAAGGAAGAGACTGCCAAGGTGGAAGATGATATTTTTAATGATGTCTTGAAGCGTAGGGTTATGAAGATAGTAAAAAAATATAATTTTTTTTTGGGAGAATATAAAAGAATCTATGAGGCTCCTGTAAGGTATGTCTAGGTTCAAAATTCTTTCTGAAATGATTGGAGCAAATGGAGTGGTAGGGTTGGAGCCTTGAAAGAAATCTTTCCCAATATGAAAGATAACCTTGAGTCTCCTACAAATACACCATATATATTGAATGCAGTGGATCTATTGGGAGTGTTGCAAGTATGAATGAGTATGGTGGTGTTGTCATTAATGTCAAGTCATTTATGTCAACACAATATAGGTTGTTGTAGAGAAAGGAAACAAGTGGTTACAGGTTGTGCATGCATAGTTGAGATACTATAGAGATGTTGTGAGTACATGGACGTATCTTTATGTGTGTTGTCATGGGTGCACTCCTAAGGGGGATTGGTCAAAATTATATATGGTTGAAGAATTATGTAAAATATTTTTGTTCTTTTCCATTCATGTCAAAGGGAGAGAGAGAGTCATGTGAAAAATAAAAAGTTGAAAGGAGCGGAGATAGGGATAGAGAATATTGTAAGGAGAAGTGAGTGTAGGAATGTTGTATAGGCTATCTAATATAGAAAATAAAGGAGAGTGTGTATTGTGTCTTTGATGGTTTTTCACATCATGCGTTGCCATCAATGACAAAGGGGGAGATTGTTGCAAGTATGAATGAGTATGGTGGTGTTGTCATTAATGTTTTCATTGATGTCAACACAATATAGGTTGTTGCAGAGAAAGGAAAAAAGTGATTGTAGGTTGTGCATGTATAGTTGTGATACTGTAGAGATGTTGTGAGTACATAGAGCTCTCTTTATGGTGTTGTAGGTGTGTTGATATGATGAGTTACCAACTGCTTTTGAGAACATTAATAAATAGTGAAGAAAAAATTGTGTGTGTTCAAAATGTGCTCTAGTATGTGCTCCACATTTCTTCTATGTTGATCCTATGCTTGTGTGGATCTAAAGTGCTGATTAAGGACATCCTTGGGTGATATATCCTAGATTATAGATTTTAGTTTGATGTAGAGTGAAAGTTGAGTTCATCAGTTTGTGAACTGGTCTGGCAGAGTTGTTTGTCTATGGACTGGGAGAAATGTATTTGCTCCATAGTCCTCTGCTAGTTTCTCCTAGGTCTTGCAGATTTGGAAGAAGGATTGTAATGGTTTTATTTGTGTTCTATCAAGAGTGTTCATGGTTTGGTGCACTATAAGACTAGTTTTAGAATTACTATGTGTGTCTGTATAGTCTGGATGGACTGATGGAAAGTGTTTTGTGTATGAAGGTTGTTGTAGTATATGTAGATGAATTTGAAGGAATCTAAGATGTGTTCCAATGTATGGTGAATCATGTTATGTGGTCCACATGTTATCTTCTTGTTGTGGAAGCGTGTACTTCAAAGTTCATTGGTGTTTTCATTAGGTGTGTCAGGCCTACTGTTTACACATCATGTGAAGGATAAATATCAATTAAGGAAGCATGTGACTTATCCAAGATGTTGTTTTGGGTCCTAGATAAGTGTTGGTTTTGTACGCTCTCATTATCATCCATTGTAGGAATGTTAGGAATGTTGAGTTTTTGACCTAATTTGAATTTGTAAAATGAAGAGTGTGTAGCCAACCTTGAGAAAGTTTCTAAGATTGGCGATTGTATAAATACAAGACAAAATGCTAAGGATTGAAAAAAACAAGTGTGAGAAGCAAGATAGATGTGAGAAATTGTGTGAAAGTACTTGCTGAGGTAGTGAGGTATTCAATGTGTTAGACTCCTAAAGGTAGTGAGTTGATGGTGTCTATAATTCTCTTATTAAGGTTGTGGATGTGTGCAAGTTGCAATGGTGGATCTTCTGTTGCATTGAAATAATGTTCTCTGTGTAACATTCTTCTTTTTATCTTTCTTTGTCTTTAGGAAGTAAGCCTCTGATTTGCACAATGAGTCTTATCTAGTTAGTGAGTCCTATCTTTGGTAGTGAGCCATTTGACAGTGAGCCTATTTGTAAATGGTTTTGCAATTACTCTTATATCATGAGTTAATCCTCACCGTGGCTTTTCCCTTATTGGGTTTTCCATGTAAATCTCGTGTTTCTTGTGTTTTCATTTTGTTATTTTCACTTCGTTCTCATACTTAATAACATATTAAAGTGGAAATGGAACTAATAATGGTTTAAGATCTATGGTGAACATGATTAAATACAACTAATTCACCCCCCACCCACTCTCAATTGTCTTGTTCATTTCAAAAGGGTGGAATTTCAGCATTTTATGGAAAGTTAGGAGTACAACTACAAAACAGATTAAAAATGTTTAGGGACATGGAGGGGTATGGTATGCCCAAGATATTAAATGATGACGGTGTAATGAAGGAATTTACTATTTGGAAGGATGATCTGGGAGGTTTACTCCCACATTTTAAGGGATCAATCAACCTCATACATTTCACCATGTTGAATCATGTAGTTGATAACATGATAGGGATTAAAGTGAGATTGGATGCATTTTTTAAAGAGGCCTGCATACTAATTGATTCCAGGTATAACCAACACAACACCAAGGCACATGAAGTACTAGACATATAATGTCCTACTGAGGAGGATTATGGCACATGGCTCAACAAAATTAGAGATTAAGCCTAAGAGGAAGTATTGAAAAATGTTATATCCTTTTAGTCATGAAAATTGGTGGAAAAGTGTTGACATAGATATGGTTTCTGCTTTTCTCCTTTATTGGTTTATGTTTTGGTTTGTACTGATTGGATGTGCACGTGCAAGACATTTTTTCTTATGAAGAGGATGATATGGTGCTACTATAATGATGAAAGATGCCTTTTGGAAGGTGGGGAAATCTTCTTCAGCAAATGGAAATGATTTTTGTCTTATACGCTTTCCCCCTTATGGAATTGCAAATATAATCACTTGGGGATGTTTTGAAATTCAAATTCAAATGTATGTCAAATATAAAATGTGACATAATGTGTAATTTGGAGTGAAGCTTGTTGATCCCATATTTCTATAAATTGGAATTCAATGCCAATTGCATGGGTCTTTGGTTGGAAATTTTTTTGAACTCATGCAATGATAATTTTGCAAATCAATCATAGAGGAATAGAATAGTATAGATTCTAGCAGGTATAAATTCTAGTTTGTAATAGGCATAATAGTTTTATAGTAGTAATGACATTTGGATAAGAAGTTAAAATTCTCGAACAAATTCTCTCCTGTTATATTTTGTTACCTGAATTATGAATAAAATGATCAAGGATCCTTTATTTGTCTTCAATCATTTTGGTTGAATGTATGGTTTTATCTTTGCTTTAATTCAAAGAATTAATTAAAAAACTTTGATGAAATCGTAGGTTTGTGTGATAAAATATAAGGATTAATAAGTAGTTTATGTTCTAGGAGATCTTAAGTTTTTTTATTGCAAGGAAATATCACAACAATCCATATATGCTAAGTCTAACTACTGATGTATTACATTTTCTTGCAAATTTAAATTCATTTCACATGGATAAAGTATTGATCTATTAATTTGGTTATCTTTGATTTGATTGAGTTAGCCATGCCTTTCAAAGAAAAAATCCATATAGAAAATCATTTATACATCTCAATTTATTGTAAATTTTTGTGAGGAATCATCCATTCTCTACTTTAGGTGGTCATTTGTTAAAGAAATAGCTAAATTTTTTAGGATTTTTATATCATTTGCAAATTATGGGAATGTCTCAATTATTCACAATGTTTGTGGAAATTTGGTATAAGAGTATCATTTAAAACATTGTAAGGATCACCCTTCTGGGTCTTGCAGAGCCTGAAGTACAAAGGGAAAGCCTAACAAGCTTTCACCTAGTCATTCATCAATCCTCACCATTGCTGATAATTGAATTATGGAAAATTCATAGGAAAATGTTGAGATTAAGTTTGGTTCTTAAGAAAATGACCAACACGTTGTTCCTGAATTCTTCAACATGCAAGACATATTTGGTGAGATTTTTCTCCATCTAGGATCAATAAGACTTTGCCACATATCTTAACTGTTGTATTGTCACTCAAACTCACAGATCCTCCATTACATTTCTTAAGTTTGATGAACTTTATTTTGTCTCTAGTCATATGCTTGGAGCAGCCACTATCTATCACCCATAAATTTTTCTTCTTAGCATGTAGTGTTGTTTGGGAAATCATTGATTGTGTAGAACTTTGTCCCTTTTCCTTCCACACCTTCTTAGATTTCTTTTCAATCTTTTCTACCTTTGATTCGATGATTTTAGATTATTTGTTTGTCTTAGGAGGTAGGTCTTTCTTTTTCTTATTTTTCACGTTTGGGCTTACAAACTTTGTTCTATGGTTTTTAGCTATGTGGCCAAATTTATTATAGTTATAACAAACTATATTCATGTCAACTAAAGGAGCAAATGGATTCTTGCTAACAAATTTTGTGCTCCTCTTAGGAATGACTCTACACTCTCTAGCTCTATAACCGAATTGATTACAAGTATATCAGTATCCATAAAAGTATGGGGAATACCTAGTCATAGAATTTTGTGTCGAATGAGCTAGTCTTCCCTACATCTACTGCCTTCTATCTCTCACCCTTGTGAAACCATCAACATCTATCCTCTTTATGTTCAAAATTCATCTTTGTTGATTAGGGACTGATTGGTTATCCTTCTTGTCTACAACAAGATTCTTATATCCATTAGTTTTCTCTGCCTATGTAGGTATCTCTTTGGATATACCCCCTTTGCAATCTCTTTCATCAAAAAAACCAAACTTTTCTCCTACTCTAAATCTTTTGTATAGATTTGCAGAAGTGTCGAAGAAGGTATTCTTACCTTTCTCAATTTCTAGTCCAAATTTTTGTTTTTTTGAGGGCTTTTGTGTGCTCAATAAATCATCTAAAATTCCTGAGCCACCTTTCATCTTGAGTCCTTTTTCTATTTGTTCTTTTTCCTTTTCTAAATATTTTGTTAGAGAAACAATTTCTTCCTCAAGGTTCATACATGTGTCAGTCTCAGATTTTAGTTTGAATTCAATCACATCTTCTACTCTCTTGTCTTCCTCTAGTTGCAACTTCAAATCTACCACATTTTGGGTAGATTCTTCAAGATCCTTCCTTAGTTTTTCTGATTCTTTTTGTGCAAGTTTCTTTTATTGCTTGTTCTCCTTCAATTCCTCAATCTCGTCTCTGAGATCATCAATCTCATGTAGAGAAAATATGAGTTCTCCTTCTTCACAGAGGTTTTCAACCTTTCCATCCTTCTATTCCTCTGACTCTTTTTCCATGAATATAAATTAATTTTCTCTCATACCAAAAGAACACCCTTGTTCACTGTCTAAGCCATTATAGTCATTTGATACATCAATGTCCTCTTGGATGTATATAATTTTATTCTTTTTCTAAAAGCTCCTTCTCGTAGGGTAGTAGGTTTTCTCCATTTTATCACCTTCCTCTTGTTCAAAGTTACCTTTCTTGTTATAGGGACATTTAGCAGAAAAATAACCTACCTTTTCACAATCAAGGCACTTAAAGGGTAACTTACCTTTATACTTGCCAAAGCCTCTTCTAAGTAATCTAATGAAATTTGCTTCTTCTTCATCAGTCTCATCATGTCTAGATGTAGTGGTTTCAACCTTGTCTTTCTTGGCCCGTGCTTCACCCTTTTCCTTATTCGTGGCCTTAAATGCAACTTCTTTCTTGGATGGCTTTCCATCTCCCATTCTCATCTCATATGTAGTGAATATATTGTGCAACTCATTAAGAGTGAGTTTTTCTACTTCTCTTCCTTCCTCTATTTTAAAGATCTTGGGATCATATTTGTTTTTCATTGATCTCAGAACTTTGTAAACCATGAAAATTTCTTTTGTTTCTTCTATGTATCCTCTAATAGAGTTTACTATATGTTCAACTCTTAAATGATAGTTTGCAACTTTCTCCTCTCCTATCATCTTCAAGCCTTCAAATCTAGCACTCAAAACTTGAAGCTTTCCCAACTTTACCTTGTCATCCCCTTCATAGATTTTTTTCAACTTGTCCCAAACATCATGGGAGGTCTTGCAATGCATAACCTTCCCAAGCACTGATCTGGACAAACTACAAATAATGGAATGCCTTGCACTTTCATTGTTCTGATAGTCCTTTCTTATAGCATTAGTAGGTGGAGTAGGAGGAGGAACACACTTGTTCTTGATAGACATCTAAACATCAAATCCTAGAGATCCCAAGTAAGAATCCATCAATAAGCTCCAAAAAGCATAATCGGTTCCATCAAAGTGAGGTGCCTTATTTGTAGAAGAACCTTGTTGACTATTCATTATGTTCACTATACCGAAATCTACCCAAGGTGATTAAGCTTCACATAGGGAGCCTAAGGATCTCATACCAATTGTTGGAGCACAAAAATCTATTTAGAGGGGGGGTGAATCAATAGATATTAAAATTTTAGTCCTCTATGTAGATCAACCCCTTAATCTTCTTGCATGTAGATTAAACTATAATATTTAGAAACATAATCAAGTACACACAAACACAAAAATCACATAACATAAGATGTACATGGAAAACCCAAGATAGGAAAAACCATAGTGAGAAATGCTGCTAGAAGCTACTGTCCTAATCCAACAGATCATAATCAAAACCTATGTTACAAATTTTAAGGGCATCAACCCTAAGGAGACACCAATCCCTAGATTTAGGAGCACCTAACCCAAGGAAGCACCAAATCCCTACACTTAGCACCTATCCATATATCTTATGGCACCCACTAATCAAATTTACAACATGAGTATTACAATATGCTCTTGAGAACTCAGTTCAATGTTACAACTTGATTCATAACTACTCAAACTCTACAACACACATACTCAACTCTACACCACACTGCTATGTTCTGCACCTTAATTCATTGGTGCATTCTCTATCCACCTCAAAAGACCATCATACACACTCAATAGCTCTTCATCCTTTTATTTTTAGCACATTCTATATCCACCTTAGGAGCTCAGAATACTCTTCTATTTTCTACACTCACACAGGTACCACATTTGGTCAGAACACTGATCTTCTATTATTTGTTGCTATCTGACCACTAGTGATTGCCTTGGGATTCTCTAATTTATAGATCTATTATTATTTTTTTAGGATATCTTCCTCAATGTCATACCTCTACATCAAGCCTCACAAGATTTAATTTTGTTACAAAGAATTTATCCAAATTGGCTCTTTGCCAAAACCTAGAATCAGATATGCAATTAATTTATTCTTCTATTTATTCAATCTAATTTTGATCTCAATATCTTTCACTATCTGTGTCACTGTTATCTCAATAAAATACTAATTCATACTGGTTGCTAGTGTAGTTGGACCAATCAATTTTGTGCAAAAAGTTGGTTTCAAGTTGAAACCCTTGTACACACAAAAATGGCCATTATAATTTACCGTTCTAAATTTAGGCCATTGATATCTGTTCTCCGCACCATGATCCTATGATCTATGTCTTATCACCCATCTTCAAATTCCAACCATTAGATAAATGGTCTATGAAATATCCTTCATAGATCTCCTTCATACACCACTTACCATTCACAAGGTCTACCAAGACATGCATCCTAAGCTTGCTTCCCGACGAGCTCTAACCATGAGCCAACAAAATCTCAACGAGCAAGTAGGCTATCACCACTTGTCTGCATTGTACAACTCACAAAAATCATGTGAGTTAAACTATCATTCAATTGCTAAGCGCCACATGTTTACACATCACTTCTCCCTTTGTCACCTTCCTCACTATTCAGTCCCACCAAACATATCCACGATCATCATCTGATCTTCATAGATCAATCTCCACTATTGTGCACTATCCTATGGGACTTAGTTGGGACCCACTACAAATACTATAACCAGCTAGCAGGGAGGTCGTTAGATCTTGCAACCTCAATCACCACCATCAATCTTCACCGAAGGTAACTATTTGTAATGAACTTAGGAAATATTAAGGTTAGCAAATATTTTCTTAGCCATTAACACTAAGAGAGGGATCAATTTCCCATATGACACCATGGGCTTTAGTTGTAACTTAAGCTACCTGCAACCTGTGATAGACTATCAATGACAAAATAGAAATTCTATCGAACACCGTGACTATTATCCTAGGGTTTAACTAATAAACCCTAAATCTTGTTGAAGAGCATAAATAAATCTGCTATGTGTGAATCTTGCATACTTTGGTCCTACAATTCACATTTTTGAGAAGCTCTTAGAAAACCCATATCAAATCTGGCCTTTTATTTCTCTTTAAATACCTGGAAGAATTCTCTACAACACCATGACTATAGTGTATGACAACAATGAAATATTTTAAGCAACTTTTGCAATTTTCACCTCTTTGTACCTCTTCTTCAAGAACCAAATCCAAACTCTCCTCAAGCAATTGATGACAAATTTTAGGCATCAATTCCAACAATCCCTTTTCAGGATCAGTTCCATCTCACCTCTGATCCCCTTTTGACATCAGTGACAAAAGTATGCCAACAAATATGTATTATAACCTCTTAATAAGTGGGAAGAAGTGGTGAGATATTCTTCATTGATGGATGGGATGCAATAAACTATGAAGAGATGGAGGATATAAGTGGAGGGTGGATATTGATAGAGAGAATGGAAGGGTAATATTTCTCCATGTTGCATGCTCACACATGTGAACAAGGAATGAGGAAAATCAGTTTGATTAGGCATGTATGAATATGGAGATTCCAAATTTTCTCCTTTTGTTTGAAATGGATGTTGGATATTAGAGGACAATTTTTTTTTCATGAATAATTTTCTGTATTATCACTTATTAAAAATAAAATCACACATATTCACATAAAAATATAGGTGTATATAAAGTCACATCCCTCGTGTCCAAATGGACCCAAAACATTGATCATAAAATGTTAAAATACACATTGATCAATGATATAAATAATATAAGAGAGGGAGGAGGTGGATCTCAGTCACTTGGTTTATAACTTACATCAATGGGATTCAATGTAACCACAACAAGATCATAACCCATGTCATCCAAGTGTATTTATCTTCTTCTTCATGGGGTGCTGAAATTTTAATGGAAAAATGAGAAAAATTATTGAAATCAAACCAACTAGAAGCTCCACTAGAAGGCTGCCTAGAAATTCCCACCGTGGAAGGTAGAAAGGTGGATGCCTAACAAGCTAATTGCAATCCAACATCATTGGAGTACTATGAAAAGGAAGCATGATTTCCATGAGAAAGAAGGCTCTATCCCCATAGGAACCTATGAGGATGAGTGTTGATTTAGAAAGAGGAGGGAGACAAGGGAACTCTAGCCTAGCACAAGGCACATTTCCCTAGTTGTAGATAAACACCTATAGGTGATCCACTTCTACTATAAATTTATTTTAGTGCACATGGATATATAATAGCACATTAGAATAAATAATTTCTTTAAAATAAGTGAAATATGCTTATGAATATATGAATTGAAAAAAGATGTAGAATTTATATCATCCCATATATTGAAGATACTCTCCACTCTAAAAGAAAGAAAAATCTAGTTACATTTGTAAAGATTATGAGGCCAATCCCTTAGAAGAACCATTTATGAGGAGAAAAGATTTGGCTAGAAGTATTTGAAAAATTTATCAATCTAGGTGCAAAGTTCTTAGGCTCTAGGAAAAACCAAAAGAGATTCTTAAGGACTCAAAATACCTATAGAATGGTTAACAAATATATTAGATGTTGAAATGAGAAAATATAGAGCTCATAGGAAGGCCTTGGAAAACAATGCACCAAGAAAAGTGGGTCAATTATTGTTCTAGAACAACTAGCCAAATGGTGAAAATTTTGCATCACCACATAGAAATCGATGATTGCAAATGTCATCTCTAGTTTAAAGCTAGCACCATAGGTAGATGGAGAGAGATACAATGATATCCATGTGAGGGATTATAATTGTAGAAGGAATTTTTTGGACCCCATTTCCAATATTTCCACTTAGGAATAAAGGAATGACTTTTAGTATTTATGAGATGGAATTAAAAATACAAAGCAATGTTAAGGGTTGATTAATTACCCTAACCAGTTGAATAAGCATACATTATTTAATTGATTAGTGGGAGAAAATTTACATTAAATTTAATTAATTATCATTATGGATGTGTAGAGAGGTTAATCATGGTTGAATTCTTTGAATTCTTATGCTAGTCAAATTAATCATATTGAATTATGTAATTAGTGGTAGAGAATTGCTAGTTATTTTTTTGATAATTAGCTAAATTGGTCAAATAAGCATTTATTTAACTATTTGTTTGAAAATTGATGTGGAGAAGTGTTAGAAGATTTTGGGATCACTATAGTAGCCATGTATATCCAAGGATGTTGTATGATAATTTTTTTCCTAGCACTTTATCAAAGCCATAGCCATGTGTCTCTAAATAGACTCTCTCTAAAACCTAAAGGGAACCCAAAAAATGACAAGCCAAGACATGATGTAGTTTTAATTTTTACCATGCAACACATTGTGAACTAGCTTCATTTTTTCTATTGCTACTTAAAATTGATTTTGTTTTCTTATCCAAACAAATGAAAAATACATAAAAGCTTTTAGAGAAATAGAATGGCTAAATAAGGAAAAGGGTATTAGAAAACTAAACTAAGAATAAATGAGATAAATATATAAGCTCAAAATACTTACATAACTCTAATCTTAAGAAGAGCTAATATTTTTACACTAAATAATTTTTAAAATGTTATTAATACATTTCTATGGGGTAGAGCTAAATTGGTTAAAGTATCAAGTGGTCAATGTGGAAACCCAAGTTGAAATCCCAATGTGGCATCTAATATGAAATAGTAAGTTGTGACACTTGATCTTTCATAGATGATTTCTAATGTGACTGCTCAAAAGAAGCTCATATTAATATCATCATTGTGCTTGCCAGAACTTGATTTGATCTAATATTGATACTCGTATGAAAACAATACAACAAGAACATAACCATGTGTCTCTAAATGGACTCTCTCTAAAACCTAAAGGGAACCCAAAAAAATGACAAGCCAAGACATGATGTAGTTTTAATTTTTACCATGCAACAAATTGTGAAGTGGCTTCATTTTTTCTATTGCTACTTAAAATTGATTTTGTTTTCTTATCCAAACAAATGAAAAATACATAAAAGCTTTTAGAGAAATAGAATGGCTAAATAAGGAAAAGGATATTAGAAAACTAAACTAGGAATAAATGAGATAAATATATAAGCTCAAAATACTTACATGACTCTAATCTTTAGAAGAGCTAACATTTTTACACTAAATAATTTTTAAAATGTTATTAATACATGTCTATGGGGTAGAGCTAAATTGGTTAAAGTATCGAGTGGTCAATGTGGAGACCCAAGTTGAAATCCCAATGTGGCATCTAATATGAAATAGTAAGTTGTGACACTTGATCTTTCATATAAGATTTCTAATGTGACTGCTCAAAAGAAGCTCATATTAATATCATCATTGTGCTTGCCAGAACTTGAATTGATCTGATATTGATACTCATATGAAAACAATACAACAAGAACATAACCATGTGTCTCTAAATAGACTCTCTCTAAAACCTAATGGGAACCCAAAAAAATGACAAGCCAAGACATGATGTAGTTTTAATTTTTACCATGCAACACATTGTGAAGTGGCTTCATTTTTTCTATTGCTACTTAAAATTGATTTTGTTTTCTTATCCAAACAAATGAAAAATACATAAAATCTTTTAGAGAAATAGAATGGCTAAATAAGGAAAAGGATATTAGAAAACTAAACTAGGAATAAATGAGATAAATATATAAGCTCAAAATACTTACATGACTCTAATCTTTTGAAGAGCTAATATTTTTACACTTAATAATTTTTAAAATGTTATTAATACATGTCTATGGGGTAGAGCTAAATTGGTTAAAGTATCGAGTGGTCAATGTGGAGACCCAAGTTGAAATCCCAATGTGGCATCTAATATGAAATAGTAAGTTGTGACACTTGATCTTTCATAGATGATTTCTAATGTGACTGCTCAAAAGAAGCTCATATTAATATCATCATTGTGCTTGCCAGAACTTGAATTGATCTGATATTGATACTCATATGAAAACAATACAACAACCTTAAACAAAAACAATATTATCTTAAATTTTTTATTTATTTTTTATTTTTTATTGTCTACCCTATTTCTTATCACATAGATACCACTTTGGAGCTTCTAAATTGCATATCCCTACATTACAAATTTCCACTGGTTTACAACTATTCCCAAAATCACATCAATCCACCCACAACTAGGGGAGAGGGGCCCATAGTGGAGCACCCTAACTTCATGTTTCTCAAAATCCTACATGGAATTTCAAATCAGTCCCAATTTTGTACAACAGTTTATTTGGCAACTCACCTGCTTAAAATTTTTAATTTTAGGGTCACATTATCAAATATGATGCCACATTAACATGCTTTTTGTTAAGATATTAAAAAAGGTTAAAAAAAAAAGTGAGATCGATAGTGGTGCACTAAGTCATGTTTTATTGGTGCGCTGATGTGGCATCACATGATTTGTCAGTTTGTATAGTTTATGGATAAAAGGTGTTTTGCAATTGGATATTAAGATGCTCCACTATGAGACCCACTGAGGACTACTTCTATCCCCACTATTGAAGCCCGCTCCACTATAGACCCCTCTCCCCTAAAATGTATGTTTATTCCAACCATTTAAAATATCTGCCATAAAATTCTATAGCTAAATTAAAAAACAAAATCTTATTGTGTATGTACTTCACAACACTTTGTACGTACCCAATGGTTTGTTCCGCGTGCCCCTGTCGGTGCATTGTAAGGACTGTAAAGTACACTCTCCGTATGAATGATTGAGAGAACAAAACAATTTTCAACCACCCGTTATCTAGAAGAAATGTTTGTCTGCGAAAAGACAGAGCTCTTGAGCTATGCATGCATTGTCTTTTTATCATCCATTGCTGTCACAGGAACCTTCTCTGAATGTGCAGTGTGGTCCACTAGATAAGGTATCCATAGCAATAGACAAAATATCTAAAACTTAATAACTTAAACTAACAAATCTAATTAGATTTTCTTGAGCTATCTAACTATGCTGAAATAGCTGTGCAATCCATTGGAGTGTAAGTTAATAGATTCTCTTTTTAATAGAAAGCAGACGTAGATTTTATGAGGATTTTGATAGAGTGGTTTGGCTGTAGTGCCAAGGAAATTGTGGACAAATGGACCAGGAGAAAAGCAGAAGATCTAGATCTGTCTACTTTCTTTGTAAGTTTAATAATCTTTGTTTGTATTATGGGGCCTATATTTGTTGTATTCGTTGATGTTTTCATGGTTGTTTCTTTGAGGGTGTGATGACTGTTATAATGCCACTGTGTTTGCAACAGCAGGGTGCTTTCTAGACTTTTGCTGAAAAGGACTTGAAGATTACATAATAAATCCAATTTCAATCTAACTTCGAATAGTCCCCTTGTACGAGTCATGATTATTTCATGAGAATAATAACTCTAGCTGCAGGTGAGGTGTGTTGTCATTTAATTTCGATGTCTATAAGGGAAGATAAATCAGCCCATTGCAATTATATATTCAATTAGTTTGAGATGAGCTCGCTCAGTGAAAATTGAGTCACTGAGATGTTAAAGTAATTTATGACTGAAATATCTTAAAATGTTTGGACATTGAAATCATATTATATATATATATATATATATATATATAGAATTGTTTCATATTTAATCTTTTTATATCTTTGTGAAATTTGATTTTGTCTTTGCTTTTTAAAATCTATAAAAAGCATTTTCTTAAATCTATAGTAATATTTTAATCATATGGTGGTAAGAAGCATTATTAGAAGTCTATTATGTATAAAAGAATGAAACATTTTTTATGACAATCAAACCTTTAGTTTGGTTTGATAATATTGAAAAAAATGTAAAAGGATAATGGGTATCAAATAGCTAATCCATGCATTGAATACGAATTAAGTCTAACATAGGTTATGTTTGATATAAGTTGTGATTAAGAATAAACTTGATCATTTGACAATGAAGATGAGGATAGGATAAATTGAAAAAGAGATGAAATGGAATTGTTTATTTTTTGTGTCTTGTGCCAATAGAAGTTAAACTATGACTACTTCTAATTAAGATTGATGTGAGTGTTTTTTAAGTGATATCCTTCTTTCATATGATATTGTGACTTATTTCTAAGTGAAAATATTCTAGAATGGCATCATTGATTACACAACCATAGAGATGTAATTTCAGACTTTTGACACTCACTCTAATTGCTAGTTGTCATATCTTAAGATAGTCAACATTAGATAGTGAGTCTTACATTTTGAAACTAGGAACTAGATCATACATACAATCTACTCCATATTACAAGATTTTCAGTATGATATAATTTATGAAGAGAAATTTCTTCAAAACGAAGTCATTTAGTATATTAATTGAAGAATTTAGTATGTTAAGATACTGAGTGAAAATTGAAGTTAATAAATAGAACCAAAAATATTATTTAAAATATAATATTGTGCATCACTAACACCAATACAAAATGACATATAAAAGAAAAATGAAAAAAACACATACATAATTATCCTATACACTTTTAAATATTATTAAAAAAAATTACATGTCCATTTCATCAAATTGATTTCATACATCAAAGTATGTATTAACTCTTAATCATATGAGTATAACAAATAAATTAGTGTTCACTAGACCGACACTTATTACTAAGTCAACTTTTAGACATTAAATTACTAATTGAACTTCTTGAATAAAATCTAATTTTATCACGATTAGATCTTGTATAGTCCACAGCTAAAAGAGGTCCCTCCTCCTCTCACAATAATATGATATACTTTATTTTGGACGTAATTGTTACTACTAATAATTCTATTATTTTTATTAATTAATTAAAATAACATTTAACAGTATAAAAATATAATAAATTAATATATTTAATATTATTTATAAACTTTATGAAGTTATAGTGATAGAATACTTCTTTTCAATTAATTGTGAAAAATATTTAGTTTTTAGTATTTTCAAAAGTACATATTATTCTATTAGAATTCATACAAGAATTCATATTTGTATATATAATTGCAAACTAACTTTATTAAGAAAATATTTTTTCTAAAATCTATAGAAACATAAATAAAATTAATATGATTAAAGGATGGGTAGAGTCTCTCATCTAGTGTGCTCCCATAATAGGAAACTAAATAGCTTATTTCCTAACAAGCTATATAAAAATGACACATACAATCATTATTTACATGTTATATCACATCACAAATTTTGACATACAAAGAGAGGATTTGCAAGACCTTAGTTGTTAGAGAACTAAATATTTCATATTAGCATTTTGAGCAACACTTCAAGGATCTTAGCCATGGTATATGATTTAGACAAAATGTGGGTCTTATGAAACTACCCAATCTAGCACCTCCAAAATTTAATATCAATTCCCTTATCAAATAAATAGCATTAAAGGAGGAAATAAATTTATTTTTTTGTCTCAAAACATCAAATGTATCAAATATAGAACTAATATTTTATTTCAAACATTTAATAAGAATAAAAATATGGAAATGTAATTATGTTTACAAACATCTGTGTATTCTTCTTTTGAAAAAATATAGCTAGAAGAAAAACACACATGCAATCTATTCAACATAAAAAAAGGTATTCCTCTCCACTCAAATATCATGGCTTCAACACAAACCAGATTTATACAACTACAACATGAAAAATTTCATAAATTTATCCTCATTCAAATAACTAGGAAATTGGTTTGACAATTTTAGGCTTTCATGCCTTCTTTCTCTAGTTAGATGATTCGTACAATTTTTTAATTCCTCCTTATATACTTTTTTTTCCTCTTACTTTATATCTTGTATGGGTTCTTTGAAAACATATAACTTTTCTCTCTTCCAACACAATGAATGGTATTTCTTTATTATCTATAAACACTTCAAAAGCCCACAAATGAAGTATCCTACTTTTCTTTTCCTATTTGAACTCACTGATGTTATAAATGCCTCTTGGAAGAGAATAAAACTAACAACCATGCACTTTCCTTTATCCTTTCCAAATACTGAACTTGGGAAGTTAAAAATCACTATTTTTTATTACAAAATAAATGTTTTTTCCTCCTTTATAGGTGTTAAACTTAATAAAAATAAATATTTTTCTAACTTCATGAATCATTCTATTTTATGTAACACATCCTCTCAATAATCTATTTTGGGGAAAATTTGATTAAATTATGTATAATGGATCCCTTCATGTGATAAGATAACACCATAAGGCCAAAAAATAATATTACACATTATTTTCTACTTATTTATTATCCGAGATAGAGGTTAAGCATTTGAAAAAATAAAATATTCTTGAAATAATTTATTTAATCATCCCAAAGCCACAACAACCTAATAGAAAAATACATGGACACATACATATATATATGTGTGTGTGTGTGTGTGTGTGTGTGTGTGTGTGTGTGTGCTACCATAGTTTTGAACATCCTTCTATAAACTATGTTTTTTCTTGCAAGTATGCCTTATGATAAAGTTTTAGCTTCTTGTTTAGTTTCTAGAACCTTTTTGTGTCCTGCCTTGGTTGTTACAAACTTATTTAATCATTTTGCCTTCATAATTAAGATTAATAGTTCTCTTCGATTGGTTTGTGCATAGGTTATCAAAAAAAGAATCGCACTTGAAGTGGTTTTTGCAACCTAATCAAACATGGACAATGAAGAAGAAGAACTAATTTTTTCACCAAATTATCAAATTTTTAGAACTTTACATAGGTTTTGAAACCTCTAACAGGTTTTGAAAAGGTTTTTAAAACTTTCCTTTTATTTGATTATATATTGTTCTCGGCTCTAAAAAGTAAAAGTTGGTTCTCAAAATGTGATTGAAAACCTCTTAAGAAAGTTAAAGTTTATAATAGACATTTTAGAACTTTATGTAGGTTTTGAAACCAATGTTGGGCCCCAATAAGGTTATCAAAACCATGACTAATCAATTCTCTAAAAATCCCTCATAGCCATTCTCATTTAAAATTACTAAATGTTAGAGCTTGGTGCAAGATGGGAAAGCTTAGATGCACCAATTATTAAGGGCATCATTAATTTCCACCTGCTACTTTTAGTATTTGATTGTAGGTACTTATATGGGAATTATGTTAACTAAAGAGCTAATTTTAATAAGCATTTGGAGATGAATTCCACCAGAGATGAAAGGGAGAAATTGTAGAGTGTGAGTAATATCTTTCACAACCCCTGAGTCTAATACAAAGATATAATTGTTTTACTATTAATCCTTAACTCATCATAGAATAATATGAGGAAAAAAATGGTGAATTTGGGAGAATAGGATATTGTTTGGGAAACTCGTATAAGTGGATTTAATTATTTTTGGGAATAAATTGTGTTTGCACTTATTGAAATTTTATTCACCATGAAATTTAAATATATAGGCTACAAAAATTTGTTGGGTTTATGAAGCACATTACCTAAAATTGGGGACCAAAATTAGGGAATATTAACCTAGACAAATTTTGGGAAAGGATTGGGAAAGAAGACAGGCCCCCACTTACTCAACATTTTAGAGAAAGAAAATTTCTACAAGTCACAAATTTTCTTGTAGTAGTGTAGCGTATTATCTTGGTCTTGAAATGAATTAATCATTATGACCCCTAAGATAGAGAAGTTAGACCAAATGACAACAAAAGGGTAGTAAAGATCAATAGAGATACCTTCACTTCATGCCTAAAACTATGAGAGAGAGAGGCATACATGTATTTTGATTTCACTTCCTCTTATCAGTTTTTACAGGAAAAGAAAGGTTAGTACAAGAATGTTATTGCTCAGGAGTGGTTTTTGTTGAATGCACAAGACAACTAAAAGAGGGGTGAATCAGTTGTACATTAAAACATCAAAACCCTCATTAACATTCAAATTTTCATAAGTCCTTAAACCCTTAACAACCATTAAACCCTTATCATGCATTAGTAGAGTGTAAAAATGAGAAACAATAATACAAACACATCCAAACACGTACCAACACTTGATGCAGAAGCATCCAGTGGTGTAGGGCAATCTTGCATCACCCAAAAATAGTTAAATTTCAAGTTTCTCGGTTTTTAGATGTTTTTACATTTTTGGATACCCTTTTCGTCATATTGAAATTCCCAATTTATGGATTTTATTTTTTGTTCTTGGGTTGAAAGATATTGCAGTTTTAGTTTCCTAGATTTGCACCTAAAAATCTTCCAAGTGAGATTTGAGGCACTTAGAGCTCCCAGATCAGCCCTGAAACTTGCCGAAATTAGCATAGCTAATTTTGAGTAACCAAATGCGGCTAATAAGGGCCATTTCCAAGATCGGGAAAAGACCTAGAGCAGAAGTCCCCAGTTATTCTGGAAGTCTAAACCCGGAAGAGTTGATCAACTGGATCAACGAGCTAGAAGAATATTTTGAGTATGAGGAAATAGAGGACCCAAATTGGGTTAAGTTTGCAAAAATGAAGCTAAAGGGCCATGCCAGTATTTGGTGGAAAGAGGTCCAGTTGGAAAGAAATCGAAGAGGAAAAGGTAATATCACTAGATGGGATTGCATGGTAGAGAAATTGAAGAAGCAGTTCATACCAGTGGACTACGAGTTAGATCTATTGAAGAAATTACAAGGGTTGAAGCAAGGAAGCAGATCTTTGAAAGAATATACTGAATATTTTCACAAGATAATCATCAGAATGGGTCACACAAAGGCCAATAAGGAGAAGGTAGCCCAATATCTTAATGGGTTACGACCGAGCATTCAGGAGGAGTTAAGCCTAGTAAGAATGACCACCATTGAGGATGTGTATCAGTTTGCTCTGAAGGTGGAAGAAAAGATGAACAAAAGATTTGATGGAAAGCAAAAAGGACGAGGAGGTCAAAGCGGAAGGGGCAATGGAAGACCTTCAAGAAGCCAAAATGATGATGAAAATAAAATTGAAGATGTGGGTACCAGCCGAAGCCAAAGGAATGACAACTTTTATTGCCCTCGTGATCAAAACAGTGATGATCAAAGAGGTAGAGGATGAGGGAGTATGGACAAGGATCTGGAAGAGGTGGTTTTAGAGGAACGTGTTTCCAGTGTGATGAAGAAGGGCATCGAGCCTATGAATGTCCACAACACAAAGGAAGGGCAGACAAAAGGCCAGAAGATCATGGAAGGGTTGCGCATGCAGATGAGGAGGCCCAATCTGAACATTCAAATGACACTGAAAGGGGAGAAGCCCTAGTGATTAGGAGAGCCTTGGTGACTAAGGAAAAGGAACCAAAATAGAGGAAGAATCTATTTCGCACAAGGTGCAAGTGTGAAGGAAAATGTTGTGATGTCATTATTGACAGTGGGAGCATCGATAATCTGGTGTCAGACGAGATGGTCACAAAGTTGAAGCTGAAGAGGGAAAGGCACCCACATCCGTATTAGATTGCCTGGTTGTAGAAAGACCACAAAGTTTTGGTCAATGAGCAGTGCCTAGTAAAGTTCAAGATCGGGACCTACCATGATGAGGTACTCTATGATATCATCCCCATGGATGCATATCACATGTTGTTGGGGAGGCCATGGCAGTTCGATAGGCGAGCTATACATGATGGCCATGCAAACACTTATTCTTTGACAAAGGATGGGGTTCATCACAAGTTGAAACCCCTAAAGGAGACTGAAGAAAAGGTATGCAGTAGTGCTAGAATTTGTTATGTAGATGGAAGGAAATTTTTAGAAGGTATGAAGCATGAGCGTGTGTGTTATGGATTGATTCCTAGAGTGAGTAAGGAGGATAGTGAGAAGGTTCTAGAAGAAGTTTCTGGGATGTTGGATGAGTTTCAGGATATTGTTTTTGATAATGTACCTGAGGCTTTACCACCAATAAGGAAGATCAGTCATCAGATTGACTTGATTCCTAGAGCCAGTTTGCCAAATAAGGTATCACATAGAATGACTCCAACAGAAAATGAAGAGTTGAACAGACAAGTTCAAGAGTTGTTGAGAAAGGGTTTGATATGGGAGAGTTTGAGTCCATGTGCAATACCTGCAGTATTAGCACCAAAGAAGGATGGGGAGTGGATGATGTGTACAGATTCCCAAGCCATAAACAAGATAAAAATCAAGTACAGATTTCGCCTGCCAAGGATGGATGACCTGATGGACTATTTGAGTGGAGCTCAATACTTCACAAAGATTGATCTGAAGAGTGGATATCACCAAATCCAGATTCGAGAGGGAGATGAATGGAAGACTGCCTTCAAGACCAAAGAGGGCCTGTATGAGTGGTTAGTCATGCCTTTGGGCTAACCAATGCACCAAGCACATTCATGCACTCATGAGCGAGGTACTAAAAGAATTTATGGGAAGTTTTGTTATTGTGTATTTAGATGATATTTTGATTTTTAGTAAGGCGTTGGATGAGCATCGTGCATATTTGAGCCTTTGAGAAGTTAAGAGAAGAGAAACTATTGATTAATCTGAAGAAGTGCAGTTTTTGAAAGAGGGAGTTTAGTGTACGTGGGGTTTGTTGTCTCAGCAGAAGGTCTCAAGATGGACCCAGAGAAGGTGAAGGCTATTCTGGAATGGCCTACCCCAAGAACTACTACCGAGGTGAGATCTTTCATGGTTTGGTTAGTTTTTATAGAAAGTTCATTAGAAACTTTAGTAGTATTTGTGGATTCCTGTGAAATAATGAGAGGGGATAGAAAAGAATTCAAGTGGAGCATTGGAATGACAAAAAGTTTTGAAGTTGAAGGAAGGTGACAGAGCAACCTTTCTAGCCCTCCCGATTTCAACAAGGTGTTTTAGGTGGATTGTGATGCTAGTGGTTGTGCCATTGGAGAAGTGTTGAGCCAAGAAGGTAAGCCCATTGCCTATTTTAGTGAAAATTTAAATGATGCCAAGAGAAATTATTTTGTATATGATCGAATTTTATGCGATAGTTCAAACATTAAAGAAATGGAGACATTATTTGTTGCCAAAGGAATTTTTTCTATATACTGATCATTAGGCCTTGCAGTACATAAATAGTCAGGGAAAATTAAATCAATGGCATATGAAATGGGCAGAGTTTTTGCAGAGTTATACCTCTGTTTTGAAACATAGGAGTGGGAAGTCAAATAAGGTTGCAGATGCCTTAAGTAGGAGGCATACATTGATGGAAAAGATGCAGATTGAAGTGGTTGGGTTCAATGAACTCAAGACATTGTATGCAGAAGATCCTAATTTTGCAGAGGCTTGGAAAGCTTGCAAGGAACTTGTTATAGTGGACAGGACAAGGTGGCTTGATTTCATAATCTAGGATGACATGTTATTTAAGGGAAGTCAATTGTGTATCTTGAGGAGTTCCTTGAGGGAGAACCTGATAAAGGAGAAGCATAGTGGAGGATTGGCAAGACATTTTGGTCGGGATAAGACCATTGCCATTATCAGTGAACATTATTATTGGCCTCAGTTGTCACAGGATGTGAAGAAGTTTGTACAAAGTTGTAGGGTATGTCAGATGGCTAAAGGAGTGAGCCAGAATACAGGCTTAGATCAGCCCTTACCTATACCAGAGAGGTTGTGGGAGGATATAAGTATGGATTTTGTTCTTGGTTTTCCAAGGACACAACAAGGGAATTATTTAGTCTTTGTGGTGGTTGATAGGTTTTCAAAGATGGCACATTTCATTCCACGTCAGAAGACCCATGATGCAGTCCACATTGCTGACTTGTTCTTCAAAGAGGTGGTGAGGCTACATGGTCTGCCAAAGAGTATTGTTTCAGATCGTGACACCAAATTTGTGGGGTACTTTTGGAGGACCTTGTGGAAGAAGTTGAAGACAGAGTTGAAGTTTAGTTCTGCACACCATCCACAAATAGATGGGTAGACGGAGGTTGTTAACAGGAGTCTGGGTAACCTACTGAGATATTTGGTAGGAGATAAACCTAAGGGATGGGACTTGATCTTACCCTAGGCATAATTTTCTTACAACAATTCTATCAACAGAAGCACGGTAGATCACCATTCCAGATTGTGTATGGAGGTAGCCCCAGAACAACTCCAAAATTGAGGAAGATGGACTAAGAGAAGAAAATAAGTGTTGAAGCTAAAGCTTTTGCAGAACACATTAAGGATATATATGAGAAGGTAAGAGAACATATTAACAAGATGAATATGCAGTATAAGGCTAAGGCAGATCAGAAGAGGAGGTATAAGGAGTTTCAGATTGGTGATGAAGTGATGGTCCACTTGAGGAAAGAAAGGTTTTCAATGGGAATATATAACAAATTGAAGATGAAGTTCGGTCCCTATAAAATTTTGAAGAGGCATGCTTTAGGGAATGCATATGAGGTAGAGTTTCCGGATGGATTCAACATTTCCCCTGTGTTCAACATTTCAAATTTGACAAAGTATCATGAAGGTGGCGCAGAGGAAGTACCAATGATGGAACAGTGTGGGATTACAGCACCTACTTCAGAAAAGGAGGAGATTGAAGAAATCCTAGATAGTTGTGTGGGAAGGAGTACCAAGAACAAGCAGTATGAAGAATATCTGGTGAAATGGAAAGGAATTCATGTTGAAGATTCATCCTGGCTATCTAAGGCTACGGTTGACTAGTTGGGTTTTCCTCAACCATCTGAGATGTGACGAGGTCACTTCTCAAATTACCCTGGGTTTCTGATGCAGGAGCATCCAGTGGTGTAAGGGCAATCTTGCATCACCCAAAAATAGTTAAATTTCAAGTTTCTCAGTTTTTAGATGTTTTTACATTTTTGGATACCCTTTTTGTCATATTGAAATTCCCAATTTACGGTTTTTATTTTCTGTTCCTGGGTTGAAAGATATTGCAATTTTAGTTTTCCAGATTTGCACCTGAAAATCTTCCAAGTGAGATTTGAGGCACTTAGAGCTCCCGGATCAGCCCCAAAACTTGTCAAAATTGGCATAGCAAACTTCAAGCATGTTGTTGACTTTGAGACCTTTCCAACGGTTCAAACGGTTTACGAATTGGAGTCCCATATCAAAAGTTATGGCCCCGGGAAGTTGGCGCACTTTCTAGAAGATACAATTGCAAATGCTCTTTTAAAATTTGAACTTCATGTTGTAGATTTTCGGCGCCAAACCACCTAAACTCAAATTTGAATGTTGTTTTGGCTCCAAACTAATGAGGAGCTCTATTTATGGGCGGGTTTCTAATTTTTGGGTAACTTTTTGGGGACAAGCTCGCATATTGCAAAAGGGTTATTCTGTAGTTGTCTGTAACTTGCATGTATTGTAGAACTTGGGGATTTGAGATCCTCTGCATGTAATAAGTTCCATTTTTTTGAATAATAAAATTATTCTCTTGTTGTGGGTTATTTTCTAAGTCTCGGTTGTGCCTTCATCAACACTAGATTTTATGTAGAAAACCCAAAAAGGGAAAACCATGATGAGTATTAGCTCACAATATTAAGTAATTGCAACACCAAATATAATAGGCTCACTACTAGAGGGCTCATTTCCCAAAATAAAAGAAGGGCTCACTCCCAATGGCTCAGTACCAGATTAGAAAGAAGAAAAAAGAAGATTGTTACAATGAGACATCTATCTTAGAGCAATAGAAATATCCACAACTTCTTCACCAGAATATTTTCACTCTCTCTGTAGAATGTAGACACCTTCTATTCACTGTTTCCAATAGTCTTAGGCATTAAATCTTACACTGCAATTCACACTTTCACACTTCACATCTCAACACACATAGCATCCATATCCTCCATCAACTCAACACTTATTTATACAATCTTCAACCTTGAAAACAATTGACAAGGTCAGCTATGCATGTCAACTGTGCAAATTCAAATTAGGTTGGCACCAAAACATTCCCAATTAGTGTAAACACCCAAGGTCGGTCAAACCTATGTTAACACCATTGAAAAAATAAGTGCATGCTTCCTATGATCTAAAGATGACTCACAAAACACACACAATGCTTTAACACCATTTGGAATATTCCATCACCAACCTAAAATCCAACAACTCCTTTGCAACATCATACAACAAAAGAACATATTCATTATGTGCAACCAGTTAACCTTCCACACATTGCAACACCCGAATCCAACATTGTGGAGCACCAAAGCACAAAAAAATAAGACAAAAGATAGATATGAGAAATATAAGCACAACCTTAGATAAAAAAAAACCAAAAAAAAACTGTGGAGAAATGAAGAGCAAAATCATTTCTCTCTAATAACACTACTTTCACAATTCACACACTAATGAACACAACTTTCTTTACACGATGATTCAACACCTCTGAACCACACTGTTTTCTCTTTTATTCATTTTTTCTCAAAAGCACTTGGAAACCAGACACCACAAACACATTCAAATCACCTAGAACAACTCTATGGC
The DNA here is from genome assembly GCA_007258455.2 of Sequoia sempervirens. NCBI lineage: Eukaryota > Viridiplantae > Streptophyta > Pinopsida > Cupressales > Cupressaceae > Sequoia > Sequoia sempervirens. The sequence goes on from VDFB02252616.1 coordinate 199,359,229, forward strand.
ATCTCAACCACCCAAGAGGTTGAACATCACAAATCACTAGTATATGCTTATAAAAGCAACAATAGAGGTTGGCATTAGTGATACTACTAATAACAAAATAATGCAGCCAATCAAAGCATCATCACAAACTTCCAACAATCTCTCCATAGACTTGTTGACATCAATGCAACAACCTAGAACTATAGACATTAATGACAACACACAAGTTGCTCATATTTCCAACCATCTCCCCCATTGTCATTTATGTTGACACATAGAAAAACCATCTACAACAAGAAACAAAAATTATCTACAAGTCTCTAGAAGAGGAAATGGTTAAAATTAAAAATAACTTGAAATTAGTTTTGGAACAAAACCATAAAATGGCTAGGCACAATGCCATTATTATCAACGCTATGTTCGAAAAGCTAGAAAAAATGCAACAGGGTTCATTGGTTGTTGAGTTGGAAGTGAAAAAGGAAAGCAAGAATGAGGACCAAGGTATTTCCAAAAGGACTCAGGCCAACCTCAAAAGGAAAGAGCTTCCCACTACACAGATGGTTCAGATCTTAAAGAGGGGGGTTCAGGATATGAATGAGCTGGAAGCTGAGAATTCAGATCTTTTAAAGACTCAAATTTAGCTATTGCTAGCTTTTTGGCTGGTTTTTTGGTTCTATGGCCTTTGCTGGCCTTTTTGATGGCTGTAGTCGTTCACTGTTGTTTTTTTACATCCTTTCCGACTATGTTGTCTTTAATGAATTTTTCTTTATTTTGTAAACTTTGTGGTTTCGGATCCCTATAAAACCCATTTTTTCCTCTTTCAAAAACAATGACCATCAACTCATATATTGCACATTAGTGCATACTACTACCTTACACTTTCTTTTTCCCCCCATTACTTCATAAGGTTTTTCAATTAGCTCTCTCCCCCTTTGATATTAATGGAAAAGGGTGTAACACTTGTATCTCTCCCCCTTTGATATCAATCACACATACTCTCTCTCCCCCAAAGGAAACACCTATAAGTGACAACAACTACCTTTTCTTTTTACTATACAATATTTCCTACAAACTTATCCTTTACAACACACTGCATCAATCGACAACTATTACTCATACCATATAATGACAACACTTACCCCCCCTAACTATAACAACCAACAATGATATTACTTACTCCCCCTAAGAAGTAGCCACCAACATCAGTCCAAAAAAATAATGAATCTTGAGATCCAATGGACTGATACATATCCTTATGCATCTAATTGAAAGAAGAGGAAATAACCCCCAACTTATCCCAAAGATAATAAAAAGTATCCTTAGGAAGAGTCTTCTTGAATATAGCTACAACTTGATCCTTAGTAGGTACATACTCTAACTTCACCTCATTCTCTACAACCTTGTCTCTCAAAAAGTGATACTAGATTGAAATATGCTTTGTCCTTGAATGCATTACCATATTCTTTGAAATATTAATAGCACTTGTATTGTCAGATAAGATATAAATAGGTTCATCATATACCAAGTTGATATCCTTCAAAGTTAGCTTCATCCATAACACATGTATGCAACATGATGTTGCAACAATATATTCTACCTCTACAGTAGATAATGATAGTGAATCCTATTTCTTTCTTAGCCAAAACACCAACCTACTTCTAAGAAAGAATGCACTGCCACTTGTACTTTTTTTTCATCCACACAACCTACCCAATCTACATTTATATAAGCACTGAGAGAAATCAATATCCTTTGGATACCACAAACTATGTTCTAGCTTTCCCTTTAGGTATTTGAATATCCTCTTCACTACTGCCACATGTGACTCTTTGGGATCTTCTTGAAATCTAGCCAAGACAAACTACATGCATGATACATGGTCTAGTAATAGTTAAACATAGTAATCCTCTAATAATTGATCTATACTTGTTCTAATTAGCCTTAGGAGATTCATCATTCTTGTTCAGTTTGTAACCAGTATCCATAGGATAAAAAAGGACTTGATATTACATTTTTTTACTCTCTCATACCAATCTATTGATGGAGCAGAAAATAATGAATGCAATATTCTAAACTTCCAAAAAAGGAATCAATCACAATAAATTAGCCTATAAATTATCATAAAATGATTAAATGTATAATGAACTCTCCTTATATATAAGACAAGGACAAAGTAGGAAGGTGAAACAAAAATACTAATTAACCCTCCAAGTGATGTGACACATATAGAACACTTTGGATAATTGCGATTTCATGTGTCATGTGCCTATAAGGTGATAAAATTGAGCCACTAAGTGAACTAATCTATTCTGAATAGGAATGCTACGTTCATGAACAAGATAAAATATAACTATATGGATAAAAAATATTCACACTAACATCTATGGTATAGGGACTTATTTGGGAGAGGATATTTAAGAATCAATTAAATTTTGTGCTATACAGAGTAGCGCATAGGAGTACTCACGTGATCAATCAAGAATTCATTTTATTGACATAAAATAATAGTGATTTGATATTATTGCAAAATAGAAGTAACATGGCTACATTAATTAAGATCATGTTTTCTTATTTATTTTTATGTCTACATAAACCATAAATATCATAAAATATTTTATACAAAATCATCACACTAAATTATTTTTATGATACTAGGGTCAATCTAGATTTCTACAATATTGTTTTAACTTAAAATTTCAACTATTGATTGGATCCTCTATTGTTATATTTTTCATTGTAAGTACACTTGAAATCATTACAAAAAATCATCTACCAAGAAAAATATCACAAAAAATTTAGAGTTACTAAATTACAATTCGTTGTGTTACACATAGGTTTATTCATCTCTAATAGTGTAGAGTTGGATGGGCATTGGTATGGATCCCAAGCCTTCCATCGTATTCTTTGATATAATTTTGTTTTGGTTGATAGTATCAATGATGACATGTAAAATATTACCATTGACCCAACAATTCATGTGGTAATATTCATTCATGTTGTGGTGAAATATTGCTCCTTTCTTTGCATTAAGGTATTGAGAAAATGAATAATATCCACATCATTGATAAGTTCTACTATGCACTATGTAAAAATATTATGTGATTCACAATGCTTAAAGTATCTATTAGTGTACAAATGGTGATAGATGAAAAATTAACAATTTGTAGTTGCTTCCCCTTAAACATATTTGGTACAAATATATTGGTATAGACGAGGTTTAGTGATTATGGTAATTTTCTTTTGCATTCTTTGGTTAGGTGTGCTCTAATATTGTATATGTTCAAACAAAAAAATATTGAACAAATATTCTTGAAATGTGGGGAAAAGGGTTCCCTAAATAGAACTTTAAAGGTCCACAATAGGAAACATTCCCTATGGGCATTTAATTAGGAAAGATATCACAAGGTGTAATGATTGAATTTCAACCTTGATGGTGAATCAATCAAACCTGGATCTCAGTCCTTTAAGACAATAGGGTAGATCTGAAACCTAATCAAATGATTTACAGTGTTCAAACTAAATGCACAATAAGACCGAGATGATAAAATATAAGATCCCGAAAATATAGAAATCAAATCCTAAACAGATCATTTTCTGAACATTATATTTATTGATTTTTAACATCAAAAAATAATGTATTAAACAAATCATTTTCATATATAACAAACTTATTTTAAATATTTGAGATCTAAAATTAACAATTCATAATTAATTGTTTAGTTTGAATATGTTGTGTCCATTACAACCAAGTACAATATGCATGTACATAAAGGCCAAGATTATTTTAAACATTTGAGACCTAAAATTAACCATTCATAATTACTCGTTTGGTTTGTATATGTTGTACCCATTATAGCCAAGTACACCACACATGTAGAAAGGCTGAAGAAATGTGTGGTTGTTCAAAATAAAAATAAAAAATTTGTACATGCATTCATTTAATTTTCTAGTACAATCACATGCATTTCTAAAGGTGGAGCATCCTACAAGAGACTTAAAAATTATAGGAAAAAAATGCTCAAGTTATCTAATACAATATGTTTAAGAAAATTTTCTTATTCATCAATTTGATGTTTTTTCATTTTTTCCATAGATTAGATAGATAGTTTTTTCATTATAGTTTATTTTCATTTCTTTAAACTTCTTAAAATAATTAAATTTTAAGAATTGATAGTAAATGATTTATAAGTCAACAAGTTAATTAATTGTATAAAAGTATAATCTATTATAATGTATTGTTTAACTTTTGTTTAGTTCTATATCATTTTGGATAAGAATAGATCTCACTATTTCAAATCCATTTTTAATTGACTGAATGACAGTACTTCAAATCTGTCACCTTCTATAACACCCATTACTTACCAATCCAACAATATACTCATTCACACAAAATTATTAAATAATCATGATTATATAAGAAATTTTGTCCACTACAATGCAGCTGGCGTTTCTTCTGGGTACATCAGTTTATATCTTTTCCAATAACAAAATGTCAATATTTCAAATCCATCACTTCCTCCTGATTGATCTACCAATGCACTCATTCACACAATAATGTTAATGAAATAGACATGGAGATTGAAAGAACGTTGTATCGATGCGTGATTCCTGCTAATCCAAATCACCACAGCCTTATTTGTCAAATAAGGATGGCGATCTAAATATAACAAAGACAAAAGAGTTTTGGTTGTTATGCAGATTACAATCTGGAGAAATAGACGAGGAGAAAACGATGAAATCTATAATGGCTTTCATTTTAGGTATAGACTTTCTGGACTTTCCCGTTTCCCATTGACTATCCTGAATGGGAATAAAATGTCATATAGAGAGTTTTAAGAACGATGAATCAATATATCGGTGACAAATGTTTCAGTTAAGGAAAAACTATTGAATCTCCACTGCCAAGCCAATATCGCTGAAAATGGTTTTTTAAAAACATTTTCAATATCACAAATAGTTCCTCTCGGTGTAGGGCAATATATATATATATAATATATATATATTCAATATTAGCAAGCTCCTTTCAGTGTAGAGCAAGGTTTAAGGTCTATAGCTTAACCGTGTCTATATATATATATATATATATATATATATATATAATTAGCAATAGTTCTTTTCAGTGTAGGGTAAGGTTTTTAAATTATATATTTCAATATTAGCAATAGTTTCTTTCTGTGTAGGGAAATGTCTATAGTTTTTATGTATGTATGTATATGGGAGGTTATTGATAAAAAAAAAAGAACATTTATATAAATTTGGTCATTTTCTTTTGATAAAATTTATTTCCTTGATTCTTTCAATGTAAAAAAGATGCATTTTGTTATATATATATATATAGTCATTAATCGAAAAAAGAACATTCACATATTTTATTTTGATAAAATTTCTTTCCTTGATTCTCTCAATGTAAAAAAGATGCAAATATTAAGACTCTTAAGAATATCTTCTATTTTATACCAAATCCTAGCAAGCTTAGAATTGGATTCATGATTACAATGCGAGTTTTAAGATTGATCTTTTTTCATGGTATATGGTTTTATTAAGAGAGTGGACTTATTTACCTTTCACATATGTTGAAAACCCAAAATACTAAGAGGGGGGTGAATCGTTATTCTTTTAAACCACTTATTCATTTAAAGATTCAATACTCATAGCATATTTAATTTGTAGTAATGAAGGAAAGCATGAAAACATCCAACAACATCATATAATAGATGAACACCAGTATTTTTACATGGAAAAACCATAATGGGAAAAACCATGTTGAGGATTAGCTCACAATATATTATAACCAGTTATAGTATATCACAAAAGTGCTCACTATAGGTGGTCTCACTGTCCAAGTGGACTCACTGCCCATTGAGAAGTAAAAGAGATAGAAGAGATTGTGGCTCACAATCATATGCATGAAATGCAGTTCCAATGAAGCTCAAAATATAGACTCAAAACTCTTCATACTAATCTGAATCAACACTCTACTCTGCTCCATATTCACTCTAGATTCACATAATTCACACCCACAAACTCATATCACATGTCACAACACTAAAAATACCTAAATTATCTAACTTATATATCTGTTTCACCTATAGCATCAATTAGGTTGACCTAATTAGATGTGATAAACAAAATGTAGCTTGTCAGCTCAAGATATATCCATAATGCTTCACACCAAGAATCAAACCTTATAACAATTTGAAATAGGTTGGCATGGACCTAAAATAATACCTTCATAATGGATCAACACGTGTTCATCCTCCTTAATGCACTCAACTCATTAGGTCGACACCAATAATTACCTAATAACAAAATTTGCCAACTATACACCTAGACTCGGATGCACGGACCTCCAAAAACAATGCCAACTAGAATATACACTCTACTAACACCTACCAACATCTCCACAAAACCACAAAGCCAAAATACAATCTACAGAGAAGTGTGAATTCACCAAAGAATATGCACTGAACTAGAAACCACAAATAATTGCTAATCTGAATTTCGGTTACTCATAACTCTAAAACTAGAAACCAAAACAAGATAAAAATCTAGAATTAGGTTCTTTTATAAACCAACAAAATTATGCTAGAATCATAGAGAAAAATATTCATCAATTGACCAATGTGGACCCAAACACCAGATCCCCTATACACAAAATCACCTGAATTGAAACTTAGTTAAAATTTTCACAATAATTGACTTGACCGAATCAAACCTTCTAGAAAAATTTTCTTACAAAATCATCCTTAAGCATGTTTAGGACACCCAAACTAATCTACACTATAGTCCTTGTACCCTGATACAATGTTGACATCAATGAAAACACTACAATGCACAATTGTTCACTTTGTGCTCATCCCATATTCTCATGTTGCCAACAAGTTCATCAATGAAATCTCCTTATTCTTCCAACAATCTCCCCATTTTTCATTGATGGTAACATGCCAAAATCATCTCCAAAATTATTTTCCCCCTTTGACATCAAGGGAAAAGGGCACATACAACAATCTTCTTAACATACCAGATCTCCCCCTAACAAATATTTCATATATACAAACTTAAAAAGTTGAACTAAATCCCATTAATAGAGCTATACGTCATAGCTAGTTCAAAAAATTAGATTGAAAGACTCTTTAAATCATTTGCATTGTACATTGGAGTCTCAGAAAACAAACTAAAAATGCATAAAGAGAAAGAATTAGTCAATTAGAGGAGCTTGAATCTTGGAGCTTTGCAAGATGAACTTGCATTATTCTTTTCCTTCCTCCTAGATCATCTTGGTTATGCCAAGCATTCTATGCTATGTCTCCAATTCCATTATGTATTCTTCCCCTTCTTCTAGAGTGTTGGGTACCAGATTGATCTTTTTAGCTTTATTAGCACTTACAAGGGCACTAGAAATAGATGTGAAGTATGAGTTTACCAAGTCCCTGAGGTTCTTTAAATGCATAATGATTTTCTATTTTTTAGCTTTATTACTGATCTTGTGTTTCCATCTAGGTCCTACACCAGATCATATGCACTAGAGGCTCTATCTTTCTATGACTCAATTGTTTACATTTCATCTTTAATGCTTTTTGTGGCTTTGGGCCACTTCATGCAAAACTGAAATAAAAATTTGGCCTTAGCTACACAATCTTGTGCACCCTTGAAACTTTCTTGAAATTTTTGTGTGCTTGTGTATACTTCTTTGTAATCTCCATTATCCTCTTTTCATCCATCTTTTTATCTATTTATTTTACAAGTTTTTCTTTCAATCTAGAGGCATACTCTTTAAATGAATCAATTAAAAAATTCATATTTTCCATATGGAAGAGTGAATTGTCAATATTTGTTCTAGGTATGGCCTCATGTAGGGTCTTCATAGCCTCCTCAATTACCTCTCCACTCTTTTGATGAGTTTCTATTATCTCCTTCCGAGTAGATGTGTGGAAGACATCTCCCAACTAAAGCTTATGGAGTGATAAAATCTTTGTAAGGTCCACATTTCCTTCTTGCATGGGTAGCTATAATAATTGTGTGGAGGGTATGTGTAGGATCATGATGGGCCAAAAAGTGGTGATATGATGGGTATGTGTAGGGTGTTGGAATCAAGCAACACTTAGAGGGGTGGTGAATCAATGTTGTGCAATTTTTAACTTTATTAATCTGATCCTTAAAGTGTTGATAACATTCAACCAAAATAAAGATGCATGCACATAAGAAAAATAACCACAACACCATAACACAAGGATTTTTACCTAGAAACCCTAAGATCCACAACAAAAATTAACAACAGAAATTTTGCATATGAATCAAAGAACACAAATCTATTGGATGCTTTGTCCTAACTTAACAAATAATCATTGATCTTCAATCTATCTGCTGGTATGAGTAAATGATGATGTGCGAATTGACTAGCTGACAAGGGTTTCCATCAATGGCAACACTAGACAACATGTATAGTGTCTCTTGCCAGCAATCTTCTCCTTTGGCATTGATGGCAACGCTCAGTGAAAAATGACTAAGTGTCGGATCAGTACCAACAAAAATACATTGCCAACCAAAACTCCAAAAAGGTCTTCATCCACAGCTCAAAACTACAACTCCCGCTTAGATGAATATACATTTTTCACTATTTTTCTCTCTCCCTTTGACATAAATGGAAAAGATGGGGAATCCACATACAAAAATCCTATAAATAAACAAAAAAAATTCAAATTGCATATGTACAAAATTGTTTCAAACAACTTACAAAAACTTAAAAATATCTACAAAATTGGTTTTTAACAGGTTCAAGCTTGTGTCCCAAAACTTCTTGAGACTTTCCAGAATAGTTATGTGACCACAAAGTAAATAAGTTTACATTTCTACAAATTCAATGTTCATTGATCACTGACTGCCATAGCATCTTGTGCTTCCTTCAAAGAATTCAACATGGTCTCCATCTTTGGACCAATTAGGCCTCTAAGTTCACCATCTCTTTCCACAACTTTGTCATTATCATGCTTGAAGCTCTTTATTTTTTCAAGTAAGGATATAAGTTGACCTTATTGCTCTACAACAAAGACAGTTAAAGGATCAAAAGCATCAGACATAGCAGCTAACTCTTTCTCATGATCCTTTAAAACCTTCTTCTCATTTTCCTTAGTAATTTTTGTTAAAGACAAACATGACTTATAAATCCTTCCACCTTTTGACAATGCACTTTGAACATTTTTCACACATGTAGCTAACAAAGATTTATCATTAGCTATCATTCCTTTCAACCTACTAATCTTTCTAGCATCAAATTCCTTCTAAACTTTGACCAAAGTTGACTTCTTAAGTGACTCAAAATGAGTACTTACCGAATTTATAAGCTTCTTCAGCTCACTAGATGAAGAACCGGATGGATTCTTAACATGAGTAGGAATGATCTTCTCTAGAATGCCAGATGCAAGATTCAATAACTCATTGTTCTCAATGTGAGACTTCAAAATTTCTTCCCTAGCCCAAGGTGCAAATGATGCGACTTTCATTTTTTGAATTGGGGACAAAGTAGACAAATGAACAGGAACATCTCTGAACTCAAGATCAAATTATTCCTTTTTCTCTTCTAGAAACCTTTTTATTGCCTCTACAGTGTATCTTGCTTCCACTGAAACTTCTTTAACTTCAACCTTCTTTTCCTCAACTACTATTTCCATAGCCACATATTTTTTCTTGTCATTTGGAGCTTCAAATTCTTCAACTAATATTTCCCTTTCTTCAACCGACACAATTTTAGGATCCTCAATATCCATAGCTTCTTTTGTATCATGCACATTAGGAGGAATCTAAGTGTCCTCAACTATAACCTCTTCATTTACTGGACCAGATGAAATATCTTTCACATGCTCTTCTTCAAAAACAACATCAATTATGTTCTCTAATAGAACTTCCTTCAGAATGCTTTCAGTTTCTTTTTCTACTTCTTCAGTCCTATCCATCATAAGCTTGTTTATTCTTGTTTTTCTTTGGAACTCTCTTTTTGCTTCTTTTAGGATTGTCTTCATTTCTTCAATAGACATTACCTGACTTAGATTTGCAAGATCCCATTCTCTCAGTTAGTCTTCTTCAATTTTGGCACTAACTCTCCTCATCTCCAAAATTTCATACAATTCCTTAGGCAACTATGCCATTATCTCAACAAGAGTCATATTGAAATTGTTCAAATATTGTATTGTAGCCTCCTCAAGGATTCTTTGACAAACAGTATCAAAGGTACCATATACTTCACATAGGGACTTAATATTTCCATCCTTGATTATACCTCTTTCAACTTCCTCTACAGACATACTTGGTTTGTCAGGATTCATCTTCTTCTTTGCTTTCTCCTCTTCACCGAAGAGATATTCCTTAGTGACTGTTGTTGCTGCTTGGGTGCCTATATGATTTATTTCTCTAACTTATTCATCAAATTTTGTCTCTTCATCTTATGAAATAGTTGTATACACTCTTGTGCTCTTATCCTTCTTCCTTTTACCGGATGCCTTAACTTGAGCTTTTACAGGGGCTAACTTCTTTGCATGGCTGGATAGGGGTGTTGAGCTCCTTGTTGATCTAGTTTGAGCAGAGGATGTTGTCGGACTAGCAGATTCTGTTTTAGCAAGCCATTTTCCTTTTTTGCTTTCAACTTGTTCTCTCATCCTTCTGGCTTCTCTTATAGCTTCTTTAGATATACCCATGCTCTCTACAAATACTTCCATTTCTTTCCTCACTCTCTGGACTATAATTAGTTTCTTCAATTCCTCACAGACTTGCATATTCTTCTTTGCATATGTTCCAAACCTTTCTTCAAATGCATACAAAGGATTACTCAATAGATGTTGTGCATATAGCTCAAAGATTCTCTCATCAACTTCATAACCCATTGGCATAATCTAGACAGTTCTAGGTTATGATGCTTCCATCAAGCACTAATCAATGTCCACCACAAAACATATTATATCCTTATACTTCTCCACAATAGAAGTAATTATTTATTTGTCTTGCATTATATTCTAAAATTTCTTGAAATATCCCCATATTGTAATTTTCCTAGCTTGCATATCACCAATTCCATACAAGATATCTCTAATCTGACCAACAACAAGCTTATTGCTTTGCCAATGCACTTTCCCAACTCCTGAAACTTCATTCATGAAATAGAAGAAAAAACATAGCAACAGATTACTGTATTTAAAGGAATTCTTCTTGTCTTTCTTAATCTTACCAAGATTTTCCATAAGCTGAATTTGAAGCAATTCACATAAATCATACTTTGCATTCTCCTTTACCATCTGATATGCTGCATATATGGATGTACCAGATACAAAATTTTCTTGGCTGGACTGATATATCTTGTAACCAATTACCATCGAGGAAAATTTCACACCCACATCAATGATGTTGTCAATTGTCATCACTCGAACTATCAAATACTGAACCAGTTGTATTAGTGACTATTTGATTCTTCAAAGACTTCAAAATCGGCAATCCACTAGAGGAATTTAAACCTATAACAACACTTATAACTTCTTTTGTAATCTTGAAAGGTTGACTCAACCACATGAATTCAGCATGAACTTAACTCAAAATGTACTAGACCCATTCACTTTCATCAAACATGAAAATTTTCACAATCTATGAGAATTTCTTCTCCTCTAGGGTTTTGAATTCGGGCTTAATACAAAAATCCTCTCTAACAATGTGATTGGAATACAAATGTAGCCACTGCAAGCTCCCTACCTCCTCAATATTAGCATGAATGTATGCCCTAATATCTTCAATATGCAAAACATTGTATGGAATAGATGAAAATACACCTAAGGGCTTGGTCTCAACAGACTTGAAAGGATGCCACTTTAATTTTAGATAGGGTCTATCCTTGAATTTGACTACCAATGGAGTATCCATTTTCATAAATTCACAGGTTTACAAGTTTTCCCAATAAATACCTTTTTGCAGGATTAGGGTTTGAACTTCAAATCACCTTCACACTTGAATTCTCGCCAAATTTCATCAAAGTTCACTTCAAAGCTCTTCAAACTTCTTCTTCTCAAATGCAAAGTCACAAATGAAGGAAATAAATAACCTTTTATCATTTGCACACCAAATCTTTTTGACACAATAAATGTTTTTTCCTGAACTCATCCAGATATCGTGTTTCCATACATTGTAAAAGATAACTCTTTTGTAAACCTTCAATTCTGCATAAATACTCTCTCCAACTATTCAATAGCATCTATAGATCATCAATGCAATCATTGAACTCATCCACATCTTGGTGTCGATTACATGTGGGGGGTTCGATATATTTTCTTGACAACTCCCCCTAGGCTAGAGGCCTTAACCTAATTCACAGAGGAATTAACAGAACTTGATTCTGGTGCTAGTTCATTTCTTGCAATAGAGGGACTCTTTTTCACCCATGTATTCTTCATTTTCATCCTAATCTGATCTGTAGTGACTTTCCCTTTTCCTTTTTCATCCTTTTGCATGTTTCTTCTCTGATTTACCAGACCTCTTCTATAGAATCTAGCCAGATGACTAGTTTTGTTGCAATTGTAGCACACCACATTTCTTTGTCTAGACCAGTTGTTTCACTAACTTTCTCTTGATTTGCATTGGTTAGCAATATGGCCAAATCTATTGCATGTATAACATCTAACATCTCTATAAAAGTTTTTCATCACATTTATGCATTCATTTGACTTATGACCATACTTGTTAAAATTAAAGCACTATCCAAAGAATGTTGAACCACTGGAATTCATTCTACTTTTGCATTGGGTTGCCATATGACCAAAATTATTGCAAACATAATAGGGTGAAGCCACAATAGTGGTTTACAATTTGATGGAGGAAGGAAAACTGAGAAAAAATGACCCCAAGGCAAAAAAATTGGTTTTAGGGGTTTGAATGAACCTACAAGTTTGACCAAACCCAAAAGGGGTTCACCCGAACTAGGGTTTGAGCAAACCTATTAATTACTAGGCCCACATTTCTCACCCTAAAAAAAAAGGAAATGCAAAATATTCAAGGTGGTTCCCTCAAACCCCTAGGGGTTCATACAAACCTCCCTTATCCCTCATTCTCCCCCTAAAACACAAAAAAACCTAAATTTTTACGCTTCGAAGCTTGGGTTGAGGATGAAAATGGAGGATTCTTCACAAACCCAACTTGAATTAGGTAGTCTTGAGAATGAGCTATCCAACAAATATAATTTTAATATGTTTTGGTTTTATTATGTATTTGTTTTTTTAGTTTTATTAAACATAGAGTTTTCATAAAAAATGAGGGTCTCTATTCTGTACATGTGGAAAAATATTAGATTATCAAAAAAATTGAAAAATATGAGTGCACCAAATATTGAAGTCCTTAATCAAGCAAAAAAAAATTAATTTTGATATATACAAAAAAAGTTACACATTATACAGTCGCATTATGTCTGAATTGTAATTGGTTTAACTTCAAAACTTAATTAAAGAAAAAATATTCAATAAAAAACTATCTAACCAAGTGGAAGCACTAGATGTTAGAGTCACAAATCTAAATTCAAAAGAATTAGAATTTTATCCTTCATGGAAAAAAAGTTATCCATTATACGGTGTGCATCACTTTTTAAAAATGTTGATTTCTGAAAAAAACCAATTTTCATCAGAGATGGAAAAAGAAATGCAATCTAATTCCAAAAATTTTGAAAAAAAAAAATTTAGAATCTACAAACAAAATATGATGAGACTCTAGTTTACATCGTCTTCAAATTACTCACGGTTTAGACGCTATAGGTGCCCAAATGTGAAGATTTAGTTAAAAATAGAATTTCAATGTCCAGTTTAGCCAAAAATTGTAAACAACTATTGTGGGATCACCCAATAGTTACCATTAAAATTTTAAGCATTAGGTTTTCTTACCAGATACCTTCTAGCATTGTTCATCTGATTTCCTTGTCTAAACCTCCTTTGTCTAGATCCGAAACTTTCTCCTTTGTCATATCCAAGACCTCGCTTGTCACCATCAATCCTCTGACTTTTAATTAGTTCATCAAGCTTGGTTGAACTAATCTTGAACTTCTCCTTGAATTCATTTGTTGTATAAAGTTCATCTCTAAGATCAACAATGTGCTTTTCAAGCTCTTCCTCATTATGTTTGGATAGTTCTAACTCAAGTTCCAATTGAATGAATCCATCAGTAATTTGACTACATTCTTCAGATTTCTCTTTTAGGGATTGGGAAAGCTTTTCTTAATTTTTCTTCCTATCTTCAATTTCCTTAGTCATCTTCATCATAATAGATTCCATCTCATGCTTCAGAACTACATTATCCCTAGAAAACTTTTCACATTCTTCTATCTTCTCCTTCATGGCTTGACTCAGTTGTTCATCTACAATGAGTTTATTGTCTTCCTACTTGATCTAATCACAAAGTTCACTTCTCTTCTCTATGGACTTATTGATTTTTTCTTTCAATGACTCAATGAATCTCTTAGCACTCATGAGATTTTCTTGTAATTCTCAGACTTCAGATTTTTCCTGATCAAGATCATCTAGGGCCACCATAAGTTGTTGAAGACTACTTGAATCCATTGAAACACTTTTCAAGATCTTCCCCAAGCTTTTAAACTTCTTCCAAGGAATTGAGCTCTGATACCAATTGTTGGACTCAAGCAACATTGAGAGGGGGGGTGAATCAGTTTTGTGCAATTTTTAATTTTATTAATTTCATCCTTAAAGTGATGATAGCATTGAACCAAAATAAAGATGCATGCACATAAGAAAAATAATCGTGGAACACTATAACACAAGGATTTTTATGTGGAAACCCTAAGATCCACAACACAAAATAATAACATAAATTTTGCATATGAATCAGAGAACACAAATCTACCGAATCTCTGTCCTAACTTAACAGATAATCACTGATCTTCAATCTATTTGTTGGTATGAGTAAATGACGATGTGTGGATTGACTAGCTGACAAGGGTTGCCATCATTGACAACACCAGAAAATATGTGTAGTGTCTCTTGCCAACATAGGGTATGTGGCTAAAGACTCTTTTTTTCCCAAACTAATGAAATGAAAAGGGTTTTTAAAGGATATTCTCAGCATTCCACAATATAAATTATACTTTACTTTGAATTACAACTAAAGTCCCAATTGATAGGCTAATTGAAAAACATATATAGCTTTCAAATGATATTACATTTTTTTAATCTGAAACATGTGTAACATTCTGTGCTTCACATACTATAGGATTAAAAAAAAAATGAATTTCATGAAGTTTTTCCCAAGTTAAGGTTGTCAGACATACAAGTTTTTATATTTTTTAAAGGTTGTAATAAAAAATTCATAATTAATTATTTACTTGGAAAAAATTACAAAAAAATATGCATCACATCTGGACATGAGTCCTCTACTTATATCTAAAATATTATTAAAAAATATTATCATTTTATTGTGGTTAGGGTGGTCAAACAGACACCTACTCATTTTTTCCCTAAAATTTAAGTACTACTGCATTGAAATTTCAAATTTTCACCAAATAGATTTTTTAAAAATAAACCTAGTAGTTTAGAAACTACATTATCTTTTCTACAAATTCTATTCTTACATATTTTTAAAATAATATAGATAACTTATTCAAATTTTTATGTCAAGTTGCCTAACTCTGATTTTTCTGAAATTTTCACCACTTAAGGGCCTATTTTTTCTATGATGATCCTACACATACCCCAGACACAAAGGGTTGGAATTGCAATTGCATATTCAATAGATTTTGTAGAGAATCTCTGAAGGTTCCAAAGAATTCACTAGTTTCCTTTACTTCTTCCTCTACATTCTTCTCTTTTTTCTCTTTCTCCTTATTATCACCAATATTACTTGGTGTCTTTGCTTCCTTCTTTTTGTCATTTTTGAAGGAATCTTCATTCCTTTGTGCATCTTCTTTTCTTATATCTCTTTAACTAGTAGACTTAACTATGTTATCCAGAGGAGGGATAATCTTTGGTTTGTCTTGCATTCTCTCAACAAGTCTATGAGTCACCAAAGGAGGAGTTTTATGTTCTTGTGAAGTATCCTCCTTTGCAACATCTTCTTCAGTAGCTACTTCCTTCTCAAAATTATCCTCTACACCAACATTTTCTTCTACAGTCATTTTGATATCCAAATGATCACTATCTTGTGCATTCCCTTATTTTTTATCATGCTCATGTTGAGCATCATCAAACTCCACATATTCTCCAATATTCTCTTCCATAGGAATTTCTTACTTATTATTAGGAGTCATTCCTACCCTTTTTTCTACGCCTACTACTTTTTCAACACTCTCCTTCTTCAGCCTCTCGAGATCATTTTGATATTTTCCCATAAGTGTTGTCACCCTTTTTTTATTTTGAGTTCCTTATTGAATAATATGAAAATGTGGCCTTATTCTCCTCAAATGAAGGATAACTTATTTTCTTGAATGCATAAGCCTTCAATTTGGCCTCTTCTTTTATCACTTCCTACCTCCTCTCTATCAAAACATTCCATGGTTTTGCAGGTATTTGTTTCTCTATGTTCCACATATCTACTTCAAGAGTTATAATGTATTTTACAATAGCTTCAACTATGGTGGCCTTTCCCACCTCATCAACCTCATCATACAATGTTGCATTTTCCGATAACATGTTATTTTGTACAATACCATTGAAAAGTGAATCAAGTTTCATTGGACTATGGGTTCTTACCGGAGATTTTTCTTTTGCTTCTTCTTCCCTTCTAGTGTCCTCTTTTTTCTTGCTTCTACCTTCTTCTCTCACATGTGAATAATGAATTATTTCTTTTCATTTTTCACTTCTTCCTCTTCATCAATATCCACTATATCAACCTTTTGTTTCTTTCAAATTTCTTCAGTCTCTGAAGCTTCACCTTTCCTCTTTGAGACAATTTTTGGTCCTTCTTCTTCATCATCCTCCATATTCACTCCTAAGTTACTACTCTATGGTTTCCTTGGCTTTAATTCTCCTCTTCAATGAGCCAAATTGATGTGTTGTTGAAGCAACCTTTTCTTTCTAAGGCCTCTTTGCTTGTTTTATTAGAGAGGTTTTCTCTTTTATTGGAGCATTGGTTTTCTTTGTAGGTGTGTTGGTTTCCTTCCTCTTTACTATGGACTTCATGAGGGGGTATTCTTGGAGAACTTTTGAGCACCTAGAGGAGTGGTAGCTACTCTACCTCATCTCCTCACACTTGATGAGATTCCAAGAGCTCCAAACATAGCCTTAGTTTCCTTAACTTGTTATGGTGTGAGGTTCATTTCTCTTGCAAATGGTTTTTTCATTTTATCCAATATTTTCTTTATTTGAGATTTTTTTTGGTCTAGATGGACCTCCATTGATTTTTCTTCACAATTCCCATAACTCTCTTTAGAGGTGTCCTTAGGTTTTTTCAACCTATAATCTATGGACCTTACAATATCATCCTTAGTGATCTCATATCCCATTTTTGGGATCCGCACTATTCTTGGCTTTATTTCTTGTATGATACATTCATCTTTAGAAACCAAGAAGATATATCCTTCTTATACTTCTTAACCATATTCCAAGGAATTATCTCCCTCTCTTGCATCATCTTATAAAATACTAAAAAGAATTCCACAAGGGCATCTTCTTTTTCCTTATCATATCTCATACCTCTCAAGAAGGACCTCTGATCTAGTGTGCAACATGTCTTCCTTTCAACCATACCACACTCCTTGTATCAAGGAGTTCTCTCAAAAAATAGAATAATGAACATTAATCAAAGTTCCATATTTAAAGAGATACTTGGTATCCTTTGTTTTCTACAGGTTCTCCATGAGTTGTTGCCTCAGTAATTCACATAGGTCATAATCAACACCTTTCTCAACCATTTCATAATTTGTGTTAATGGAAGTTGTAGATACAAATTTCTCCCTCTTGGAGAAATATAGTTTGAATCCTATTTTCATAGAGGCATACTTCACAATAGGATTTACTATGTTCTTTATAGTTAATGTGCTCTTGTGGGTATGTACAGGATCATCATGGAAAAAACAAGCCCTTAAGTGGCAAAAAATTTAGAAAAATCAGAGTTAGGAAACTTCACGTAAAAAATTGAACAAGTTATCTATATTATTTCAAAAATATGTAAGAATAGAGTCTGTATCAAATTAAATGTAGTTTCTGAACTACTAGGTTTATTTAGAAAAAAAATCTATTTAGTAAAATTTTAAAATTTCAATACAGTAGTACTTAAATTTCAGGGAAAAAATAAGTAGGTGTCTATTTGACCACCCTAACCACAATAAAATGAAAATATTTTTTTGTAATATTTTAGATATAAGTAGAGGACTCATATCTAGATGTTGTGCATATTTTTTTGTAATTTTTTGTTTAAGTGAATAATTAATTATGATTTTTTTATTACAACTTTAAAAAAATATAAAAACTTGTATGTCTGACCAGCTTAACTTGGTCAAAACTTCATAAAATTCATTTTTTTTTAATCCTATAGTATGTGAAGAATAGAATGTGACTCATGTTTTGGATTCAAAAAATATGATACCATTTGAAAGCTATATAGATGTTTTTCAATTAGCCTATCAATCAGGACTTTAGTCATAATTGAAATAGAAAATGACTAATAATTATTTATTAAATTCAAAGTAAATCATAATTTATATTGGTGTAAAGTTGATAATTTCCTTTAAAAACCCTTTATGTTTCATCAATTTTGGGTAAGAAAAAGTCGTCAGCCACATACCCTACACATACCCATCATATCGACACTTTTTGGCCCATCATGATCCTACACATACCCTTGTCATATGTAGCATTGGTAATTTCCATTACCACTTTTTTCTTCACTAACTTAAGTACTGGAATGAGTTTGATTGAATTTAACCTTATAACTTCTTGAATCACCTCCTTTTTTATCAATTCAATCATATTCATCCATAAAAACTTGTCATATATGTGCCTCAATGAAATCCTCAGCCAAGAATTATGATGGAAAAAGTTCGGAAATCATTACCACACATTGAGTCTCTTCACAACTAGATTCTAATATTCTAGATTGAATGTAAATTCCTTACCAGTGAGCTCATTCATCCACACATCACCTAGTTTGGAATGGTCATACTCTTCAATATTTCCATGAACATATATTCTTATATCCTCTATGTGTAGGACTCCATAAAGAACCCTTGAGAAAGCACCTTTCAAATCAACCTCAATGGATTTGTTAGGATGTTTCTTGAATTTAGGTTGGGGTCACTCAAACACATTCACAACCCATTGTGTAGCCATTTCAAAATTTTCCAAACTTCTTTCAATGAAATTTCTAAAAGGTTAGGGTAACAAGGACCTTAAATACCTTTCACTTTGCTTCTTTTTATTAGGTTTTTCATGCACCGAGACTCAATCACTTCAACTACACTATTCTACTTTTCTTTGTTCTCCTTTCCTTGAAAATTTTATTGCAAATGAACTTTGGTTAAGTGTAATAACTTATAAACCTTTTTTTGTGACCTAGTTTGCATTGAATACTTAAACTGAAAAGGTAGTAAAATCCATAACTATCTGCACAATCAACTTCAAATGCTCCACAATCTTCTGCATTTCAATATTTTCTACTAGGATCTTCTCTATTAGTTCAAATACATTGATCTACATCACATATCCTTGTTTTGAAGAATCAACACCATTTATTTGGTGGGGGATGAAAGATTTCAATTAAATCTCCCCTTGAGTCAAAGCTCTCAAATTAGTTTCTAGAGGATACATCTAGACTGGATGTTGGTATAGACTTATATCAACCTTTTGTACTAGAGCATTCTACTTTACTAGATTGTTCTTCTTCATATTTTTGCTTTTGTAAAACTTAGATGTATGTCCAAGTCTATTTCATTTGTAGCATATGAAATTATTTTGAACAACCTTACATCCATTCTATCTAGATCAGCATTGATTAAATTTACACCCAAATCCATAGCATGTATAGTAGCATCCATTGAAGGATTAAACTATTCTACCATTGTTAAAACCATTCATCATTTGATTTATGCATTCACTAGCTCTATGACCAAATATCTTGCATCAAAACATTCAACGAGAAAGGATGGAACATTCAAATTCATTCTACTTATGCATTTCATCACCTTATGCCCAAATTTATTGCAAGAATAATAGAAATCATTAAAATATGGGTACATTTGTGCATTTTTTTGCAAGATAAATATAAACTCACTATGTACTACACCAAATCAAGTATGAAATTGAATATAGAAAGATAAAAGCATTATAAGAAATTTCTGAAATGTGCGCAACTTGAAGCCAAAAGGAAGAGAAACACACAACAAATACACTTCTCCTAGACCATACAAAACATCATTGAACAACTAGTTGACACACTGGTAAAATATCTTGCACTATACAATGATCTAGAAACAAAAATTCTAAATATAGAAACCTATGTCAAACTTGAATAAAATGTAAGATCCGCACAGGCATAGCATCAACACAGAAGCAACACAAAGCACAATATTGGAGCACACTATGAACAATTGCACAACATAATTTACCCTGTTTATTAAATTTTCTCAAAAGCACTTGGAAACCAAGTACCAGAGACATAATCTTAGCTCATTACTTCATTCTAACTCACCTTCAGACTCTACAACAAAAACAATAGCTCCATGTACTCACAACACTTCCTCAAGGTCTCAACTACACATGCACAACCTATTTTCCTCTTTTTCACAAGTTTCTCAACTTCTTCACCATCTTCGTCCCATAGTTGACATCAATGACAACACCAATTAGTAGACTTTTTGTTGACATCAATGAAAACACCTTCATACATGCAACATCTTATGCATTTTCATATGTTGTATAACGGTACTAGTATTTGAATGAATATAATGGAAATACTAAATCCAATTGTCTCCTATTTTACTCTTTATACAAATTATAAATAAAAATGTTCAATGATCATTTTATTTGTCTCCATTGTTGTTCTAGTGGATGTATTTTTCTATTGATGCTATTATTCAAAGAATAGGTTAAGCTCTTTGATACAAGTATAGGTTTATGTAGCATTGTCCAAGGATTTGATAAGAAGAATTGGTTAAGGATTTTAAGTATAACATTATAATGCACTATTTTAAATCTATGTAATACTTAAATGGAGTTTTATTAGACCCTATAGCTTACATTTTATTTGACTCCATGTCCTAGTTTAAGACATTGATCTAGAATTAGTTTCTGAAGTTGCATCTCTAGGACATCTTGTTGTTGTAATTAATATTTAATTACACTTTACATAACTTTACTTAGGTATTATTTATTTCCTAGGTTAATTAATTTTCATCTTTATCTTTTGAGCTATCTTGTTGCTCAAGGTAAGATTAGGGTTATGCATCTTTTCTTTTATAAAGCAAATCATCTCTTGTAATTATTAAATTCTCAAATAATATTATGTTGCACATTCTTTTGCAACCTTTCTGCTTTTTCTGATTTTCTCTTCTATGGAAGGTCTTTTTGGTTTGCAAATCTGATCTTGGTTTCTAACATGGTATCAACGCCTTGATTTGCAGCCCCTTCTTAGATTTTTGAGAAAATCATTGCAGGGTTTGTTCGAGATTCCTTGAGGGTATCATGCCTTGATTTCATTCATGAGGCATTTTGGATCAGATCGGGCTTCACCATTGGATTCAAAGTGCTGGAAAAAGTTAGGATTGACTTTTATTTTGCAGAGTTTGGCCATCATTTGCTAGATCTGTGAGGGTTTCAGGCTGGGAGATTTTTTGGAAGCTCTAGAGGTAGCCAAATTTTTGGTGATTTTGGGCACAAACGGAGGTCACCATTGCATTCATAGTGGCAAGAAACCCTAAGATCACCTTTCATTTCATCGATTTTAGAGAAAGTTGTTTCTAAGGAAAAAAAATTGTTTGGGACGCCATACGGCCTCCCCAGCACGCTCCTCGAGGCACGAAAATAAAAAAAAATTCAGAAACAACATTTTTTTGGGGTTTGTGCATGCGCTTTCGATGTAAATGAATCTGCCACCGGTTGGCCACCAGGCAGTCGCTGGTCCGCCACCGCCTGCCTGCCGCTCAGCCACATAGCCCCCGCAGGTTCCTCATCCTTTGGCTCCGGTCATATGGGGACCGGGCACTATGCACCCAGCCCGGGCCGACTCCAGCCCCCTGCTGGCTCCTCCAACACAGCACCGGTCCTATTAGGGACCATGGGCCAGCACCGAAACCACAACCGCCTACAAAATATTTCGATTGGAAAGAACATATTGACAAATTTTTGAATATTCCGACAATTAGAGGAATATACCAGCCAACACAAAAATTTTCTAGCAGGCAGCATTTTTTTGCCTCGATAGCCTCCAGGCCGTCAAATTTTTTCCCTTCACTCACTAATGTCAGCATGACATCATCAGTCGTATGGCCTCATTGCCCCTCCTAGCCCTAAGTTTTCCTAAAGGAGCCATTTTTTTCTTTTTGGTCATAACTTGGGCATATGGTATCGAAATCAGGAAAACGAGATATCGCCAAAAAGCTGGTTCTGAGAAATTTTCAGTGGTCTAGGTTATTTTTCAAAATTTCTCTATTTATCTACTATTTTTTCTGTTTGAAGTCAGATGTTCTTTTTGGACTTTTGAGCTCATAACGTTTTGCCACGATCATCAATTTTCATCTTATTTGAGGCGTTGGAAAGGTATTGAGGAGCTCTATCTTGCTATCCATGCACTTTTTTTTGTATCTGTCCCAAGTTTTTCATTAATCTAGATTTTTCCCAATGGGTGTTTTGGAGATTACTTGGATGTTTTGGCAGTTGGAAAGGTGAATCTTGAATATTTGTACTTCATTTTAGTACCACTTCATCATATTTTCTGTTTATGCATGCATTAGCATTCTCTCCTTTTACAATTGTTGGGTTATTTTAATAAATGAACTGAGATAAAGTTCCATTAGGGGGGTTTCTTGTATAATAATCTGATTAGAGTGTGTATGAACTTTTATTTCCATATCCATCTTGATTTGATGATAGCTCGCATGGGTTATATCTGGTCTCCTAGTTTCTTTTGGCCACATTTTTTGCTATAGCTTGACACATATTGGATTCATTGGTTCACACTTCAGTTGAGAGATTATGTTTCTTGATCCGCATTGGTTTAGATCCTTCTTAGTTTGAGGGCTATGTTTTTATGGTTAATGTTCCAGAGTCTATTTTTGGTACTCCTTCCCATGGAAGAGTTTCAGTCACAGTTTGGCATTAGCATCGAGAGACACGGCTTCCAGATACTGTCATCATCTCATCTACTGTTGCTTCACAGATTCCATGGTTGTTCTAGTTTGTGAGTTTTCTAGTGTTTCATGGCATCGAGTCTACTGTCACATTATCATGATTCCGGTTTTGGTTTCAGTTGTAGATAGAGGTATGTTTCCTTGCTTGTCAAATTGCGGCTCCAGTGTTACTCCACAGTGTTCTTCCAGTGCTTCCTGTAGCAGCCATCTCATTTTAGGGGGGTTTTGTCCCACTGGGTTTTCCTTCTCTACCTCCTCATTGCATTTGTACATGAGTACCTGATCAGGCCTTATTACCGGGACTCATATTTACATAATAATTTGCTTCTCCCTAAGTTGCACTTATGGAGGGGTGTTGGTGTAATTAATATTTAATTACACATTACATAACTTTACTTAGGTATTATTTATTTCCTAGGTTAATTAATTCTCATCTTTATCTTTTGAGCTATCTTGTTGCTCAAGATAAGATTAGGGTTATGCATATTTTCTTTTATAAATCAAATCATATCTTGTAATTATTAAATTCTCAAATAATATTATGTTGCACATTCTTTTGCAACCTCTCTGCTTTTCCTAATTTTCTCTTATGTGGAAGGTCTTTTCGGTTTGCAAATCTGATCTTGGTTTCTAACATATCTCACACCTTAAAATCATAAAGTTTCATTTCATTTGAGTTTATTTTAGAAGTATCATGTGATTTCATATTATTCTACTATAGATTTTCAAATGCTTTAAAGGATTTTCTAGATCTTCTAAGTTCTTCATTTATCAAGAAAATTATATGATAATATATCTTTTATCTACAATATATTAGATAAATTGGCATAGGAGATCATAAGTACATTGTAAGGGATGACCCTCTCGGGTTTTGTAGAGCCCAAATTGTAGAGGGTAAGTTATTTCAACCTTCACCTATTTGTTGGCCAATCCCTCCAGATAATTAACAATTAGAGGTGGAAAAACCATGATTATATGTAAGATTTGGTTGGGAATTAAAAACAACCAACATGTTTATTCAAATTTTCAATTCATGAACTAGAGCATTTATAAATTGCATTCAATTTTTTATTTCTTCATTCACTCTATTACTGCATACACATATCTCATTTTTCTCTATATCTAGTGCAAGGGCACCTAGTTTACATAATATAAATAGGGTTCTATGTTATTATTTTGTGTTCAATTCATGCCTTTTTGTAATAAGGTCTATTGAGACAATTTTTCATGTTTTAAGTTGTTTTAGGTTATGTGGGGTCGGTTTTAAGTCATGCTATCAAATTGTGCAAAAAGTTACAAAGTTGCTCAAGCAAAATTTGCATTTTTGGCTTTTGTGGAAGTTCAACGGTCAGTTATTTGAAAAGAAATTTGGAACCATTGGTTTTTGGTTGAATTTTTTTAAATATGCCTTTTGAAGCTTGAGGAAAACTTTTGGAGTTTTTTTAGTGATCAAACAATAAAGATATTCTCTATTTCTATGTTTTACTTTGTGTTTTTTTCTACTAAAAAAGGTAGTACGGATCTGTATGACTTGTACATGTGCTAAATAGGATTTAAATTGGTTATGGATTGAATTAAATCTCTTTTTCAAGAGGTATTATCTATTTTCATAAGGTTTGGTGTGAGTTTGAATCATTTTACTAAAAACAACCAAGACACCCTAGTTCTTGAGGGTTTTGATTGAAAAAATGAAGTGTTGATCCATTTGACTAGTGGAAAAGCTTGATAATCAGTGTAATGGAAGTAATTAGGGAAATTTTAATGTCTATAGGGTTTTCATAAGTAGAGGATGGAGTTAGGGTTGAGTTTGATGTAGCCCTAGCCTAATATCACCATGTATTAGGCTTAGATGATTAGGTATACATAGGGTTTGATGATAGATTATTTGGTGAATGTTCTAATAGATAAAAGTTATAGTTTCAGACCCCATGTGACTTGAGGAAATCCCTAGATTGAAGTTTTTTATTTTTGAGAAAGTACTTCATATTGTTGCTTTGTAAAATAAGCCTAATTAGGCCTATTTGTTGCGTAGCAGTCAAAATTGGAGGGTGTTACAAAAAATCTATATCTAAAATTTTGATATTTTTCAAAGTGGTATAAATGGTATCCTAAATGGTATTCAATTTCTAGGTTTGAGGCCTTCCCTAAAGGTTATGGTGAAAAAACCCTGTTTCAAGTACTATAAGGAGAATTGAAGGTTTTGAAAGAAAAGTACCAAGTTAGGGTTTCAAGATTGTAAAGTTTTCTTAATTTTGATTGTGTTGTTAACCTCCACCCTACTCTACATCAAATTGGTATCAGAGCATAGGTTTTGGTCAATAAGGGGAAAAGGTTGAAGTTTGAAAGAAGTAAATATGTCTCCTAAAAAGAATCCAATGGCCAAAGAAGTGAGAGAGTTGAAAGAAAAATATGCCAAGGAGTTGAGACAAGTAAAGGAGTCTCAAGAAGCTATCCTAGTGATACTTTCAACATTGGAGTCAAACCAAAAGAGAGGTGTGGTCACCGAAGATCAAAGTGACCAAGGGGATGAGGAAGAGGGTGAGAATGAAAACCCTCAAGGAGGAGTCCAAGGTGATGATGAGTTGGACCCTAATGAATTGAGAATGAATAATTTGTTGAAGGTGGTCAAAGGAGACACTCCTAAGGTGAAGATGGACTTACCCATGTACGGTGGGGTATGTGCAGGATCATGATGGGCCAACAATGGTGATATGATGGGTATGTGTAGGGTATGTTGCTGAAAACTTTTTTTAACCCAAATTTGATGAAACGAAAAGGGTTTTTAAAGGAGATTCTCACCTTTCCACCAATATAAATTATGCTTTACTTTGAATTTAATAAATAATTATTATTCATTTTCTATTTGAAGTACAACTAAAGTCCTTATTGATAGGCTAATTGAAAAACATCTATAGATTTCAAATGGTGTCACATTCTATGCTTCGTATACTATAGGACTAAAAGAAAAATTGAATTTCATGAATTTTTGACCAAGTTAAGGTGGTCAGACATATGGGTTTTTATATTTTTTAAAATTTGTAATAAAAAATTCATAATTAATTATTTACTTGGAAAAAATTTACAAAAAAATATGCATCACATCGAGACAAGAGTCCTCTACTTATATCTAAAATATTATGAAAAAATATTATAATTTTATTGTGGTTAGGGTGATCAGATAGATGCCTACTTTTTTCCTTTAAATTTAAGTACTACTACATTGAAATTTCAAATTTTCACCAAACAAATATTTTTTATTTTTAAATAAACCTAGTAGTTTATAAAATACATTCAATTTGCTACAGATTTGATTGTTACATATTTTTGAAATAATATAGATAACTTATTCAAATTTTTACGTGAAGTTGCCAAACTCTGATTTTTTTGAATTTTTCACCACTTAAGGGCCTATTTTTTCCATGATGATCCTGCACATACTTGGTGGGAAGATGGATAGTGAAGAGGTACTAGGTTGGATTGATGCACTTGATAACTATTTTGAGTATGCGGAGGTAGAAAACGATCAAAAGGTGAAATTTGTGAAAACAAAAGTGAAAGGCCATGCCTTAACTTGGTGGAATTATGTGCAAGAAGAGAGGGTGAAGAAGGGAAATTCAAAAATAAATTCATGCGACAGAATGGTGGCTAAAATCAAGATTCAATTTCTACTAGTGATTATGCAATTCAAACATTTAGGAAGCTACAAAACCTCAAAAAAATGAGATGGATGTAATGGCTTATATAGAGGAGTTTCATAAGCTAAGTATAAGGGTTGGTCATGTTGAGCATGAGATAGAGAAAATAGCAAGCTACGTGAATGGGTTGAGGTTCAATATACAAGATGAGTTGAGTCTTACCACCCCTAGAATGGTGGAAGAATGATTTTAATTGGAAGTAAAGGTAGAAGAAAGGTTGAAGAGAAGGTAGGAGAAACAAAGTAGAGGTAGAGGAAAGAACTTCAAGGGTAGAGGGACATTTGGAGGAAGAGGAGAGTCCCAAAATCCACAAGGGGAAACAAGTAGCAAGAATAGAGCTTAGAATCAAGAGAAAATTTTAGAGATATGAGATCAAATAGTAGAGGTAGATTTGAGGGTCAAGGAAGAGAATCAAATACATTTTCAGGAAGATGCTATCAATGCAATTAGTTTGTCCATCAGGCATGGAAATGTATGAATAAACAACCTTCTACTTCACATGGTGGTGAAAGAAGAACTCACTTGGTGCAAGAGGAAGAAAATGAGAGCTTCAACTCTCCATCACAATATGCCACTCCAGAAATTGGAGTCTCTGATGATGAGAAGAACATTACTCAAAGTTCCTATGGTGAAGGAGCTTCCACAAAGAAAATCCCTCTTTAGAACCACCTACAAATCTCAAGGTCAACTTTCTAAAGTTGTTGATTCAAGCTCCATAGATAATTTAATTTCTTTGAGATGGTTGAAAAGTTGAAAATGAAAAGAATCCCACATCCCACTCCCTACAAGATCTCCTAGTTGAATAAAGGCCAGTAGATCCTAGTTAATGAGAAAACATGGGTTGAATTTAACATAGGTGGGTACAAAGATAAAATATTGTGTGACATCATTCTAATGGATGTTTGTCATCTACTCTTATGGAATCCCTGGCAATATGATAGAAAGGCTAAACATGATGAGAAAAAAACACTTATGTGATAGAAAAGGATGGGATCTCATTCACCCTTACTCCATTGCAAGATGAAAGTTTGGATGCACAAGTTGGGTCTAGTGTAATGTTGGCTGGAGAAAAAGAGTTTTTGAAAACCATGAAAGAAGAAGGTGGAGAAGGTTATGCAATTATAATCAGACCAAAATCTGTCATGACAATAGTAGCAAAGGTTGATGATGTGCCTAAAGAGGTCCAAGCCTTGTTGAACAAATACAAAGACATTGTGGTAGATGAACTTCCTATCTCTTTTCGACCAATAAGAGATGTGAGTCACCATATATATTTCATACCAGGGGAAAACCTTCCTAACAAAGTAGCATATAAAATAACCCCTCATCAGAATGAAGAGATTAGGAAGAAATACAAGAGTTTCTTGACAAAGGACTAATAAGGGAAAATCTTAGGCCATGTGTTGTCCCAACCATTTTGGCACCAAAGAAGGGAGGAGATTGGAGAATGTGCATAGAATCAAGGGAAATTAATAAGATTACCATAAGGTATAGGTTCCCCATACCAAGAATGGAAGATTTGATGGATTGTTTAGGAGGGGCTTGTTATTTTTCTAAGATAGATCTTAAAAGTGGCTACCATAAAATTAGAATCAGAGAGGGGGATGAGTGGAAAACTTCCTTCAAAATAAATGTGGGGTTATAGGAATGGCTTGTTATGCCATTTGGGATTTCAAATGCACCAAGAACCTTTATGAGATTAATGAATGAAGTTCTGAAACCCTTCATAGGTAAGTTTGTGGTTGCCTACTTGGATGATATTCTTGATTTTAGTAAGACAAAAGAGGAAAACTTGCAGCATTTAGACTTGGTTTGAAGAGGTTGAATGCAGGAAAGCTGATGATAAATTTGAAGATGTGTGAATTCATGAACGAGGAGTTAGTTTATCTTGGATTTGTGATCTCAAAAGACTCTTTGAAGAAGGACCCTGGCAAGGTGGAAGTAATTCTCAATTGGCCTACTCCAACATCAGTGAGGTAAGAAGTTTCCACGACCTCCCTAGTTTTTACAAAAAAATTATGAAGAATTTCAGTCATATCTGCTCTCCAATTATTGACACAATAAAAGGGGATAAAAGGAAAAGGTTTGTATGGTTTGATGAGGAAGAAAAAAGTTTACAATGTCTCAAATAAAGGGTAGCACAACAACCTATCTTAGCATTGTCTAACTTTAACAAAGTTTTCACAATTGAATGTGATGCAAGTGGGTATATAATTTGGTCAGTTTTGAGCCAAGAGGGCAGGCCTGCTGCTTTCTTCAGTGAGAAGCTCAATGAGGTAAAGAGAAATTATTCCTCTTATAATGACTTGGAGTTATATGCTATGGTGCAATCATTGAAGAAGTGGAGACACTCTCTCCTTCCTAAAGAGTTCATTGTTTTTACTGACAATCATCCTTTGCAATTCCTTAATAGCCAAGACAAACTCAACCATAGATATGTGAAGTGGGTGGAGTACCTACAAAGCTTCACCTTTACCACCAAACACAAAAAGGGGGAATCAAACAAGGTGGTGAATGATTTGATCAAGAGAAAATTTTTGATCCAAGAGGTTTAGTTGTAGAGTGGTGTAATTGATACTTTGAAAGGTATGTATGTAGAGGATGATGATTTCAAACATATTTATGCTTCTTGTAGTCAGTTCAAGGGAACTTTTCATGAAGACAATTCTGATTTCTTTATTCAAGAAGGTTTACTCTTTGAAGGGGCTCAACTTTGTATTCCAAAATGCTCTATTAGGACTAATCTAATTAAGGAAAAACATTTTTGCAGCTTAGGGGGTCACTTTGGTGTGGAAAAAACCTTGGAACAGGTAAGAAGGTATTATTATTGGCCAAAGATGCAAAGTGATATTAGAAAATTTGTTGAAAAGTGTGTTGTTTTTAAAAAGGCCAAGGGTTGTAGTACAAATGTAGGTCTTTATCAACCATTTCCAATCCCAAATAGGCCATGGGAATCCATCAACATGGATTTTGTGTTGGGGTTTCCCAAAACTCAAAGAGGATTTGATAGTGTGTTTGTTGTTGCAGACCAGTTTAGAAAAATGACACACTTTATACCATGTAAAAGTACCAATGATACCTCATACATTGTAGGGTTGTTCTCAAGGAGGTGGTAAGGATCCATGGATTTCCATTAACCATTGTTTCAGACAAGTACAGTAAATTTGTGGTCATGTTTGGAGAACCCTTTGGAAGAAGTTGGGTACAAACTTGAACTTTAGCTCTTCCTATCATCCCCAAACATATGGAAGACTGAAGTAGTCAATATAAGCCTTTGGAAACTCCTCAAATTCTTGAAAAGAGAACATTCAACCTAGTGGAATCTAATTCCACCCCAAGTTGAGTTTGCATATAATGACTTTCTGAACCAAAGTGTTGGAAATAGCCCATTTGAGATTGTGTATGGATTGCAGCCTAGGGAAGTGTTTAAACTTAGAGATTTGAGTGGCATGGAGAGGAGTGTTTTAAGGGGAAGAGTTTGTAGTGGCCATGAAAGACATACATCGAAAGTTAAAGAGAACCTTCAAAAGAGTGTTGAAAAATACAAACATGTAGACTTGAAAAGGAGAGAGGTTCATTTCAAAGTGGGGGACTTGTTCTTAACTCATTTGAGGAAGGAAAGTATACCTAAAGGAAAGTATTCAAAGCTGCAGATGAAGAAGATAGGGCCATGTAGGGTGGTCTAGAAATTTGGAGCCAATGCCTATGAGATAGAACTCCCTTTTGGAGTTGCTATTTCACCCATTTTTAATGTTTTTGATCTATAATAGTTTAAAGGGGATATGATTTCAGGTATATAGGTGTAGGTACATTAGAGGTTCCTGATGAAGATTGGGTCAAATATTTTCCACCAAGTCAACCATTGAAGCTAGAGTGCATTGTGGATACAAAAGAAGCTAAAACAAGGAATAAGGTGTATTATGAGTACCTGGTGAAGTGGAAAGGCCTTCCTATGGAGGATTCCACCTGGATGATAGAGGAAGAAATAAAGAATCATGGTACAACAATTCTAAATCTGCTCTCAAGTGGAACTTGAAATTTTGTTCTCCCTGGGTGCATGGTGCAGGGGCACCTAGTCTACATAATGTAAATGGGGTTCTATGTTATTATTTTTTGTTCAAGCCATGATTTTGTTGTAATAAGGTCTATTGAGACCACTTTTCATGTTTTAAGTTGTTTTAGGTCATGTGGGATTGGTTTTGAGTCAAGTTGTCAAATTGTGCAAAAAGTTTCAAAGTTGCTCAAGCAACATTTGCATTTTTGGATTTTGTGAAAGTTGAATGGTCAGTTATTTGAAAAGTAGTTTGGAACCATTGGTTTTTGGTTGATAATTTTTAAATATTCCTTGTGAAGCTCAAGGAAAACTTCTAGAGTAGTTTTGGTGATCAAACAATAAAGATATTAATTGTTTATGTGTTTTACTTTGTGGTTTTGCTGCTATAGAAGGTAGTACGGCTCTGTATGACCTATACATGTGCTAAATTGGATTTTAATTGATGATGGACTAAATTAACTCTCTTTTTCAAGTGGTTTCATCTATTTTCATAAGGTTTGGTGTGACTTTGAATCATTTTACTAAAAACAACCTAGAAACCCTAACTCTTGAGGGTTTGATTGAAAAATGAAATTTTAATCCATTCCACCAGTGGAAAAGCCTAATAATCAATGGAATGGAAGTAATTAGGGTGATTTTAATGTCTGTAGGGTTTTTAAAAGTAGGGTATGGAGTTAGGGCCGAATTTGATGTAGCCCTAGCCTAATATCACCATGTATTAGACTTAGGTGATTAGGTAGACAAAGGGTTTGATGGTAGATTATTTGGTGAATGTTCCAATTGATAAAATTCATAGTTTTAGACCCAATGTGACTTGAGGAAATGCTTGGATTGAATTTTTTTAGTTTGTAGAGAGTACGCCATATTGTTGCTTTGTAAAACAAGCTTATTTAGGCTTATTTGTTGCATAGTAGTCAAATTGGAGGGTGTTGTTACAAAACCTCCATATCTAAAAATTTGAGATGTTTCAAAGTGGCATAAAGGGTATCCTAAATGGTATTCAGTTTCTAGGTTTGAGGCCTTCTCTTAAAGTTATGGTGAAAAATCCTTGTTCCAAGTAAGTTATAAGGAGATTTGAAGGTTTTGGAAGAAAAGCACCAAGTTAGGGTTTCAAGGTTGTAAATTTTGCTCAATTTTGATTGTGTTTTTAACCTCCACCATGTTCTACATCAACATCTTTCCTACTTCACATTTTTTCCCTATTATCCATCTACTTGCTTAGTATTTTCTTAATTAATCTTTCCTCCATGTATTGATGTTGCAACTCATATAATTATTTATACATGTTCACCTCAATTGATCAATTCACCTTCATTTGAATCAGAAAACTTTTATTTCCTACAAATGAGGATCAATCTACATTTTTTATTTTCAAACTCTTCCACTTTTCTCTCCAATCTTGCTCTATGCACTCACCTCATACATGAAGCATCGCCTCCATTCACAGCCCCGCCCAAAGCTATTTAATTTTTTTTAAATGTTACAAATCAATCATGGCACAACAACCCCCTTACACTACTCATGGTGCCCCTCCTATTCTAGCCATAGAAATTCCTCCTCTCTTCCACTATGCAACTACCTTCTTCTTTATTTATTTTTTTGGTTTTCAAAATTGTCCAACCCTTATTTCTCTTGATTTTTCCTAGAATTAAAAGTACTCTTAAATATAAAATCTCCAATTTTAAACTTCTACATAGCCCCATTTATTTCTATCTTGTTGTGCACCCTTCTATAAACAAAATTCACTTTCTTTTGTCCATTCTTAAAATGTTTTTCATGCCCCTCCCTATTTTTTATGCATAAACACTCGTTGATATGTATGACACCCCTCTATCTTCTCCCATCTTTGATAATTATCCTATTGATATTCATTAAATCTGCATTTTTTAAAATTAAATTCTAGCTTCCAACATTGCCCCTTCAAATCCCTTCATCCTTTATTCTTATTTCCTTTACTTACCATTCCCCTATGTTGGAAAAATAAAAGACCATCATTTATTTTAATTATTTTCAATGCATCTTTCAATGCATACAATAAACAATTAAAATATTTTATTTTTTAACAAAATGTATGTAGATGGAGGTTCAAAATTTATAACAAAATATGACATTTGTAAACCTATGAAAAAAAATCATTCAACTTCTTCCACAATCAACTGCTAAAACGAGTTAAAATGCCTTTTGAAAACAAACCTCAAAACTAGAACTGTTGAGGGTGGTTTTAATCACTTACAATGTGCTAGGAAAAAATGGTTTATTTCCCCTCTTTAAAAGTAGTGAAACTACTCCAATGTTCCTGTATAACTAGTTCTTAGTCATTTTGGTATAGCATAGGTTCATTGTCAACATGTTTACAGGGTTTCTAAGTACTAGCTTTTTGGAAAATAACATGCACTTGCAAAAGATAATTCTAACACCTTTTAACAACATATTGCATTTTAAAAAATAAACCCTAGATTTATATTAATGTTTTGCTCTTTTAAAACAATTTTGAGATCATTTCCAAAAAAAATTAAAAAGGAAGTAGGGTAACAAGAAGCAATGCAAATCTACTCTAATAAAGAAATCATAGGAAACATTCCATTAAAAAAATTTCTATGCTTAAATGAGATATTAAAATAACCATTAATGTAAATAGCATTTCACACATTTACAATTAAAAATGGTGCAATCTTTAAAGCAAATATAAAATTCACAAGATTTTCAGACTTCATACAACTATCTAATGCCATCAAACATGTGTAGATATGGGAAGAAATATTACTTGAGTCCACAATTACTAAAAAAATCTCAATACATTGATAATTTAGATTGAAATAAAATGATCATATCATCACCATAAAACCAAATCTAGATGCATGCAACATAAGTGCTATCCTTAGATGAATAAAATAAACTATTTCACAAAGATCAACAAGCGAATTCCACATTGAGATTGTATTGTTTGTATTGCAGAAATTACATAAGAATTGGATCCTTTGGAATGACCCAAAATTAAAAATATATAAGAAATAAGTTCCTAAACTTATGGATTTGATAAAAAAAATTCAATGGAACTAACTCAATCACTTGATTCTTTAACTAAAAATAAACTAAAATTTAGGATAAAGCATAACTAGGCATCCCAATTGTAGTCCAGTTTAATTGTTGAAACAAAGGAATGATGAAAACAAATGAAATGAAACTAAATTCTAACTAATAGCCAACTAGAAATCATAATAAATTCCCATGCCTCCCTTATTCCTTTATTTGGGTGTGGATCTCCTCATCAACATTTATTGTAATTTTTCTAATGCAACCTTTACTTTCTCATCTAGGTATGGGTACTATTAATAATGGTTTACTGATTTACAATGCCACTTCATCACATAGGATTGGAGGTATTGATTATTTACAAAAAACACAAAAAGAGCCAACAAACAATAGTAATAGTGACTCCTCCAATGACTTTGCAAAGTTTTCAAACCATGTTGGCACTATTTCACTCATTCTCTTCATGGGTGGGCCTTTATGGAACTGGATTTTAACCTTCTGATTGAATGCAATCTTCTCCATATGTTTTTATATCTAAGTGAAAGATTATAAATCTTCTTGGAGAGATTGAAGCTTTACTTTCTTATTGACCATTTTGTCAATGCCCTCTTGTGTAACTTTCCCTTGCATTCGGCTTTGTAATTCTTCCACCATTTTTGTGGGCTACCTCACCATAACAAGATTGTCCCAAAATGTGCATCAAAGGTCTTCTATCACCTAGTGAATGTTGTTCATTGCTTTTCCTACATGGATTTTATCATTGTTTAACCTATTTTTGCACTTATTCAAAATATTTACACATCTCTATTGCTCGCACCCAAACTAGAATCACATCTTTCTCTCTTTCTTTTATGACAATAAATTTTAGTAGTTCCTCCACTTTTGTGTCATTAATTTGGTGAATAATTGGAATATATTCTTCCCATACTAGCAATTATTCATCAATATTCAAGGAAATTTGCTAAGCATTACTATCTTCATCACTGATAGAGTGATAGGATTTTACCAATTGCTTTAAAAATTGATCACCTAAACCCAAGAATTCTTCTTTCCATTGTTGTGTGGTGGGGATCCACCTATCAAAATCAATAGTTTTGACCTCTCCTTTAAGTGTAGCAGGCAATGTAGACTCAGGATCCCTAACATCAACAAGTCTAATGAGGTTACTCATGCAAGTTGTAAGTTGTGCAACTTTGGCCTTCAGTTCTTCCTTAGTATTCTCATCCTTTTGCGTTTTTTTTAGTATTGTGGAAATAAATGTTTTCAATGATTGTTGTTCCCCTTCTCTAGTCTACACACCCAAATTCGCTTGTCTAATTTGGTAGTCATCAATTGTCATTTTTTATTCCAATTTATCAACCAAAGGGATAACTATTTTTTTTATTTGGTTTCCCTATTCATTGATTGAAATTGTATAAATCCTTCATTCTCTTTTCCTTCTCATTTTTGGGGATTGGAGAGCTTATAATAAAACACTCAAGATTTTCTCAAGAGTTTCTACAGAAGGATTTTGTCTTTTTTGAATTTTTTGATTAAGCCATATAGGTATGGTTGTATTTGTATCTCTTGGAGGAGAAGGGGTGATCTTAGTATCATGAGACTACTCAATATTATCTTCAAGCCCCTTTTTATTAGACTTTTGGGTAGCTTTCTCTTGAGCATGAGCTTTCTTGTAATGCCCTTCTTATTTTATGTGAGGAAACTCTTCATAATCTTTCTCTTATTGATCAATTACTTGCTCACAAAGTACATTTTCTTGAGTAACATGCTCTTTAGTGCAAACTTCTTCTTTATTCACCTCTTCTTATTTATTTACTTCTTCAGTAAACACTTCCTCAATATGCATATCAATATGAACATTTTTTAATAAAACATCCTTGTTTTTCAACTCTTATTCTCTTGGAGGCTCCTTTTCTATCTCTCCTTCCCTCATGGTTTCAATAGGAATTCCATCTCCATGAGGCAATTCATCTTTTGAAGGAGGAGGAGTAGATGGTGGTGTTTGAGATATTTTAATAGGAAATTTATCCTTATGAGATTGAGGAGGAATTGGAAATGGCGACTCATGAGGGGTAGTTGAGGAGTATGCTTGTTGAGCCTCCCTTTGTGCTACCCTTTTTCTGATAGCTACCATAGTCCTCTTCTTATGAACAAGGCTAGTATATTCCTCAGGTTCCTCTTCAACTTCATTGGAGAGAACACTCATCAAGTTCCTCTATTTTTTCTTTCCTACGTCCTTTGAAGGTTCCCCATTTTCTTTCTTCTTTTATGTAATAGTACTACAAGATGGTTTCTCCCTAGCAATATGTGACTGTTTCTCCTTGGTGGTATTTTTTATTGTGATGTCTCCTTTCTTGTTTTTCTTGGGTTCCTTGACAGGTTCTTGCAATCTTCCCATAGGGAAATACCTATTAGACCATTGGATAGAGTAGTTCACCATGCCCTACATTCTATCCTTGATGTCATTATTTTATTGTATTGAATAATGAACATTGTAAATTGGTTGGTCAAAAATTCCTTGACCCAAGTAAGCAAGATCAAGAAGCTTCCTGGCATCTTCTTTTTATTCTTTAGGAGTCTGAAGGTCTATGCAATAGCTCATCAAGAATTTTATCAACCAACAATAATACTTCATTCTAAGTTCAAATAATTCTTCACAGTTGGCTCAATGATCCTCAAATTTGGGCTTATGAATGAAATATGCACCCATTAATTTACTAATATTACCAATGGGTCAAATCTTCCTTGGGCCTCATTGTACAAAGAAAAATTACTCCTTTCCATTTCAACCTCATCACCCTTAGCATTTTGGGTGTTTGAATAAGAGTACATGCCTATTTTTATGGGAAATCCATACCCATGTTTGTGCTTCCCAATAATGAGTTGTTGCACTTATGTAATTTGTCTACAAACCTCTAGTAAAATCATTTTATCCAATGGATACTGAGGAAGCTTGTATGAAATTTTATGAAATCTAGCTACTCTAATGTACAAGTGAAATTCTTGTACTAGATAAATCAATATCTAATTTATTTAATCACCTCCATAGCTTCAATGGAGATTCTACAGGAAAAATCTATGTCCAACCCTCTAATCATAGAATAAAAAAAATCATCATTGACAATACGAAAATTGTGAAAGATTTCCTCTAGCTCCAATTGAGGATAGTGTTCATATATGGTTACTTCTCCAATCTCAAAGGAGCCAACCTTGGTAAGTCCTAGGAAGGAGGCTTGTGAAGCAAAAAAATAAACAAGATAGGATGCCATGTAGAACTTGTGAGTTGAGAGAACATTACTCAACTACCCATGGATAGTATCACTAATGAGAAGAGACCAATCAATTTTCTTCTTGTTTGAAGAATTGGTCATTTTAATGAACCTCAACATCCATGGGAAAAATTGCTTTGTATTTTGGTACCCAAAGGCTCGACTTAACAACACAATTAAGTCCTTAACATCCTCCTTGTACTCACTTATGTGTTGCAACTTGGCCAATTTAGTGGCCACCTTTCTTGGATTCTCCAACAAATTATTATTTATGTAGCTCAAGTTGTTAGTCTAGAATGCTCATCAAAATAGTCAACTAGCTTTTACATGTCAACTGCCTCATACTTAAAATGGGAAGGGATTCTAAAAAATCTCTCTATCATTTTTGGGTATACAATTTCCCCATTTCCCCCTTGACATTCTGGGTCTTGTGGTTATAATGAAGTGCACAGGTCAATATCAACTCTTGATATTGGACTATAACTAGAAAAACAATAACTTCCACCAATCCTAATTTTGCAAGAGCTCTAGTGATTAGTGTCTTGGCTCCACTGTCAAGTGCTTATTTTTCATTTGAACTCATCCATATCGAAATGTCCTAGTTTTTTATTCCCGATCTCATTGTATGGAGAGAACATATTTGACGTTAGATGATATCCTTTGTATTGGTACTTCATTTATTTTGAGTCTTTGAGAAGCATATCTCTTGCAAGCACCAATACCATGTATTAAAATTTTCATACATATTGAGAAGGTAAACCCTACAAGAAAATCCATTTTAGAAAATATTTATTCTTTATTTCAAAATCATAACTTGTCAAAGAAAAGTTATACAAAAGTTTCAGGGATTAGCTTTCAAGCTTACCCATTACCTTACACCATCAACACTTACCCTTAATATTTTAATTTTATCTTTATTAACATCATCAAGGATCAGGTATCAGAAATCCATTATACTTCTTACTTCACCATATGAATACCTTTACATTATAACAACGCTTGATTGGGTGTCGAGGATTGGAGATCCATTCTACCTCTTATAGTATTGAGATTCTTTATTGCTTAAGCAGTATTCTCAACTAGTGAAATCTGAAAGACATCTTTGGAGTTCAAAGTTTGGGATTTTGCTTTATCCTTTCTTGAGATTTGATTTAATACTTAAGGGGTATGTCTGACTTGCAAAGTCTAAAAGATGTCATCGGGGTTCGAGGATATCTCATACCTCTTGCATTTTTGTTTAGACTTAAGATGTATGTCTGACCAGTGAAGTCCGAAGTTTGTTTCGAAGGTTAGAGATCAGATGTTTCCTTTATGGATTACTTTACAATTCTAAGAATTGGCTAAGTCAAAACCCCACATCTTGAAACCAAATTGCATCTTTCCCACTTGGATTTTAAAAGATTTTTAATGAAGGCATGCATATTAATCATATAATTTGAATGAAGGCAATCAATAACATTTTTAGTACATTGGAAGTCAAGGTTCTATCATACCTCCTACCTCAATAAGGAAATGTATAGATGGTATGCCCGACACCCAAAGTTTAAAATGTGTATCTAAGACAGAGATTTTGTTAAGTGTTGTTTGGTTCATTGGGGGTTGGAGACCAGGGATACCCCTTACCTCTTTCGCCTCTATAAAAAGGGTGGTAAGGGGCATATTTGATGGTCGAATCTCGAAGGTTATGAAAATTTCACTAAGTCACCAAGGCAAGGTCGAGGGTTGGAGATCAAAGTTTCATCTTACACCTTGCAAATATTTCCAGGTATTGGGTAAGGGAAACTTGCAACAGCCGAAGCTCGTTCAAATTGATTCAAATTTGAAAATACAAAGGCATGAAACAAATGAAAACCTCAGGATTTCCAAGGCCCAATTCCTAATGATGACATCATCAACAACATAAAATGGCATGTAGGAGAAGCACTTGACCTTGTGGGGCCACAAAAAAAAAGTAGCAAAAAAAAAGGGAAACAAAACAAACAAACAAACAAAAATGAATAGAGAAATGGACACCAGAAGATCCAAATCTAGACCCAGAAAAGAAAAAAAAAAGGAAACAAAGAAAACAAAAAATGATGAAAAACCCAAGCCACACCCATGCACATCAAACTAGGAAGTGAGTGAAACAACGAAAGCTAAGGTAGAAATTCAACTAACCTAGTAGAATGAGCAAGGTGATTGAGGAAGAACATGAGCCAAATAATACCATGAATAGAAAATACAAAGCCAACACCAATGAACATGGCATGAACAACACGACACACACAACCAAGCTAGCATGAACTACCCACAAACCCCCACACAAAAATGAGCATAATGATACAATAAAATAATAGTAAAAATGGTGGCTTGATAAGTAGGAAGAAATAAATTGGGAAAGTTGTAGGGCATGATACAAAGTGTTGAATGAGTAATCACAAAATGACTCATAATCTAGCCTAATAACCTCCTAGTACATTGAATTAATGAAGCATTAAACCCATACATTAATGCAAGGAATTCCAATGCATGCACATTAAATTCAAATGTTAGTACATATGCATGAAAGTACCTGATATGATGTGCATGTGGAATGAGGTGCCGCCACTAGGAGCGTGGGTCAGGTATGTAGTAAGACAAAACCCTCAAATTTGAAGTGCGATGACAACCAAAATAAAAAGACAATGAAAATAGGAAGAAAGGGATTAGGGTTGAGCCCAACAAGGAAGGTATTCCCTTCCTTGGAAGTCTAAAACCTTGAAGCCCAAAAGAAAATGGTAGAAAGAAGAAAAAAATAAAAGGAACAGGAAGGAGAAGAAAAAGAAAAAGATGAAGGGGAAACAAAGACACACAAAATAAAAGGATAACGGTCCACATTTTTCCAAGGGAAAAAATGGGTTTGAGTGTAAAGACAAACAAGAACACAATTCAAAATGAAATATTTTTTTGATTGATGCAAATCACTTATTCACCTGGGATGCTCCTTCATCAAATATCCTTTTCTCTAGTATATGATAGTGACCCCACTTTTAATGCAATGGACCTATAAATATAATGACATTTTAAAATTTGCATCTTATTATTACCCATAATGTAATAGTTTTGTAGAGTCAATGAATATAAAATTTATCAATGTATTTCATCCAATTATTTCCCACAAGGCATTACAGGTTTTGAGTGAATGAATATAAAATTGCTTGATGTAATAAAAAAAGTTATAAGCAAATCCTAGGGATTGGAATAAATTATAATTTTTTTCCTTTTTGATAAATAGAACCAAATTCAAGCCTTTCACAGGAGCCTATCCATACCTAACTATTTATGGATCAGGTCCTATTTTTCTAATGAATCAAAAAATACTAACCTTATGATTCATGCTTGAAGTGATAATAAAATAGAGGCTAGTCTCTTACAATTTTTGTATCTATAGGAAAATAGAGATGTTTGTTTGTACAAATTTTTAAAACACCAAGCTATTATAAATGAATATTTGATAATCGTGTTAAAGTTAAATCATTTAGGATATCAAACCTAGTCCTATTATGTGATGAAGTTAAATAAAATAAAGGTGATCATTGATATTTAAAGAAATTATGGGTTAAACCCTACCATATTTTTGGAAATATCCAAGGGAAAAACACCTTTAAGAATAGCTTTTTCACTAGAGATCTTGTCACATTACCTGTCAATGGATAAAATCTCAAGCATTATTTCACATCTTAAAGAGATCAAAAACACTTTGTAATATAGCTTTATTAGGATTTTGATTTTTTTTATTTTTTTTCAATCAAAGTCTTTTATCTTCTTTTCTTTAATCAATTTACCCTATTCATTTTTTCTTAGATTCTCATTTTACAATGTGAAGTGTCAGATGTCAATATGTGGTTGTACATATCATCTAGTTTATTCCACTTAAGGTTTTGCTAACATTTTTACATATTTGATCATTCAATTGTTTTAGAGCCTCTAATTTACTTTTGTCCATTTAAAACATTAGGATATTAGTTTGTGTGCCTTACACACATGTCTTGTTGAAAATTTTGGCCCCCATCTTTTTGCTTTTATGTTTTCATTGCTATGAGTCTTAGTCCTAGTCTTTGCTTATAGAGGTCAAGTGTTATGTATAGTGAAGGTTTGTGAAATTTTAATCTTTTTAGTTGGGTAGTTTTAGCCATTATTGGGTTTAAAATTTTGCTTGAAGTCAATTTAGGTGAGTTACAATGTTTTCACCCTATCTTGGATTGCAGAGGTCTTTGATACTATTGGATATGACTCATTTTAGGAAGAATGGTGGAAATGTGCTCAACACAAGGAATTGTGGAGATATGACACCATTTAGGATATAGGGGTATGTGCAGGATCATGGTGGGCCAAAAAGTGGCAATGAGGAAAAAAAATGTCTTTCACCGACAGAAAAATGCGAAAAGAATGTGCTCAATTTTTTTTAGGCTTGGGTGTCACCATACCAAACACCAAACCTAGTTTTAGAAATCAGATATCCGATTTGCAAAAGGCATATATAAAAAAGTTTGTTGCTGTTTTGAAGTCATTTGACAGTGAAGAACCTATGGGCGCACAGTGCATTGCTTCTTCGAGTAAAGGATATCCGATTTGGGAAAAATCCGATTTGGAAAGGTAAGTTTTTTTTTTTTTTTTTCAATTTTTATTTAGATTTAAATAATTTCATATGGTTTTGGTGGATTTTTTAAAAATAGGGTTTTGATTGAATTTTTGTGAAAAAATTGAGTTTAGAATGGATTTTGATAAAAAAATGAATGTTTTTTGTGGATTTTTTTTCACAATAGGGTTTTTGATTGAATTTTTATGAAAATTTTGAATTTAGAATGGATTTTGATAAAAAAATGAATGTTTTTTGTGGATTTTTTTTCAAAATAGGGTTTTTGATTGAATTTTTATGAAACAATGGAGTTTAGAATGGATTTTGATAAAAAAAATGAATGTTTTTAATGGATTTTGATTTAAAAATAGTGTTTCATTTATATTGTATAATTTAGATTAATTATTTTTTAACTTTAATCAGGCATTATGGCTGCCGAGAATGAGAATGCACAAATTCCACTAGTTGAGAATGAAAATCCACCAACTGAGAATCAAAATGCAGAAATGCCAAATGCTCCACCACCTTCGCAGCCATCAATTAAAGACTTAATTCATGAAAAATTGGAGCAATTGAGGGGCATTTCTGATGTTTATAAGAAAATCCCTCGATTATCTCATATGTCAACCACATTTGACAAGAATAATTACAAATATAGAAACCCTCTCCACCCAACATAATGCATTTCATTCATGGCAAGAAACCATGAGGCAATATTATGCAGGTGGATTGTCTTATGATGATGTGAAAGATTTCTAAATAACAAAAGCCCAAATAGCCTCTTTATTTATTAACCCCAGCACTAGTTTTCCAATTAATGTTAACAAACCAAAACTTTCTATAAAATGGTGCACGCATAGGGGCATAGTAGATAACTTTTGGGATCATTGGTGCATGGTTTTTGATAAACCACCCAACAATAATCTTGATGTACCTTTTTACTTTATTAAAAAATTATATGCTGAGTTTTTGTTAGGGCATTGTGTCAATTACTTTGACATTAAACCCTTCTAGGGCGTTGGTGGAGGTATACCCCAGGATAGGCTAGGGGTAGCTAGAGTAGTTAGGCGCCCACATGTTCCATGTCCTCTCCTTCCTCTGCCACCTCTAGTACAACATCTAGACATTATAGAGGATGCGGCCACACAAACAATCTAGACCATTCACTCTTTGAGTGGTCTTTTGGTTTCACATGCTTCTTCAGTAGCTCAGCCACAGTCTAGTGATCTTGGTGATGGATCCAGTGCTACTGCATCATCGTCGTCAGGTCCACATATTTTGTGTGTCACATATTTGCAATACATTCTAGAAAATATGTTTGGGTCATATTATACAACCCCTTGAGCAGCCATTAGACACTTTTGAACTAGAGAGGT
This sequence comes from Sequoia sempervirens, assembly GCA_007258455.2. Classification (NCBI taxonomy): domain Eukaryota; kingdom Viridiplantae; phylum Streptophyta; class Pinopsida; order Cupressales; family Cupressaceae; genus Sequoia; species Sequoia sempervirens. The sequence goes on from VDFB02252616.1 coordinate 199,402,534, forward strand.
GGACATTGGAGTAGTTACACAGGTAACATTTAAGGTGTAAATTCATAATTTGCATTTTTTTTAAATGAATATTAATAAGAGATAGTATCAAGTACTAGTATTTATTTACATGGTATATTTAATAGTTAATGTCTGAGGAGGAGCTCACACGGGTGATTGATAGCACCCTTAGGGCCATTTCATTTGGCCTCGAGACACACATAGTATGTATTTTTGCAATCACTCATTTACATTTTTTTACTATATACTTGCTTTTCATTTGAATTGTTATTAATGAAATTATATATTAACTTATATGTTTATCTTATTCTCTACTTGTAGGAAACACTAGTGCGAGCAAGGTGCGAAACTCTCCAGTCCATGGATGCACAATGTTAGATAAGGGAAAGGTAATTGAACTCAAGTTTGATTGAATTAAGATTTATAAGATATTTTATTGATTATGCATACATTGACATAGATTCGTAGTTTCATATGTACTTGTCATTTTTATGTACAAGCAGTTGTGAGCTATACATCATTGTTGATAAGTGCCACAACACTTGAAGGAGTAGGTATTCAAACACCTGAAGAAGGAGGTGTTGAAACATCTAAAGGAGATATAGAAAAAGATCAGCCTAAAGAGGTCTGTGTTTATTTTATTTTGTGCTTGGTAAATATGTTCTTATTACTAACAATTCTATGCTCACTTGAATCAATTTCATGTTTTTGTTCACATATATAAATTGACATTACAACAGTTGGTTTGGTTAGTTCTTTGAGAGGGGTATATTCTAGGACTCCTGACCCTTCGAAGAGACGTATATTTCAGGTAATCAAGATTTCAATTTTAGAGTTCAATTATAATTCAATGTGTATTGATTTTTATGTTAATTATTCAATTTTAAATTATATAGTATAACTAATCTCAATTGTGGTTTGAATTTTTTTTGTATAGCTACATTCAGAGCCAACGAGTGCTTCAAAGAGGCTCCATTTTGATGATCCACCAGTAGTTTAGGATGAGATAGACATTTTGGCATGTAAATATTGAATAGATACCAAGATGGCATATGCCACATATTGTAAAACTGTGTTTGAGTTGGCGTTGATGCAATTTTTGTATATGGACATACACTTGATTATTGGATAATTTGATATATATAGAAGTTGACAATCAAAATTTAATTTTCTCCTCATGTGCATGATTAAACTCTTTGAAAATTTAATCAAGTGAGCAATGGTTAAATGCCAATGTACAATAGCATAAAAAGAATGGTTAAATATTATGTAGTTTATATTCATATTGTTGATTACATTGCATTGCACATCTTTCAAACTCAAAGCATTACTTCACATTGCATAAGTAACAAATAGATGCTGATAGATGAAAAAACTTCAATAACAATATAGTTTTTACAAAGTCAACCTAAGCAATTATGCAATTACTTCAAATTACATAACTAATAACTAGAAGCAGCTATCAATTGCATTAGCTTGTCATGGAATTCTATGAGACCACATTTCTTTGAGGAAACTTGGCACAAAACTCACAAAAAATGAAAACAAAGAACTCAAACAAACTTTAAAGGGGTCTCAGGCTTGTTGCCCCCTCATTCCACACACTATGTAACCATTTACTTGTGTTAGTTTTATGATCAGATTTAATGCACAAAAAATTAATTCTAAATCAAACACAATAACACAACAGATACCCTGGGAAAACCCTCCTCTTGAGGGAGAAAAAACCAGCCAATAATATCACTTATATTATTGAATCACAATAGAAAATCCTTTACAATGAAGGCCGATAATGAGGCCTAATAATATGCACCACAAACTGATGCCAACACAGCAATACAATGATGTAATTCTCAAATGATAATCCTCAGCCTTCTCACAATAACTCGATCTGCACTTGAAGATTTTCTTACTAACTCGCACTTGATATGAAATGGAATGTATGAAAAATGTATCTCTCAAAATAATGAAATGTATCTAATATATATACAAGTTAAGAGAGATGCGACTCTTCACAATATAGGTTAGCCTCCAAAAAGAATGTGCCTGCTCAAAGATTGCACCTCCAAGATAGAAGTTGGCCTTCATAAAATAATAAATATTATTTGGCATAAATCGTGCCTCAAGCATGTCGGCCTCTTCATTAACTCGTATCTCTTGATGAATTAGAATTAATCACAAAATGATATATATATAAATTAAATAGTTGGATAGGTTCATGAAGTTGGGTACCAATTTTCTGGCCACTTTTGAATTTTTTTTACAAAACGCGCTCGCATTATAACGCAAGCGCATTATAACGCACTCACATTATTTCACATTAAAAAAAAAGAAAAAAGTTAAATTGTTTGCCTTGGAATACCAACCCAAAGGCTTGGAGAGCATTCCCAACTAGGCCAGAGACGTGTTTTTGCAAATTCTACAATTTTTGACATAATTGGGTATGTGCTCACCATCAAGATTTCATCTAGTTCAATATCGACAAAATCAAAAACATGGGTAATGTTAGGTTCTCTCTTAGCTATCCAACAATGTAATTTTTTTCACTTTTTGACAATGTTAAGCCTTTCATCCATAATTTCTTTTGTTTGAATGTCTATTTTTTACCAAAAAGTAGTGTTTGGTGTTTTTTTGTTATAAATTAACTGTTTATCAAAATTTAAAATAAATTACATTTTTAGAAACTAGACTCCATTCTACAAATTTTAAAAGAAAAAAGAAAAAAATCAATTATTTTCAAAAAAAATTAGGGGGAGCATAGCCAAAATTCTGCTTTTCAGGAAGTTCCCACTTAGAAAATTAGTAAAAAATAAAATATTCATTTAAAAATTATCAAAAAAATTGTGCATCAACTAGATTTTGTTGGTTAGCTTCTGACCATAGCAATTTTAAAAATACTACAAAAAATTCCACAGTGCTCAAGTCGTACAAGAGTTGCTACATTCTATTTTTTTGATAAAAACAACACCAATTTTTGTACATCCCTCTTTTGAACCCCTTAATCTCAATCATTCTCAAAATAAATTAGTAGTTTATAAATTAGACTCAGAGCACTTTGATCCTTGTTTTTGTTCCATCTCAAATTTTTGAGTGTAACTATTCTCAATTTCACATCCAAGGTCAGCATTTACTGATTTCTGAAAAAAGTGGCCACTTAAGCCCCCTTTTTGGGAACCATCTTGGTGCACTTACCCAGCTTTGGCTATATTTAATTTATTCTTATGTAGAGGAGATCGCTGGAAGGATATATCTAACACTACAATAATCATCAACACTCCCTCTTAGCTAGGGAGGGTACTTCCAGCTGCACAAGGCAAATCACCTCATCATGATGCCTAGTACTATGGCTACAACCATAAGTGAAAAGAAGAATATCATATCATCGTGATATTAGATATTGCCTCAACACGATATCAACCATAATGGCTACAACCATACTATGGTGTGTACAAGTGTTCATCATATACCTCAACTGAAACAACATCCAGAGGTGCTCTTCCGGTCAGCAACACAACCATTTTCTTTAGGTTCAGTAGGCTCCCTCTGAATCTTTAAGCACTCTTTTGGTCAGCAACACAACCATCTAGAGGTGCTCTTCTAGTCAGCAACACAACCATCTTCTTTAGGTTTAGTAGGTTCAATTCCATGGCTATAAGTTGTGACTTCATGCTTGATCATTTCTTTGGTTGGCTTGACTTCCTCATAAGATGCCTCAAGCTTTTCATCGCTAAGCAATCTCTCATCACCTTCCTGCAGTAGAGTTATCAACATTCTTCAAAAATCATAAGAATTATTTTATTACACTCAAGAGTTATCAGATGTCTTCTTGCAGTCTCAAAAGTTATTTTGTATCATTGTTACATTGGTACTTGAGAGTGGTAGCTTAATATAGGTCCACAATACAAAACCGGGCTTACCTGTACAGTGTAACAGTGGCATAGGAAGATTTTTCTTTGAAAGAAAAAATGAAAGCTCAGCCTCTTGGAATGAAAATGCTTGTTTGCAAAACAAATGAATAAGAATGAGGTATTTAAGGTGTTTGAAGTGATTTAGAGGTCGCTTTTAAAGAAGAGAGATGTTGAAGAGTACATCAACTCAGTGAGAACCGAAGTGTAATGTGTTTTAGTTTATGGTACTCCTTTATTTCTCAGCAGATGTGTGATAAATTCTTAGTTCAATGATGTTGAACAATTTTTGAAAAAAGAAAGTTGTGTCACACTTTGCATTCAATCCAACAAGCAAAAATGAAAGCTTAGCCTCTTGGAATGAAAATGCTTGTTTGCAAAACAAATGAATAAGAAGGATATAGTTAAGGTGTTTGAAGTTATTTAGAGGTCACTTTTAGGGTGGAAGGCTTAAAAATCCATTTTAAATCCACAAAAAGAATGAAATTACTTCAAACCAAGTTTGTGAAGATGTTAACTATGTAGCCCACTAGTTTCCCTTAAGAGTCCAAAGTGCTAAAAGGAAGAAATCTTTGAAGGTCTATTTCTTAGAGATTGTGATGCTTACAAACTCTCTTTCTAAGGCTATGGGATCATGTTGGGACCATCTACAAAAACCTCTCTCATTTTTTGCTATCTCGGAGTCATTTTCCTGTGGTGATGACTTTTCAATGAAGGGAAAAGTTGTCAAATGCAAGCAGTGTAAAGTTGCAAAGTGGTACAAATTTCATTTTGCAACTCGTATGACCAAACAGACTTTTCCAACACATCCAGATGGGTACATTTATGCTAGGGATGGTCCTCTCTTGCAGCCAAATATGCTGAATCGCTCTGAGCTACATTAGACCGGTGATTTCCCTTAGGAGTCCAAAGTGCTAAAAGGAAGTAATCTTTGAAGGTCTATTTCTTGGAGACCGTGATGCTTACAGACTCTCCATCTAAGGATATGGGATCATGTTGTGACCATCTACAAAAACCTCTCTTGTTTTTTTCTATCTCATAGGTGTTTTCCTGTGGTGATGACTTTTCAATGGAGGGAAAAATTGCCCAATACAAGCAGTGTAAAGTTGAAAAGTGGTGCAACTTTCATTCTGCAACTCGTACAACCAAATGGACTATTCCAACACATCTAGAGGGGTATGTTTACGCTAGGGATGATCCTCTCTTACACCCAAATATGCCGAATCACTCCAAGCTACATTGGACCGACGATTTCCCTTAAGAGTCCAAAGTGCTAAAAGGCAACAATCTTTGAAGGTCTATTTGTCGGAGACCGTGATGCTTACAGACTCTTTGTCTGAGGATATGGGATTATGTTGTGACCATCTACAAAAGCCCTTCTCAGTTTTTTCTATCTCGAAGGTGTTTTCCTATGGTGATGACTTTTTAGTGGAGGGAAAAGTTGCCATATGCAAGCAGTGTAAAGTTGCAAAGTGGTGCAACTTTCATTCTGCAACTCGTACAACCAAATGGACTTTTCCAACACGTCTAGATGGGTACATTTACACTAGGGATGGTCCTCTCTTGCACCCAAATACACCGAATCACTCTGAGCTACATTGGAACGATGATTTCCCTTAAGAGTCCAAAGTGCTAAAAGGAAGCAATATTTGAATGGATATTTCTCGGAGATCGTGATGCTTATAAACTCTCCATTTGAGGCTATGGGATTGTATTGTGACCATCTACAAAAACCTCTCTCAATTTTTGCTATCTTAGAGGAATTTTCCTGTGGTAATCAATTTTTAGTGGAGGGAAAAGTTGCCAGATGCAAGTAGTGTAAAGTTGCAAAGTGGTGCAACTTTCATTCTGTAACTCGTACGACCAAACAGACTATTCCAACATGTCCAAATGGGGACATTTACACTAGGGGTGGTCCTCTCTTGCACCCAAATATGCCAAATCACTCCGAGCTATATTGGACCGAGTGAAATTTGGTGAAATTTTGATGCAAGCACAAGGGCACAATCACAAATTCTTTGCAACTTGCCTATTTAAGGCATCTAACAAGATTATTCTGACCTCTTTGGATAGTCCAAAACTCCCTTAAAACTTGACAAGCAACTAAATACACATTTCCCTCTTTAACCCCCTTAAACCCTTGTAATAGTGAGAAACTAGTTTTTGTCCAATTACTCCACAATCTTCCAAAATGCAAGACGAACACATGACTGATTCAAACACCCATATCCAAGTTACACAACATATATGAGAAACAACATAGACTCCTTTGGACCAGCATTCACTTCCTATACATTCACCCTTCAACAGGCTACTTAATTAGCCCAAAAAATGCAAAGCAACATACCTTCAAACACCACACAGACCCCTAAAACCTTGGGGAAGCAAATAAATTGCCAAGAAAATAAAGATTCTACAATTGGATTCCATTTGTACAGACTTGTAACCGTCAAATAAAAAAACCCTTGTTTTTAGTGTAATTCTTGAGGGTTTATTTGATGTAGCACTTCCACAACCTTTCAGACTCTGCCACTAGCTTAGACACCTTTATTTAGGCCCCAATATGCTTAGAAAACTAAGAAACTTCTAGTATCTCAAAGATTTTTGCAAACCCTAGGGTAAAAACTCTATTTTCAAGTGAAAAAAAACCACCATTTTTAGACCTTTAACTCTTCATTTTATTTCAAAACCCAGTTCTCCACACCTTCCACTCTTGAAATGACGTCAAAACATGTAATAACATTTCTACATAAATTTTTTATACAAAAATGCTTGAATGGCTTGTGCACAGGCAAAAAACAAAAGAAAAACAATAAAATATGAATTGAGCAATTGAAACTTTATTGATTCAAAGAAAAAAAATCCTTCAACCAAAACTATCTCGAGCCCTTGAAGGCCTTAAGTACACCTACATAACCCATGAAACCTCCATATAAATCCTCCAATTTACAAAGCAATGGGAAGATAAAACCATGTAAGTGGTTTCCCCAAACTAATTGCCACCAAAACCATTCTTGATAGTTTAAAACCATGAACCACACCAACATGTAATTATGATAGCACTCAAGATAGAATCCATGAATAGATAATGTATTTGACCAATAACTCATTGAGAGCACAAATTCCCAAAACTAGCCCTCCACTATGAACATATCAACTAAGTAGGAACCCATAACATTATGGAAAGATGATCCACTTGTAACTCCCAATCATTACATGTGAGAGATGGTCAATTTCATTGATGGCAACGATGGTCAACACCTCATAATCATTCAAGTACTCATTCTAACAATACAAGAGATTTACACATCAAATTGAAAGTGAATATAATTTACTATATCTTAACATAAAAAATGAAAAACCTAATAGAAAAATGTATCAATGACATACAAGGATGTATAAGAAAGTTCAAATTTGAAAGTAGAATGTAAACTTAGAAAATTGTAGATTTGAAAACCTTAAGAATGTAAAACCCTAAAAGGAAGGTTGGATCAAGTGTAGGATTGGTTGGGCTCAACAAAATATAAAGAAAAAAATAGTTTATTTATGAAATTAACCTAGGATAATTAAGTAAATGCAATCAATCAAACACAATCAACCTAACATAATTAAGGGTTGATAGGGGTATTTGATAATTAAGGGTTGATAAGGGTATGAATGTTTATCTTTGATCTACTCTTGAATATCTAGGGACTTGGTGTTATTTATAAATATCATAAGGGTTGTTGATTTCTCATGGGGAGGCAAGTTATCCTAGATCAATCCCCAAAAAGTGAAACAAGATTAAAAATACTTGGCAAGCACTCTAGATGTTCAAATTTGTTACTCATTTTTATTGTATTGAATCAAAATGTCTCACTATTAATTGCTCCAATGCTATAAGATAAATGAATGTTTTCGTGATTATAATGAATATATTGTATGTTATTAATGCTAGCGTATATCATCAAATTATGCCAAACATGTGTTTAGTCAACTCAAAGTGGGTGAATGATGCCACTTAGCCAAAAGTTTGAATTTTGAATTTTAAAATGAAAGGGAATAGGTTTGTGACCATGAGGTCACCCTTGCAATTGAAGAAGTGTCCTAGAATGGGTTAATAGTTAAATATAAGTGGCTAATAATCAATTCCAGGTGGCTAATGGATAAATGAGGGCATACCCATTGGTGAATGTGATAAATGGGAAAATAAGGTAAATGTATAGATGTGTGTGAATAAGAATAGGATAGGGCTAATTGTATAGTGATTTAAGTATGAAAATTGATAAAAGGCTAGAGAGATGAGCCTGAATTTAGATGTTCAGTCACTACATACATGTATCAAGATATTTCTTCAAAATAGACAAAATTGTGTGGGAAATGACATGGTATGCACAAATTTTACTGTTACAATTACACACATTGATTTACAAATGCTTTGCATATAGATTAAATTTACTACAAAATTAAGACCTATTAATACTTCTTCTTTAAGAAAACATGATTATGTATTCTCTAATAAAACTTTCACCATAACAAGACTTCTTGCAATTACTTCAATTGTAGCATACATAATTTCATATTGCACCTATCAATGTGCCCATTACGTCTTCACGTGTGATTGATAGTATATGTATGTCTCTTCAAAAAACATAGATGGGTTAAGCTCTCTCCTTACTCTTTGAGTAAGAGATAGAGTAAGAGATAGTAGGGGAGAGGACTAGATAGTATTACAAAACCTGGTTCAAACGAGCATACTGACAAGAAAGAACCAGGAGGAAAACCTTCAGTTGTAGCTCGATTAAGTACAAAAATAGAGAACCAGGAAGAAAACCTTCAGTTTTAGCTCGATTAAGTACAAAAATAGACCCCTTTACAAAACCTATGAGTTTCCAAAATACAGACCCCTTTACATTTTAAACATACCCTTTATACAATGCCAGAAATTCGACCCATATTTCAAAAAACTTCATTGGGTATAGCTTATGCCCATACACAATTATGACTGTCTTACATTGTTTCCAATTTGAGAATTGAAATTTTCCAAAATTTTCCTATTAGAGGCATTCAGGGCACAGTCTTCAACAATAGTAGTATGTTCACATTCTAGACTGATAAGAACCTGTACAAACCATCAAGGTAGCTTAGAATAACCAATCTATATTATTCTAAATGACACAAAATATGATGAGATGGTAATGCAAACTATAAAAGACGCCTAGAATAACCAATCTATATTGTTGTAATATGTTGCATACCTCTTCAAAAGGATCAGAGCTAGCTATTTTTGTAGTAGGTCCATGATCAATCATGCTAGGAATATCGCAAAAGTGGGAAAATGAGAAATCTATATTGTCACAATAGAAAAGATGCTTAGACTAACATATCTATATTAATCTAAACAACCTGAATGATGATGAGTTGGTGATGCAAACTATAAAAGACACATACCTCTTCGAAAGGATGAAAACGAGCGAAAAAATTGCAATCCGATTTCAAAACAGTTCAAAATTGATCTAAAATGCAAAATTTGACAACGTAAACAGTTCGAATCACTCACCAGTGGTCCATACGCCACTGGTCTCTGGTATCGTCGCGCTCGCTCGAACCTATGCCTGTGCATGGGGATATCCATCTCGCAAATTCACTATCAGAGCTCAATTTTTACTGTAGCAGCAGGGTGAAAATGACACTTCATTTTACCCCTTTTACATTATAAGGGTCTTTTTAGGATGGGCATTAATGGCATTTTCCATTTTTTATCCTCTTTTTCACTGAGGCATCAGACACATCATCTATCGGGAGCTAAATCACTATTCACCTACCCATATCAACCTCATATTCTATGATTTACCTCCCGAGGGGGCATCATCGACAATCAAAAACCATAAACATATCAAGGGAAATTTTTTTATTTTTCTTTGAAGCAATGCATTTCACACATCACTTCAAAGAGGAGCAAAATGTATATGCATAAAAATGGTCATGTCTATAATCCTGGCAATTAATTAAATATTTATTATTTAATTAATTTTTCTAAAGTCTTCTACATATGATTAAATTTAATTAATTTGATTATATTGTTCATTCATCTTATTCTTCTTCCATAATTAAATAAATTTATTTTATTTAATTATTTTCATATGTCTACTTAATTAATTAAATAAATACATTCTATTTATTTAAATTAATTATCATTGTTTGAATTTAAATTAAATCTTTTGATTTAATTAAAGTTTAAATATTTCTCTTTCTTCTATTTTTAATTCTTCTTCTAAATTAATTAAATGTTTCATTTAATTAATTTCATAAAAGTGATTTAATTAAATAGATCTTATTTAATTAAAAATATCTTATGCTTTCTTTCTAAATCACAATTAGGTATTTTACTTGATTGTGAAATCTTCTCATATCATAATTAATTTTTTTTATTTAATTATGAGATCTTTTAGTTTTTTTCAGTAAAACATGATTAAAGCTTTATTCTCATCACCAACTTTCTTCTGCTTTTAAAAGCTTAATTAAATATTTTATTTAATTAAGAAAAGTTGAATTTCATCTACAAATAAATATTTGAATTTTTAATTCATTATTTACTAGCTTTAAATCTTTCTTTTATTCTTTTTAAAGAAAGATGATTTCTTATCTTCTTATCTTCTCCTCTTTCATAGAAATAGAAAAATCCTGTTTTTTAGGTTTCTTCTATTTTCTCTTCAATTTCATCTTTCTTCAGCCATTCGATCTGCCAGGATTTATCACAACCGTCAATCGAGACAGCCAATCAAGATCATTCGAAAAAATCTATAAATACCTGTGTGAATCCAAGCATTGGTAATAGGAAATTAATTAGAGTTCATGCATTTAGTTCATTTACCATTTTAATCTCATAGCATCATGTTTATTTCAAGTTTATTAGTTCAAATCATTATCATAGCTTAATCTTGCATCTACATCATATCAAAATCTCATTCTTTAGGAAGACAAATTGTTGAGCCTAGCCTACAATCTGAGAACACAAAAGCTGGAATCGACAAAAACACTAAAGATAGAGGACAATAGGATGACAATGAAAGCAGAATACTGAGTTTGCGTCTCTCTACTTTTTTTTTGTTATTATGTTTTGATATAATGTCCTATTGGTGTGTTTGAATAGTTATTTCAATTCATTTAAGCATACTATTTTTCAATCACACATTAAATGGCGCCCACTGTGGGGCCTATGCCCCATTTTAGACTTCTTTCTTACAGGTTTTTCTCGCAGGTTTTTCTTATAGGTTTTCTAGCATTCGGCAGCACATCTGGAAGATCTAAATTTTTTTTATTTTGTAGGTATCTCGGCGCATCTAAAGGCTGTTTCGGCGCATCTGGGCATTTCTGTAGCACATCTGGGAAACAAAGTGGTGCATATGTGCATTTTGACAGTGCAGATAGGGATTTAGTTATTACATATAAGACTTTTTTTAGCGCATTCAAATATGTTTCAGAAAATTTTAAAAAAAAATTTGCATTTAGATTAGTGCATATAAGTTCTGGTTTTGCACATCTGGATAACAGAGTGGTGCATTTAGTTTCTGTTATTGTGCATTTAGATTTCTATTATTGCGCATTTAGGTACTGTTATTGCGCATCTGTGTTTTATTTTCACACATCTGAGTAACAAAGTTGAGCATTAGGGTTATGTTCTCGCACATTTGAGTGACAGAGTTGCGCATCTGGATTGTAACAGGAATTCTGAGTCTGACACCTTCCGCAGACAGAATTCGTTCCTTTCTTTCTTGCTAGATTTAAAATGAATCAATTTAGGGTAGCCACCACACCTTTATCATGCCGTTAAAAAGAACCCCATGTCTGTTGTGTAGTAAAATCTTCACTTAGATTAAATCACTTTTGATTTTGGTGCACATAAAATGAATCTGTCTACTCTTCTTGATTATGCTTGAAAGTGGTAGGTGATTATGCTCTCACCCTATGCAAACTAGGTGATCAGAAAACCAAACCCACTTTTCCCTGTGTAACCCTGACTTGATAATCGAAGTATCCTCTCCCCTTGCGCACTTGTGTGATCCTAGGTGCAAGAGAAATGGTTATTGACTCTAGAAATTGGGCCTTCCTGGGGATTTCATCACTCCAACATGACTCAAACTGGCAACGGAGCTAAGGCCAAGCTACCCCCAACCAGTATATAAATGTAAATCTTAAGGAAAAACCTAAGGTTGCTTGTGTGGATGTGTCATACGGACGGAGTAGTACTCCCTTAAACCCTGTTGAACTTAACCTCTTCAGGCTAGAGTGCCACCTTAATGGTGATTAATCTCTTGCCCCATATATGGCCACTCGAACGGGGGTCCCGAACTAAATTTTTTTTGTGTAGTAAGCCAAAATCCTTCTATTTGCTAGCGCAGCACCGGTTGGTGTGAAGGCATCCACACTTTCGTAGTTTGTAGTCGAGGGATCAGCTCGCCATGGGAGTGTCATGGGGGTTGGAAGCTTGGTTGGCCTGAGAAGAGAGTGCACTGTAAGGGGGAGCCCGTGCAGCCAAGCTTCCGAATTCACACGCTACAGATATGCGGTTATGTGGAATCTAGCGGATATTGTCCTGGCCTAACCTAGGTTGTGCTTGTCTTATTCTATGCTTGGTTACGATCAACTTAAATTAGACTGCTTGCTATGTTTTTCAAAAAACATTAATTCAGATAAAGGATCATCCAAAACAAACATGAAAATTTTTGGCTGAAAATATTCAAAATTGGTCAAAAACTGTATTTAGAAAACTGTTTCTACGCATTTAGGGTATTCTACTATGCATTTGTGCTCTGTTTCGGCGCATTTAGGGTATTCTGTTGCGCATCTGTGCTCTATTTTTGCGCATATAAGGTATTCTGCAGCGCATTTGACTATTTCTCCAGTGCATATACCTCTTTCTGCAGTGCATTTAGGAAACAGAATAGCGCTTATAGGTTTCTGTTAAAATTTGTACACAGACCCGAATCTCTGAGATTTCTCTCCCATGTTGAGAAAGTGGAAATCAACCAAGTTTGTTAAGAAGTCAGTTTTCAATAGGATCAAGAAGCCCAAAATGAACTCAAGTTACAAAAAGACTTTAGATCGCAGAGAATTCTTGTATAAGAGTCGACACGTCTTGCTCCATTATCACACATTTCTCCATAGATACCAAGATTACATTAGAGGATACACTGATGATTACGCTATAGAACCTTTAGCTACTCAAGCTTATTATCAAAGATTAGCATTGTCTCAATATCACAATCTTAATCAACCTCTTGAGTTTGAGAATATACTACAACCTTCAATTGAATATTCAACGCATCCTAGTCAAATCCTTCAGTGACCATTGATCATATCCGAGGATTTCTTACATATGCCTATTTTTACAAGATCTCAACACAACAAACTAGGAGAAACATCTTAACAAGAGACTCCCACCCACAACATTCAAAAATAAGGTGAACATGATAGTCGTCTTTTTAGTGTGAGTCACAATCCCCTTTTCAGTGACAACAATATGGCTGATAGAGAGGAAAATTCATTGCATAAGAACAAAAACACGAACAAAACTCCTGTAGATAGTGATGGTGAGCAAGAGGAAGAACTTCAACTTAGAGAGGCGGAACAAGACCCCAAGTTTCTTAAAGCCCTTGAAAAGATTCTACAATGTGACAAAGAAAAGTATTTTCTTTTCTTAGCAAATCAAGGAGCTAAATTGCCTAAGGATTTTGATACTGAGAAATTAAAAAGCAAAGAAAAAGAACCATCCCCCTCTGATTTTGCTATCTTTACACAACAGTTTAAAGCACTCCAAGGAATAGTCAAAGAATTACAAGGGGGAACCACAACCAAGAAATACACTTTGGATGACATATGTCCTTATCCTTTTGATAGAAGTCTCAACATGATTCCATTTCCTAAACACTGTGAAATTCCCAAATTTTATCATTATAATGGGAAATCAGACCCAATTGACCACGTTAGAGACTTTCGAAACATGACATTGGAATTTTCCCACGAGGATACTTATTTATTGTGATTATTTCCTTGGAGCCTTGGAGTCAACTCTATGGAATGGTTATCTAAGATTACACCTCCTGTTCAAACATTTGAGGAATTGATCAATTTGTTCATAACACAATACGCTTACAACATTCAGCACCAAATCACCATGATTGATCTTTGCAAAGTTGTGCAAAAACCCAGTGAATCTTTCACTACCTTTCTTCAAAGATGGAGGAGAATGTTTGCTAGATACCCCCATCATGTTCCTAAAAAGGAGAAAATGGTTACTTTCATCAACAGCCTAAATTCAGAAATGAGCTATCGCTTAAATCTACATTGTCCACCTTCCTTTGAGAAATTGATTGAGGATGCCATCACCATCGAAAGTGCATTGGTAAAAAGAGGGACACTAAAACTTGACAAAGACAATCCTAGCTCATCTAACCATTACAACAGTCAAGACAAGTCTAAATTTTGGACTCGCAACAAGAACATTGTCAACAATGGTGTTGTAGATGCAAATCATAGCACGACTAGACCATTTGTTCTAAGTACTCTAAATACTACTCGTAACAATAATTATAACAATGTCAATTCAGTCGCAAATCCAGGAAACAATCATCCCCCTCCAACGAACAACAATCAGGGGACTGCCAACAACCAAAACTATTGGGGAAACAACAACACCTTAGGGAATACCTCAAACACGAACCCACAACGCTTTTCATTCTTCTCCAATGGAAGAACTTTCACACCACTAGGACAATCCTTGGAATCAGCTTTCAAAGAGGTTATGGAAAAGAATGTCCTTATATTACCACCGCAACACAATTATGAACCTAGTGTGAAACCTCCATCATGGAATGAAGCCTATTTTTGTGACTACCATAGGTGTAGAGGTCATCGTACAAACAACTGTCAAGCTTTGAAACATGCTATGCAAGACCTAATTGACAAAGGCATTATCACAGTAGAAGGACAACAAAAATCCAATGAAGATCACCAAGCATTTCGCAATCCTCTACCAAATTATCAAAAAGGAGAGTTTTCTAACAAAAATGTGAACCAAATTGATGACAAGTAATTCGTCACCTCTATACAGACAATGAGCGAGTCAACGTTATAAAAGTCAAGGAGAAAGTAGATAATGGACAAGTGAACGTCACAACAAGAGTGCAAGCTAAAGTTATCTTAGACGGTACCTCTTCAAAATCCACTGAGACCTTCCCTCAACATCAATATGACTTAGTTAACCAACTTCAAAAAACTTTGGCCCAAATCTCCATTTTAGAACTCTTGAAGATTTCCCCTGCACATAAGGAAATTTTAGACAAATCCCTTTTTGAAACAACTATATCCACAGATTTGGATGTGAACCGATTTCAAACCATGGTAGGACATTTGTCCTCACCCACATGTCTTTCATTTTTAGACAAAGATGATGTTTCCATGACTCATCCCCACAATTCATCATTATACTTAGAGGTCATGATTCATAAGTTCCGTGTTAAACGTGTCCTAATAGATGGAGGGGCTGGTTTAAATATATGTACCTTGAAAGTGGTTCAAGCATTAGGATTTGCAAAAGAATCCATTGATCCTAGAAGGAAGATTACCATAAAAGCCTATGATGATGAGGAAAGGACGTCTAAGGGTCTAATCATGTTACCAATCAGAGTGGGACCTGTTATCAAAAATACCTTTTGTCAAGTTTTAGATCGAGATCTTGCATACAACATCTTGTTGGGTTGTCCTTGGATCCATGAAATGCAAGCTGTTCCGTCCACTTACCATCAATGTCTTAAGATTCCATATAACGGACAAGAAATCACTATACCATCTGATAATTCAAACACACAAACTTGTGCCAATGTCAAAGCTCATCAGGATACTTTGGTTCCGAATAATCGAGAGGCCCTTGCTAATACTCCTCCTAAACATGATACACACATCAGTAAATTAACCAAAAGCTTTGACAAGAAACTGCAATTCAAGGAAAGTGGAGTTGGGGAATATTCCCTTTGTCTTGCTAATCTACCTACATCTCCTCAATCACATGGACAACCTTCTATTGCACAACAACAGATATCAGCAGCATCAACATCAGCACAAATACAAACAGAGCCAACTACCAAGTTCAATGGACAATTTATCAAAGAAAAATTCCCTATGGGAGATCTTGAAGATACAACAATTTTGGATTGGCTCTATAAGGATGAAGAGGAAACAGTTCTAAATGTCACCTTACCAACTGACAGATATGGGAAAGGGTATTCCATCATGCAAAAGATGGGATATGATAATGGTCCTCTTGGAAAAAGAAAAGAAGGTGTAGTGGAGCCTATCCATCTCCCAGGACTTGCTGCATATGAAAAGACTGGACTAGGCTATGATGCTACCCCATCCAAACAATCACAAGGTAATGTTTTTACACTGCAAGAGGGTTCCGATAAGAAAGAGACATGTTTGCCATCAATCCTGAATTTCATAGAAAATAACTCTGATACAGATTCTACTAAATATGAATAGGATACCATCCATGATGATGAATTTTGGAGAGACAAAGAGGTAGATGTCATACACATGTATACGCCTATTTTAATCAAAGGAGATGGTTCAGGGTCCCAACCACAAGAATCTAAACTACAAAGCAACTATGAGTCTAGTGATACTGAATCAGATTTTCATGAACAAGACTATCAAGAGAATAGTACCATCATTGACCTTCCTTATACCTTGGATCCTACTGATAACTCTGTCTTGACCCTAACCGTCACTGATTTCACACAATCAAATGACTTGTTACTGTTAATCCATCATGATCTCATTGACTAGGATCTAACCGAACCTATTGATATACCTATTTTTCCAAATGATGAAGCTATCATAAACTTCCTTTTCGCCGATGATGTAAATAATTGTTCCACTAGCGATTTTCAGTATGAAGTCTTTAATAAGGAGAGTGTCAAGTCTCCTAGCTGCAAAAATGAAAATAAAGAAAAATGATCTAGTGGTGAAAACCAGAATCTGGTAGTACTAGATCAAACAAAAGATAAAATAAAGAGTGTATCAGATGGAAAAAACCTTTTTAAGGCACCAACTGATGGGAAACTTGACACTCTCCTGGAACACTATCATGAGCGATCGCCCATCTTGATCGAGCCTACAAAGGAAATCAATATTGCAACTACAGATAATCCAAGGATTCTACAAGTAGCTGAATCGATGACAGATAAAGAAATCCCAAAATTCATGAACTTTCTCAAAGAAAATCAAGTCAATTTCGCTTGGTCATATGCAGACATGCCAGGTCTTGATCATAATCTCATAATGCATCACTTGTCTATCAAACCAGGAGCTAAACCAGTAAAAAAAAAACTTAGAAAGATGAATCCTCATGTAGCATTACTTGTTAAGGAAGAACTTAAGAAGCTCCTCGATGCAGGATTCATAAGATCAATTGCCTATGCAGAATGGATCTCCAATATTGTACCAGTAGCAAAGCCAGACAAACACATAAGAGTATGCACTGATTTCAGAGACCTTAACAAAGCTTGCCCAAAGGATGACTTTCCGCTTCCAAGAATTGACACTATAGTTCATTTGACAGCTGACCATGCCATGTATTCATTAATGGATGGTTTCTCCGGTTTCAACCAAATCAAGATTGCACCAGAATACCAAGAGAAAATAGCTTTCACTTGTCCGTGGGGAACATACTATTGGAATGTCATACCTTTCGGCCTGAAGAATGTTGGGGCTACTTATCAAAGAGCTATGACTACGATCTTTCATGACATGATGCACACATTCATGGAAGATTATGTAGATGACATATTGGCAAAATCATACACCAAAGGACACTTGGAGATACTCTCTAAAATATTTACCAGATTGGAAAAATTCAAAGTTCGCCTAAATCCTAAGAAATGTGTTGTTGGGGTCACATCGGGAAAAATTTTAGGTTATATTGTTTCAGAAAAGGGAATTGAAGTAGACCCTGCTAAAGTTCAGGCAATCATGGAAATGCCTCCCCCAAAGAACATCAGTCAATTGAGATCATTACAAGGGTGACTTCAATCCATCAGAAGATTCATTGCACAATTGGCCGACAAAAGTCTACCGTTCACACATCTCCTGCATAAGAATGTTCCCTTTAGATGGGATGAAAAATGTGAAATGGCATTTCAACAAATCAAGCAATACCTGATGAATCCACCAGTGCTCGTACCACCAAATCCAGACAAGCCATTGATCCTATATATTGCTGCAACCGAGACATCCTTGGTAGCATTATTAGCACAAGAAGACCATGAAGGGAAAGAACGCGCAATCTATTACATTAGCAAAACACTGACAAGTCATGAACTTAACTACACTTTCATTGAGAAGGCTTGTTTAGCAGTTGTCTTTGCTTCACAAAAATTCTGACATTACATGCTAACTCATACAATCAATCTTGTTTCAAAAATTGATCCACTCAAGTATCTACTAAGTAAAGCATCGCTAACAGGAAGGTTAGCAAAATGGGTCATGATTTTGAGTGAGTTTGACATCCACTACATTGATCACAAAGAAATCAAGGACAAGTTATTGTTGATCAACTAGTAGACGCTCCTCTACAAATAGAGCACCCCTTACACATTGAGTTTCCAGATGTTGATGTTTTCACGGCAGACTCTAAGTAGCTATGGTCTTTATACTTCGATGGTTCTTTTACTCAACATGGATCAGAGGCAGGCATTCTCTTTGTCACCCCTCAAGGACATACCATTCCTCGGTCATATAGGCTAATTTTTCCATGCACCAATAACATAGCCGAATATGAAGCACTAATCACTGGATTAAAGACAACATTGGAATGGAGAATCACTGAGCTACAAGTTTATGGTGACTCATAACTAGTTATTAATCAAATCAATGATGATTATCAGACTAAAGACGATAAGTTGTTTCCATACAAGAAGATGATTGATGACTTCAAAAATTACTTTGTGAACATTCAGTTCACACAAATTCCAAGGATTGACAACAAAGCAGCTGACGCTATGGCTACGATCGCCTCATTGGTACAACTCCCAAAAAAATAGACTCGCTATGAATTTCTGGTGGAACAATTATTTACACCTGCCTATGACACACCTAAAAGCCAAATTATTTGTCACCTGGTAGGATTCGATTCACCCTAGTATGGTAAGATTTATGCCTACCTAAAGGATGACACTTTACCACCTGACTTATCTTGCAACCAAAAACGTAACTTTATCCGACAATCCTCTCGCTATACCCTTATCGCTGATACCCTTTATCGTCATGGTCTTGATGGTACTTTACTTCGATGTCTTGAGCATGACGAATCTGAGAAAGCTTTACAAGAAGTTCATGGGGGAATTTGTGGTACTCATTTGAGTGGACTAACCTTATCCAAGAAATTGATTAGAATGGGTTACTACTGGCCTACAATGGAGAGGGAATCATTCACTTTTGTTAAAACATGCTCAAAATGTCAAATTCATGGGAATCTTATTCATGCTCCTGCACAAGAACTTCACTCATTCACACCCACCTGGCCATTCTCTCAATGGCGGTTAGATCTAGTGGGCAAGATTCATCCTTCTTCTTCAAATGGACATAAGTTCATTATCACAGCGACATAATATTTCACTAAGTGGATTGAGGCAGTACCTCTCTCTAAAGTCACTGGAAAATAGATTTCATCCTTCATACTCAACTACATTATTTGTCGATATGGTATTCCTAATGCTATTATTACAGATAATGGTCGACCTTTCAAGAATCAGGATGTTGATGAACTTTGTGAAAGATTCCATATTCAGCATAGATATTCCACGCCTTACTATCCACAAGGGAATGGCCAAGTAGAGGCCTCAAACAAGACTATACTAAAGATTTTGAAGAAGACTGTCAATGACTCAGGGAAGGATTAGCATGTTCAACTCAATCCCACCTTGTGGGCTTACAGAACTAGTGTTCGAACGCCGACAGGAGCAACACCTTTTTCCCTTGTCTATGGAGTAGAAGCCATATTGCGTTTAGAAGTAGAAATACCTTCATTAAGAGTATCACTAAAAGGTCTCCTAACAGATGAGGAATACAAAGTTTCCCGACTACAAGAGTTAGAACTTTTAGATGAAAAGAGACAGAGAGCAGCAGACCATTTGAAAGCATACTAACAGATGATGTCTCGTAGCTATAATCACAAAGTAAAGCCACGTACCTTTCAGGTGGGTGATCTAGTTCTGAAAGAAAACCCGCACAATCAACAAGACAGAGAAAAGAAAGGAAAGTTTGAACCAAATTGGTTAGGCCCTTATGTGGTTATTGCAGTTTACGGTTCAAGAGCATACAAGTTATCAATTCCAGAAGGAGATCTATTTGATGAACC
>VDFB02252616.1:199422934-199723143 GCA_007258455.2 Sequoia sempervirens
CAACATTTGTTGAGCTAGTTGATGTCATTAGGTCTTCATCGGAAACTTGCTTTATTGTATGCAAGAAATTGGAGACATCAACAACAACATCAGGTAACATATTAAGAGCCTCAACATCAATCTCAACATCATTGTAATATTTGTCATATTTAATATTTTATTTCAATACATCCATTAAATGATGTTTATTAACATAGCAATCATAATTACCACCTTCAATAGTGGTTTTACATATGATCACAACCTCAAGGTCATGCAATTGGTGCGGAATTTTTTTTGCTATGCTCGAGATATCTTAAGGAAAGCTTATTGTGTGACCACAGTATTTAAATTGACCTCCTCTAGCATGGGACACTTGCAAAAATGGACCCACCCTAGCAATAAGCATTTCTTCAACCTATGTTTGCTTTCTTACCAATAATGGTTTTGGGCCTAGGTACATGCCATTTGCATAGCTAAAGTGGTGGGTTCCTTTTTCATAATAGCATCTTACACATGTTGCTGCTAACCTTGAAATTCAAGTGCACAACCCTATGTAGCTTTCTTTACATTTGTGACAAACAGAAAGGTTTGAAAGTGAATTCTGTGTCAAAACCACTTTACTGTAGAAAGGTAGCAATCATTGAATATTTCATTCAATCATTTTTGCTGTGCAAGTCCAATAGGGGGGTTGCTTTGGGATTGTATATAAGGGGTGGCATCTACCATTTACAATGGGCACCACAAGGGAACATTGATAGCAGTCCTGAAGAGCCACAACTGTACATGGTGTAGTTAGCCTTTTCTCCATGTATTTTGTACGATGCTTCGCACAAATTTACTCTCTATGTTGGCTATAGTACAAATGGTTTCTATGTTGTTATTTATCCTTTTTAAATTCAGCAAGTGATTGGGCTA
The DNA here is from genome assembly GCA_007258455.2 of Sequoia sempervirens. Classification (NCBI taxonomy): domain Eukaryota; kingdom Viridiplantae; phylum Streptophyta; class Pinopsida; order Cupressales; family Cupressaceae; genus Sequoia; species Sequoia sempervirens. The sequence goes on from VDFB02252616.1 coordinate 199,423,832, forward strand.
TGGGACTTGAATCTACTCACACAACCTAGGAGTATACATACAAGCTCAACCATATTAGCATATATGAATATACATGTATAACCATAGATATATTTAAAGTAGTAATTACACATAAACATGCAAAAAATATATATGTGTATCCATGTGTATATAAATGTATATCTATGGATGATCACAAAATGAGTGACAATACAACTTAATCAAATTATACTTTCGCACATTGCAACATTCAATATTGCATTTACTTCAACCACTGCCATCGGACAACAATGACTGAATGCATCAACCCTCATGCAAGAAAACACTTTCCATTCATCTTTTGCATATACATATGCACATATATATATACACATACATATACATATAAGTATACATATTCATATACATATTCATATACATATACATATACATATACATACATATACATATATATATACATTTACACATACAACAATGACAAGATGAATTAACTTTGGTGTGAGAAAACACTCACCATTAATCCTCCCCATATCAAGGACACCAACTCTAGCACTGCCAACCCATGTAATTATGAAGCTCCATGCTGTCATAAAAATTTTAGGTCAAGTCGCCGCCAGCCGAGACATGTACATATACATATAACTATACATATACATATACATATGCATATACATACACATACATATACATATACATATACATACATATACATATAAACATACATATACGTACACATATACATATACACATACATATACATACACATATACATATACATATACATATACAAGATAGGGATGTTTTTATATATTGGAAAATATCAATGTGTATCTCCCTGCACATCTATATGCTTTTTAAGGTTCACCCATGTGTGTATACACCTTAAAGCAAAGAAAACAGGAAACAAGAATTTGCAACAAGTATAACAAAAAAGGAAATTTATACTTACAAAATCAAGATCTAAAGGCCAATGGTTGATGCCCTCAAAGCCAGACTTCACAATAGGAATCGTGGTAGATGTCAACAAATTAGTAATGGGGGGCTCTGGGGTCCCATCCATGAAACTTGATTCCATAGACATAGTTCTTGGAACTTGTTCTAGGGAAAAAATATTATAATTTGAGTTGAGTAATTGAAAACTCTATTTCACAATAAAAATAAAATATTAATGTACTACAACATCCCAATGGCAATTGGTAGATAACTTAGAAATATGGATCTATAACCATTACACTTCTAAAACTAATCAAACAACATGAGATACAAGAATAAGAATAGAAATGCACTTTTAATACTATTAAAACACTAGGGGATACATCAACAAGAATAAAAATGATGAATGCATATGGATATACCCCTATATGTAGCTGTTTATCTTTGAGGTTGCTTATATATGTATCCATGCAATTTTTTATTATTTTACTATATTTCTGCATGTAGCTATATGCAGATATTTTTATACATTGCCAGCTGGTCCTTTCACCCTTTCTTGATGAAACTATAGGCTATACAACAATAAGAATAGAAATTATTAAGTACACATATGCATTGAATCTCCCATTTGTCTCTAAATTTGAAAACACACACAAATAACTAGATATATATATATCCATATGTACATATGTATATATCTATTTATATACACACTACTATATCTAAATAGGTGTGTATACCTTACTTTTTCCTCACTATGCAACTCCTCCCCTTGAAATTTATGAAGAGAGAAAACATCAAGATTCAATTTTCCATCAATTGTCTAGTTAAGAAGGGTACAAATTCAAACCTTTTGTTTCCTATAGGATATTGTCCACTCCAAAGTAAGGAATTACTATAGGGAACAAAAGGTTCGAATTCATGGGCTTCTCAGCTAGTCAATTGAGGGAAAATCTAGTGTGGATGTTTGTTCTCTACATAAATTTCAAGGGAAGGAGTTATTAATCTATAATTGTTCCTATGATAATGGGTATAATGCCAAAGATGCACATCATTGGCATTATGTGGGATCTGCACAATGAACAAAGAGAAGAGCAAGCAAAGGGAAAAAGTTATGCAAGCCAACAACATGTTTTTAACTTCATAGCTTATTAAAATATGTATGCCATAGGGGGACTCTTGGCCACCTCCGAACACAAAAGAGGAATGGGAAATGATTGCTTGTGGTGCTAGAAAATGGCAGTAAAGATGGCGACACCAAGCTAATGGAAGCTACACTATTTTAGGTTTTTTTTTAATGCATTTAATTTCAATAGATACATTCACTACCAAGGCACAATAAATTTTACAAACCATTAAATGCTATGTTATTAAAATCTCAATGCTATATCATTTAATGCCATGGTTGTATTTACATAGGAATTTTCTCAAAAGCTAAACAATAATTAGATATGCTATTTTCAACTCTTTTCAAATCAAAGTCTACATATAATACAAATAAAGATAGCATACACAGTTGTTTAGATATACATGTGCATATATAAATTGTTGTTGCATTCTCAAACAAGACACTATGGTCTTGGTTTGTATATTGATATATATTTTTGCCTATATGTATTATTTAAAATATGGAATGGGGGATTCAAACATATATATAGACATAAATTTGAGCTACATTCCCTACCACTAAATATTATAAAAAAAGAGAAATTGTAAAATGGCTATTAGACGACAAATCCTATTCATAGCTATGCTGATGAAAATCCTAGTGGAAACTTCAAACAAATAGCCTATCTACTAAAAATATAAAGTTGAACAGATAAAAGAGCTCTATTATAATAACATTTAAAAGCCACAAAACTATTTTTATGTCCACGCTTATATAGATATCTTTTCAACTTTCCAAATCAATTATTTAAAACCAGTTCTTTATCACCATACCCATTTTCTCTAGGCCATCACAACAATGACATGATGCAAAAAACACTGGAAAATGAGTATAACGCCACAAACTTAATTGTGAATTTTAGCTACATTGCTTTCCATTAAATATTATAGAGAAATCATTCATGCAACATACCCATGTAAAATGACTTGTAGCAAACAATTGTCATTCTAACACCTCTTATACAATTTCTCTATTTCTCTTCAATATTTATTAACAAACAACATAGCTCGAATCTTCTATCAATATGTTTCATGATATTATTTTTAACCTAATCTGCTTGAAGCTCCCTGAAAAAAAATACCCAGGTTTGTTTATGTAAGGGGTGGAACTTGGTAATCACGTGGGTTGTCAATGTCTTATATCAATATGTTTTATTATATTCTTTGTTCCTTATTTGTTTCAAGTTCCCCACAACAAAATATTCTTCATGATATTTTTTTTTTAGTTCCCCATAACAAACTGTTCATTATCATAGTTTTCTTGTTTTATTCTCCATATTTTAAACTTCTATTTAATGTGGGTTCTAGAACATCTATCATTTTCCTGTGATTCTTAAATATTTTTGCTAATAGCTCTTTTCTAATTTTGCTTGTTCTCTTATACCAATATGTTTCATGATATTATTTTTTTCTCAAATTAAAAATGTAAAGGTGAAAAAATAAAAGAGCTATTAGAATAACACTCAAAAGCCACCAAACTGTTTTCCCCTCCACACTTATACACATATCTTTTCAGCTTGCCAAAATAATTATTTAAACCTAATTCTTTATCATGATACCTATTTTCTTTAGACTATCACAATAATTATATGATGCAGCAATCTCTGGAAAATGTTTATAGCACGATAGGATTTATTTTAAATTTTAGCTACATTGCTTGGCATTAAATATTGTAGACAAATCATTTATGCAAAATACCCATGTAAAATGACTTGTAGAAAATAATTTTTATTCTAACACCTCTTATACAATTTCTTTATTTTTATTCAATATTTATTAACAAAGAACATAGCTCAAATCTTGTATCAATATGTTTCATGATATTCTCTTTTTCTTGATAGATTTGAGTTTGCAGCATATTCCTGCTTACCTGAACTTCTATCACTATCTAGACAAGGTGTAACAACAAATTCTATGTAACAGTTGGCTTCCCAATTCAAAATTCAATCTACATAATTTTCCACTAAATACTATAGACAAAATAGGAAAATTTTAAAACTACTAGAAAAAAACTTAAGAATCATACGTGAATCAAAGGTGATTGAAAACCCACACTAAACATGTTCATACAAGACAATCAATTGTGTAAGATTTGGATTGTCAATTCAAAAATTTACATTCTTTGGCACCAAACCCACATTAAACACAACTAGTAAAACCAATGAGTAGCAATAACCTATACAAAATGCCTATGACACTACACACTCAATTGAGAATTCGAGCCACACTGCCTAGCACTAAATATTCTAGACAAATAGAGAAATTGTAAAAGAGCTATTACAGGATGAATTCTATTCATGGCCGAGCTAAGGGAAAATCCCGTTGGAAACTTTAAACAAACAAATTGAACAAATAAAAGATATTATAAAAAATAACACTTAACACCCACCAAACTAATTTTATCTCCAACATGTTTTTTCTTTCATACTAACCCTCTACATATATATACATATGCAATCACTCCTATGTTAATCTACAATTGGTCCTATGTTAATGGGTGTAATGACAAAGATGCACAAAGATAACTAAAACAATAAGCGTAGGATGATAAAATTACTAACCCTAACCATATTTTTTTACCAAGGAAATAAGATTTAACTAAAATTACTCTTATGGTAATAAGTATAAGGCCATATATATGCAATCACTCCTATGTTAATCTACAATTGGTCCTATGTTAATGGTTCTAAGGGAAAATATGCACAAAGATAACTAAAACAACAAATAGAGGGTGATAAAATTACTAACCCTAACCATATTTTTTGACCAAAGAAACAAGATTTAACTACAATTCCTTCTATGGTAATAAGTATAATGCTAAAGATGCACATATAAAACAACAAACAATAAACAAGGGATGAAAAAATTACTAACCCTATCCATATTTTGTGACGAAAGAAGGAATATTTTAAGTGCAATTTCTCCATCCATACAAAACAATAATGCCAAACACCCATGTAAAATGACTTACAGATTCAGACAACAACAATTTTAACATAAACAATAAATAAATAATTAATGCAAAACAACCATGTAAAATGACTTACATATTGCACACAACAATAGTTTTTAAACCCTCCAATTTCCTATATAATGGAGCTGAAACCATCAATTTTTACAATAGTCTCCTATCAAATGAACCATGGAACCGAAGCCAGGGATTTTTAGAATAGTCTACTATCAAACCAACACCATAATGGCTCTTTTAACAATGCAACTTAATCAATATTTTTCTCACACATTTTTGGACTTTATTTTCCCACATTGCAACACCCATGTAAAACAACTTGTAGATTCCAAAGAACAATAGTTTTAACAAAAACAATCAATAAATTATTTATGCAAAATATCCATGTAAAATGACTTATAGATTGTGGAGAAAAATAGTTCTAAAACCCTCCAATCTACTATGAAACTGATCACAAAGCCAAAGGCAACAATTTTTACAATATTTTTCTATGAAACCAACACCGCAATGGTTGTTTCGACAATACAACCTAAACAAAGTATACTTTCCCACACTGCAAGACTCCATATTGCATTTACTTCTTTTGCTCACATTGACCTCATCCACCCCCATTGTACAACAATGAAAAAATGAATGAACATTCCCATGAATAAACACTTATGATTTAGCTTCCGCATATCGAGGACCACAACTCCACCACTGCCAACCCACATAATTAACCAGCTCCACATCACCACAAAAAAATCCAACTAGGTTGCCGCTGGCCAGAACATCTCTGATGCTGACAAATCCAATTCACGGCTCGGCTGATGAAAATCTCAACAGAAACGTCAAACAAAATAGCCTATCGGCTAATTATGTTATTTAAGAGTGTTGTGTAAACATTCGCATTGTATTTATATATAAATTTATATATAGGTGGACAAGGATTATGTATTAAAAAAATATAAGGCATTGGTTTTAATAGGATTACAACATTTTTTTTAAATATATGGATCACTTTATGTGTGTATGTATATATTTTATATTTGAAAAACATATCTAAGGATGAATCTAATACAATTTAGTTTAAAAATAAAATATTTTTGAGTAAATTTGTGTTTTTAATTTACATGCTTATTTTGAGGCTTCCCTTGTTTAACAAAACAAGGCACATAATCTTTGTTAACAAATCTATCAAGCAAATCATTTATTTGATATGATAAACTTTAAAAAGTGATAACAGATTTTATGTTCTTTCTATTTTTTTCATAATTGTTTCAGGTTCTTTCAAAAGTGTATTATATTGCAGGAGCTTTTCTAGGAATAAACATTTTGATGTTGGTTCATTAGTCACTTTGACCTCATCCATTCATTGCTATTATGTTCACTTTCAAAATAAAAAAATGTTGGTAGAATTCCATCTCATATTTTAATCATCTCTAAAATTTATTGTCAGTGAAATAAATGTTTTCTATTTGTTTTCTCCAATCGTTGTCTTCCATGATGTTTCAATTAAAATTTTCATTATTTTGGTGACAAAATCAACCATTAGGGTTTTTTTGAAGGGAAAATGATCGAGCTATGAAAAGATTTATGTGCAAAATTTCATAATGCTTTTTATGTACCTTTCCGAATATTTAATTTTTTTAACCATGTCATAGAAGATAATTTATTTTAAATGGTGTAAAACATAGTCTTCTCTTCACTAGATTTTATTTTGTTTCGTTCTATGCATTGTTTGTAGATCTTGTGAATTTATGGTTGTGTTGTGTTTGTATTAATTTTTATTTAGGAATGTTTGAATGCATTTGTAGAGAATAAAATAGATTTCAATATATGTTCCATCGCACTATGTTTTATTTATTTTATCTTTTTTCACCTTTCACCTCAAGAATCTATTTATGCTAGTGGAGTGCATCCTTATGTGCATATTTTGCTAAAGTTTATTGTTTCTTTTTGCACTATTTAGAGTGACCTTCAACAACTTTCATCTCACAAATCTTATTTTTAGAAGCACTTGCACCCATAGGAGGTTCAAGGATAAGCCAATATGAAATTAAAGGTAAAATTAAATATGTTTTAATATTGAATTATTTAATGAATTTCTACACTAATTGCACATATATCTAAGAAAAAAGTTTCTTAGAAGGCAAAAAGTTGTGTTCCCTCTGTAGATGGAATAGTTGATCTTTAGATTCAAACAATTTAGAAGGGATAGAGGCATTAACAACTCCACAAATTGCCATGCTTTTGAAGAAGAAAAAACTAAACTCATTGGCATGCTTACAAAAGAGTTATATATGTTATAGTTCAATCAAGATGCTGAGGAAAATAGTGAAGAGGTTATTCAAAATGTAATATTCAAACATGAGATGATAAATATGAATGTAATATAGCATGCAGTATAAATCAAAATGTTTTAAAATAAATTATTGAATATTCTCTATTTATAATGTCAATAATCCCAGACCTCTAATTTAGGAATTTTGAAAAGCCTTTGGGGTGGCAAGATACTTGGTTTTTGAGGTTCTTCTTTTGTTATCTTGTAGGGATTGACTTTGGAGTTAATATGTAAGTCATTAGTTACTTTAGAATGTAGAAAGATCATCTGTTGAAGCTTCCACATCATCCTTGTGATTTCTATCTTCACTAGATTTATTAGTTGATAGGCTATTGGTGTGAACTTTGGTAAAAAAATTCATCAGCCTCCCCAAATTTTCAGCTTTCTGGTGGTCATGAAAATGGTGGTAGATGATTTTTTCTGATTATATTGCTGATTTAAACAAGTGCTCATAATTTTTTTCAACCTTCCTATTTTTTGAGCTTTCCGCCATTGGGGAAAAGGTGGTGGAATAATTTTTGATTTTTAAATAAAAAGTGTTTGGTACAGTGATAGAGAAGGCTAGAAAAATGGAATCAACATTAATTTTTTTATGGTTTTTGTGTAGTTGCAGTGGTTGTAAGTAACACTTGCATTTAATACCCTCGAAAAACATATCGAATGTATGCACAATTTTTGATAAGGCATTCTTGGGTGCTATTTTGTGGGTTTACCTTTTTGTTCAAGATAGCTATGAGCGAATGTCTATGCATTTTCAATTGTTAGATAGTTGTGAGTGAGGAGGCTAAGCTTCTATGAAGGTGCAATTGTGATTGAATTAGCTATGGAATTTTTGTGAAGGTGGTTGGAGGTTATTTTGTGTTTGGAAAAGCAGTACAAAAGTCTCGATTGTGATATATTGTTTTCCTCTTTTTTGTAGGTGGGGGAGAAAGAAGAGAGAAGATAGAAATCAAGCACGAAGAGGTGTGGGAAGATGTTCATATTAGAAAAACTATTTCTTGAGTATTTTGAAAATAGTTTATGTTGTTTTACAAAGGGAATTGTTGATTGTTGTTCTCTAGCTTAGTCTATATTGTTTGGCTTATGGTTTTCGTTTAGTCATGATGGGTGGAAGGCAATATTGTTTGTTTTTGTATTGGTTTGTTACTATGAACTTGTGTGTTTTTTGTGGGTTTTTGCATCTAGGTGATTGTTATTACCAATATTGTTTATGTTCTCCATGTAGTCATGGTGTGTGGTAGGCAATATTGTTTGTTTCTTGCATTGGTTTGTTATTGTGAATTCATGTGTTTTTTGTACATTTTGTCACCTAGGCCAGTGTTGGAACAAATATTGTTCCATTATGTCAATTGTGTTTCATGGGTTTTGGCATTTGGGTGATTGTTGATATGAATATTGTGTAATTTATGGCTTTTGTTTTGTGGGTATGGTTGCAACTCTCTAGATTAGGCTATATTGTTTCATTTATGGATTTCAGTTTGTGTGAATGGTTGTAAAATAGTTTGTGGTGAAGGTTTTGAATTAGTCTGTTACTATGAACTTCTTGTGTCTTATGGGTTTTCCATGTGGGTCATTGTTGAAAATAATATTTTGTGGTGATGATTGCAATGCAATGAAATAGTTAATGTTATATATGTTGTCTTGTTTTTTTGTAGGGAAGTGTTGATTGTTGTTCTCTAGGTTAGGGTATATTATTTCCTTTTGGATAAGGTTTTGTTGAAAAAGGACTATATATAGTGTTGAAACCAATATTATTTTATTTATGGTTTGGTTTTTACGGCGATGGTTTTGCATGGTTTTGTTACTATGATTTTTAGTGTTTTGTGGGTTTCCCCATCTGGGTGACTGTTGGCACCAATATTGTTTCATTTATGGCTTTCCTTTTGTGGTGATGGTTGTAATGCAATGAAATAGTCAATGTTATGCAGTTCATGTTGTTTTGCATAAGGTATTGTTGACCCTGGTTTTTAAGCCTTCTGACTCTTGAATTGAAGTTGGGAAAAGGGTGGTGGATTATTTTTTTGATTTTTAAATAAAAATCATTTGGCCCATTGATAGAGAAGTCTAGCGAAATGGAATTAGCTTTAATTGTCATATGGTTTATGTGTAGTTGTGATGGTTGTAAGTAACAACTACCTTTTAATGGTTTGGAAAATATAGCGAATGTTTGCACAATTTTTGATAGGGCATTGGCCTATGGATATATATTTTTTTCTCATAAGGTCTTGTTGAAAAAAAGAATTGTCTAGGTTGGTGTTGGAACCATTATTGTTTCATTTAAGGCTTGTGTTTTGTGGTTATAGTTGCAACACTATATAGTTTATGTTTCTTTCCATAAGACATTGTTGACCATTGTTCTCTAGCTTTGGTTATATCCAGAAAAAAAAATTCATAAAGAGAAACTCACAAAAAAAAATAGTAAAAAACTCATGCAAAAATATGCTCTTTTCTCAACAAAACCTTATCAAAAATTGAAACAATAAATCCTTTTTAACCTAATTTTCCAAAAAGACATTGTTGGGTGCCATTTTGTGGGTTTACCTTGTTGTTCGACTAATAATTTTATTCAGTCAAAACCATAACCACAAAACAGAAGCCATAAATTAGACAATTTTGGTTTGAACACCGACCATATATATATATTATTGAAACAATATAGCCTAAGGTAGAGAACAACATCAAACAATGCCTTATATAAAACAACATGAACTAAATAGCATTAAATATTTCATTACCTTATCAAAAATTGAAACAATATAGCCTCTTTTTGTAGGCTTCCTTCTTTCCCAAAGCTAGAAAAAAGTGCATAACCTAAACAATTTCATTTTGTTGCAAACATAGGAAAAAATGGAAACCATAAAGAGAAACACACAAAAATCACAAACAAACCCATGTGTAATGCCCCACTATGCAATCCTAGAGGAAGTTGCAATTTACTACTCAAACATTTTATTTTTTTGTTTAAGTATAAAGAACATGCAAGATCACTATCCATTGCCAACAACCTCTAAGGTTACGAGACTGAGATTACTTAAAACCCAAACAAGAACATGAATTAAAACATAACATTTAAATACTTAACAAATTAAATACTCATACATTCCATACATGATAAAATTACAACAAAGGCATAAAAGATACCACATGATTCTGTATGCCCACGCAACCCTAGGGGAAGTTGCAAACTACTAACAATTCCACAACAAATTTTAAAAAAAAAAACATACAATTACATGTATAATAACGACGCAAAGCCAACAATCCCCTAAGGTCACGAGACAAAGATTAATTAATTCACAAATTATAACCACATGCATGAAATGAAACATAACGGCATTCACTTAACTAATTAAAGCACATACATTCCATACATGAGATTTTCATTAAGACCATGAGATCCTTCATGGTTACAAAAAAAAATAGAAGTTATATAATTACAATTACATCTCTCATTCCCAAAATGAGGCAAACCAATAACATGATTGTTTATTACAATTTCCATCTCGATAAAAATGAGGGGTAAATAAAATACAAAAGCACTAGCATAAGTGAAACCAAGGTGCCAATTGGAATCCCACAAGCCCTCCAACACGAAAGCCTCGTCCACATAAGCCAATGCCAACACAACGGAGTATGTGCACGTTCCACCCAACCATGTGATACCCGAAGGCTCACCCCCCATGCTAGGAGATAGTAACAGGGGTTTCAGGTCAAAACCAACAACCTCTAAACATAGGCAACATGACTCAACTGAACAAGGATACGAACAAGACATTACATGACACAAAGGTTACGATGCTTCCACATCTCAAATACATGAACACATCACGAATACAAACATAATGCTGACTTAGGAGAAGTGTCATCACAATGTCGCATGGGATATCCTGGCAAGTCTTCCTAGGTCCCGGCCCCCATCTCGGGATATCCTGGTAACCTCTAACGACTCCCAGCCCCACATGCAAACCATTGCGGAATCAGTTATCTTTCAAAGGGACAAGATAATGACCTTGCCATTCCAGGCCTTCTCGTCTCATCCCAAGTCTATACAAACACTTGCGTCCATGAGCGAGGCAAAATTAATCTTTTTAAATGATGGTACCACCTAGGCTAATTAATTGGTTTAAGTTTTCACTGAATTAACCAACTTACATTGAGATCTCATGGCACCACTTTGTGTGTCGGCCCTCAATGCAAGCCACTTCTCTAAGACAACATGTGGAACTATGCCACCACCAAAGGGTACTCAATTGCAACCTAGGGACGATGACTCCCTAAACACAACATAAAGTCAACGTAGCCCGTTTCATAATATCCAGGTACAACACGAAACATAATTAAGCACTACCCAAGGCAAACAAGGTCAACCGTCATGACAGCAACCCCAAAACACATGAACGAAGATCCTATCTGGAAGACTTACATAGTACTGACTAGACTGCCCCACACCAAGAAGAAGCATTATAAGCAATATAAAGTAGACTACATTAGGATTTCGTAAATCCAATTCACCCAACGCATTGTTCCATTACACAAATTAAATAAAATCAATTCCGGCACAATTACATGAGTGTGATCTAATGTGTTGCAAATATTTTCGTAATCTACACTTGATCATTTAATCATAATGCAAAATTCTCATAATGATAATAACTCCATAGACATTGCAAAAATAACTTTAATTGCGATACTCAAATATCATTATATTTATAAAAGACACATATATATAAAAATGCATATACTCGACATAAATATATATTACTACACATTTTATATATACATATAATTAATACTTAAATATTTACTTTAATATTATAATTTCTAGAATTAAACCACATTACATTATTTTATTATTTAAAAAATAAAAAATATATATTTTTTAATATATATAATATATATATATTTATAAGAAACTAATATATATATATATAACTTATATATATTAAATATATTAGTTATATATTTAAATAATAAATTATTATTATTTTATTTTTAATAAAACATTGAAATTCTAAATATTTATATATATATATTAAATATGATATATATATAATATATTATATATAATATAATATAATATACATATATTATATTTAATATATAATATATAAAACAAAAAAAAGTTAAAAACATAAAGACACGCATAAGGGAGAACAGGGTATGGGTGGCGCCCTGCCCTAACAGGGACGCAGCCTCCATTGCTGGGGCTACGGCCTGTGTGGGCAGCGACGGCGCTGCCTTCACAGGCCGCTGTCCCCAGCCGTGGGGGGCTGCCATGGGTGAAGCCCCTCCCTCCTTCCGTCGCCCGAACAAACGGCGGTTCGTTTTTCTTAAAAAAAATCAAAAAAAAATTCGACTAGTAAAAACAGGGTTTCTGGTAAAAACAGAAAATGAAATTCGGATTTATTCTTTCATAAATTAAAAAGATAGATCCAATATAAATATATATATATATATTTATATGTAAGTATAGATGTATATATATACATATGTATATATATATACATATATATAAATATATATCCAAATTTCAACAAAAAGAAATCAACACACAAAATTTCTTCATACCCAGATTGGGCAAATGTTCACTCCCAGCATTTGAAATGAAAATGAAAACAATGGATTTAATCAACCTAAAATGAAGATTTCCCTTTCCTTTTTTTTTCAATTCAAAGAAAGTTTTCACAACACACAGCAATCTAACAAGATTTTGCATTGAAATAACCATGATTTCACAATATTTTTGGAGGATTTTGATTCAAATTGAATGAAGTTTTTGATGGGTTTATCATCTAATTCACAATTTTGAAACTTGAACAATTCTAAAACAACTTTTACATGATTTTCAACATAAACAAAAATTGCATAAGGATTAAACCAAGCACCTTGTGTTTTCTCCAACTTGAAGCCTTTCAATGGAGGTTGCTCTCCAAAATTTCTTCAACAAATCTTTCAAAAACACCTTCTTCCAAGAATTTCTCCAAGCTCTTTCAAGTTTTTCTTGCTCTCCAATTTTTTTTTACCCAATTATGAAAAAGATAATTCAAAAAAGAAATATATTTTCCTTATGCCCTTCTCCAAATTGTCAAACCCCTAATTTTAGTCACCCACCAAAAGTTATTGCAATTTAGATATTTTTTTGGATATTTTCATTTTTTGGAAATTAATAAACAACTTTATTTTCCTTTTCAAATGCATAATAATCATTTAAAACAAAATTCCATTTACCCCACAATGATAACTAAATTCATTTTATTTCACAAAATTGAATCCAACTATTACATTTAAAACAAATCATTTTTAATTTTATTTTCTTACATGAGGAATGCAAGGCAATTTTCCCATCTTTTTTTTAAAAAAAAAAAAATTCTCAATTTAATAATACTAACACAATTGAACTAATTTGATTAATCAACAATAAATCTAATTCATGATTAGATTATTTTATCGATCGAATTAAATTAACTAATTAATTAATAAGCACTCTATGAATTTTGGCAATAATTTAAAATAAAGCAAACACCATTTAGCCAGGAAATTTAAATCATGCCAAAGAAGGAGAGATGAGATGATGACAAATAGCTTATCCCAATCACAACCTCGACGCACTCCACTATGGTTAGTGATGTCACTTAAATAGAACGACAAGCTACTATCTCCATAATCATTTTCTCGAAAGAACAAGGGACATGCCTCGTGACTGCTGAATCGTGAGCCAATGTCCCCACCGTGATCCTCGCACACAACAACAGTGTCAACAAGCATACATATATATATAAATATTAAAGCACACCGCGGAAGAGGAAAATCGTAGGGAATCATAGGGCAATCACGTATGCAGTGATGTGATCCCGCCCCTTCACCAATACAATATCGCTAATCGGACGCCTAATCATCAATGGTATAATCAAATCATAAAGCATCAATAATTCACATACATGATAATTCAATCCACAAACATGAAATAATAATATCATCTAATTGTAAAAGTACCATCACATCAAACATCATAATGTTTGGCATCGCTAACAATTAGCCATCAAAAGCAACCAAGTTTATCACCAACGCATTAACAAGGCAAATATATGTGAGGCTCCATTCCTCTATGTTACATCCAGTGTGTAGACTATTTTAAGTTAATTATTGATTATGCCTGATGATACCCTTGATGATAGAAGGTTTAGACATTTGTGTTCTTGTGATGATTTGATTATGACTATGCTACATCTAGAACTTGGAGTATTTTGAGTTTGGTTATTATCTATGCCTATTGATAAGAATGATGATGAGATATTTAAATGTTTAAGTTCATATGATGATTGATCAAATTTTATGCTAGTTATTGAGTTGTTTATTTTGAATCTAGAAACTTAATGATGAATGAATGAAACCAATGGTGGGAACCAATCATGGTCCAGTTGGATGAGTATGAAAGTTATGGTTAATGAAAAGGAGATAAGATAGGTAGCTAATGATTTTTCAATTATGTTATTGGATCCTTATGCTATGTGGATTATGAATCTTGTGTAAATGCAATGGTTTGATTTTTTATATGAATATGATTTACTTGGATGTATTAATGTGTGCATCGAGTGTGCAGGTACACTTTCCATGGCCAATGGAAATTGGAGGTGACTCTTGGGAACCCTATGTAAATTAACCAGTGAAACCGAGCTAAAGTCCATATGAAGGGACTATAGTTCCATCATGTAATTATTGATGTTATTTGTGAATGCTTTTAATTTGGTTTTTATTGCCATGTCATTCCATCCAGGAGGTGAGTTGTCTATTCAAGTGGACAAACTCGGATTTGAACTTTTAGGTACTTTTTGGGGATTGAAAAGTGATATTTTTTAAGTGTTTTTATGGGTTTAATGTCCCTAGGGCAGGTACCTATGGATTAGGTACCTTTTTAGCTTAAAATCATGGGTCAGTCTCAAGATAGGGCACTCTTTTTGAGGCCTTAAAGGTGTTTGGCGAAAATAAGGTTTGGGAAGTGAGATGGGGACTAGTCCCTTTCCAATCCCACTTCTCCATGTTGTCTTGGAAGTCTCCCAAGTCCTCACACATGTGTGAGAACACATGGGTGAGTGTGCCTGGGAGGGTGAATGGAAGGTTGAAAAATGTCAGCTCCCTATTCAAATGAATTAAAACTTGAGTTTCTATAAAGCAAACTCAAAACAAGGGTTAGGGGATTCTTTTGCATTCTGGATTTTGGTTGAATTTTGGGGAGAGTGAGGAGTTTGAAGGAAAAAAAGCTTGGAAGAAGAGGAGTTGTGTGGATCCTCAACCCATCCCTCCTTGAGCTTGGTTTTAAGGTAGATTCACCACTTTTGTTTCTTCTTCTTCATGTTTGTATTTGAAAGATTATATGTGTAGGTGAAAAGATGTGCTTGAAACTTTATCTATTGTGTTTGCTTTGTATGTTTATTTCAAATTTCTCTTGGAGCATATCTTCTTGTGTTTTTTATGTATTATGTGTTATGGGAAAAAGGGTTGTGTAGGGATAGGCTCACCCAAGTTGGGAAGAGCATCCCTTGTTGGGGATGGTATGGAGTAGGAACCTCCATGGGGAATTTTAATCCCTCCTTAAGAGGAGAGGCTCAAAAAGGGTATGAGTACCCATATGTAATTGTGAAATGGTAGAAATGGTTTTGGTGGTATGGGTTTCGGAGAAAGAGAAGATATTAAAGAAGGATAGCATCCGAAATGATGGGAGTATGAGATTGACTTGTTCATGTTGCTATTATTATAAGTCCCCATATGGAGTGTGTAGTCCACCCCCATCGCCCACTTTGGATTCTTGATGGAATCCTAAAGTTATGTGAAAATCCCTTTGGTGGGTGTGAAAATAATCTTATGTGTATCATGTTGTGTGTAAATACTGTTTTGCTTGGGTTTGTTTGTCCCCGGTTCCCTCGGCTGCCTCCTAGCTTGGGGGTGGTTGGTTTTCCAACCAAAGGTTGGGAGGTGAGCTCTACCTTGGCTATGGAGAATATGTTTGTGGCTTGTGTAGGTTGGAAAAAGATATGTGGATTATTTCAAGCTTGGAAAGGTTACCTATTTTTCTTTATATCACTATGTCTATGAGGTAAAGAAAACCTCACAAAGAATGTAACTACCTTTATTGGTAGAGGTGGGAGAAAAGTGTACAAATGTGAAAATAATGTATATTTTGCATGGTAACATAACATTATATCTAGGGTAAAGAATGAACACTTGTTAAATAAATTTCATTTTAATTTTATCTAAGAGAATATGCATTTCATTTTGAGAGAATAAATGTTAGACAAAAAAATGAAGTTTCTAAATTTTATTTATTTGACTAAAGGAGTATAAGACATTTTATTGTGAAACATTAAAGTGCATTTGTAGATTTCATGTTGTTGATAAAAGTGCATTTGTAGATTTCAGGTTGTCGATATGTAAGTGTCACTTTCTTTATATATGTCTTCACCCTGCAAGGAAGATAAAATGGGCTACTCTCGAGTAAAAAGAAAATATACATTTCATTATTTTGAAAAAAAGAAAGAAAATAATATGGTATGAGTTTAAACCGTGGATGACCTGCATTTGCATATAGTGGAAAGAGAAATGCAAATCTGTTTGTGCCTCTCATTTCCTTGTATACACAGCTAATGTGGTTTCATGAATATGGAAATTTTAGCTTATTGACAAAATAAATCTTCCATATTCAGTATTAAATAGAGAATGGATATATAAGAAAATACTGTAGGTAGAAAGCTAACTTAATAATGTTGGCTGGCATAAATAGACAACGTATATATATAGGGTATAGATTTCATTAATAAATTAGAAGAATATAGCTATACACATAAAAAGTAGCAGTTGTATTGAACTATTTTGTGCCATATAAATAACATCTTAGCTAGCAAACCATCATAACCCATGCAATCGGCTTGAGCCCGCATCCGCAAATTTTATAGAATAACAAAATACCGGGGAGATGCGGAATCCATGGCGTGATACTCGCAAGCAATAGAAGATTGATAAATGGAGTCTTCACAAACAAAATACCCATAAGCCATTACATAAGAATATGAAATCTAAAATGATACGATCGGTTTGTTCTTCAAATTTAAGTTATCGATTGTTCATTATCATAACAATCTTAGGTATAAATGAATGGAGATCGTGGGCTATTAGACTCAAAAGATGTCGTGGAGGTTTGTTGATATCGTAGACTTTTGGGGAGAGATTCTCACTATTGGCTCTTTTTGCCTTTTATCGCATTTAGAACTAGGAGTTCATCCTCCAGCATTATCTTCATATGTAAATATGCAGTTAGTAATGTCAGCTCATATTTCTGATTTAATGGCTGGAAGCTGCACAACTTCAATAAAATAAATAAATAGTGCAGTGGCACGATAAAACTCAGGAAAATGAAGTAAAATAAAATAAAATGAGTGAAGACATATAAGAGTTCATAGAGTACAATAGGTTGAGGGATACTAGCTGAATCTTATTGCCATGTTCCCTCTTCTTGGACCATGCCATATCGCCAGTCCTTTGTTGGTTACCAGGATGATCCTTAAAGTGGTTGCTGTAAGTTAAGACAAGTCTTGGTTCACCACCAAACCCTAAACTGCAAATGGAATTCCTAATGCAGCCTCCTCGCCACACGTTATGATCGATGGCCCTGAGGACCTGGGGAGAGACTACATTCAATGCATTTTCATGCTTGAAGGGCACTTCAAATAGTGAGTAAGTATCCGCCAATATTGAATAAATACCAGCTATGTAATGGCTAATATTCTCCTTCTATATGATAATAAATATGTCTCCAGACATCGGAATCCTTCACATCCCAACAAGATATGTTATTCCGGCTGCATTCCTCACCACCTTAGACAGAGTGTTCGGCCGGATATGGGGAGCCAGAGGATCCTCCAATCAGATTGGGAAGAGGTGCTTGGCTTGCTTATGTACCCAATCTATTCAGTGATAGGTTCATTCTGCCAGCATTAAATGGACGTTATTTTCAGCTCCTGATCATTCTGTGACCAATGGCAAGCTCAGGGAACCACCTTCCTTCAAGATGGTGTTAACTCCTCTTTGAATTATGCGCTATCTCGATGTGTGGTCAGGATAGTCACGGGAAGAATTCAGGGCTGCATGATTATTTTGTGAGGTAGTCTTAAAAAATATATATATATTTATACCGCTGAGTATACTTAGTCTCCAGGCTTCATGCAACCGTTTCAGTGGATAAGAAGCGATTGCTTCCCCTGCCTTTGTGATTGGGAGTAAATGTGCATCATACTGGTAAAATAGAGAGGATGTGGATTAAGATAAGTTATTCGACATGTTTAAGGTAGTTATCATTGAAAACATGACTTGATATCCACGTATTCATTCACCCTATTAAACTTTGGAAAGTGTTATGACGAGCTACAATTTATTATTCTGTTATGTGTTTGAACTGGGCGCAAATTCTCTGGAGACCGTTGATCTTAGCTTTGGGAATGATCCATAGAATTCAATTTATTGCAACTCAAAGCTTAAATACGATGAAACATCTTACAATGTTATTGTTAAAGGCACACGAGTGCAGGTACTAACGTTGAGAACTCCGAATTAAATAAAAAGAACACATACCCAAAAAAAAAAAATACACTCACTACTAACGAAAAGAATTCTTAAACTAGGTAAGTAGAGAATTGTAATCCTCCTAAACTCTTGAAAAAATGTACATCATGTATTGACAAAGGTTAAACAATATTTTAAGTGGAGCCCGCGATGTAGTCATACTAAAATTAAACAGTGTTTATCGTGGCATCTTAACAAACACAAAGGTGAGGTAGGTGACTTTACTAATTACTATCATAAGCATATTTGTGTGTAAATCCACGTGAATTTTCAGCAAACATTATTACATTGAAAGATCTAGTTAATATACTTCCACTATAATGCGTGGTTTGTCATGACATTACCCCGATCCACTAGATTAATATAAATGCTATATTAATAGCACAAAAAAAAAAACAGAGGAAAAAGATTAAACGAAGTTTTTGTTAGGGCGTTGCATGGTTAGGAATAATATGAACAAAGAAAAGAATATTTACATACATTTACACTCCTTTAAAGAGATCCCACAATTTAAAAGATTCGAGCATGGTAATATTCTTTCAAAATTCTATCGTATGTTCCTTTCAAAAATAAATAACCAAAAGTTCCCCCACTTATAAGTGGTAGAAGGGAGAGCTTAATATTAAAAGAAACATGGCTCATTAATATCCACCATGTGTACATGGAAATTAAAAAGTCTCCTCTCATAAACTTTTAGAAAGGGGAAAATAACAAAGTCAAAACAAAAAGAGATATATATTAATAGAAAGTTAAGTTGATTAATTTATATATGAACTTATTATTTAATAAACAAATAAGTGGTTTAATTATATTAAAGGGAAAGTGGGATCATATAATAAATATAATGTTTATAAGAAAATAAATATTTTTATACATTACATAGATTATTGTTTGGAATTATAAGGAAAGTTGTATTAGTTTTATTGTTAACAGTGATATTTTTTTTAAATTAACATCACTATAAATATAAATATTAATAGTGGGATTAATCTTAATATTATTAATACAAAAAAAAAAAATAGTGTTGATGAGAATATTCATAATCTTAATGATATATTGGTGTAAATATCACTTTAGTATCGAGAGTTATCCATAACACCTCTTTATTCAGGTAACCTTTATTTTTGAGCCTACACGATACTTGTTCAAGGGTGTGCATGATGGACTTCACACACCCAGCCTCGCCACCCCCGCATACCCCCCATCACTCAAGCATATTTGCCACAAATTACGATGCTTGCACGAGAAATGTCAAATTGATGCATATAGCAGGATACTATGCACATGCATGAATATTGAATGTTAGTATTCTATATTAATATTAAAAAAATGCTGCATTTTTCCTAGGTGTAAAATATGGGCATTACATTTTGGTATCAGAGCTTAGGTTCTAACTCTGGGAACTCTAGGCATTATTTGGGTGTCACAATAGGAAAGATGGTGTCATATGGATGAGGGTTGTATCTTGTAATTGTCATATTGATCATCAATAGAAATTTGAATCTTGAACATAGAACAACATTATGGGCAACTTTAAGTGAACCAATTAGGGAGGTGTGATCCTTAGGAGCTCAGAAACCAATATTGCAAGTTGAAGCAATGTGTGCTCATGGTTGGCCAATGTTAAACAGTCAAAACACCCCTTGATGTACACCTAATTGTCGCTTCTCATACAAACTAAGGTAAAGGAAATCTAGTCATCAAATAGGAAAAATACCACCAATTCTTCTTTTCTGCCCATAGGTGACTTGATTGAAGTCATTGAGAGACTATGTTATTGAAACTTGTGCAATTGATTAAATTCTTATTATCATTTCATTATTTTGATTTTATTTACTTAGTTATTTACTTATTTTATTATCTATTCAACTATTTGAAATGGTTAAAGTTATTTGACCTATTGTGTAATACCCCCTCTGTATTTCCTCTTGACCATAAAGTCGTGTGTGATTGATTAGTGTCCTTGTTTGTTTGTTTTGTTATCTAGGAATTATATATATATATCTCGATATCTGTAGTGGTTTAGATAACAATGATGTTGCTAATGAGGTTCTCACAAATTCTACCCCAAGTCAGAAGTCTCCCAAGGAGAGAAGAGATCATATTTCCTTAAATCTAGAGGTTTACCTCAACATATAATTGTCATTAAAGATGAGTTGAATAAAACCTTTTTGGTTCAACGTAAACCATAAAATCTAAAGAATATTTACTATATAAAAACACAGTAAATGGGCATGCACTTTGATCTTTTTAATTTGAAAATGATGTATCTTTAAACTATGGCATTTAGCGTAATTTTATTTACTTTTCCAAGTTTTACTTGGAAATTTGACTAGGGGTGTTGCTCCCTCCCAAACAATTTCTTCAATTCATAGTGTCCCTTTTTGGGACCTGACGAAGCCTTTGCTTAGTGACCCGTCCATTGTGGGACTCTATTATAATACAACACAAATTGTGCAGAATTTGGAGGTTAGCGGGAGTAATTGATGGAAATTATGGCAATCAGTTTTAAAAAGAGATAGCATGTCGTATTGGAGAGAGAGTCTTGTCCTTAATTTTTGGCTGCGGTTGCCTTGCATGGAGGAAAAGGACTTTTAGTTAGTGACCAATGATTTTTGTTGCACGAGAAGGCGGTTAAGGGGAGGAGATAGTGGATCTTGGCGGAGGAGCACGTTTTTGGAGGAGAGCTCAACTTGTTGTAAAAACAACTTCTCTCCTTGCATGTTGGCACCGATAGGGAGGGCATGGAAGACTACCATAGTCGCCCTTTGCAAGCACATTATATATATAATGAAACTGGGAAGCACCGTCTTGGTGTCTGATAAAAATAGAGTTTGTGTTGGTTGGTGAAGGACATAGAATGCTGCCACAATCTGCTTTTGAACCACCTAACTGCTTCATATTTGTAAGCGTATTATTGCTGCTCGAAGGATTTGGGAAGTTATATCGACTAAAGACATGAAAGATAAGCATAAGCGGGAGGATAACAAGTGTGTTTATATTCATGCGCACCAAACCTGTCATGAAATAAAAAAAAAAAAAAAAAAATAAATGGGAGAAGGAAAATGAGCTTATCTGTTTCTGGCTTGAATGGGATGATATGCATCAAGGAATTTCTTTTGCTTTACATCTACCTCAAGGCTTCTACAGAGACATTGAGGGAAGCTGATTGAGCCTATTAAGGCACGTGACCTACTATCTTCCCTGTATGATTTCTACTGGTCGGAGGGTGGCCGTGGAGGTCACCGTGGATCTGATATTCCATTTCACCCTGGCAGAGAAGACAAACCTGAGCCACCAGAATAGGGACGGTTGCCTGATGCCACAAAAGGATCTGATCATTTGAGAGATGTCTTTTCTGCTCACATGGGATTGAGTGACCAAAACATCGTAGCTTTGTCTGGTTAAATTTACAGAATTTCAAGAATGTAGAGGGACGCATTCCATTGTATGTCATCGGGGAAGATGGCAGTTGACGCTACTGCTGGGAATTGGAGAAAACTCTGTAATTGTTTTTGGAATTTGGGATTTTTTATTTTCTTGACGGTGATGAAGCACACAGTAGAGCTGGAAGCCACAACTAAGTGTGGAAAAGAATATTAGAATCAACAACTTCTTCGGCTCAGCTAACTTATTGAACCAGGTTCTTTTCTTTGCAATTTTCTTATTGACTGAAGTAGAATGTTTGTAATCTCATAAGTCTTATATCTTCTGAGAGTCTGCATTTGTAGATCCATTTGAAACTAATTGTGTTGCTCATCTTGTTTTACTATCAGTTTGCCTGAGTTCAAGGTTATTTTCAAACCTTTGAATCTGCTCTTGATTTAATGATATAGAGCGCCTTAATACCCTGTAGTCGTTAATCCTTCTTAATCTTTATGGCCACTTCTATAGCTTGTCATCGATCAAATAACACTGCGGGCTTGGTTAACTTATCATCAGTTTCATTGATACCCTCATATTGCCTTGGTAATGCCATAGTATAGTTGTCTATATATATATATGTCAATTTGGTAGATTGTGGCGCTGTTGCCAATCTTCTCTGACAAACAAGCAAACTCTTAAAGTTGGAGTTGAGAGTAATTTTCTTGCTTCTAGATGACGTAGAGTTTTGTAGGAGGTTCTTTAAGAGTGTTGTCCCATCCTGATTGGGTACCAGGTTTTAGATACTGGTTACAAGGTTATTCTCTCAAGTTCCCTGGCGCAAGGCTATCAACATGACTTATTATACAACTTTCCAGTGCCGGGATCTGAAATTGGGTATTTTCATTTTATAAAACATTGAAATCTTAAGGTTTGTTCAGAATTTTAGACATTCTAAGGGTATTTGCATTTTTCCCAAGGAAATGTCTGCTTAACGGTAAAGACACATCTCCTGATAGGCATCAAATAAAAGATGTAGATGTCTTGGATGTCTCCTAGGTGTAATGAACCTGTCAACTTTTTCTGTGTTGCTTGTTTGTTTTAAAGCCAGAACCAAGGGACCTGGAGACATGTCTCCTGATTTCAATGGACTTATTTTAATGTCTACGTTACTGCATGTTTTGAAGTCTTGAAAACTGTTGGTAGTGTTTCCACTTTCTGGAGCAACTCTGGGCAGAATTTGATGGAACATCAAATAAAATTTATAAAGAAAAAGTAAGCAAATTTTCGTTTCAGGCACTTTGATATTTTGAACTATCAATTATGTAATTTATTCAGGTTTTGTTAAATTTTAGTGCTGATTATGCACATAATAATTTTATTATGGTTAGTTTTCTTTGCATTTCTAATACTTAATTTATGGATGTTTCAAAGATTAACCAAACCTTGGGCCCTTGAAAATAGTGTTTTCTATACCTGATTTTGCATCCGCACTTGTTTCTAGGTAACTTAGCTAATATTTATTTTTGATTATATATTATACAAAATCTGGTTTGTTGTTTTGAAAAGGCCAAGATTAGAGCCTCATATATACTATATGAGTACTTGTAGTGATTGGTTTCAAATGACACTTTAACTTCTGTTATACTTAGTTGCTAGTTCAGGATTGATTTTGGTATTCTAGTTTACTGGTGTGACGATATACACCCCAGGCTTGGTACAGCTAGGTATGACTGTACAATGTGTGTGTGTGTGTTGACTTGGATGCATCTGTTGCAAGGTTTACCATAATCGTTTAATTAATAAGATGAGGAGGCTCCCACAAAGGATATAGCTAGTGGGAGTGGCATTGTGGTTGCCTGTTGTTCAAATGACCCAAGTGATGAATTTGATGCTCTTGATGAAGAGCAAGATGAAGATTATTGATTGCATTCACTTTTTTTTTAGTGATTTGACATATATGATATAACATTCAATTATCAATTACCTTATCAATATCAACTGTGTTTTCAATTCTGCATAATAGTATTTTACAAATTATCAATTATCTTTATCAATAACAACTGTTTCTCAACTATGTATTTTTCAACGGTGCCTTGTTGATTGGTCTTTGTCTCAGGATAAATTTGTTAATATTGGGATTCTATGTTTGTTGGTTAATTTTGATGGTTTGTTCAGATGTGACTTCCTCTTGAGTTAATCTCGGGTTTGAGGGGATTTTATCCTTTTAATTTGCGTTGGAACTTATTTGGAATCTCGTATTGGGTTAGATTACTCTCATTTGTGAGTTTTTTTTTTTTGGATAGTCGCTTTTTTGGGTTCCTGAGGAAGGGAGAATGTGATTTCATAATTGATTTCCGTCTTGACACTTGTGGATTATGGTCTTTATGTTTGGATTTTTGTGGTGGGTATTAGCCTTGCACGTGGATATTGTGTTACTATGGATTCTTTGCATGGGATGGTACATACCTCATTTGTTGTTTTACAGAGTTGGTCTTATTATTATTTGTACTAGTGGCTTACCCCATTGAGATAGTAGAATTTTAGTTGTGAGTAGGGAGAGTGGCTTCTAATGAGGGCCGGGACCCGGAAGAGGTCCCAGGGTAACTCATTGGAGGTTTATTAATCAAGTGAAAACATTAATAATTAATGAGGGGTTTTGGGTATAATCACACTTTAATAAGATATTAGTGAATGCCTCACTCATGACTCAATTGCTTGTATGGGCTTGAGATGAGTTGAGAAGGCCTGGAATGGCGAAATCATTGTCTTGTCCCTATGAAAGATAATCGATACCACATTGGATTGCATGTGGGGCCGGGTTTCGTAAGAGGTCACCAGGGTAACCCAAGTTGGGGGTCGGGGCCTAGGAAGATTCGCCAGGGTAACCCATGCATCATTGTGATGACACTCTTCCCTAAACAACTATGTTTGTTTTTGTTTCCCTTTTATGTTATTCTTGGGCCTCGAGAAGCACTTGTTGGCATTTTTATGTTGATGTTTATTTGGTTATTCCTTATGTTGGACACAACTTGTGTTGGTTATATATTTGTGCTGAGGTTGCCTTATGTTATTGTGGATCTTGTTGTGAAGTCTTGTATCTTTGTTCTGTATGATGGTTATTGTTGGGGATCCTTCTTGTCATCTCTTAGCACGGGGGGTGGGCCTTCGGGTCCACGTGGTTGGGTGGAACGTGCTATGCACCCCATTGGGTCCCCAGTTGTCGATCGAGAAGTGCGAAATTGTACCTTGCAGTGTCTCCTGAGTTGTATCAGAGTTCGATCCAGCATTGCAGCTTTGTACTCCTTCATATCAAATGTAACATTCCATTTTATTGTATCTTCTCTATTCATGTTGGGAAACGACATTGTAATATTGTAATTCTTGATTTATGTATTAACCATGCTCATGTTATCTTAAGATTACTGGTGTATACTATCTCTCATGTGATGTAATAATGTTATTGTGAAAAGTAATGCAGTCTTGTTAACCCGAAGGATTTGTTATATGTGGTTCTTGTTTAGTTTCATATTATGTGATATATGATTATTATGATGTATGTTAATACTTAAAAAAAAAATTGGTGCCATAAATACTAGATGTATGTATCCTTTGGGTTTGCTTGGCGGGGCATTACAGTAACTCACCTAATTCATCTTTCACTCCAACAAACAACCTACTCACCCAACCTAACATCTCACAACCAGATTCAACCAGAGGCTTGGGAATGATTTGAATTCTATTTACTTGACTAAACAAGACTAATCAATATGATCTTGCACTTATAAAAAACCAAACATCCACCACTACAACATTAGGCTATGTACTCCTTATAGCCTTGTCCAATTAGGACGGTCAAAACAAAAAATTCTTAAAGGTAGTAACCAGAAAAAGGACACTAGTTTTATAAATTTCACATGAACCCCTACAAGTCCACAAATCCCCAAGATATGACAACAAAAAGGAAATCCAAAATGGACTGATCTCCAATGCCACAAGGAAGCCTAAATAGACTGTACAATGTAATAATTTGAGTACCTTGGCATACCCCAACACCCCTAAGACACAAACAAGATTCCTACAACATCATTAAGCACATTTTAACATTTCCCAAGCACCCTTATTGCAAAAACACCCAGTAACTTGCAAAACTCATACCTTTACCCCACAATTCTAGGCCTATCACATAGAGATGCCAGGCCTAGGACATCAAATTTATCCCTCCAAACTCCATGCCATCCTATGAGACCTTCTTGAAATCAAATCATAAATGAAAACCTTCCATTTCACCTAAATTTAGCATTTTTACATGGTGGAATTTGAAGATACAAACATTTTTCTCACAAAACCCTAGTTTTTGAGGGTTTCAAATCACTTCCAGAAAAATGCCTATAACTTCCTCAATACTTGATGAAATTGCACCAAATTACCACCAAATGGAATCTATTTCATCCCTTTATCAATCCATGTCATCCTTATATCTGTACAAAGAGATTTCTAACTATACCAAGCGAGTTAGAAGGGAAAAACACAAAAAATCAAAGAAACAGAGTTTTTTCTTCATTCAATTCTCCTAAAAAAATCATTCAATGGCCTTTCATTGACCCAAAGGAGGAATTTTAAACCTGTTCCAACTCCTTCCAACATCCCTCAACTAATTTTTGAATTAGGGGACTGTTGGAGAACTAACAACACTTGATTACATTTGATTTGGCAAAGTTGACAATCACTTATAACGACCTATCGTCAAATGCCTCAATGGACTCCATTTCAATACAAATAGATCCTAGACTCACCTAGCACATTGGAAAACAACAAATTACACCATCCCTACTACTTGGTTTCATCATGACAACTTTTTCCTTTCTTAAGCCTAGATGCACCAAGTTTACAATAGTGATTTGAGACCTATTACAAACCATGTAAACGTATTACAAACCATTATAAAACACCAAAAATGGTCCATTGGACCTTATTACATCATGATTCATGATCACTTTGAAAAAAAATATGATAATTTTAGAGAAAGCCTCATGGAGGAACATAAGAACCCCAAGGTGCCCCTGCACCAAAATTAGAAATTCACAAACCTTGATTCTCTTCTTCCTTGGGAGCTTCCTCACTACTACCATCTGATGTTTCTACCTACATGATCATTATATTTTCACTCACTAGTACAACTTATAACACTATAAAGACTCTACTATTAGTAAGTACATCCACACAATTAACTCCCTTTGCTACATGTATTTGTAGCATCTTAAATATTATATTATCACCATATTTGGGCTCCTTTACAATGTTTACTTATAACTACTTGAAAATCATCACATTCACACATGTAACTTCATATTTAATTTCTCTTATTAATTCAACAGTATTTAATATCAATTTGTGCTTCCCCTTTTATTTCGCATTAGTTATAATTGATTCATGAAATTTTTATGGGTTTATCCCTTTTACAAGGTATACTCAAACAACCATTTGCAAAAGATCTCAATAAAGTGGCTAAGTCCCCCTTATTCTTATTTTCTTTCAAAAAAGGTCCTTTTGAGGTTTTGGGTCCTAAATGGACATTTGGATCCAAATGTACAAGTTTTTATTTGTTCCCCATTCTTGTTTTTCCTCTTTTCATCCTTTTGGGGTTTCAAGTCCCAAATAGACATTTGGATCAAGTCCAAATATCCAAGTTTGTTCTTGATTCTCTAGTATTCTTTTTCATAAAAAAAGGTCTCATTAGAGTTTTAGGTCTCGAATGGACATTTGAACCAAGTTCAAATGTCCAAGTCTATTCTCGATTCCCCATTCTTGTTTTCTTTAGTAAGGTCCTCTCAAGACTTCTCATTCCCTTTAGAATTTTAGACCAAGGTCCAAATTTCCAAAACTATTTTTGATTCCCACTCCTATGCCTTTCTCTTGTTGGAACATTGGGTTCCCTTCAGAATTTTGGACTAAGGTCCAAATTTATGAATCCTTTTCCCATTCCCACTCTCACACCTTT
Source organism: Sequoia sempervirens (assembly GCA_007258455.2). Lineage (NCBI taxonomy): Eukaryota > Viridiplantae > Streptophyta > Pinopsida > Cupressales > Cupressaceae > Sequoia > Sequoia sempervirens. Next base: position 199,452,176 of record VDFB02252616.1, read on the forward strand.
CTCCCATCCGAACTTCAGGTTACCTTCAAACTTTTGAACCAAGCACAAAATATCCAAATCTATTTCGAATTCCTACTCCTTCACCTTTCTACCATCTAAAATTTGGGTTTCCTTCAAAATTTTGAACCAAGTTACAAATGTCCAAATCTAGTTTTGGTTCCCACTCCTACGCTTTTCTCCTATCAAAACTTTGTGTTTCCTTTAAACTTTTGGACCAAAGTGCAAATGTCTAGATCTGATTTCCACTCTCACTCCCTTTTTCCATTGAAACTTCTATTTCCCTTCAGACTTTTTCACCAAGATCCAAATGTCCAAATCATTTTTGATTCCCACTCCCACTCCCTTTGTTTGTATGAACTTTGGGCTCCCTTTATACTTTTGGATCAAGATCCAAATGTCTAGACCTATTTTTTATTCCCACTCCTGCTTCCTTTCTTTATTGAAACTTCAAGTTCTCTTTGTACTTTTGGACCAAGGTCCAAAATTCAAAATCTATTTGACTCTTGCTCCCACTATCTAGTTCTTGTCAGGATTTTGGACCTCACATAGACTTTTGGAAAATCTTCTAGATTTTCATGTTTTTGGCATTAATGTTGCAGTGACTTCCCTAACTACCAGATTTGATTCTGAAGGCTAAAATAAATTTTAACAACTTCAAGTGGAAAAAGTGGCACCCATGCTTTAGTTATTATTTGTAGACTACCTTTTTGTTAAAGGGCCATCCCTAGCAATGATTTTGATACAATTTTCTTGGTAATTTATACTCTTTATCCACATATTAATCAATGTGGAAGTATGGCTTTAATGAAAAGGTCTTTCTAACAAGTTGCTAGCTCAAGATTTTAGGTCTACATTTCCACACCTAATTTGTAGGGTTTTTAGCTAGGGTTTTATTCCTAGTAACATGACTTATCTCTCTCCTATAGCCTATACATGAATATAAGGCACATTTGTGCTCATTGTAATGGTTCTCCCCTAGTTTCTCTTGTAGATACATGTATGTTCTATAATTTTGTAAAATTTAAGACTATCATATGCCTCTCTATGAATAAAATTGATATCTTACCTTCTCTCACCTTAAATGTGTTGTGTAAATCTCCTTGCATCCATATTTTAATGAATGTTTATTTTTTCCTAAGGTTTAATGTTGTGTTAAATATGGAAATGAAAGCTAAGTGTGGAGAAATTTTTCCCTCTTAGTGATTTTAAACCCTAACCTTCATACAACTTCCTAAAAATTGGTATAATAGAGAGTTACGTGAATTTATTTGGTAGTTTTGTTTATTTTATGTGCAATCACATGCAAAAAAAAAAAATTATAACTTTGGTGCATCACCATATTTTCAAATTTCATCATTCTCTTCTCCCTTTTCCCTTTGCAACTTTTTAGATTAGGATTAGTGTAGAGTTATCCAGTGTTGGGTTGGACCAATATTGTTGCATCTAGTTTTAGAGATGAATATGACCTTCTTCAAAGATCTAACCTCAATTACAAGGTCATGTACCTTGAGTTTATTTCCATGGTATCATTTAAATGTTGATCTTATATTCAATAGGGTGTAATTTCATGTGATAATATTTTTTGGATGCGAAGTGAGACCAAGTTTCATGAGCTTTACATCATCCACTAAAGGATTCGGTATGTTCTCTAATGCATCTTTCCTTTTAAGGAAGTTCTCCAAAATCATGACAACTCTATGATTTTTTTTTGGTTCAAACAATTCAATTTCTCCCCACCAGCCATGACAATAGTTTTTGACACATCCGATGGGACATTATGATGGACTTTATTTCATCTTACTAAGAAAGTGGTGATGATCTCACCGTTTTTTTAGCCTTGAAGAGGCATTGAACAAAGTACCTAGAGAATATACAATCAAATTTTGGTGACTCTTTAATACCTCATTAAATCTTGGTTCTAGATTAATCATGAAAATTCATGCCATTAATTCAAACAAGGGCATCTTCTAGAGGTAATTTTCAATACATTAAACTGTCATTTTCTATTTCTAGAAGAATAAATAGACTTTGTTAATCATCACTAAGGAGTAGTTGTTTTATAACTTTGTCTCCTAGGGCTTAGTCCACACCTCCATTCAGTAGATTACTTTAGCCTAAGACTCTTACCACTTAGATAAATAGATCATTATTCCATATAGTTGTCCCTAGAAATCAAGGGTTTGTTATTTTTAATGGTGGTATCCCTCTTGTGTTATCCCAAAGGGATGACATACTAGTGAATTCTTTGAAAAGTATTCCTTTATTCATTGGTGAGACAACCACTACACTAGCATAACACATTCAGGATATGGCCAATATATGCTTTATACATATTATCATAAAATACAATGTGGTTGTTAGAATCTTAGCCACATCCTTAAAGGAAAAATAATTAAAATAGTAAAGAGGTTTGTGGTTTAACTTCATTCACAACTAGGAGGAGTTAGGTGAAAATTTATGTGAATAATTTCAAGAAAAAAGTGATCTCTTGTCCTTAGTAGAGTAGTTGACAATAATTAAGAAGGCACCCCATAAACTCATGGGATATTTTAACTTTAGATTTTAGAAGACTTGGGATAGAATCCATGGCTTGGTGTTACTCATGCAATCAACCACATAATCAAAATTCTTGTTAAAATGGAGATTTGTGCAAACTCTAATGGTTCAAAATGAATTCTCAACTTTAGGAAAACATTTTGATACAAACCCAATAGTAGTGGGTATGAAACATTAGATGCTAGGAGACTCTACATTGGTAAATTAGCATGGAGAAGACTTTTGTGGCCTAAAGAAAAATAGTCCTTATACAGTGGCCTAGAACACAAGTTCAAAGAAAAGAGCAGTGGATAATGGTATATATTTTGTAATTGGTTAGTCATCAACCTCCCAACCACCCTAGGCTACTATAACTTTGGGTACAATATGTAGGACAATTGTGCTACAACCAAATAAGATTATTGGTAAAGGTAACAAGGCACAATAACAACCACAAGTCACCCAATCATCAAAGTTAGACCTTGTTATTCCAAGATTTTAACCTAAGTTTATTTAGCCTCCTTTCAATACAGTTGATAAAATGAAGAAGGCTATCATGAATGTCACCATGTGGGAGGCTTTGTCCATCCCATCTCAAAGGGATTTTCTATAAAAAATTTAAAAGGGATCAAGCAGCTAAATGATATGCAAACAAAGGAAGGAACTACTTGACCAACCAACCTAGTGAAACTAAAGGAAGAGGGGAATTCAAGAAAAATTAGTAATCCACCTCCTATTTTTCCTTAATTATCAAAGATCATATAGTACATAATTGTATGATTGATGATTCAAGGGATAGTAGCTCTATTATGCCACAAAAGTTAGTTGATCTTCTTGGAATTAAGTATGACCTTGTGGCTAAGATAGTTGTGTGATTGGATGGTACTATTTTCAATACAACGGGGGTTATTTAGGATTTAATATTGACCTTGCATGCATACCTTGGCTACACTATATTTCAAGAAATTTCAGTCATAGACCTCCTTTCCTTCTTTTCTATCTGTGTGTCTAGAGAGTTTACTACTAAGATAGGTGGATACCTATCTTTTGATTGGTACCATATGTTATTAAAGACTAGGTATGGTACTAAAGTGACCATCAAAGTTGAACCCATTGCAAAATATCATATTGAAAAATACACTCCTAGACCCATAAATATGACTACACTTTACATAATAAAAAATATGAGTCTTTTGTTTGTGAGCTTGCTACTCATTTGGAGGAGGTTTTTGATTGTTTTTGGATGCATGAAGTAATACATGTCAATTTTACCCACTCATTGAAGTAGAGGAGATTAGTCTTGGAACTTACTCTATTCATGAAGAACATATTCCTATTTCCAATATCATGAAATCTCAAGGAGATGCAGAGGGGTTGTGGGAGATTTTTTTTATGGCTCCAGAAATAAGAATGATGTAGGTGTTGGCATAATTTTGATATACCCAAGTAAGGAGAAGTATTATTTCTCTTTAAGGATTTATTTTAGTTGTACTGACAATGTGGATGAGTTTGAATCCCTCATCTAGGGTATCCAAATTGCACAAAGAAGAAAGATATAATTGTTGCAAGTCTTTGGAGATAGTGAATTAGTTTTCAAACAAATTAGAACTTAGAGTATAACCAAGAATAAGTTACTCAAATCCTATAAACATAGAGTTTGGGATTTGATTGAGGAATTTTAAGGCTTTGGCACCTAAACTATTCCTAGAATTTAGAATAAACATGTTGATAGAATTGCAACAATTTGTGATTAGTTTGATATAAGTTAGCACATATTTCAAATAAGAGGGAGTAGCATATCAAGATCATTGTAAGGAATGATTTTCCAGACAACCAGGTAAATTGGTAACTCTTTGAAAATTATTAGCACATTGTCAATTTTTTTCAAGAGGATGTAATTTTTTGGTAAAAAATGTTCTAAGCTACAAAGCCAATACAAAGATAGAATTATGTAGCTAAACAACAAGCTACAAAAAGGTCTCATCACCCTTGAGGGCATCATTAATTTATATGACCAGTTAAAGAAAAATAAAACGAACCTAGCTACAAAGAATTGTGACTACAAGATAGTTGCAATTACATAAGGAATATATTTGAATATGGGGAAGGTATGTTCTCAAATTGAAAAAAAAAAAATTCATTAAGCTTAGTTAGGTTTATAATGCTTATTGCAAGATTCCTTTTGGGTTAACCAATTCTTGTTCAACCTTTTTCTAGGTTGGGGACATGGTATTTCAAGGTGTATTAAGAAATTTTTGTTGGTCTACTTGGATAACATATTAGTCTTTTCAAAACACACATGTGATCACTCAAGCCACCTTGTATTTGTATTCAAGAAGTGTAGGAAGTATGGTATTTCCCTGAATCAAAAAAAGTATGTATTTTCCTTTGACCAAGAAAAATGACTTGCACACATTGTTTATGTAGGTGTGGAAAATGTAAACTAAATACAATTAAATACACCTCTTAAAGAAACATTGTATCAAGATTAAACATGAATTAAACTAATTTAAAAACACAAAAAGCCTGAAGACATCTCATTGTCTCCTATCTCCAAAGATTTATCAAATTATAGAAGCTCTCAGATTTGTAAGCACCGTAACTGTTTAAAATGCCTATCTAGAGAATGGAATGGATCCTAAATGCAATGATGTGATGATTGATAATGATTTCTAGATGATATGAAGCTACTGTAAACTATACTGACATGAAACCTACTAAATGGAAGCTATAGTAAAAATTAATGATGCTGTCATGATATGAAATCTATTGATGCCATGATGCTATGATGATACTAAAATGCTAATGCTAATGCTTATGATTACTTGGTTGCTTGAGTGCTAATTCCTGCAGAGTAATTTTGCATAAAAGATGATAATTCTCAAATGATTTTGATGCTTTAGAAGGCTGTATATATAGATTTCCGGCAACACATTTGTATAGGGGTAACATAACAGAGGCTGAGATTCAATTTGGAGATTTGAACGGTATGAGATGAGAAGGTGGAGCTGATCATGGAGGATTGTTCCTCCCCATGAAAACACCAGGCAAGATGAGAGGAAAGATTTGAGGCAGATTATTGAGAGGATTTCTTGCAAGTTTGTCCCCGAGGCTTTTCCCGTGAATGATAGTTAGATTAATTAGATTTGAAAAATCTAATTTTATTGGTGAGTGAATAGAGGGATTTGATTTATGCATTTATTTAAATATTTTTGATTTATTTAAATTCAGCAAAGAAGAATAAATAATTTAATAAAATAAACTATAGAAGTTTGTTTATTAAATTAAATAGAAGAAATATGATAATTAAATTAAAGATTTTAGGATATCTTTATTTAATTAAGAAGAAATGTGATGAGATAATTAAATAAATACCAACTATTGAAGTTGTGTATTTAATTTTAGGATAGATTTGATTGATAAAGTATAGAAGAAATAATAATGATAATAATTAAATGAAACAAAGTATTTAATTTTGTTTATTTAATTAAGAGGGAAATAATATGATAAAATAGAAGAATTAATAGTGAACTTAATATAAATAAATATTTCTATTTATTTACTAAGTAGATGAATTAAGATTAATTAATCAAATAAGTCATATTTAATTAATTAGTTTCTCCAGACCATTTTTAGGTGTCTACATTTTTCCTCTCTTTGAAGTGATGTGTTTACGCATTGCTTCAAAGAAAATTTTGTGCTGTTGCTGCTAGTATTAACGAAATTTTCCAGAATGCCCCAAACATGTGTTCAGGTGACGAGAAATATTTTAGAATGCCCCAGACATGTGTTCAGGTGATTTGATGGATATATGCCCCCTCGAGAGATAAATTAATGAATTTTTTAATTTTTTTGGAATTTTCAAAAAAATTCAATTTTTTTTTTAAAAATTTATGATTTTTTGATGATTTGATGTAGATTTGATGAAGATACGATGATGAAAGAATTTATCTCCTGATAATTGATGTAGAAAGTAGTCCTAGATGAATTTCAATTAATCTCCCCTTTAAAAATTAAATCAATCTCATAAAAATCCCTTTTTAAATAACCTATGAAAGGTTAAAAGGGTCTTTTTCAAAATCATTTGTAGATTGTGACCTTTGAAATTTTTGAGAGAGAGATTTTTGTGCTACGTGGAGCAAGATGTCGATTCCCTATCACACTCACCATTTTCAACGTGTTCAACGACATCAGCGGCTGACCGTGTTCGGACCTCCAGTATGTCCATAATTTTTCCTTGTTTTTCGTGCATTTTTTAAATTTTTAGTGTATTTTTGGATTTTTCAAAAAAAACCTGTTGTAGCACTTCTATTTTCAGTTGTAGTGCGTTTCTATCCGTTGTAGCACTTTTCAAAGTTTAGCGATTCAAAAGTCTATTTTAGCACGTCTATAGGGTAGGGTAGCGCTTTTCAAAGTTTACCGCTTAGGTTAGCCATTGTTGCGCTTCTGTAAACTGTATTAGCACGTCAAGAGTTTTAGTGCTTTAATTGGATTCTATAGTGCTTTTACTCTTTGTTTTAGCGCTTTTCAAGTTTTAGCGCTTTTATGGAAAAAATTAGCGCGTTGACCAAATAAAATGGCTCTTTGTTTAGATGTAATAGCACTTTTATCTTATGAAATGGCGCATTTCTTTGTTTTAGCGCTTTTAATGTCCTTTAAGCGCATTTATATCAAAGTGTATGTGATTTTCGGCAATTTTTTATTGATTTTCTCAATTTTTGATTGTATTAGTTGTTGGTTTGATATGACTGGTTTGTCCAATCAAATACATGATTTGTCGATCTCATGATAGGTGAGGTCTGATGTTTGTTTTGATGATAATTATCCTCATGATAGGTGAGGAATAATTAGAATTGATGTAACTCATGATAACCGAGGTTGATTTGATGTCTTGATGATGACCTCATGATAGGTGAGGTTTATTTGATATATTGATGATGACCTCGCGATAGGTGAGGTTGATTTGATGTGTGCTCATGAGATTTGATTAGAATTCTCACCAAGAGCTGACTTGATTTGATATGGTATGTTGATGTTATTTGATGATTGACATGAATTTATTGACTTTGATTTTTGTTGTGATAATAGGAGCGATTGGGGAATCTCCAGATTCGAGAGCATTTCCCTTGGACATTTGATCTCATTCCTAGGTTGGCACAACCTAAGATGGCTATCATCACACATTGTGAATTGTCTCCTCTTCTTTACATGCCCCATATTAGGATTAATCGAGGTTTGTTGATAGCTTTAGCTGAGAGGTGGCATAGCAAGCACAACACCTTTCACCTTCCTACTGGTGAGATGACAGTCACCCAGGAGGATGTCTGGTGGATCCTGCAGCTTCTGATTGTTGGAGATGTTGCTATCTATGATTCAAGAGAGCAGGGTGGGACTGATGCTCTCTGTAGATTGATTCAGGATGATCGTATTGCGGGAGAGTGGATTCCATGGCATGATATGGTTGATGCATACACCACTTTGCCGACAGTACTTGCTAGTTTCATTGGCAGATTCCTTAGTCCTAATCGTAGGTCTAAGGGATTCTCAGTTGGTTGGGTTTGAGTTTTGGAGAGCATGGTTGTTCATGGCACCCGATTTGCTTGTGGCATGTGTTTACTTGCCCAGTTATATCATGATTTACATTTAGTTGTGTATCTCAGTGGTCAGAGTTTATCGGTCGGTGCTACTTTGCTTCAGGTATGGGCGTGGGAGCACATAGTTGTCACACGTCCAGTTCCAGTTGGACAGAGGCCACCTAGGAGACCTTATGCATTCCAATATGCTAGCAGGTTTACCCAGTCTAAACTGGGTAAGTTAGAGTATTGGAGGAGAGTTATTGATGATATAGAGTTTGTGGCATGGTGTCCCTACCTAGATTATGGGATGGTACAGGGTATGCCCCAGGGTGTCGCTCACTATGCGCATTGGTAGTTGGATACAACAGATTAGGGGCCTTGTTTGTCATATGTTGTAGCAGTTCAGGAGTTTCAGGCTTTACAGCCCTTTGTGTGGGACATTCGGCCAGATATTGTTGAGGCTCCTCTTACAACAGATTATGCTGAGTATTGTGCTTTGCATCCATTTCCATGCCTTACTCTTCCAGATGAGCCTGTCCCATTAAGTGCAGAGGAGGATGTTCTTGTCACTCATGGTCATAGATGGAGGAGAGAGGATGTTGGAGGAGTTGAGGCAAAGGATGTTGATGTGGTTGGTGAGGCAGAGGTCGAGCCTGAGGTTGATGTTGGGGGAGAGGAGGATGTTGGTGTTGAGGAGGATGTTGGTGGCAAAAGTAGTGGAGATGAGAGCAATGAAGATGAGAGTAGCGGAGATGAGAGATTTGATAGTGGAGAGGCTGCAGTTGGGTTGGGCCCTGCCTTAGATTTTCTTGGTGAGACCATGCCTCGTAAGAGGTAGGCTGTGGGAGATGTTTCAGTGTGGCTACAGATAGCAGATCTTCAGGTGCAGTTAAAGATTGTTCAGGAGCAGCTTCTTCAGACTCAGGGTTTATTAGAGTAGACACAGGCTCAGATTCAGGTACAGGCTAAGTTGCATATAGAGACTCTTTCAGCTATGCAGGCTTTGTTAGTCACAGCTCAGTCATAGATTGTAGCATTGACAGCTGAGAGAGATGCGGTGAGATAGACAGCTGAGACAACTCAGGCTCAGGTTACTTCCTTGATAGCCAAGAGAGGTGCGGCGAGACAGATAGCTAAGACATCTCAGGCTTAGGTTACTTCATTGACAGCTAAGAGAGATGCGACCAGGTTTGCAGCAAAGGGTGCTCAGGCTTCGACCGATAGATTATAGAGACTAGCAGATGGAACCTCCTTGGTAGATTACATGTGTGAGGTTGCTCGTATTGGTGAGGAGATTGAGTTTTATAGAGTGAGGTATTATGACGTAGTGCCTTCTAAGTAGAGAGTGAGCTATGCGAGGTCTTGTTCTAGCAGGTCACGATCCAGGACTGTCAGTGCAGGTGTTACGCAGTCGTTACTTAGAGATCCCAGGGATCCTAGTTCTTTTGGTGGTAGGGGTCCTGATCCTACTATGCCTACACCATCTAAAGCTAGTAGCACATGATTGTGTCTGTGATGTACAACCATTATTGATGTTTTATCTCTCTTCATTTTATACATCATTGTATACTTGACATTGTGATTTTGATATATATGAGATGTAGTATATTCTATGGTCCATTATGTGTTTTTATATGATTTTATGATGGAAGCATTTTCTTTTGATGTTTTATATGCTATGTGATGGTTTTATTGTTATGATGGTATGTTTTCATATGATGTTGTTCTATCTTTGATGCAACTAATGTTAATGTATGGATGTATCTTATATGGATACATGATGTATATGGATTTATGATTATGGATTGATGTGTTTAGATGATATACTAAATGTGATGTGAATGTAAATATGTGGATGAAAATGTGGAATGATACATGATGTACTAAATTTATGGACTGTATTATCAAATGGATGGATTATATGTGAATATGTGATATAATAAATGGATGAATGTAATGAGTTATGATGACGATGTATTTGAATGATATAGATATATGTATGTTGAAATGTATGAATGATGAAATGATGATGAAAATGTTTTAAATATATGTAAATGATTATGATGATGTAACTATATGATCATGATGTTGTTTTTGTAATTGTCAAGTATACTTAGTCTATTATGAAAAAAGATAATTATTTAAGGAATGATTCACCAATCTTTGTAACAAATACTCTACAGATGCGACACTATTATGGATGCAGTCTACTTTTTACTATGAAAATCTACACGTAAACATAGGCAATTTAAAAATACTTTTGTGCTTTTGTATCATCATTGAGCTTTAAATTTTTGAAAGTGAGTACAAGCATCAATGGTATAATGTAAACCGATGATGACCTGAGTACTACTTTCATGATTTTTGATATTGCAAGGGAGTACAAGCATCGAGGTATAATTAAACCAAGATGATCTGATCATTTCTTGCGTAAAAAAAACAAGAATAAACCACTTTCCTATGTGATTTGGAATTTCATCCATGATACTTTGTAGAGCATTTCCCGCGACGATTCACACAGTTATTATGAATTATTCATAGACAACAGACAAAGAAAAATACCATTTCTTCTTCCTGGCTTCTCTAGTTCAATACATCATTGAGTTGCTCCAAAGAAATGATAACAATGATAAAAATTTCAACATATCTTGCATTTTCTTATAGTATTCAATCATTTATTCAAATTAGATCATCCATCCTGATTTTGTGATGTTTTTGTGTTTTTGAGTTTTTTGGATCAAACTAACCTAAAGACCTATCCTAGGGGCCTCAAGGGCTGATCAAAGATTAGCCTTGCCTATGCTATACACATAGAGACCACGTAGTTCGACTAACACAGACTCATGTTTTTGGCTTTTTGAGACTGACTTTTTGACTTGTTTTTGGATTTTCTGTTATGATATGGATGTCTAATGTGTTTTCTGATGGTGATTGATTTTTCATGTTGGGTTGTGTTTCGATCGTTCTTTTTGTTGTTTTTGTCCATTTTGTGAAGCTCAAGATTTATGTTGCCCCTAATGATTTTCAGATGTTGCCCCCAGGCCAGAGTGAGACATGACCATGTGATATGATATGATAATGGATGCAAAAAATGATGATGGTGAAAGCAACAACCATGACATGTGTCCAAATAGATGGGAGAGATAGTTTTGAATCAAAAATAGCACCTGTTTCTAGGTTTTCACTATATGTTTTTATTGCACCTTTTCATTCTTTTTGATTTTTTTGTATTTTTTCATCTTTTTTTTTTGTATTTTTGTATTTTTTTTATTTTTTTGTATTTTTGCGTCACCAGGATGCCTATTTGCCAAGTTTTCATCAAGGTAACTATTTTTATAAACTAATTCATGCACTAAGTGATTCAAGTATAGAACTTTCTGAGATGGATAATGTTGATAGGTTCATCAAACAGATCCCCTTTTGGTGTAGACAATTGATATGCTCCTGATCCATACATTGATATGATAACAAAGGGACCTAACTAGTTAGGTTCAAACTTCCCTTTCTTTTCTCTATCTTGCTGATTTTTAGGGTTTTCCTTTAGGATTAAGTCACCAACTTGAAAAATTCTAGATTTTACTCTATGACTATAACTCCTTGACATTCTTTGTTGGTAGGATTTCAAATTATTTATTGCTTGTTGACGACATTCATCCAACAATTCCAGCTCCTGTAGCCTTGAAACTCTATAATCTTCATCTGCTATGAGACCCTTTAGTGATACACAGAGTGATGGTATTTCTATCTCAATTGGTAGAATGGCTTATGACCCATACACCAAGGCGTATGGTGTAGCTCCTGTTGGTGTTCTGATGCTAGTTCTGTAGGCCCATAAAGTAGGATTTAACTGAACATGCCAATGAAGTCCACCATCATCTAATGTCTTCTTTAGTATTTTTAGGATTGTCTTGTTTGAGGATTCTGCCTGTCCATTTCACTATGGATAGTATGGTGTTGAAAAATAATGTTGAATATGGAATTGTTCACATAATTCTTGGACATCCTAATTTTTAAAAGGCCTTCCATTGTCTAAAATAATGGATTGAGGTACCCCGTATCGACAAATGAGATAGTTGAGTATGAAAGATGAAATCTGTTTTCCAGTGACAATTGTCAAAGGAACTACTTCTATCCATTTTGTAAAATACTATGTTGTTGTGATGATGAACTTGTTTCCATTTGACGAAGAAGGATGTATTTTCCCCACCAAGTCCAGTCCCCATTGACAAAAGGGCCATGTGGATGTGAATGGTTGTAACTCTTGTGCCGATGCATGAATTAGATTACCATGAATCTGACATTTCTGACATCTTTTAACATATTGATACGCTTCCTTCTCCATGTTCGGCTAGTAATACCCTAAACGAAGGAGTTTCTTAGCTAGGGTTAGCCCACTTGAATGAGTCCCACAAATACCTTCATGGACCTCTCGTAAGGATGTTTCAAATTCGTGATGCTCCAAACACTAGAGAAGAGTACCATCTAAACCTCAACAGTAAAGGATGTCAGCAATTAATGTATGTCGTGCCGATTGATGGATAAAGTTACATTTTTGGTTTCTAGAGAGGTCAAGAGGAAGAATGTTGTCTTTGAGGTAAGTATAGATCTCTCCATATTGTGAGGGTTGAATGTTGGGTATGTGGCATATGGTCTGTGAATTAGGGTTATCGTATGTAGGACTAGATACTTGTTCAACCATAAACTCATATCGACCTTTCTTTTCTGATAATTACAAAAGGGATGCAATTGTTGCCATGGCATCTGTGGCTTTGTTTTATGCCCTTGGTATTTTCTCGAACTTGATATCCATGAAGTATTTTTTTAGATCATCTATCATTTGCTTATAAGGCATGAGCTTCTCATCCTTTGTTTGATACTCATTATTTACTTGATAAATGACAAGCTATGAGTCCCCATACACTTGCATTTATTTGATTTTCCATTCAATAGCTATTTTGATGCCGATAATCAATGCTTCATATTCAGCTATATTGTTTGTGCATGGAAACATTAACCTATAAGATCTGGGAATGGTGTGTCCTTGATGTGTGACAAATATAATTCCTACACCCACTCCTCTTTGTGTATATGATCCGTCAAAATACAGTCTCCATTGTTGAGTTGTAATATTCATGATGTCGGCATCTGGAAATTCAATGTGCAGTGGATGATGATCCTATAATGGAGCTTGAGCTAGTTGATCTGCTATTACGTGTCCTTTGATGGCTCTCCTATCAACATATTGGATATAAAACTCACTCAATATCATGACCCATTTTGCAAGTCTTCCTGTTAGAGCAGCTTTACTGAGTAGGTATTTTGATGGGTCTATTTTTTCTATGGGCCTGACTATATGAGTCAACATGTAGTGTCACAATTGCTGAGTTGCAAATACCACTGCTAAACAAGCCTTTTCTATGAATGTATAGTTTATTTCATATCTATTGAGAGTCATGCTAATGTAGTAAACTGCTTCTTATTTTCCTTCAGAATTCTCCTGTGCTAATAGAGCTCCTAAAGATATTTCAGTTGTTGCAATATACAGTAATAGTGGTCTTTTTGCTATGGGTGGCATGAGTATTGGGGGTGTCACCAAATATTGCTTTATCTGGCCAAAAAAAATTTCATAGTTTTGATCCCATTTGAATTAAACATTTTTATGAAGTAGATGATTAAATGGATGACTCTTATCTGCTAGCTGGGAGATAAATCTCCTGATGGATTGTAACCTACCTTGTAGGGATCATAATTGACTGATTTTTTTAGGTAGTGGCATCTCCATGATTGCCTTAACCTTAGCTGGATCTACTTCAATACCTTTTTCTGACACTATGTAACCAAGAAGTTTTTCCGAAGTCACCCCAAAGATACATTTCTTCGGGTTCAACCTTACATTGAATTTTTCCAGTCTAGTGAAGATCTTATCAAGTATTTCCAGATGTCCTTCCCTAGTGTGTGATTTTTCTAAGATGTCATCCACATAATCTTCCATGAAAGTATGCATCATATCATGAAAAATTGTGGTCATTGCTTGTTGATATGTTGCACCTGCATTTTTCAATCCAAAAGGCATGACATTCCAACAAAATGTTCCCCAAGGGCAAGTGAATGCCATCTTTTCTTGATCCTTAGGTGCTATTTTTATTTGATTGTATCCTGAGAAGCCATCCATTATAGATAACATGGCATGTCTTGTTGTTAGATCAACAATTATGTCAATGTTGGGCAAAGGAAAATCATCCTTTGGGCATGCTTTGTTTAAATCTCTAAAATCTGTGCATATTCTGATGCTATTATCAAGTTTGGATACTGGCACAATGTTTGAAATCCATTTTGCATAATCTATGGACCTGATAAAGCATGCATCTAATAATTTTTTTAGTTTAGCTTTAACCATAAGGGTGATGTGGGAATGCATCTTTCTCAATTTTTGTTTGACTGGTTTGATTCCCTTTGGTAGTGATAAATGATGCATTAGAAGTTGTGGATCCAATCCTGGCATGTCAAAATAAGACCATGCAAAATTTATGTATCGCTTCTCAAAGAATTTGGTGAATGTCGGCTTCTCCTGTTCTATCATGGATGTTGCTAGATGTAAGATCTTTACCTCTTCAGATGTTCCCAGATTTATAGACTATGTTGGCTCTACTAGCACTGATGATCTGTCATGGTAGTGTTCTGGGAGAGTGTCAAATCTTTCATCCTTCAGTTCGTCAGAAAGGTTTTCGCTTTTGGATACGTTCTTTATTTTTCTCTTTTCAAAGTCTAATGCTGCCTTAGAGAGGTTTTCATCATTAGATTTATTTTTCTTGTTATCACTTTTGCAACTGAAAGATTTGGCACCCCCCTGATGTAAAGTATCAATATGAGTGTTATGGATAGTACTTGTATCAGTTTTGTTACAACATAGATAATTTATGATGGCATCATCGTTTGAAAAGACTGGTATAAGACTAGGTTCGATGGGTTTCCAGTCAATAAGTTCGGGGTGCATTAAAGGTAACAAGTCATCAGATTGAATAAGGTCAACTGTTGTAAGTCTCATGATAGCTAGGTGGTAAAATTTATTTGTAGGATGTTCAAGGTCTATGACAGTACTCACCTCCAAGTTTTCTGACTCACTCGATGTCTAATCATCCTCACTTGAGTCATCAATATTTGTTGATACCATAACAAATGTTCTATTTCCTGAACCTTGTCCCTCCTCTCGTAAGGGTGTATATGCTTGGATAATATCAACCTCTTTATCATTATATGATGTAGCAAATAGATGATCCCATTCATATTCGTTTGAGTCTGTGTCAGAGCCATCTCTCATTTGTAGTATCATTTCCACTGCTTTTTGGGTTTCTTCTTCTTTTTGTTCAGTGATGTAGCCTAATCCTATTTTGTCTTTAGGCTTTAATGTGAGAGGTTGAATGGGTTCAATAATACCGTCATTTCTCTTTCCAATTGGCCCTTGACCTTTGTAACCCATTTTCTCTAATATGGCCTTCCCTTTTCCATACTGATATGTTTTGATGCTGATGTTGATGCTTCCTCATCTTTGTATAGCCAGCTAAGAATGGATTTGTCTTCTGACTCATCTTCGAGTGTACCTGCTTTTATAAACCTTTCATTTAGAGTTGTGATGGGTTGTGATGATCTTGGAGATTTTAATATGGGTTTTCCATATGTTTTTGGTGATGGTAGTAACTGTGATAGGCACAAAGATTGCTCAAGAGAATATTCTCCTACACCATCTTCCTTTATCTAAACCTTTTCTGAAAGTTGTGATAATTCATTAATATGACCTTTGGTGTTTGATGTGTCTGTGATAGTTATTTCTTTCTCTAGATTCTTTTTCTCAACCCATTTAGAGATAAAATTAGGTTGGCTATCCATAGTGAATGAATTAGAAGTATTGACTTCTCTGTTATGAGGTATCAGAGTGTCTTGAGTTGCTTTCAACATGCTGCAAGTAGTCTGTGGATTGTTGTTGTCAGCTGATATGGTGACTTCCTATTCGTTTAATAGAAATTTCAGACATTCATGGTATGTTGAAGGTATCGCTTGCATGTCATGATCCATAGATGACCCAATAGTATGTTGTATGTTAGATCTCTATCTAACACTTGACAAATAATGTTTTTGAAAACCGGTCCTACCTGAATTGGAAGTATAATAAGTCCTCTGGAAGACCTTTCCTCTTCATCATATGCCTTTATTGTTATTTTTCTCTTGGTGTCAATGGTGTTTTCAGAATAGCCTAGTGCATGAATTAGTTTCAAGGTACAAATATTTAGACCAGCTCCTCCATCTATCAGAACATGTTTAAGATGATGTTTATGGATGATGACTTCTATATGCAAGGTTGCATTGTGAGGGTGATTTATAGATACATCATCTTGTTCAAAGAACGACAAACAATGAGGTGTGGTGATATGTCCCAACATGGCTTGGAACTAACAAACATCCAAATTATTAGGGACCGTTGTAGCTACTAGAGCTTGTTCTAAAACTTCCTTCTATGATGGTGAAATTTTGAGAAGTTCTAAAATGGATATTTACGCAGGTATCTTTTGTAATTGGTCTATGATATTGTATTGATGTGATGGGAGAGCATTGTTTTTGGAGGAAATTAATTTCAGTATTACCTTGGATTGTCCCCTTGTCGTTATATTGACTTGTGGATGATCTTGTGTTTCCCTTATTTTTAAAACATTTATTTGATTATCAAATGTTCCTGCGCTTGTCCTCATGTTCAAGGATTCAATGTCATTGTTGTTTATGTTATCCTTTTGAGTGTCAATGTTGTTTTTCTCTACCTTGGAAAGGCAAAGAATGGTGGTGTCATAGACATATTTTATACTTTTTCCCTTACCACTAGAAGAAGACTCTCCTTTTTCATAGTTGGGTAATGGATTGATAAATGCAGTGTGATCATTGTTTGTCTGAGGCCCTTCAACAAACACCTTCTTGGCTTCGATCAAGTCTTGTATTAGGTGTTTTAGTTGCATAGAGTCATTTGTCTTATGTCCTTTATTCTTATGGAAATTACAATAATCTGCATCGTTCCACCATGATGGTTTTACCTTTGGCTCCCAGTTTCGAGCTTATGGTAAAGTAATAAGTTTGTTTACAATGAGTTCTCTCATTGTTGATTCCAATGTTTGTCCTAATGGAGTGAATTTCTGTCGATTTGATTGTCTTTGGTAAGAAGTTCATGATTCTCCATTGTTGGTGTTGTTGTTTTGAATGGTGCCCTGACTGTTGTTTTGGTTTTCATTTTGATTTTCTTTGGAAGTTGACGTTGTCAAATTGGATACTGGTTTTACATTGTCAGTTGTAGGTTCATTGCTTCCAGTATTTCTATTTTTCTACCAAAATTTTGGCTTGTCGTTGTTTCCATAGTGATTTGCATTGTTGGATGTTTCGCTATATTGCTTAATCACTCCTCGTTTGACTAGGGCTTCTTCGATTTTGAGCCCATTCTCAATTACTTTTTTGAATGTTGATGGACATTGTAATTCAAGTCTATAACTCATTTGATCATTTAAGTTGTCTATAAATAATTCAATCTTCTCCTCTTTAGGTATAGATCGAGGATACCTAACGAACAACTTTCTCCATCATTGTAAGAATGACAAAAATGTCTCACCATTTTTCTGTTTCAGGTTATAGAGATCCTTTATGGTTACGTCATGAGTTATGTTGAAAGAGAATTGAGAGATGAATTTGTTAACCAATTCTTCAAAGGATCTGATCCCTAGTTGTAATTTTGAGAACCATTCCATATAATGGGCTCCCAAACTCCTAGGAAATAACCTCATGAGGTATGTATCTTCTTGTGCAAATTCAAGGCTCATTGTTCTAAATTCTCGTACATGGTCAATTGGGTCTGATTTTCCATTGTATTTTTCGTACTTAGGAAACTCACAATGTCTTGGAAAGGGTACCATATCCACACATGGATGAAAAGGGTAAGGACAAATGTCCTTTAATAAATATGTTTTTGTGGTTCCTGTTTGCACGTTTTGAACCTATTGCTATAGAATTTGCATTTGAGCTGTTAAAACAACTACTTGATTTGTATCCTAGGTGTGGTTTGGTTCCATCTCATTAGTTCTAGATGTTTCCTTCAATTGATTGAAGTAAAAATCTTTCAGAAGTTTGCCACCTAACTCTGCTAACATTAACAGGTATTTCTCCATGTCTTGTTCTAAGACATTTTCCATAAATTTAAGAAAATTTGGGTTTTGTTGTGCATGTTGTATATCCTCTTGTGTTATTTCATTGTTCTCATGTTGTTGGTATAAAATAAAAGGGTTCTCTTCAGCCATGTTTAGATTTTCAGTTTCTTTTTCTCTAAGTTTTTTCCTTTGCAACCTTGTTAAGATTGGCATACAAGTTTTTGTTGTTTTCCCTCACTTAAACTTAGATCTTCTATGTGGTGTTAGTATCAATTTGATTTTTAAAGAAGCCCAATAGAATGATGTATTCTATTGATGAGGCTAATTTAAAATTCCTGATTACTGAGTTTTTTTTGTCTCGTGATGGTAGAATGTCAAAAATTCTGATTAGGAAACTTTGCTCACTAATCCAGGTTTTGTTTTGATAATTTGGGCACTTTGTATTTTGCAAGATCTGGTTTTTGTGTGAAACAATTTTAACTTGTAAGAACCTACTTTGTTTTAGGATGTTAGGACACTGTCTGTTTTGTAAAATCTTTCTCACTAGTAAAATCTTATGTTTCTGATGTTGATCTGTCTAACAGTTGTTTTGGAAGTTTCTCTATTTTTCTCCTTCTGTGGACGTGCTAATACAGAGGGCAGAAGTGCTAAAACAAAACCCAAAATCACTAAAATAGAACATAAAAGTGCTATAATTTATGGTAAACACATTGTAACAGAGTGTGGAAGTGCTAGAACAGAACTCAGAAGCACTAAAACATATCTGAAAAGTGCTAAAACAGAGCTAATAAGTGCTAAAATAGAGAGTAGACGTGCTAAAATAGAGCAATGAAGTACTATGTTTTTCTGTGGAAGTGCTAAAATATGGATCAGAAGCGCTAAAATGTTGGACATTGGAATTTCCTGATAGTTTGGTTTGTTGTGACAGAAGCGCTATGAGATTGTTCAGAAGCACTAAAATAGAGGGTTGAAGTGCTAAAACAAAGGTTAGATGCACTATAGTTTGTCTCAAAAGCGTTATAGTTTTTGTTTAATGCCAAGCAGGGGGTGGCAATATGGGTCTTTTAGGTGCTATGTCTGCTTTCTCTTCTTCTTCATCCAAGATTATGGATGTTGTAAGGAATCGATGGGGTGTTTCATTCTTTTCAAAAATAAATGTTCTCAAACTACTGATGATGTCAGTTTGAGTGCCTTCAATATGTACATTACTAGGCTGAAATATTGGTGTGGTTAGCCCTAGTTGTTGAACAGGAGTTGTAGGTCACCAAATGGTCATAAGGTGGTAACTCTAAGGTTTCAAAAGTTTTGTCTATTGTAAGAATTGATCTAGTCTGGTGGAGTATTCTATGGCAGGTTGTGGAATGGAGGATTGACATATACGTTGACCATGGCTAGATTCCTATGAAAGAGTGCTTCTTTGAATATAGGCTTGTGAAGTCAAAGGCTCTACAGCATAATCATCAGTGTAACCCCTATCAAAATCATGAAACCTATGGAAGAATGTTCTATGAAGAAGCAAAGTCTTCCTATTCTGATATAAGAAACATCGTCTTTGTAAAAGATGTTTGTAACTAAGTGTTGTTTTGGGTTTTCTAATTCTCTTGACAAGAGATTTTTTGACAAACTTAGTGGTTTTCCAATCTCTAATCATGTATTCTTAGTTTTGATTTTGTATTTTTTAGGATGATCTTTTATTTGAATTTTAATGATTTTGGAATACACAACACTCAAATGAAGATAGTTGTTTTTAAGAATTGTAATCTAACATATAGTGTATGTTCAAAAGAACCATGCATGGTCCTATTTTCATTGGTTTTGATAACAATAAATCACTTTAGACAGACTCACTCTTAATAGTCAAAAGGTCATCATTATACTCAACAACCCACATATTAAAATTGCGTCGACTCACACAGCTGTGTCACCCCCTAGAGGGTGCCCGTGTTTTTGTCTTTTCCAGGTGCGTACTCAAGGTTATATTTCTTGATCCCCTAAGCAAACGGTCCTTGGAAATTATATGGTGAGTGTCTTGGGAATAGATTTTTCCCTCCCCTTGCACTGCGAGTATTACAATGTCTGGTTACTGACTCGGTTGGATACTACACTAGGTTCTTAGAAAGGGTTTCCATTCAGAGCGGCACTAATAGACTCCCTCAGGAGACCTCCCAACCTTTAGAACAAAGGTTTTAGGGATGGTTATCTTGCAGACTTATGGAAAAAGTGGGTTTCCCCAAATTTTCTTTAAATTTTATAGTGGGGTGGAAAAACCTGGCTTTGGTTTGAACCCACTTAGGTTGTTCCCGTAGGGTGAGTACTTTTTCCCACTACGACAGGCCTTCTAAAGGATGTAAGAAAACTTGCAAAATGCATAAAAAGGATGAGTCTGTATTTTTGGATCACCCAGTTAAGGGGAGAGCATATGCCTATCAACCATTCAAACATAGAAACCACTTGTTCAAATTTTAGAGCCCAAACGAAAATTTTTCTAATCTATGTGAAGATGTTGCTTCACAAAAAGACGTGGTGTTCATTTTTAAATCCCAAGTTGAAAAATCTGGTGACTATCCTAAATTGGTAAATTTTTAATCCAAAGGAAAATGTGACTATCCTAGGATTTATTCATTCTAAAACCAACTGAAGAAGTGTCTATCCTATATTGATTCTTTTTAATCCAACTGAAGAAATAAAATTTACTAGTCATGGATGCGTCAGATCCAAAAACTGAATTACACAAAAGCACTATGATAGTGCTCAAAAGCGCTATAGAAATAAACATAAGTGCTACAAAAATAGACAGAAGTGCTATAGAAATAGACATAAGCGCTATAGGAATAGACAAAAGCGCTAAAATAGATGCTAAGTATTATTGTCGGTCTGTGCTAGTCATATGAAAGAAAACAATCCTTAGAAGCGGTATGACTTTCCTCAGAAGCGCTAGAACAGTCCTCCAAAGCACTATACTTTTCCTCAAAAATGCTTTAGAATATTCTAATCGCGCTAAAACAGATTACGCCAGATTCTTGTACGAAAACTTTCCAAAAAATCTTGTTAAAAACATGGGGTACGACCCAATGGTGGGTGCCAGAATGTAGGTGTGGAAAATGTAAACTAAATACAATTAAATACACCTCTTAATGAAACATTGTATCAAGATTAAACATGAATTAAACAAATTTAAAAACACAAAAATCCTGAAGACGTCTCATTGTCTCCTATCTCCAAAGATTTATCAAATTATAGAAGCTCTCAGATTTGTAAGCACCGTAACTATTTAAAATGACTATCTAGAGAACGGAATGGATGCTAAATGCAATGATGTGATGATTGCTAATGATTTATAGATGATATGAAGCTACTATAAACTATCTTAACATGAAACCTGCTAAATGGAAGATACAATAAAAACTAATGATGTTGTCGTGATATGAAATCTACTGATGCCATGATGCTATGATGATACTAAAATGCTAATGCTAATGCTTATGATTACTTGGTTGCTTGAGTACTAATTCCTGCAAAGTAAGTTTGCATAAAAGATGATAATTCTCGGATGATTTTGATGCTTCAGAAGGCTGTATAAATAGATTTCCAGAAACACATTTGTACAGGGGTAACACAATAGAGGCTGAGATTCAATCTAGATATTTGAATGGTATGAGATGAGAAGGTGGAGCTAATCATGGAGGATTGTTCCTCCCCATGAAAACACCAGGCAAGATGAGAGGAAAGATTTGAGGTAGAAGATTGAGAGGATTTCCTGCAGGTTTGTCCCCGAGGCTTTTCCCATGAATGACAGTTAAATTATTTAGATTTGAAAAATATAATTTTATTGGTGAGTGAATAGAGGGATTTGATTTATGCATTTATTTAAATATTTTTGATTTATTTAAATTCAACAAAAGAGGAATAAATAATTTAATAAAATAAACTATAGAAGTTTGTTTATTAAATTAAATAGAAGAAATATGATAATTAAATTAAAGATTTTAAGATATCTTTATTTAATTAAGAAGAAATGTGATGAGATAATTAAATAAATACCAACTATTGAAGTTGTGTATTTAATTTTAGGATAGATTTGATGGATAAAGTATAGAAGAAATAATAATGATAATAATTAAATGAAACAAAGTATTTAATTTTGTTTATTTAATTAAGAGGAAAATAATATGATAAAATAGAAGAATTAATAGTGAACTTAATATAAATAAATATTTCTATTTATTTTCTAAGTAGATGAATTAAGATTAATTAATCAAATAAGTCATATTTAATTAATTAGATTCTCCAAACCATTTTTAGGTGTCTATAGTTTCCAAAGATGGTTTGGCCATTGATCCGATGAGAGTGGAGTCCATCCTTTCCATTCCACTCCCTAGATAGAAGAAATTATTGTGAAACTTCTTAGGAACATTTAATTTTGTGACAAGATTTACCCCCAAAATTTCTAATTTTTTTTGAAATAAGTATTGTCATTGATGTCAAATATGTGTTATTGAAGTATGTACATACTTTGAAGTTAGTTGCTGCATAAGTGGATATAAGTTGAGACATGTCTGTAGGTCAGTATAAGGAAGAAAGATGATCTAAGTGTGTTGTAGAGGATGATACTTATGTACTAATGTTTCTACAATATGTATACATTGATATCAATTCATATTCATGTACCATATGTTGAGATAGGTTACAGAAGATTGGTAAAGGCACCAACTATGTATACCTTAAGGTGGTACGATCCTTTTGGTTTATATCCATCTGCTATACAATATTTTTTCTTGCAGCTCAAATGATATGATGGCTATTCTATGAAGATATTATAACTAGAGAATCAAGTCCTCACTCTTTCTGTAGTCAAAGTTATAAATTTATAGTTGAAAATATTTTGGACAGTGCCCTAATAGTGCAATGCTATGAGAAAGGTTGGCTAAAATTCTTTGCATTCCTTTGGAGGTGGTGGTTTGGTATTGCAACTATGAGGACATGATCATTAGTGATCAATATGCATTATCTAATACTATCAAGTTTGTTGGAGATTTTCAAGCTTAATCTTCAATTAACAATGTGTTATAGTTGGTCTAAAATGCTCTGTTTCTATATATTCAGTAAGCTTCTTCTATTGTGCCAGTATTTAATGATCAAATATTTTTGAAAAAGGTTGTAAAGATATTAAAGATTCCCTACATTGTTCATATCTTGATATGTATTATGTTCTTGGTATCTACCTAGTGGTGTGAAGTCAAGTAGTGACAATATTGATGGTACTTGTACTAATCAGGTTAACATGACTTGTTTTCTTCATTTTTGGTTGATCACGATCTGTTAATATTATTTTGGAGAATATGTGGAAGTGCTCTTAGGCCTCAACATAGCATGTTTTGATCCACAATAAAATTTCTTTTGATTTGGATATGTTTTGATGTCATCCTATGCAATATCATTTGTTACATCTAAGGGTCATCTTTTAGTCGACTTAATTGGAGGTTTTGTATTGTTGCAGAGGATATTTATAGAAGGAAAAAAATTTTCTAAAGCATGAATTGTATGAGGAATATGAGTAAATTAGAATGTTATATGAAATGTGTGAAATCTGTATGAAAGATGTAATGTGAGAAAAAGGAATTGTAATGTTAGTATAAGTCAAATGCCTCATCTACAGTAGTTCAATTCTTAGTTTTCTTTTGATAACTTTAATGTACCCTACTCTCAGATAGTGAGTCTCATCAGGTCCTTTATATCTTTCCCCTAAAGTTGTCTCTATTTTAGTGTGTGCAAGTCTATAGGGAGTGATCCTTAAAATACATTGTAAAACCTGTTAAGCAATGAGATTTTATATTGTGAGTTAACTTTGACCATGTATTTTCCCTTTTTGAGTTTTTCATATCAAAATCATGGTGTTATGGTGTGGTGCATATTTTTGTTTTTGTTGTTCTATCAGCTCATGTGATGTGATGTGTTATCTACATATGGGAATGTTTTAATTTTAATACATGTTAATTCACCCCCCTCTCAACATTGCTTTGTGTTCAAAAATTGGCATAAGAGCCAAATGCTTTTAATAATACTAACAACTAAGGTATATCCTCCACTTGAACACATGGGGTCTATGGAAAAGATCAATGATATGTTCATCATAGTGCCAGACCTAGGATCAATGGAACTTGAAGGCTAAGATATCAATATAGAAGAATGTGGAGTTGATTTTGAATGTGAACTCAGGTCTAATCTTGAGGATCTAGATGAATAAAGGTTGCAAAATATCAAATATGAGTGTATGTTAGAAAAATAAAAAAAGGTAATCGAAAAAATTGAAGGAAAAGGAAAAAGAATCAAAAGAAGAAGTCAACAAACTAAAAGCTCAAATAGAAGAAGGAAATAAATTCAAGGAAGTGGAGGTTGAGATATTTCACTTGAAAGTTAAGATTGAGGAAGGAAAAATGATTGAATATTGTTTGAATAACAAGCTTCAAGATAAGATTATTGAATGTTCAAAGCTTGAAGAATAAATTATTACTCTAAGAATAGAACTTGAAAGGGAGAAAGAGTAAATTTATAAAGGTCTAAAACTGAAAGGAGGCTCAAAAATTCTTGATGAACTAATTAGTTCTCAAAAGCCCTCTAAAGAGAAATCTAGGCTTGGCTTTGAAAAGGGAAAAAGTCCTATGTTCAAGGCATCTACAAATTTGTATGATAACTTCATAGCAAAAGGAAAATCTAAAATAGAGGATACATCCTTTGGAGATGCAAAGAAAAATAAAGATAGCAAGAAAGAAGGTGATTTCACACGTATCTGGAAAAAGAAAGTGAATTATAGGAAGCCTTCCCAAACTACTCCTATCAAGTTCAAAGGTAACTACCATGCATGCGATAAATTTGGTCATAAGGTATTTGAGTGTAGAAGTAAGAAAATTCTAAATTCTCTTAGGCCTCTAAGGTATAATGGTATGAAATCTCAATCATTTAATGGCCATTTCTATGCTTGCAATAAATTTGGCCACAAGTCTAATGAATGCAAAAGTAAGTTGATAAGGAATAATCATGCTATGACCTCTCACTCTTTCCATGATTATTTCTAATCATGCAAAAAGTTTGGTTATAAAGCTGCTGAGTGTAGATCCAATGTGAGAAGAAGCATTTTTTCTCTGCAAGACAATATCATTTGCTATAATTACAATAGACAAGGACACATTACAATATTTTGTAAGAGAAAACATGTAAGGTCTTCTGATCTCCAAAAAGAATACTATCATTAGTCAACAAAAGAGAGATGAAAAAGGTTTGGAAAAAGATGGAAGAATGTGAAGTAAGGAATGAATTTGTACCTTAGTATGCTACATATGGGCTTTATGGTAACTAAAGAGAGACTATTGATTCAAGGGGAGTTGCAATTGAAAAACTTATCATACCCCAAAAATACTTAAGATGTTGAAATATTCAACATATTGGTAAATTGTGATATGAACTTGATTGGTGATGTTTTTGGAGAAAAAAATCTTTCTATGGAGATTTCTTGAAGACTTATGGATCGTTGCAATGTCATAGACTATAAAAGTTGCT
Organism: Sequoia sempervirens; assembly: GCA_007258455.2. Lineage (NCBI taxonomy): Eukaryota > Viridiplantae > Streptophyta > Pinopsida > Cupressales > Cupressaceae > Sequoia > Sequoia sempervirens. The sequence continues at coordinate 199,478,013 of VDFB02252616.1, forward strand.
AAATGGATAAATGCATTTATTGTAGTGCGACTAGGGTTAGTATCAGGTATATTTATCTTATTTTGATCTATTGAATTCATTCAAACTATCACAAGAGAACACAAGAGCTAAGGAAGTCGAGAAAGTGTTGCACAAAGCCTTAAAATAGTGTTCGAAGGTATTTCTCTACCTTTTATTATAAACCCTAGTTGTTGAAATCATGGCTACACTAGTTGTTGATGTAACTGAAAGGCCAAGGCCCAAATATAAAAAGTATCCATTCAAATCACTCGAAGTGGAAAAATATGGTGTATTGCAAGGATAAAAGGATCTACATACATACACAATTGAATGAGATTGATCACACTTCATCCTTTGAAGTGTTTCAACAAGAGTTGTTGAATGAAAATGGAGTATATAAGTTGGATCATGCAAACATTGCTACAAAAGGGTTATAACTTTGGAAATATTTTTTAGACTTCTATAGGAATGGGGAATGGGTAAGAATCATCATGAGCTTCATTCATGATAATTTAATTTGGCTAGATAAACCCTAGTTAATCACAATGGATGCTATTAGGGAAGTTAGTAGTTTGTGTGACTCTGTACCTATGCCTCTATTGAAATATGTAAAGAACAAAACAATTATGGAACTTATAGGTGCTAAATTTGACAAAAGGGAATTAACTATAAAATACATTATTAATCATGGTGTCTAGTGCACATTCATGAGAATAGCATACAAAATCTACTTTGCAAATAGGGAAGGATCCACCACTAACACTACAATTCATACTGCTCTTTAGATGGTAAAATAAAATGCCAACTTTGATCTATGTGAATTGTTGAGGAAATAGTTGATAGAGAACTTGAAAAAGAAAAAAGGAAACCAAGTATAACTTCAAGTTTGGTTCCCTAATAATTCACGTTAATTTCTTATTTTTGAATGAGTTACCTAGGTTTAAAGGTAAAATATGGAACAAATTTTCCCTAGTTGCAACTCAAATTAAATAGCATATGAAAAGTTTTCAAACATAGAAAGACTACAGCACTTCCTATTGGGGATATTTTAAGAATATGAAAAATGAGATGCAAGGTAGATATAGGATATCATCTAGTTTAGTCTAGAAATATGAAAAGGAAATAGTTTTTATGGTAAATAAGGATCATTTCTTTGTGGAGTTTGTGGAACACAGAACTGTATGGATAACTAAGTTACCTTATGAGATTGAAGATGATTTTGTATAAAGGTACATAGACATTCTATTGCCAATTACTTGGAATCCTAAACTAAAAATATTTGGAACCTATAAAGAAATCATGGATGAAATCTGTAAGATAGAAAGTGAGGAAGAAATAAAATCAAAAGTTGAAAAAGTACTTAAGGAAATAAATGCACCGTGGTACTATACAATAAAGAGAAAATAAGAGCTTTACAAGATACTTTGCAGCCCTCCAAAAGTTGCACCTAATGCTCCTACAGTCAAATCAACCCTTCTAGAAGCTAGTCTAGGTCCAAGAAGATCTGGTAGAACCTCTCTAGTTGTTGCCCCTCAACCCTTTGTATCCACACAAACAACTTGAAGTAAGAGAAAAGCTACATTTGTTATTCCTCTAAAGAAAATGGTTACTAGACCTAAGAAAAAGATAAAAAGAGAAAAGATTGATACTGATGATGAAGTGGATGATGAAGAAGTGAAAGTTTTTTTTTAATAAAAGAGAAAAAGGTACAAGTCAAGGAGAAGAAGAAGAGAACTTTTCATTAAAAAAATAAAGTAAAGGGAATTGCTATTGAAAAGATTGAAATGGCTACTCCAATCTCTCATGACCCTCTAGACATTGGAACAATCCTTTGTTGCAAGGTTTCACCTTTGGTCTCCTTGTTTTGTGCATGCACAACACTAGAGGTTCGTGACATGGTCTAACTACCTCTTGTGGATCTTAACTAATGCTTGTATCGGGCATGGGTTCGAACACCTCACTTGCGTTGGGGGGGATTATTGCAAGGTGTCACCCTTGGTATCCTTGTTCTATGCATGTGTGGTGCTCAGGTTAATGACATGGTCTAACCACATCCTATGGATCTTATTTGATGCTTGTATCGGGCATTGACAAGTCAACCTTTTGGTGCAACTGCAAGGCCAACATCCTTAATGCAATTTTTGCAAATAAATTATTAAATGACACAATGATGCTACATACAAATGTCTATTTGGAAGAAAAAATGGCCATTGAGAAGGTTGTCATTGAGTACATGGTAATGAAGAACATCACCTTCAATTACATTGTTAACAAAGCTTCAAATAGCCTTGTTGAAGCTTTAAGACAAAGGAGATAAGAGGATGTTAATACTAATGAAGAATTGAAAATGTAGGTAATTGATAAAACATGGATTCCTAGTCACAAAAACAAAAAGTGGTGATTGTTTAGAGATAAGAAAAAAGAGCTCTACACCAAGAGAAGAATAGATTTTTTGATGATCTTTAATGAAAATGTGAAAGGGAAGATTTGGAGTGAAACTAAAGTAATGAAAATCATTAATGATATGAGAAGTAATGATGATTCATAAGGATCTTCAGAAGAACAAATTATTGAGGATGAAATAAATAAACAAGAACCTCTAAATATGGATAATGCGCCTCCCCAAAAAAACACATCTGGTCAGAAAAAAATACAAGGACCCCTCAGTTTATAAAAGAAGATATCTCTAGAGCATAAAGTGTCTCAAATAGTGATAAAGAAAAGGAAGAATGAAAGAAGTCAGATGTAAAGATAGCATAGAAACTTGAAGAAATGAAGATGGATAAGATGACTCTTGATAATAGTATACTACATGATCTTCCTAATGTGTCCACTATGGACATAGACATATATTTTTGAATGCAATATGACTAATGGAAATAAGATGTGAAATGAGGAGAAAGCTCCTCCTATGAATGCTAGTGCACAATACATAGAAAGTAGAAATAAATTTGATGTTTCTCCTCTAAAACTCAATGTTACGTCTCTAGGAAAGTTAGGAAGTGATGTATAATTGAGAGAAGATATTCTTAAGATTGTTCAAAATACAAAAGAGAAGGGTGTTGAGAAGCAAGACATATTTGTGGATAAAGCTCAAAGTTCTTCATCTTCATATTCTCTCAAAGACCTATTTTCTATGCATATGCAATTACAACCTATGCTAAACCCCAAACTTATGCAAATCCCTAGTCAAGATGATCAAGTTGATCTGTCAAAAATTTCTCCTCTCCACAAGCTAAAAATTGGTGACATTTTGCATACCTCTACAAGAAAGGAGATTCTACAAGAGCATATGAAGAAGAATGAACTAATTGAGGAGGCTATAAAGATCATTCAATATGGTTTTCCTAAGGTTAACCTAGAGTCCTCCCTACCTCCAGAAAAAAAGTTGAAACAATTAATGGATTCTTTTAAAGATCACTGCTCTCACAATGAACAAAAGGAAGAGAAAAAGTCTTTAAGAAGAATGAATGATAAAAGAATGGTTTAAGTATCTGATAGGTGTGCTAGTACACCCAATAAATTACAAGAGAATTTTGAAATGTTTAAAAATTTTGTGGAGGAAGCCACTACCTTATATCAATTCTATTTGAGATGACCTATTTCTACTAATAGTATCAAGGATCAAATTGACTCCATAGAGTCACAAATCACTCATATGGCTAGAATATAGGATGTTTTAAAAGATAAGGATGGTTCCACTAGAGTACATTTGGAAAATATTCATGTTCAATTGTTCCTACTTCAAGATCAAAGAAATCAATTAAAGAAACAGTTTGGTTAGTTGAAGGAAACAATTGGCATGAGACTGGCTTCACTTTTTTGGATAGTTGTGAAAGAAGAAATGAATGTGTAAATGATGAAGGTTCTATGTAGTATAGATAAGGAAAAGGATTTTTGCATAAAATTTGAATGTTAGAATCACATCCTTGTCTCTACAAAAAAAATCTAGGTTGCAACTCTAGTGCAACTCAAAGAAACTCACAAGAAAATCTTACCTTATAAGGGTGCTACAAAGGTGTAAGTAAGATATTTTTTCTCTTGTAAAGTTTTTTTCTTTGCGGAAGGTAACAATCCTTATGTCGAAAGTAATTTCTCTTATCTAATTTTAAGGGATCTCCATCTAAGGGGGAGTCTATTTAGTTTTGGGATGCTATAAATGGAAGATGTCATTCCTTTACCCTTGAAGTAAAAGGGGGACATAATTATATGTGTGTTTCCATCAATGAAAAAGGGGGATATTGTTGGAAATAATTTTTTTCATTAATTTCAACCCTGTCTAGGCTATCATTGATGTCAAAGATGTGTTATTGAAGTATGTACATACTCCAAAGTTAGTTGTTGCATAAGTGGGTATAATTCGAGGCATGTATGCAAGTTAATATAAGAAAGAATGATGATATAAGTATGTTGTGGAGGATGATAATCATGTCCTAATGTGTCTATACTATGTCTACCTTGATATCATTTTGAATTCATGTACACATGTTGAGATAGGTTGCCACCAATGCCATTTCTATTTTTGAGGGTTTAGGTTCCTCTTCAATTGGCATGTATTCATCAATCGTATCCAATTTCTTATTCTCATGATGTTCCCTCATACATGCTACTTTCTTTACATTATTAGCTTTGGTCTCTTCCTGTGTTGGTTTGATCCTTGTTCATTTCCTCGGCATGATAGATAATTTTACATGTAGCATGATAAAGAGACAAATATTAGTTCCTAAAAAATGAATCCATACAAATAAATGAAATATATGTCATTCAACCCTTCATAAAAAATAATTCCAATCATCCTATAGAAGAGTATTTCTAGCATAGACAAAGATGACATGAATTTTTTGATGGAATGCCATAAAGAAAAGTGGTCTCATGGAGTTCCATGATTGCAAGATAGGTACAAAATGGAAGCATGGACAAGGCATGTGAATTTTTTGACAAAAATGTTTTGGTGTACATGTATGCAAAATGTGGTACCATAGACAAGCTAGTGAGCTCACTAGATTTTCAATGCGGTAGCATTGACAAGGTAGTGGGTTGTTCAAAAATGCCTCATAGAAATAGGGTCTCATGGTGATGATACATCACCATGACAACCTAGTGAGCTCACTAGCTTATCAATGTGGTAGCATTGACAAGGTAGTGGGTTGTTAGAAAAAATGCCTCATAGAAATGGGGTCTCATGGTGATGTATCATTACCATGAACCCCATTTCTATAAGGCATTTTTTTTAACAACCCACTACCTTTTCAATGCTACCGCATTGACAAGCTAGTGAGCTGCCTAGCTTTTCAAAGGTCACATGAATTTTTTGATGGAATGCCTTAAAGAAATTTGGTCTCATGGCATGCCATGATTTCAAGATAGGAAAAAAATGTAAGCATGGACAAGGCTTGTTAATTTTTTGACAAACATTTTTTGGTATACATATATGAAAAATGTGGTACCATAGACAAGCTAGTGAGCTCACTATCTTGTCAATGTACTAGCCTTGCCAAGGTAGTGGAGTTTTTGAAAAAAATCCTCATATCATAGTGATGTACATCACCGCGAGACCCCATTTCTATAAGGTTCTTTTTCAAACTGGCCACTACCTTGTCAATGTGGTAGCATTGACAAGGTAATGGGTTGTTTAAAAAAATGCCTCATAGAAATGGGGCCTCATGGTGATGTATATCACCATGAGACCCCATTTCTATGAGTAATTTTTTCAAACAACTCACTACCTTGTCAATTCTACCATATTGAAAAGTTAGTGAGCTCACTAGCTTGTCAAAGGTCATATTAATTTTTGGATGGAATTCCTTAAAGAAATGTGATCTCATGGCATGCCATGATTGCAAGATAGGCACAAAATGGAAGCACGGACAAGGCATGTGAGTTGTTTGAAAAAAAAAAATCATAGAAATGTATGAAAAATGTGGTACCATAGACAAGTTAGTGAGCTCACAAGCTTGTCAATAATTCCTCATAGAAATGGGGTCTCATGGAGATGAGTCACTAGCTTGTCAATGTAGCATTGACAAGGTAGTGGGTTGTTTGAAAAAATGCCTCATAGAAATGGGGTCCCATGGTGATGTGTGGGTCTACACCTCATATAAATGGGGTCTCACAATGATGTGTGGGTCTACACATGATAGAAAAGGGGTCTCACGGTACACATCACCATGAGACCCCATTTCTATGAGGCATTTTTTTCAAACAACCCACTACCTTGTCAATGCTACCGCATTGAAAAGCTAGTGATCTCACTAGCTTTACAAAGGTCACATGAATTTTTGGATGGAATTCCTTAAAGAAATGTGGTTTCATGGCATGCCATGATTGCAAGATAGGCACAAAATGGAAGAATGGACAAAACATGTGAATTGTTTGAAAAAAAAAATTTGGTATACATGTATGCAAAATATGGTGCCATAGAGAAGCTCATGAGCTCACTAGCTTGTTAATGTGGTAGCACTGACAAGGTAGTGGGTTGTTTGAAAAAATGCCTCATAGAAATGGGGTCTCATGGTGATGGTAGCATTGACAAGGTAGTGGGATTTTTGAAAATTTTCCTCATAGAAATGGGGTCTCACGGTGAAGTACATCACCGTGAGACCCCATTTCTATGAGGATTTTTTTCAAACTATCTTTTCAATGTGGTAGCATTGACAAGGTAGTGGGTTGTTTGAAAAAATGCCTCATAGAAATTGGGTCTCACGGTGATGTATATGAGGCATTTTTTCAAATAGCCCTCTACCTTTTCAATGCTACCACATTGAAAAGGTAGTGTGCTATTTGAAAAAATGCCTCATAGAAATGGGATCTCACGGTGATGTACAACCCTATTTCTATGAGGCATTTCTTCAAACATCCCACTACCATGTCAATGTGGTACGTGAGACCCCATTTCGATGAGGAATTTTTTAAATATCCCACTACCATGTCAATGCTACTATATTGACAAGCTGGTGAGCTCACTAGCTTTTCAAAGGTTGCATGAATTTTTGGATGGAATTCTTTAAAGAAATATGGTCTCGTTGCATGCCATAATTGCTAGATAGGTGCAAAATGGAAGAATGCTCACATAAATGCTTCATGGCATGTCATGATTGCAAGATTGAAAAGGTATTGGACTATTTGGAAGAATGCCTCATAGAAAAGCTTCATGGCATGTCATGATTGCAAGATTGAAAAGGTAGTGGGCTATTTGGAATAATACCTCATAGAAATCTTGTCTCATAGTGATGTCCAAGGAATAATAAGTTTATAGGAAAGTGCTACATCCCATGTACAACATAGAAATGATATTTGACCACCCTATAGAGGAAGTGGATTGGTCAAATCCAAAGGATTATTATATTGAAAAAAGAGCTATAAATATGGTGGTTGAATCAATAAGATGGTTAGAAGCACCATACCCAATGTTGGAGGATCAATAACAAAAGAAACTATACTTGAGAGAATGAAAAAGGATGAGAACACAAAGAAGGAACTTAAAAGTCAAGTAAGGAAACTAACTTCATACTCACATCACCTAGTTGGCCCTATTGACTTAGTTTCACCTTTCCCCATGTTGCTAGTAGCCTTGAATAAAGAGACTTTAAATAGTGGAGAGAAGGGTTACAATCCCTTGTAGGTGTAGTAATTAAGGAAACATTAAAAATATATCACAACATTAGTGATGAGGTAAGTTTAGAAATAGAGATGAAAACCAAAATAGATTAAAAGATCTATTAATGTGGGAGGAATATATTCCATTTTTTTAGAGACATGTAAGGAAAATTTGGTAGCATAGACAAGGCAATTAACTTCTTGAAAAAATGCACATCATCATGAGACCACATTTCTTTGAGGATTTTTTTCAAACAACTAATTACCTTGTCTATGCTATTTGATAAAATTCTTTGGTAGACATGTATGGAAAATTTGGTAGTATAGACAAGGAAATCAACTACCTGGTAGAACTGTTTGAAAAAATGCCTCAATGAGATATGTCCTCATAGACTAGAATTATTGGAGGATATGCACAAAATTGATTTGTTGAAAAGGATTTAGAAAATTTCAAGCATACGCAATTCCTAGGTGTAAAACCAAATTCCACTACATTTTCCATCCCCCATGCCTATACCAAAATGAAATATTTGGAAAGGGGTATGCACATCCATAGAAAAGGATTGAGAAATGATGTACTATATTACATACTTATAACTACTCTCATATATATGTGTATACAAGATGTGAAAGCATACGCAAGATAGGTCAATTGTTTAACAAAATGCCTCAAAGAGATATGGTTTAAAATGTAATTGGAAAGTGTAAAGACTTTTGTAGTTTAAAATGTGCCAAGAGGGGCTAAGGTTATAATGACAAACAAAAAATGATGAACATGGAATATGAAAAATTAAAAAATCAAAGAAATCCAAAATAGAATTAAGGAAAATAAAATGAAAATGTGTAAAGACTTCACATACCTAAAAAATGGAGATTTGAGTGGAGGAGTTCTACCCAATTATGTAGCCTTTATTTCTTCTTGCATCAAATTCCTTAACAATTTGAGTTTTTCACAAGCTTGTTTCCTTTTCAATGTTCAATTGTATATCACTCTTGAATGAAATTGAGACTTTAATTGATATATATCAAATTTGATGTGAAAAAATTGTTATTTCATGCAAAGGTGGTGGAAAGTTTATAAAAAGGTGGTAGAATGTGAAAAATTTGCATGCACATTTCACAAAAGCATCAAAAAGCTTCTTTTCATCAAAACACGTGTATAAATAGGAGAATATACAAAATGTGGGCCTGGAGATCACTAGTATATTTAATTTTTTATTGTTTTTAGAGCAAGAAAAATGCACTCATATTATGACATGCTCACGTTATAACATGAGTGCGTTTTGTCTTGATATACAAACACCTACATGTCAAATACTTCAAAATGCACTCACATTATAAAAATGTTGATTTTCTATAGGTTTATTTTCTCTCTCTCTCTCAAGTATCTCCCTCCTACACCCTCTCCCTCTCTCAGGCCTCTCTCTCTCTCACTCCCTCTATCTCTCTCTCATACCATCTACCTTTAAACCCTTAAACTCTCTACCATAATCCCTCAACCCTCAATCCTAATCCCTCAACCCTTAAACTCTCTATCCTCTACCCTCAACCCTCAACCCTCTACCCTCAACCCAATACCCTCTACCCTCAACCCTAAACCCTCAACCGTATACCCTCAACCCAATACCCAAAACCATCAAACCTATAGGTCCTCGACCATAAAACCTTAAACCCTCTACCCTCTACCCTCAACCTAATACCATGAACCCTCAAACATAATCCTTCAACTCTATACCATCAACCCTTAAACTTTCTACCCTAAACTCTCAACCCTCAACCCTTAATCCCTCTACCCTCTAACCCTCAATTCTTAACCCTTAACCCTTAATCTCTCAACCATCAACACTTAAGCCCTGAACCCTCAACCCCTATACCCTCTACCCTCTCTATTGAACCCTCAACCCTAATCCATTAACCCTATACCCTCAACCCTCAACCCTTAAAACCTAAACACTTAAATTATCTACCCTAAACCCTCAAAACTTGACCCATAATCCCTAAACCCTTACTCCCTCATCCCTAATCCCTAAACCCTCAACCCTTAAACCCTCAACTCTCAACCCTTAATCCCTCAACCCTAATCTCTTAACCCTTAAACCATAAACCCTCAACCCTCAACTGTTAAACCCTAAACCCTTAAACCCTCTACCCACCACCCTCTACTCAATACCCTCTACCCTCAACCCTAATTCCTCAACCCTTAAACTGTAACGCCCCGCCAAGGAAACCAATTAAATAAGGTATTATGTAGCGAATTATCTGAATAATTTTTTTTAAACATTCGTATATATACAAATTTCTAATGGATTCCAAGACAACGTTACTTATACATTATTATTAAGAACTTCAGATAATAATATTTAAGTTATAAAACACAAGCACATAACATATACAAGAATGATCCACTTCCATAAACTTAAACAGTTCAAGTCATTTACATGTTCAAATTACATCCAACGAGATTCTCATAAATCTCAATACATCTAATGATGTTACAATGAGTACACCCTCAATCAAGAGGTAAATATACAAAGAGGGTAATCATCTCCTCACATCAAGTATCCACATCCGAATGCATTCTGCGTCCACTGTCACGATCATCTAAGTGACAAGAATCTGCTACAAATATAATGCCATTTGTAAGAGTATCCAATGAAGGCGTAGCACGGTTTCCACCCAACCGCGTGGAACCCTAAGGTCCACTCCCTCCGTGCTAGGAGATAGTGACAGGTCCAGAAGACAAACAAACACACAACAAGAACATACATTACATTGCATGGCTGACCACACATAACAACATGACCACATCATATGCTTTTAGAGACAACCATAATATAACAGTTAACTCCACACAAGGGACTACAATTATGCTTTAGGATAGAGTGTCATCACATAGTTGATCTAAGTTACCCTGGTGAATCTTCCTAGACTACCGGCCCTCTTCCAGAGTTACCCTAGTAGTCTCTACCGATTCCCAGCCCTTAGATGAACTCATGTGGAGTCAAATTTACCCTTCAAGAATACAAGGCAAACGACAAGCCATTCCAGGCCTTCTAATCCTACCCTTAATCTAAATAAGCATTAAGGTGCTAGGTGAGGCATTCTGTTAATCTTTTCTATGTATTGAACCCTAGGTTTATTATTAAAGTTTTCACTGAATTACAAGAAACCTACGATAGGCTACCCTGGAAACCACTTAGGGTTTCGGCCCCTTTTGCAAGCCACTCTTCCTAGAAACAAGACGCAACATCTAAATACTAAGGACTGCCAATATGCATATACATCAATGCCATATTAAAAAATATATATCTCATTCGTGGTCCAATCATAGAATAATTCAAACACCCCAAGGGAAACAAATAACTCCACATAATACTACGAAAAACCATTAAGCATGGAAAGAAAAGTTCAAAATGACCACATCATCTACATGACGTAGACCACATAATCTCATAATACATTAAAAATAACATATAGATCACGCATGGCTAACTCCTAAAATAGGTCATAGCCATAGTACAACCAAGTATATGCTTACAAATCAAATTTACATTCCTATTCCAAGAAAAATAGAGAACTCAATAACTCCAAAGAACGTTCGCGAAACGAAAATAAAGACTTATCTACCATCAAGCACAATGATCAACTTTTAATGACTCTAAAATAAAATTAATGAATTCTTACAAGTGTAGTATATATATATATATATTCATCTACAAGAGCTTTCTTGAAATTGAATCAAACAAATGAATAGTTAAATATTAATAAGACATTAATTCCTAATTTAAAAGCCATCCTCATTAAAATAAAATAAAAGAATTGAGATATATTTCTTCAATCAAAAGATAATATGGTTGCAATTAATTTATTTACATTTATACATATTATTCATCATATATCATCAATAGATCTATGAGCTATAAATTATAAATAAATGACTTTTGACAAGAAAATATCCCATGATCTTTTCTTCTTAACAATAAAACTCATAGAAACATTCTTTAACTTTAATTAATATTTAAAGTACAAATTTGAAGTATCAAACTATTAACTTCACAACTTAAACTTAAAGTTCCTAGATCAATCAATAATCAATTACTTAAATTCTTTTATTACATATACTTATTTTAACTTTTATTTAAAGAAATAACACTCAATTAAATTAACAATCGAATTAGCATTAAAGTTGTCTTATCAACAGAAGACATCCACTTATGGCCAGAATTACACTCAAACTATAATTAACAAGCAGTGATGATTAAGATGGGCGTACAAAAAGAAGTTTGACCAATAAAAGAAATTCTCTTAGTGATATTCGAGTTCACTATTCCATGACAGGTGACGGCTTATGCAATTAGAATTATCACAGACCAAATTTTTATATTCAATTTGCTAACTAACTACTGATGAGTCTCTTCCACTAAATTTGATATAACTACCACTGTACATATAGATAATTGAGGAAGTACTCTGACGCTTATAACTGAAGCAAAGTATGCATGGCGAGGATTGATTTGCCTTTTCTATATACTGCAATTGTTATTATCAGACGACATTACAAATGTCATTGATTCATTCAATTAAGAACATAAAATTTTTGAGGAAACATCAAGCTATCCCCTTCCAAGCTAAAATGGGGAAAAAGTAACATTAACAAGAAAACTGGACTTAACTGGAGTTAAGAGTAAGTTAACAATAACAAAGTAGTGATACACTGTGAAGACCCAACAATCATGGACTTCAATCAATGACTAACCACCTAAGTAAAAATCTACCATGAATCTTATCGCTCTCCCAAAATCACGCACCATTATAGCCAAGGCAGACTTACAGTTAACAACATTTAACAACACTAAAACTTCAACCGGGTTTTCAAAATCTAACTCAACTTTCAGGAAAAATTAAACAAAGGCTGATGGTGGTAGACATCTGAGGTTTTAAGAAAATGGAATAAATCCTTGTTTGCTGGCACAACACATGTCAATATTCATTATAAAATTATATACTTAATTCTTGAAATTTTATTTAAAGCCATCTTGGACAGAAACCTACACCAATTCCAAGGAATTCAAACTAAAAAGAGAGAGGGAGATACACCGGTGTTTCAAGAGATACCATAGCTATCAAACAACGCCAACTAAGCTGGTAGACTTTGAGGATCAAAACAGAAAATAATGCCATGCTGATGGTTGCAAATAGCTATAGGGATATTTATCTAATCTAAACTCCATACTATGTTCAAGTGATGCCGCTGTGACAGGCAGCCAATCGAGTCAGATAAATTATTGATATCTTTTAAAATATTCTTTAAATTCATGTGTTTCAGCAATTGCAAGGCGCAATTGGAATCAAGAAGGTCATTTGAACTGTGACAAGATTTTACTTTTAAATGTTGCAGCCATGATAGATTATCAACATAATCAATGAGTTTTAATTTCTTAAACTTCTTGTTGTGTTATGGTAATTTCCTTAAATGTAGGTACTGAAGCACATCAATTATGTTGAACAAATGTTTAAATTTCATAGACCGTCTGTAGCAAATGAAAGAGTAAGAAAAGGAAGAAAGAATAACACTGGTGACGCAAAAAGAAACTTCAGCTTTAGAGAACGAGTCGTTTAGACTAGCCGATTTGAAGATGTTAGACTAGAACTTGACTTAGCCACTGCAATTCACAGTGATGGTGGTATGAGGTGTAGAATGCCATGAGTAAAGCAAGCCCAGGGAATTTCATTGCAATGACGACAGGGTTAACAAAGAATAAATGCCAGTCTCAAAGCAAATTAACCGGGTAGACTTAATAACTCAAAATGCATGTCAATTATAATTTTATCTGGAATTACTTTGATAAGAATCATGTTGAACTGGGCTTTTCTAAACTTAACTACTAAAGTTTGGCCAACTCAAACTGCAAGAACCTTCTTGTTCCAAAAATATATTTTGAGCAAGCACAAAAACTGAATTCTCACTCTGTTATCAGATACAACAGAGGGGTGACCAGAAATAACAAAATAACAGACTTCTTAAGCAATTAGGCTACAAGATTGAGGAGATGAAGATGGATCTATCCATTCATCCTCAACACACTTATAATATATCCAACACTAAATACTTCTTTAACCATTAGCTAGCGTCCTACAGGCAATAATTTATTATTTTCAAATAGAAGCAATTTGACCAAAATATGGTTAAGTGACAAGTTACTATTTGTATCAAGAAGATTAAATATAACTATATGCCATGTCATGTTCAAAGGTTACACCTGTGACAAACTGAAACAAGGGTCAGGAAAATCTAAAACAATTTGATTCAGTTTCTTTAAAACTTTCTGATATTTTTCTACGTTTTCCTCTAGATCTCATTCCTCAGTCTAATTTGTTTCCATGTTGTTTGTGGAGGTTACACAACAGATAAATTCTACATATAAAGAACAATCTAGTATGATAAACGACATTTAAAAGATTCTATTTGAGTATATACGAGTAAAAGAAGAAAACCTAGACTTTTAACCCACTTGATTATTGCAACTTTCAAATCTGATCTGCAGCCAAATCCCAACAATACACTTGCAAAAACCTGATTTAAGATGAAAATTTTTTCCAGAATATTGTCGTGCAAACTTCTGCTGTGCAAATTCTTCCTACTATTTCCCGTGAATGAAATTCCCACCTCTAAAGGCTAATTAATGCAAATTTATTATCTCAAGTTACAACTTAGTGTTTGTAGACATGCATTCCTCAAATTTCTCATGCAATTAAAAACATTAAATATCAAAGATATTTTAACTTTTGAAAATTAACTCTTTTAAGATACTTGCTTTTTACATAAAACCTTATTTGCACAAGTAATTCATTAATTACTTTTAAAGAGATTCCTTTTCAAAAATCACACATTCTCTTTTAATTAAATGACTTGCTTAATTTTAAATTAACAAATTAAACAATAAACATAACATAAACACTGAATCTAATATTTAAAAAAATTTGCATTTAATTAGATATATTAATAATTTAGCCATTGAACTATTTAAATAGTAATTAATTTCTAAATAAAATAACACAAATAAAAATAACACGACAAGACAAAACGGCAAATGACAACAGGCGACTATTGGATACTCGTTCGACAAAGAACGATGGTTACATGAGGACCAGACACTATCTCCGAATCAACATGATTTTTATTGGATTAGGGTTCACTCAGACTTGACAAGTAGGTGGAGCCGATACCCGGTACCTGTATCTACATAAAACATCACATGTTAAACATACCATCACATATCGGGAAACACACCGTGAAGAAGAATCGCAGCATAACAGGGTACTCACAAGTGAGTAGTGCTACACTGTCTTCTTCACTAGGACTGTCAAGCATCTATATTTCATAAACATCAATCATAGCATGATAATCACATTAAAAATCATAACAACATGAACCATGTCACACACATGTCTACCATAATGTCGGATACATAAATAAAAACAACCAACCAAATATCATAAGTAACTTATCAACTAAACAAAGAAAAACTAAAACCAACTATCAAAACTGTAGGGACACTACATCCTCCCGCCCTAGGATAAGGCTTACTCCTAGAAGCCGCAAACTAGGTACAACAAACACAACTTAAAGAGTGTCATATGCTCAACATAACGAAATAAGTTTCAGTCTAAGAAGACAACAAGAAGAAAAGTACTACATTTGTTCTTCTACTATCAAATTACTTGTTATCGGATAGAGGTCACTTCTTAGGGTCCTCATCTGAGTCCATAATTATCTTCATGGTAACAGAAGATTGTAAACAAAAGCTTTCCTTATCCTCCTTAGACAGAACAAAAAGGAAAGATCAAATCCCAAAAATTTAAGTACTATATCCATGACAATCATAAATATTTTTCATATACACCTATCCTAAAGTTCCCTGAGTCTACTTCCTCGTATACACTCACCAAGTCACTATCCTACCTCCCTAGAGAGGAATCACAATGCAAGACTTGGCCGACATTGAAAATGATAAAGATAAAATAATTTAGCCACTAAAGTCATAAATAAATATTAAATAAAATTCATTTTCAACATTAAAATAAGAAATACACACAATGTCAACACTAAATCAAGTGTAACCACAAGGGTCACATGGAACTAAGATCACAAAGTGTGGCTAAACTATCACAATCAAATATAAACAAGGTGTCGACCTACACAATTAACATATGATCACCAAAAATTATTAAGAAAGTTCACAATCTTCAAAATAGTACAGTACAACACTACGTGACTAGACACTAGCCACCTAACGAGGAAGAAGGGAACTCTTTCAGGCTATAACAATAATAGTCTTCTAGCAGTGCAGAGTGTTCTCCGACACGTCTTAATTACATGACGTAGAAGACAATAGGATAATATGAACTTCAAAGTCTAACACCTAGGACAACATAATGGGCTCACAATTGTCCAGAGTGCGCAGTGTTAGAACCTAGCGCTCTTATACCATCTGTAACGCCCCGCCAAGGAAACCAATTAAATAAGGTATTATGTAGCGAATTATCTGAATAATTTTTTTTAAACATTCATATATATACAAATGTCTAATGGATTCCAAGATGACGTTACTTATACATTATTATTAATAACTTCAAATCATAATATTTAAGTTATAAAACACAAGTACATAACATATACAAGAATGATCCACTTCCATAAACTTAAACAGTTCAAGTCATTTACATGTTCAGATTACATCCAGCAAGATTCTCATAAATCTCAATACATCTAATGATGTTACAATGAGTACACCCTCAATCAAGAGGTAAATATACAAAGAGGGTAAACATCTCCTCACATCAAATATCCACATCTTAATGTGTTCTACGTCCACTATCACGATCATCTAAGTGACAAGAATCTGCTACAAATATAATGCCATCTGTAAGAGTATCCAATGAAGGCGTAGCATGGTTTCCACCCAACTGCGTGGAACCCGAAGGTCCACTCCCTCCATGCTAGGAGATAGTGACAAGTTCGGAAGACAAACAAACACACAACAAGAACATACATTACATTACATGGCTGACCACATCATATGCTTTCAGAGATGACCACAATATAACAGTTAACTCCACAAAAGGGACTACAATTATGCTTCAGGATAGAGTGTCATCACATAGTTGATCTAAGTTACCCTGGTGAATCTTCCTAGACTATCAGCCCTCTTCCAGAGTTACCCTGGTAGTCTCTACCGATTCCTGGCCCCTAGATGAACTCACGTGAAGTCGAATTTACCCTTCAGGAAGACAAGGCAAACGACAAGCCATTCCAGGCCTTCTAATCCTACCCTTAATCTAAATAAGCATTAAGGTGCTAAGTAAGGCATTCTGTTAATCTATGCTATGTATGGAACCCTAGGTTGATTATTAAAGTTTTCACTAAATTACAAGAAACCTACGATAGGCTACCCTGGAAACCACTTAGGGTTCCGGCCCCTTTCGCAAGCCACTCTTCCTAGAAACATGACGCAACATCCAAATACTAAGGACTACCAATATGCATATACATCAATGCCATATTAAAAAAACTATATCTCATTCATGGTCCAATCATAGAATAATTCAAACATCCCAAGGGAAACAAATAACTCCACATAATACTACGGAAAACCATTAAGCACGGAAAGAAAAGTTCAAAATGACCACATCATCTACATGACATAGACCACATAATCTCATAATACCTTAAAATTAACATATAGATCACACATGGCTAACTCCTAAAATAGGTCATAGCCATAGTACAACCAATTATATGCTTACAAATCAAATTTACATTCCTATTCCAAGAAAAATAGAGAACTCAATAACTCCAAAGAACGTTCGCGAAACGAAAATAAATACTTATCTACCATCAAGCACAATGATCAACTTTTAATGACTCTAAAATAAAATTAATCAATTCTTACAAGCGTAGTAAATATATATATATATATATATATATATATTCATCTACAAGAGCTTTCTTGAAATTGAATCAAACAAATGAATAGTTAAATATTAATAAGACATTAATTCCTAATTTAAAAGCCATCCTCATTAAAATAAAATAAAAGAATTGAGAGATATTTCTTCAATCAAAAGATAATATGGTTGCAATTAATTTATTTACATTTATACATATTATTCATCATATATCATCAATAGATCTATGAGCTATAAATTATAAATAAATGACTTTTGACAAGAAAATATCCCATGATCTTTTCTTCTTAACAATAAAACTCATAGAAACATTCTTTAACTTTAATTAATATTTAAAGTACAAATTTGAAGTATCAAACTATTAACTTCACAACTTAAATTTAAAGTTCCTAGATCAATCAATAATCAATTACTTAAATTCTTTTATTACATATACTTATTTTAACTTTTATTTAAAGAAATAACACTCAATTAAATTAACAATCGAATTAGCATTAAAGTTGTCTTATCAATAGAAGACATCCACTTACAGCCAGAATTACACTCAAACTATAATTAACAAGCAGTGATGATTAAGATGGGCGTGTACAAAAAGAAGTTTGACTAGTAAAAGAAATTCTCTTAGTGATATTCGAGTTCACTATTCCATGACAGGTGGCAGCTTATGCAATTAGAATTATCACAGACCAAATTCTTATATTCAATTTGCTAACTAACTATTGATGAGTCTCTTCCACTAAATTTGATATAACTACCACTGTACATATAGATAATTGAGGAAGTACTCCAACACTTATAACTAAAGCAAAGTACGCATGGCGAGGATTGATTTGCCTTTTCTATATACTGCAATTGTTATTATCAGACGACATTACAAATGTCGTTCACTCATTCAATTAAGAACAGAAATTTTTTGAGTTAACATCAAGCAATCCCCTTCCAAGCTAAAACGGGGAAAAAGTAACATTAACAAGAAAATTGGACTTAACTAGAGTTAAGAGTAAGTTAACAATAACAAAGTAGTGATACACTGTGAAGACCCAGCAATCATGGACTTCAATCAATGACTAACCACCTAAGTAAAAATCTACCATGAATCTTATAGCTCTCACAAAATCACGCACCATTATAGGCAAGGCAGACTTACAGTTAACAACATTTAACAACACTAAAACTTCAACCGGGATTTCAAAATCTAACTCAACTTTCAGGAAAAATAAAACAAAGGCTGACGGTGGTAGACATCTGAGGTTCTAAGAAAATGGAATAAATCCTTGTTTGCTAGCACAACGCATGTCAATCATTCATTATAAAATTATATACATAATTCTTGAAATTTTATTTAAAGCCATCTTGGACAAAAACCTACACCATTTCCAAGGAATTCAAACTAAAAAGAGAGAGGGAGATACACCGGTGTTTCAAGAGATACCACAGCTATCAAACAACGCCAACTAAGCTGGCAGACTTTGAGGATCAAAACAGAAAATATTGCCATGTTGATGGTTGCGAATAGCTATAGGGACGTTTATCTAATCTAAACTCCATACTATGTTCAAGTGATGCCGCTGTGACAGGCAGCCAATCGAGTCAGATAAATTATTTATATCTTTTAAAATTTTCTTTAAATTCATGTGTTTTAGCAATGACACGGCGCAATTGGAATCAAGAAGGTCATTTGAACTGTGACAAGATTTTACTTTTAAATGTCGCAGCCGTGATAGATTATCAACAGAATCAATGAGTTTTAATTTCTTAAACTTCCTGTTGTGTTATGGTAATTTCCTTAAATTGAGGTACTGAAGCACATCAATTATGCTGAACAAATGTTTAAATTTCATAGACCGTCTGTAGCAAATGAAAGAGTAAGATAAGGCAGAAAGAACAATGATGGTGACGCAAAAAGAAACTTCAGCTTTAGAGAACAAGTCGTTTAGACTAGCCGATTTGAAGATGTTAGACTGGAACTTGATTTAGCCACTGCAATTTACAGTGATGGTAGTATGAGGTGTAGAATGCCATGAGTAAAGCAAGCCCAGGGCATTTCATTGCAACGACGACAGGGTTAACAAAGAATAAACGCCAGTCTCAAAGCAAATTAACTGGGTAGAGTTAATAACTCAAAATGCATGTCAATTATAATTTTATCTGGAATTACTCTGATAAGAATCATGTTGAACTGGGCTTTTCTAAACTTAACTGCTAAAGTCTGGCTGACTCAAACTGCAATAACCTTCTTGTTCCAAAAATAAATTTTGAGCAAGCACAAAAACTGAATTCTCACTCTGTTATCAGATACAATAGAGGGGCGACCAGAAATAACAAAATAATAGACTTCTTAAGCAATTAGGCTGCAAGATTGAGGAGATGAAGACGGCTCTATCCATTCATCCTCAACACACTTATAATATATCCAACACTAAATACTTCTTTAACCATTAGCTAGCGTCCTACAGGCAATAACTTATTATTTTCAAATAGAAGCAATTTGACCAAAATATGGTTAAGTGACAGTTTACTATTTGTATCAAGAAGATTAATTGTAACTATACACCCTATCATGTTCAAAGGTTACACCTATGACAAACTGAAACAAGGGTCAGGAAAATATAAAACAATTTGATTCAGTTTCTTTAAAACTTTCTGAGATTTTTCTACGTTTTCCTCTAGATCTCATTCCTCAGTCTAATTTGTTTCCATGTTGTTTGTGCAGGTTACACAATAGATGAATTCCACATATAAAGAATAATATAGTACCATAAACGACATTCAAAATATTCTATTCGAGTATATACGAGTAAAAGAAGAAAACCTGGACTTTTAACCCACTTGATTATTGCAACTTTCAAATCCGATCTGCAGCCAAATCCCAACAATACACTTGCAAAAACCAAATTTTAGATGAAAACTTTTTCCAGAATATTGTCGTGCAAACTTTTTCCGTGCAAATTCTTCCTACTATTTCTCGTGAATGAAATTCCCACCTCTAAAGGCTAATTAATGAAAATTTATTATCTCAAGTTACAACTTAGTGTTTGTAAACATGCATTCCTCAAATTTCTCATGCAGTTAAAAACATTAAATATCAAAGATATTTTAACTTTTGAAAATTAACTCTTTTAAGATACTTTCTTTTTACATAAAACCTTATTTGCACAAGTAATTCATTAATTACTTTTAAAGAGATTCCTTTTCAAAAATCACACATTCTCTTTTAATTAAATGACTTGCTTAATTTTAAATTAACAAATTAAACAATAAACATAACATAAACACTTAATCTAATATTTAAAAAAATTTGCTTTTAATTAGAAATATTAATAATTTAGCCATTGAACTATTTAAATAGTAATTAATTTCTAAATAAAATAGTGCAAATAAAAATAACACGACTAGACAAAACGACAAATGACAACAGGCGACTATTGGATACTCGTTCGACAAAGAACGATGGTTACATGAGGACCAGACACTATCTCTTAATCAACATGATTTTTATTGGATTAGGGTTCGCTTAGACCTGACAAGAAGGTGGAGCCGATACCCAGTACCTATATTTGCATAAAACATCACATGTTCAACATACCATCACATATCGGAAAACACACCGTGAAGAAGAATCGCAGCGTAACAGGGTACTCACAAGTGAGTAGTGCTACACTGTCTTCTTCACCAGGACTATCAAGCATCTATATTTCATAAACATCAATCACAGCATGATAATCACATTAAAACTCATAACAACATGAACCATATCACACACATGTCTACCATAATGTCGGATACATAAATAAAAACAACAAACCAAATATCATAAGTAACTTATCAACTGAACAAAGACAAACTAAAACCAACTGTCAAAACTAGAGGGACACTACATAAACTCTCTACCCTAATCCCTCAACCCTATCCCTCAACCCTCTACCCCTACCCTCTATTGTATACATTAAACTATCAACTCTCAATTCTCAAACCTCAACCCTTAATCCCTCAACTCTCAACCCTTAAACTATAAAACCTCAACCTCTATACATTCTACCCTACACATTGGACCCTAAAACCTAATCCCTCAACCATATACCCTCAAACCTATACCATAAACCCTCTACCCTCAACCCTAAAACCTCAACCATCAAATCTTAAACCCTCTACCCTCTACCCTCAAATCAATACCCTCTACCGTCAACCCTAATCCCTCAACCCTATACCCTTAACCCAGTACCCTAAAACCTCAATCCTATAGGTCCTCAACCCTATACCCTCAATTCTTAACCCTCTACCCTATAAATCAGATCCTTAACCCTCATCTCTCTCTATCCTTCCCTCCTCTTCTCTCCTCTCTATCTCACTTCTCCCTCCATCTCTCCCTCCCTCCATTCCTCCCTCTCTACCCTAATCCCTCAACCCAATACACTCAACTCTAAAACCCTCAACCGTCAACCATTAAACCCTTGTAAGAGAGAGGGACCAACCATGTCAAGGCTCTAGGTCAGAAAGATCTAGGAACAAAGGGATGCCCTAACTTACCTCACTCTAAAGGGTATCTTGAAACAAAGATCAAGAATGATGAGGACTAAAATGCATTTCTATCACCATATAGAACCTGAACTTAGGTTTGGGCTAGGTGGGCTAGTTTTTAGATTCAATACTGCACCTCAAATAGCTCTTTGTCTGACAATGACATCACAGTTCTAGGATGACAGGACAATGTGTTGGCATCCATATGGTCAGAAGACAGTGAACACAATACAAAATACTCAAAAACTAACAACCTAGCTAGTAAATCTGGATTTTAAAAATAGAATGAAAAAATATAAGAAATAGATACTAAAATGATAAAGCAAGTAAACAAGAACTAGGGTGACGAAGATAATCTCACAAAAGTTCCCATTCGCCAGCTCACTCCACACATGATTTCACCTACACACAAGCAAGAAGGGGAAAATTGTTGGGGCTATATAGGGGCCTGCCTTAGTCAAACCCTCATTTTGGTGTTTCCACCTCCACAGATAGCCAAAAAGAAATAGAGTAGAAATATGCAATAAAATAAAGAATAGAGAATAGAAACACTATAAAACAATATAATTCTACTCAACCAAATCACAAAGGAGAGGAGCGAAACATTACCACGTATGTGCCTAGAAGCTCACTAGCCAATGGAGGAGAATATGGACTTGGCAAGGTCACCACAACCACAATTGTGATGAAGGGAGGTCTCTAAAGACTCCAAGCCCATGTTGCTATGGCTTTCTTTGCACTTGCTATGTGGAGTTGATGGAGTACTACTACTACAATGGAGTGTTGAAGTGTTGCTTAAGAGTAAAGAGAATGTTGGAAATGCTAAGAGGATGAATTGAAGTGACAATGGATGAATTTTAAGAAGAGGGAAGAATCCACCATTTTCGGGGTTGGTTGGTAAAAAAGGGACATTACAAATTAACCCCAATCGAAAGTGTAACACCTCTACCAAATTTAGACATGGGAATCTGTTAGGGATGGTAGCGTATTGTGCGAACATCTGCATGTCGAGCTTGCATCTCTAACAAAAATTGTCTCACTGACACAAAAAACATATGCTAAGTGGAAGGAAGGTAGTTGTGGGAATTTGCGTAAGGGGTGCAAATTCCCTCCTATACATGTTGATTGGTGTCTAAGCACAATAACAATAAACATAATATTACCATTCTGCTCTCCTAAAAGAGAAAGAATAACACATGGATATATAACTCCCAAGATCTTGGTAATTGATTCTCGACTGTACTGATTTCACTCAGTGGTTGATGTGAACTATAATGTTCAAGGGGCCTGTTGGTGTTGAGCTTCTGGATTGTTCTAAGATCAAACATAAATTCAAACCTACTTTAACTAGGGTTTTTAAAGAAACAGAAAAAGATAGATCAAAGCATTGGGACTGAAGAGAATGATAATTCATCCAACTTAACCAGAATTGTTACCTTTTAAGGAATTCCTAACTAAAATTGGAGAACAAAATTAACTTGTGATTAACACACAGTTTCATTCATTCACAGTGCTAACTTCAACAGTAGATTGTAAATCACCAACAAAACATAGAATAAAATTTCATTCCTTGAAAGCTTTTCAAATCAAATGATTAACCCAAGATAACTACCATTCTGAAGCATAATATGAAGTAGATTTAAATCTGGTTGCTTCTACTATTGGTGAAACATATAAACAACATTTAGAAATCTGGCACAATCACCAGTGTACAGAAAATTCATGTCCTCACATCATCTCCATCTACATTAAGAAAACTTGAAAGATACATCACTTCCTTCTACTCTCGAGTTTCTCTACCTTCTAATCCTAACCAAGAAGACAAAAAAGAAGATCCCATTACAAAGAAACAAGATGCAGTTTTGTCTCCTCTATCTTTCAGAAAATTCCTACTGTTCAAAAATCTATATATCTCTCTTAACTCCCTTTTCTTCTACTCTTCAGAACTATTTTTTTTACAAAAAAGGCCAAAAGTGCTATATATACAAACATGCCAAAAAGAATGTGTTGGACCCTATCTTAGGGTTTACAAAAATATTAGTTGATTAAAGAAGGGTAGGCCCTCAGATCTTTTGGAATAAATTAATGCTACATTCAATGTGCATCCTTCTGTCCATGTCGGTGAACAATCGCTCCAGGGGTAGCCCTTAGATATTTTGCAACCATTGCATTAACTTCTGGCCTTCGTGTCCAACTTTGAACTTCCTTGCAGAGCTGCCTTGAATGTTCTGAAACCCTATTATTAATGTCAAACTACCTTTGCCAGTAGACATCACAACTGTCCTTGAAATCTCTCAGCCTCTTCTTCCTTTTAGATTTCTTCCTGCTCTAGATCTTTCTGCAAGTTGATCCTCTTTGAGAAGCAGCATCAAATTTTCTTGTTAGATCTCCACATCATTGTTCACCGAGCCGATCTATCACTTCATTCATAGGGTAGATCCATACCGCTCACATTCCATTGATCTTCTCACAGGACGGTTGCCACATTCAAACTACCAAGTGTTCACCTTCAGCCTCCTATGATTGGTGGAACACATACCACGTAAGCTTTTCGGGCGGTCAAAAGTTCTTCAGATAGAATCACATGTCGGTGAGACACTATCCGTGTCTCCCCGATGTGATTACACTTCACAGCAATAGTCGGCATAGCATACAACTGTCAGCAAGAGTTCATAGCGAGCGGCCAGAGTTATATCGATATCCCAAGATCATCGGCAAGACTATCGCTATCGGCCAGAAATCATAGCAAGTCCTTAAGAATCATATCGTTGTGCTCTTCTGTTGGAAAAAAATCCGCATTTGGCAAGACATAATTCAGTCAGCAGGAGGTCATAGTGGGTTCCCACTAGTCATAGCGATATCCTTGTCCATCGCCGAGACAATCACACTCGGTGAGACATCATACCGAGTGAAAACCCTTCAGCCAAGAGTCTTACCGAAGCCACATACCAATCGACAAGACCACCTGAGTTCGCAAGACCTCATAGCAATCCCCCAAGAGTTATACCGCTCCTCCCCTGTCAGCGAGATAAATATTAGTGGGCAAGACATTTCACCGAAACCATTCTGTTTCAGCAAGACACCATCGGTCGGTGAGACTTCATACTGATGACATCTTCCTTTCGGTGAGCTCAGACCCCTTTTAGGGATACTTCACCCGTGTTGGTAGGACATCTCCCCAAACCATTTTTCTTTCGATGAGACTTGCTTTTGTCGGTAGGACATCATGCCAAACACTTCATTTTTAGGTGAGCTCAGACCATTTCAGGGAGATTCCACCCTGTCCGCAAGACTTCACAGTAGGTGGCAAGAGTCATAGCGATACCCTCCCATCAGTGAGACAATCTCATATCGAAAAGACATCCCCCCGAGCTCAAAACATTACACCGAAGGGAGAATCCTTCAGTGGGACTAACAACCATCGGTGAGACATCTCCCCGAGTGCCAAACATTTCGGCGAGAGTTTACCCTGTCGGGGATACATCACCCCAAAGCAAACCCTTTCATCGAGACTTCCACCATTCAGCCAGACCTTATAGCGAATGTAAATCTTTCTCCCTGCTGATGGCCTCGTGAACAACTGTCGGCGTGACTTCCTCAGGTCAGAGAGATATATAAAAACTCATGGCAACCAAAATGTCTGGGCGACCAGTGTATTTCAAATGAATAGAGCATAATAGCCAGTCAGCAAGACATACAGCTGGTCTTAGTGACTTTATTTTTTGAGGAGTTTTATGCCAAATCTGATTAAGGCATGCTTTCCAACTGACTCCCTTGATAAATAGCATCAAAGCTATGAATTAATCCTGCAAAAAAATGCCTCCATTAGTCGCAAATAGAATAGAAAATACATTATTGTTCATCATTTCATTCAATTTTTAACAAAAAGAAACCCAACTTTAGCTGAGGCAGAACCAAAATCTAACAGAACAAAAGACAAACTTAGGAGGAAAATAAAATAACTTCTAAGACCAAACCAAACAACCAAAGGTGATGAAAGCAAAATAAAAAGGGGGACCCATTTTGTTCAAGAATAAAATGGGGTGGTTATGCATGGCATAACAATACATCTTTCCCCCACTTTAGAAAGCATGAATACTGATGAGTGATTTAGTAAAGTAGATTGAAGAGTTAGTAGGGTTAGAAATTTATACTTGAACCATTAAGGAAGTAGACCATGATCTAGTGAGCTCAAAAGTGTAGGGAAAGTAAAGAACTCCACAAGTACTCTCCCTAGGTAGTTTCGAACAAAGGACTCCATAGCCCCACAAAACTATGAAGCTACACAAAGTACACTGAAGGCCCTCAGACCAATGATGGACAAATCCCTCAAGATGAAAGAATCTCACAAGCCTGCAAACCTACAAGGAGGAAACCCCCAAGAATATCTCACATGAAGGAAGCTTCGAGAAGTAAGCACCTTATAGGCCCACAGATCTGCAAGGCGACATCCTCCAAGATCTCTCACATGAAGGAAACCCAATGAAATGAGGGCCTTATAGACATGCAAACTTGCAAGGGAGCTACCCCCAAGATCTCTCACATGGAGGAAGCCAAGAGGTGTAAGAACTTTATAGGCCTACAGACTTGCAAGGGGGCATCCTCCAAGATCTCTCACATGGAGGAAACCCAAAGAAGCAGACTCCTAAGAGTCAGGCTGGAAAGCGGCTTTACAAGTGCACCTACAAAGTGTCATGTTTACTTGTAGATAAAGCATGTCCAAAAACACAAAGAAGCCATGCAGGAAAATAAGAGAATAGCCACACAAATTGTCAACAAGTTAGAAGCTTTCAAAGGGGTCCCTTGGAAACCCAACATGAAGAGGGGGTCCACTCAAGGGATGCACTATTAAAAGTGCAAAAGAGATGTTTTTTCTCAAATCGATTCATCATCAAGGAATCCTTTCAAAAATTTTCACTTCATCAAGAAATTACAAAGGGAGAAAATGCCCCCTTGTGAGAGGAAGGTAAAGGTTTCTCCCACGTTGAAGGGAAATTCTCAAGTTCTTTCTTTGCGAACCTATGATGAAGGAAACATGTTATGTTAGGGGTCCAAGTCGAGAATGTGATTCTTGAAAAATATTGCAAAGATTATTGAGAAAGGATTCATTGGCAACAAATGTGTTTTCTAAAAATTAGAGTATCATGGGAGTGGCATTGTTACACATGAAAGGGACAACTCAAATAAAGAAGGAAAGATAAGAAATGAGCAAAAAGGAATAATTACAAACAAAGGACATAGGGGTGATCTAATATTTTGGGGTCAAATCTGCTCATAAATATATATAACTATAATAATATTATATAAATGAACTTTCATCAACCCCCTACTATATCAAACCATGTGAAGAATGCATGAGAAAACAAAATGAAAATAAAAAATTGGGTCAACATGGAAGGGAAGCCTAAATTCCCCCAACACTTTGCATCATCCCTAATTTGTTGAAAGTCAAACACAAACATGGAAGAATGATTATACAAATAGAAAAAGGTTTATGACAAAATCACTCTTGTATCAAAGCACCAACAAGGGTGACAAGAGTAATCCAAGAACACATAACACAATCATGGGGGAACACATCACAACACACACATATACTCTAAAGATAAAGAAGAGGCCTCCCCATAACACTCAATGACCAAGAGGTCATCCACTTCCCAATTTAGATCATTATAAAGGGAAGGAGGATGAGCCTGCAGTGGTGGAAAATTAAGGGAAGGAACTTCCAACCCTCCCACAACAAGGGCTAAGGAAGGGCCTGCAAGGTCTTCTCCACTAGGCTCTTGTGGAGCTATGGTTAGTGATTTTGTGAAAATTTTTAACAAGGTCAAAACTTCATCTAGAGAGTTAAACATGCACTTTATCAGAGTTCCATGTCGTACCTCAATGAGCAGAGACGGTTGTGCCCTATGCTCACTGCTTGGCTCATCGAATGACTTGAGATCAGTGACAAACTCAGGGGAAGCTAGGACTAGTTCTGTCACTAAGACAAAACAAGATAGTGTACGACCACCCTTCAAAGAAGGTGGGCTCCTCTTACACCCTCCATTGCTAGAAGGGTCATCCTCTACTTTCTACTTCATTGGGGGATGTGAACTTCCCATAGATGAGGTAAGAGGCATAAAGGAAGAGGGGGAGGAGAAAACTGCAGTATATACCACTAGAGTATTCAGAATATCCATGGGTTTAGGGAATGGTGGGATGTTCAGAAGGGACATCAACAAGGGTGGCTCAAACAAAGGAGCGATAAAATCTTGCACCTTTTTTGGGTCAGGTGCACTTGTACTCACAGTGGGAACCGGAAATGAGACTAAACTTGATTGAGCAGAAGCAGAGGGGAGGAGAGAGGAGGACAAATCAAAAGGCCCTGAAGAAGGGCTGGTTGACTCCTCTTCCTTCTTCTGCAAAGCATCTTGCTCAGTTTCCAAAGCCTTTTTTTGATGCTTGCGCTCTCACACAAGGCAGTTTCTATGACTCTTTGAGCTAGAGATTTGAGGTTGCGAAGGGATAGAAGGCTCCTGCTCAACCATAGGGGTGTCCATCACAACCATTTTTTGACAAAGGGATAGGCTCCTAAACAGGAGCAAGATGAGCAGGTTGAGAAACAATGGGGGGAGTCAGCTCTAGTGCCTTGACAATGGGCCTCTTCCCATTTATTGCTTTAGGAGCAAAAGCAGTAGGAGGCTGTGGAGGCCAAGACATAGAGGATTCACCGTGAGGAGCCTTTCTTCTACCATATAGAATAGGTCTAGGTTCCATGGGCAGGATAGGAAGCTCAAATGCAGGATGCTTGGGATTTTTCCAAGCGGGGACCATAGGATTCTCTCACAACCGTAGAATAGAATCCAATGGTGCCACAATAGGATGAGAGGAAGTGTCAAGTTGGACAATAGAAGAGGAAGAAGAGGGATCTCAAGAGCACGTTTCTCCTTCCCTTCTACACGCCTTCGCAACATCACTATTAGCTTTCAAATAGGCCCTATGCAAACAACATAAGGTGATCGAGGGTATCTCAGTTAGGCATTAAGTACCCCTTCTTCTACTTCTGATATGTCTGGTACAAGAGGTCCTTCCTAGGCAGAAGGGGACTAACAGATGTGTAAAAAAAATTGTCTAAGGAATAACTATCATGCACAACTCGTAGTCTAATGAGCCTAGTTTTTGGTCCAATTTTGGGTAGAATCTATAGTTTATTTGCTAGAATTTTTCATGGACTTTGATGTTAAATGTTGATATTTTTATAATGTTTCCCTCAAACCATAAACATTGGAGTTAAATCCTATCTTTGCAAGTTTTAATGACATTTGGCATATTATGTGGATTATCTATATTGATTTTGCATGTGGTTAATGAATGTTCCTTAAGGTGGTTATAGATGTGTAGTTATTGTGCATACTGAAATTGTTGTGCAGATTTAATATGCCAAGTTGAGGGAGACACTGCTAGCTAGGCATGCACCATAATGTCCAGCAAAGGAATCGGTCAAAGTCAAAAAAGGTTGGCCATAGAAGATTATTCATGCAACCAAACAAAATTGCTTTGTAGTGGACTTTAATGATTGAGCATGTGCAAGAATTATTGCTATGTTGGATTTGCATTTGTACCTGCATGTTTGACTAGATTACATGCACGCATAACCACCATCGCTCCATTTTCTTGGTTTTCCCTTAGTGGCGTCCTCCTAGTCATGGAGTTGATTGCCTTGTTTAGCTAATAGTATAAATAAATATCTGATGCTCCTTCCTTGGGAGGTTGCATGATTTAATATTGATTTAATATTGTACTTTCACTCTCAAGTTTTAGTAATACAAATACACTACTATTTTGTACTCATGATTTACAGTGAATAAAATAAAGTTTTGAGTTCGAGCATCTGAGTTCTCATTAGTTTTAGAGGATACTTATCCAAGGGGGCCCACTTGGTGAGTAATTTGTCTTCTTATTTTAGCATTAGTTTAGTATTACTTGTTTAGTAATTAGTTAGAAATTTGGCATCGATTGTTCTTGCAGCCACTAGAATTCCATTCTATCACTGTTCCTATAGCCAAAGCAGACAGAGTAGTGCCTTGTTTGTTGCTCAAATTTTTATTCCTGTTATCTATTTTAGTTTTATGTAGTTTCTAGTTGATGATTAGTATTTATGGTATTCCCTTCTAAGCAAATTTACTTTAAGCATTGTGTGTTCCTTAGTTGTAGAATAAAATGGCTACTTTGAGTTCCTAGTGCACATGCTATGCTCACCCATTTCAAGTTCACGTCCCTGGGTTGAAAAGTTAAATGCACCTTCATGATGATTGAAATAGCTATTGAAGTTAGATGTACAATATTTGAATCATGGATGTAAGGGCTTAGTTATTAAATCATTGTAGGAGGAAAACATTTTTGGCGTCATTGTCGAGGATGGTGTAAAACTAGGGAGTCTTTTGGAGTCATTGGTATTTTTTCTTGTTGTAGTGTTTCTGGAAGTTGTTCTTAGTATATCCTCATTTAGGAAATAATGACCCCCCCTTATTCTTTACCAATTCTTTGTGTGAGCTGACTGATAGTGAGTGATACTACATGCATAAAGGAAGGAGAAGGGATGCTTATGGGAGATTCCTTCCTAACTATCCTAATCCATTTCAACTAGTTGAATATCAGAACCTACCAAGAGAAGAAGAAGAAGAATATCAACACCCCTTTGTTGATGCATATCCTAATCTGACTAGCTCTGAAGTCTCCTCTGGAGATCAAAATCAACATGAGAACCCCTTTGTTGTAGAACTACATCAAGTAGGCATGGGTGATGCAAAAAAAAAAAACCTAACCAACCAACTTTTCCTTCCCCATTGCTCATCAAAATGAATTTGACAACATCAAGAACATTCCTACCTCAAAACTCGTCAAGTTTTATGGACTTGTCATAGAAGATCCTGATACTTTTTTATTTGAGTTTGACATACTCTGCAGGAGTTATGATTATACTATTGATGCCCATAGGCTTAATCTATTTCCTACCACTTTGAAAGAGGTTGTGTTAAGATGGTTCATGAGACTAGGAAGAGATACAATGGAAACTTGGGAAGACATGAAGACAAAATAGGGCAACAACATGAGAAGAGGTGACATTTTTCAGGATGCAACAAAAGGAAGATGAAAGCCTGGAGAATTACATTGCAAGGTTTATGTTTTTCCTACAAAAATATCCACACCATACACTTAATGAAAACTCACAAAAGTTACTTTTCGTAACAAGAATCAATGATAGCTACACTAATTCCTTGGACCTCATGGGAGGAGGAGATATCTCCCAAGTTGCTTGGGAAGATATCAAGAAAATATGCTAGAACTACTCTAGGGTAGCTTCAAAGAAAGGGAGAACTTACCAATCTTCCATGGGTAAGTCAACTACTAGTGGATTTTCAAGAATGGATATTACTCATTTGTTGGAAGACTTCAAGAAAGATATTATAAATAATCTAGCTACTTAGCTAGATACACTTTAGGCCAAGAAGAAATAAGAGGAGGCAGAGGTAATGTTGACAGAGTATTACCCCCATTGCAGACAAAAGAAGAAGGACTGTAGATGTAAGATAGTAGCTAATATTGAAAGCAAGTAGGTTCCACCTGAGTTCAAGCCAATCTAAATTGAAGAAGACCAAGTCTACTATGTTGCACAAAGGAAGCCTTGGGCTCCAAGACAAGGTATGCCACTAGATCCACTATCCTATGTTGGGCCATATTTTAATTCCTATTCATCTGGTAACCAATGGAAGCCCCATATCCATCCAATTATAGAGGATATCCACCACATCCTTGGAGTAACCCTCCAAATGCTTGGCCTAGTCATCAGAATTCTCCACCCCAATGGCAGCAACCTCAGTGGAATTGGCAGCAATTTCAAAAGAATTGGTAGCCACCTCCAGGAAATTGGCAGTAAACAAATCAATGGAGAGGAGGGAAGCAATGGCCTACTTAGACAACCAATTACATGCAGCCACCTTCTCAGCCCTGGAATCCTGCTATAATGCATCCACCTGCTAATCCAAGCTCAAATGCACCTAAACTTACTTAGCTACCAGCTCATCCCACACCCAATCCAAATAACAAACCACAGTAGCAGCCTACATACTCTTTTCATTCAAATCAATTCCATGCATATGCTATGAGTGTAACTAACATCCACTTGTGTTTAGGTACTACTATACCAGTCCCTTCCAAGCCCATTATCATTGAGCTTCATGTGGAAGAGGAAGAGGAACCTCTAAATGATCTCATTCAGCCAAGTGTACCTAAGAGTCCTAAACAAGCCCAAGCCAAGCAAACTGAACAAGAACCACCATTTCCTCTGAGATTGGAAATTTCCAAGAAGAAAGGAGAAGAGGAGGATACAACTTTTGATATCTTGGATCAGGTGAAGCATATATGTGTCCAGATACCTCTATTTCAAGCCATAAATAATGTTCCAATCTATAGCAAGATACTCAAGGAGGCATATCTTAAGAAGCTAGGTAGGAAAAATAAGGACCCAACTATAGTTCATGTGGTGGGACAGCTAGCTAACATCATGCTGGGAAAAGTGACTATTTCCAAGTATAATGGCCCAACAAGTCCTGTGCTAGCAATTTTTATAAATGGGTTCCAAGTAAAGAATGCTCTGATTGATTTAGGGGCAGCAATAAATGTAATGACCAAAAACATCCTGCAACAACTAAATATCACAAGCATGAGATCTACTCCTATTGTCTTGTAGTTTTCTGATAGCTCGACTATTAAGCTTGATGGTGTAGTGGAGGATCTTATGGTAGTTCTAGACTCTTGGGAGTACCAAACAGACTTTATAATTCTTTCTCCTAAAACCACACTTGGCGGATATCCCATTATTCTTGGAAGGCCTTGGTTAGCAACTATAGATGCATACATTGGATGTCAATCAAGTGACATGACCATTTCAGATGAGAGGAGCACTAAAAATTTTGTTCTTTATCTTCCTGCTCAACCATCTCATGATGAAGATAATCCCATGGATATGGCCAAATGTTGGTGAAGAGGTCGAGGAAGTTAACTCTGTGGTGTAACTTATGTGCTAGGCAAAAGCTCTTTCATGTAGCTCCAAGATGAGGATGAAGTATTGACTAACATCATCTTCTCATTCTGCTACTCCAGTCAAGACACTTCTTCTTGCTCTTCCTTTAGCCACTCTTCCTGTAACCATTCTTCCTGCAGATGTTCTTCCTACAGCCACTCTTCCTGCAACCATTGTTCCTAGAGACAGACTTCCTACAGCAATAGGTATGTCCCATACATTTCTGCAATATGAACTAAAGGTACCATGTGTTAATGAAGCAGCCATGATAGAGTTAATTACACAAGTATAAGTGTCAGAAGAAAAATATCTAAATGTTAATAGTAAATTGAATGAAGAACAATTTTTATTAGCAAACCTATTAAGGACCCATCAACATGCATTTGTGTGGGATTATCATTATATGAAGGGATTGTACCCTAAACTTTGTATACACATAATTTACATCAGAGATGATTACACCCTAGTAAGACAGCCACATAGAAGAATTAACCCTGCACTAAGAGAGATTGTGAAAGGATAATTGTAGAAATTACTAGATGCGAGATTTATCTACCATATTTCAGATAGTTAGTGGGTGTCTCCATTAGTGACTGTTCCCAAGAAAGGATGTAAATTATGAGTTTGTGTTGATTATAGGGAACTTAATGCTACCACCAAGAAGGACCACTTTCCCTTACCCTTTGTTGATCAAGTTTTGGACACCCTTGCAGGAAAGTAATACTTTTCTTTTCTAGATGGATTCAACAACTACAACTAGATTCAAATTGCACTAGAGGACTAGGAGAAGACCAAATTTACCTATCCACGGGGGACCTATGCCTATTTAGTACTCCCATTTGGCTTATGCAATGTGCCTGCAACTTTTCATAGGGTAGTCATTAGCATATTTTCAGACATTTCTCATGATTTCATGGAAATTTATATGGATGAATTTACCACTTATGGTGTTGATTTTAATCAAGCGTTGGAAAATATTAGGAGAGTCTTATAGAGATGTGAAGACCAAAACTTGTCCTTAAATAGTGGAAAGTGCTTCATGATGATGTAGGAAGGCATAGTTCTTGGCCACTACATCTCCCACAAGGGAATTCAAGTAGATCCTGCAAAGATTGAGGTAATCACAAATCTTCCCACACTTGCAAAACATAAGGATTTTAGGATTTTCTTGGGTCATGTAGGATAATATAGGTGTTTCGTCAAGGATTTCAGCAAGGTAGCAACACCATTGTACACTCTTCTCACTAAAGATGTTGAATTTCAGTGGACTACAGCCTGTGACAAAGCATTTTCTAACTTGAAGGAATCTTTGACTCATGTTCCTATACTCAAAGGGCCTAATTGGGAGCTTCCTTTCCACATCCATACTGATGCATCAAATCATGCCATAGGAGCAGTCTTAGGATGAAAAGAGGGAGCTGTTGAAAATGTCATTTACTTTGTCAGCAAAAATTTACAAGGAGCTGAATTCAATTATATAGTGACAGAGAAAGAAATGTTGGTAGTAATCTATGCACTGAACAAATTCAAACATTACATAATAGGCTACCAAATATTTTTGCACACTGATCATGCAACCATTAGATATCTCATGAATAAACATTTGATCACAAGTAGATTGGAAAGATGGTTATTGTTGATGCAGGAATTTGATATAACCATTGTGGATAAGCTAGGGAAGGCCAATGTTGTTGCATATTTTCTTTCAAGGCTAACTACATTAGAAGACAATTAGCCAATAGATGACTCTTTTTTTGATGAGCATCTATTCTCCCTTAGTGTACAAACACCCTGGTATGCTGACATAGCCAATTATTTGGTCACAAGTAGAGTTCCTTCTCACTTCTCTCCAAAAGAAAAAAGGGCACTCATTGAAAAATATTTTCCTTTCTCTTGGATTGTTGGATGTTTGTTTTATACTGGACCAGACCATGTAATGAGGAGATGCATGAGAGAAGATGAGACATATGACATTTTGCATGAACTTCACAATGAACCATGTGGAGGACACTTTGTAACCAAGAGGACAACAATGAAGGTTTTGAACATGGGATATTATTGGCCAACACTTCACAAGGATGCAGGAAGGTATACCAAAAAATATGATAGATGTCAAAGAATGGGTAGACCAACCAGATCTGATGAGATGCCACTGTTCCCTCGGGTAGTAATCACTCCCTTTGACAAGTGGGTATTGGATTTTGTGGGACCCATTGACCCCCCATCAAATGGTAAGTATTATATATTGGTATGTACCGATTATGTTACAAATTGGGTAGAAGTTAAGGCCATGAAGCATGCAAGAGATAACAAGGTTGCAAAAATTCTTTATGAGGATATTTTCTCTAGATATGAAGTCCCAAGAGAAATAGTGACTAATCAAGGAGCTCAATTCACATCAACCCTTGTTGTAGCACTAGTTAATGAGTACAACAAAAGGCATAGTAAGTATACTCCTTATCACCCCTAGGCTAATGGTGAAGTTGAGGTGACTAACAGAAAAATTGAAGCCATTTTGACAAAAAAAATAGCTATTCATACAAAGGATTGGGCAAAAAAATTACCAAAAGTTTTTTGGGCCTATAGGAAAAACTGGAAAACAACTACAAGCTTCACTCCATTTGAGTTGTTGTATGGAAAGACAACTATGATGACCGTTGAATTTGAGTATAAGACTCTGCAAACTATAGTAGATTTGGGGATGGATATTTCTGAGGCACAAAAATAAAGAATCATGCAGCTAAATGCTTCAAATGAGATAAGAAGAGCAGCCCTGCAACATACAAAAGTAGTGCAGAATCAGAAAATCAAGTGGCACGACAAATTTATCTAGGACAAGAAATTTCAACTAGGAGATTGGACCCTGCTCTATGACTAAAGATATCAGGACAATGCAAGAAAATTGTAGACAAGGTTGCTAGGATCATATGAAGTCATTGAGGTCTTTCCTAATGGAGTTGTTCAACTTACTACCATTGACCCTATCAGCTTCAAGTTACTTGTCAATGGTCATCACCTCAGATTATACCACAAGCCAGCTTCCAAAGAAGAGTTCTTGCAACAATTCACCTAGTATGCAACACCCGTGCTTCCTGCAACTGAAGGAAGTGGACCAAGTTTCCCTCCTCACTAATTAAGGTACGTACTTCTCATAATAAAGACTTTCACTCATGTGGAAGTCAATTTCTTCATCCATCCGCCCATTCACCCATCCATCACCACATTTCTCTCTCTTCCATCACTTCATTCCACCTCAACTCATTCCACTTAATTTTCATTAATTGGTCAATTTATTCTATAAAAGGAAAGCGGTACTTCCTCCACACATTTAGGTATGTGCACATTAATTGCTATCTTTTAATAATATTTTAAGCACATTCATTTAATCACTATATGTTAGTATGGATGTTCAAATAACATGTCATTATTCCTTGTCAAATCACCACTCCCATCTCGCATTTGCAGACACATGTACAAATTTAGGTTGGGGGGGAAGAAAAAGATGCAAATATATTACCCATGTGTCAATTTATGCTAGGCTACATTAGGAAATTTAAAATGTGCCAATTTGAAATCTGAGTGAGAGAATGACTTGCATGTGTGAAGTGACCCTATCACTCTTTATGACTCTTTTTCTTGCCATCATAATTCCCCTTTATCACTCTTTTTCTTGCCATTATTTACCCTATCATAATCTTGAGTTGCAAGCAAAAAGGTGAAACAAGAGAAAAGGAAATTCATTCGATATTAGAACTATAAATTTAGCAGGTATTGCAAGAAAGTGAACTTGATTTTTAGTCGAGAATTGTAGGAAAGAAATTGCAGAGCATTTTTTTGATTGCAGACAATGGGAGGTGGGTTAATTCGAAATGAACCCACGGTGCATGATGTTTTATTGCAAGATGCACAATGCCTGACTGAATTTAGAAATTGTGGATGGTCAGATTACTTCATGAAGCTGGATAGCTTTGATGAAAGCATTTCCCTTGAATTTTCCCAAACATTTTATAAAGGAAAAGCCACAGTAAAAGGGTTGGAAGTTGTGGCAACTGAGGAAAGAATTGGAGAGGTCACATGGTTACCGGTGGATGGTGAAAATTACCCTACCTGTAGAGATGCCAGATCAACTAGGGCCGAATTTATAGAGCCGAACGACCCCCCATTGAGCATTGATAAATAGGGTGCAAAGAGAATGTATCTACTCGAGCCCTGGAAGCAAGTAGTCATTTATGTAATAAAATACATCACCTATGAGGTTCGTCAGTCGAATTTATATTCTGTGCACTTCAATATTTTGAATGACATGAGGCACGAAAGGAGGATGAATGTGTCTAATGTGCTATACAATCTTCTCTCAATCATGGTGGCCGAGACCCAAAAAGGTAGGGATAATTTTGTTTCCCACCATGGTCTGATTAAATTGCTAGTTGAAAAGTCTCTGCATGATGTATCTATAATAACCTGGGAAGAATTTATAAATGTTGATCAAATTAGACCTGAGAACTTGTAAAGTAGGGCTTTTCCTCAGTCATGTAGGTCTAGCAGGAGATTGAGCATGAATGAAGCCACTCTTGGTGCTTCAACCTATGGTGTAGGCTCTAGTGTGAATCCTCCTACAACAGAAGAAACCATAGAAATTAGTTCTTCTAGAACAAAGCACTCATAAAAAGAAAGTTCTTCATCAGATTTTGATGATGACATTGCACTTGAAACCCTAATGAAAACTAGGGAAAAAAAGAGAGAAGTACAAATGAGAAAAGGAAAGGACAAAACACAGCCTGTAGAAAGAAAGGGGCCAAGTTGTAAAAAGAGGAAGGTTGACACTATTCATTTTGCAGCCAAAGGAAAATGTGAGAGACCTCATAGGAAATCAAGACCAACTAGGCCTGTGATTGGTACGCCTCCATAGGAAAGCCCTAAGCCTGGTGAGACATCACATGAGGACCCTAAAGCTCTAATGGGGCAAGAGAATGTTGAAGAATAAGACATATTTGGGAGAGCAACAAATATAACACTGGCTGATCTTGCTAACATTGTAGAAGAGTTTGAGAAAAATCAAGATTTCTTACAGCATGAGTAGGAAGTCCTGCAGCAACAACTAGAACTAGAGTAGGAGTTCCTGCAGCCATAGAAAAAACAAGAATGAGGGCCCCTGTAGCAAGAAGTGGAAGATGAAACAGAACCCCTGTAGCCAGAGATAACTAGACAACCTGAGTCCATGCAGAAAGTGCCATATGACGACCCACCATTGACAAAAAGACTGGTAGGAATTCATAATCCTACTGATTTTACAGTACATGCAGCAATTTTGAATTTATGGAAAGAAATACAAAGGAGGGAGGAAGAATGGAAAAAGGAAAAACAAAAATTGAAGAAGGAAATTCAAAAGAGGGATGAGGAGATTAAAGATAAGGATGCAAAAATTTCCACCCTGAAGTAGAGGGTGGATGATATGGCAACTTTGGCACCATAGATTTTGGAATGTAGGACCCCTCCAAGGGTCCATGCTCTGCTCTTGAAAGAGAATTATCTCTCTTTTAAGCTATCAAGGATTGCCTTAGGTTTGAATCCTTCTATTGAAACCCCTCTCAAATTTTTCAATACTTATAGGATTGCCTCACCTAAAATGAAGAATTTGTTGTGTGAGTTTTATTTGCATAATTTTCTTCTAACTCAAGACCATGATTGGGACCTGTTGTTGTATGTTGGGGATGTCCAATTGAGGGAATTTATGTCTTGAGTACAAAATGAGATTAGTTGGGGACAATAACATGGGGCTTATAAGCAATTAGATTCTGACATCCCTCTTCCTGTTAGGGTTGAATCAAGCAACCCAAGGGATATTTACAGAGAATGGCACAAAATGCTTCTCAGACCTAGTTATGGAAATAGGATTATGCCTTGAATTGAGGTAGTTTACAGTGAGTATGAGGTAAAGAAAGCAACAAAGGAGGAAACTGTGAGTATATGTCAATCACAAAGATGGAATAGCCTAACTGATGAGCTAAAGTAGGCTGAGCCTCATTCCATCCACAATTATGTTGCAGCACTAAAAAGAACTGATAGGCATATTTAGATTGGGAGAACATAGGGGCGATCATGGCTTCCCTTGACTTTCCAATCACCCATGCTCATGTGGCCCGTGCCAAACTTCAAATTCTACTAGTATGATATTGCTACAAAAAAGTAGAGATGGAACATATTTGATAGATTAGGAGGATTCTATTAGGATCCTGATTCATGCACAACAACCACTTGTTGGTATGTGGCGACTGATCATGCTATACTGTATAGCCCATGGTATACTGTACACCCTTGCCCCTATCCTTGCCGGGGTAGAACCCAAAAATCTAGAAGCTTCTAAGCTTGATAAAAGGGGTTCGGATGGGTATTTCAGTATGATGAAAAACGTTATTATTCGCAAGATTGTAATAGGTTTTACACTAGATAATAAAAGTATTGGATGGCTGCGGTTTGGTGGATGTAGCCTGAATTGGGTGAACCACGTTAAATTTTTGTGTTATGATTTAATCTGTGTGTGTGTGTTTTAGTTTCTCTGTTTATTAATTAAATCTGCATTTAATTGTTAGATATCTACCAATGTTGGGAAGTTATCAGTTGCAAATTTATAAGCCTTGACCAAGCACAAGAATAACCCTTCCCCTACTATAGGACCAACAAAACATTAGGTTGGGGGGAATGATGAGCCTATTTTTTGGTCCAGTTTTGGGAGAATCTATAGTTTATTTGTTGTAAATTATCATGGACTTTGATGTTAAATGTTGATATTTTCTTAACGTTTCCCTCAAACCATAGACACTGGACTTAAATCCTATCTCTGCAAGTTTTAATGACATTTTACATATTATGTAGATTATCTATATTGATTTTGCATGTGGTTAATGAATGTTCCTTAAGGTGGTTATAGATGTGCAGTTCTTGTGCATACTAAAATTTCCATGCAAATTTAATATGCCAAGTTGAGGAAGACACCTCCAGCTAGGCATGCACCATAACGTCCAACAAAGGAATCGCTCAAAGTCAAAGATGGTCAATGGCAGAAGATTCTTCATGCAACTAAACGAAACTACCTTGTAGTGGACTTTAATGATTGAGCATGCATAGGAGTTATTGTTGTATTGGTTTTGTGCTTGGACCTAAATGTCTAACCAGATTCCATGCATGTGTAACTGCCATTGATCCATTTTCTCTGTTTTCCCTAAATGGCATCATCCCAGTCATGCAGTTGACTACCTTATTTAGCTGATAGTATAAATAAAGATTTGATGCTTCTTCCTCAGGAGGTTGCACAATTTAATATTGTACTTGCTCTCTCAAGTTTCACTAATACAGATACACTACTCTTTTGTACTCATGATTTACAGTGAATAAAATAATATTCTGAGTTTAAGCATCTAAGTTCTCATTAGTTTTAGAGGATACTTATCCAAGGGGGCCCACTTGGTGAGTAATTTGTCTTCTTAGTTTAGCATTAGTTTAGTATTACTTGTTGTTTAGTAATTAGTTAGAAATATGGCATTGACTGTTCCTGTAGCCACTAGAATTCCATTCTGTGACTATTCTTGCAGCCAAAGTAGATAGAGTAGTGCCCTGTTTGTTGCTTAGATTTTCATTCCTATTATGAATTTTAGTTTGATGTAGTTTTTGGTTGATGATTGTTATTTGTTGTATTCCCTTCTAATCAATTTACATTCAACATTGTGTGTTCTTTAGTTGTAGAATGAAATGGCTACTTTGAGTTCTTAGTGCACATATTGTGCTAACCCATTTCAAGTTCACATCCCTAGGTTGACAAGTTAAATGCACCTTCATGATGATTGAAATAGCTATTTAGGTTAGATGTCCAATATCTGAATCATGGTTGTAAGGGCTTAATTATTAAATCATTGTAGGAGGCCAACATGGTCTATAATTGGTGTCGTCGACCACATGCACAGAACCATCATGAATAAATTTCAAACATTTATGCACAAGCAAGGTAATTGTGTTCATAGCTAGTAGCTAGGGGATACCCATCTTCACTCTAAAGAGTTCAGACCCTGGTATTATATCAAATGGAAAGTTTACAGATTTTGGCTCAACAAGGACTGACAAAATGATACTACCAAGAGGAGGTACAAAAAGTCTGTTATGTGTATGGAAGGTGTTCATAGGTGCGTCGTACCCATCTTTATGCAAGAAATTAATTAACATAATCTCCTCAGTTATGATGTTCACTTGAGACGTCAAGTCAACAAGAACACTTGCTATAGTGTTCCTGTTGATTCGCACAGAGATATAAAGAGGAGATGGTTCTCTATTAAAGCCCATTAGCAAGTCCTACAAGGTGAAGGTTGCACCTATACTACTACTCATAGGCTACGTAGAGGGGATAGGTAGATGTAGAAAAGAGGCCACCATGCACACTAAATAATACTCTCACAAATCCCCTAAAGGGTTTGAAATAGGATGGTGACCCAATTAAGGTTTCACTCCACAATACTTATAGAACCTTACAACTACACCTACTAGGGGTCATAGGATGGGTTGTAAGGTGAAAATCCCCACAACACTCACACCTACAATTCTCCTAGAACATGAGGAAAGGATCCTTTAGTACCACCAAATGGAACCAAAATGGTTCATGTTGGGTTCACCAACAATGTAAGAGAGGGGGGCCAACCACGTCAAGGCTCCATGTCACAGAGAGCCGAGAGCAGAGGGCTGCCCTAACTTACCTCACTCTAAAGGGTATCTTGAAATAAGGATCAAGAATGATAAGAACTATAATGAACTTATATCACCCTACAAATCCTGAACTTAGGTCTAGGCTAGGTGAGCTGGTTTTCAGAGTTGGTACTGTGCCTCAGACAACCCTGTCTGAGGATGATAGCATAGTTTTGGGATGATAGTGCGATGCGTTGGCATCCATACAGTCAGAAGACCATGAAAAAAATATAAACTGCTCAAAAACTAACATCCTAACTAGTTAATCAGGATGGTAAAAATAGAATGAGAAAGTATAGGAAATAGATACTAAAATGATAAAGAAAGTAAATAAGAATTAGGGTGATGAAGATAATCTCACAAAATTTCCCATTCACCAACTAGCTCCACATGTGCTTTCACCTACACACAAGCAAGAAGGGGAAAATTTTTGGTGTTGTATCAGGGCCTACCTCATTCAGACCCCCGTTTTGGTGTTTCCACCTCCACAGATAGCCAGAAAGTAATGGAGTAGAAATATGCGATAAAGAAAATAAGAGAGAATAGAAACACTATAAAACAATACAATGTTACTCATTCAAATCACAAATGATAGGAGCGAAATGTTACCAATTGCACCCAGAAGCTCACTAGCCAATGGAGGAGAATATAAACTTGGCAAGGTCACCATAGTTGCAACTGTGATGAAGGGAGGTCTCACAAGACTCCAAGCCCATGCTACTATGGCTTCCTTTGCACTTGCTATGTAGGGTTGATGGAGTACTACTATTGCAATGGAGTGTTGAAGTGCTACTTGAGAGTGAAGAGAATGTTGGAAATGATAAGAGAATCGCTTGAGAATGTGAATATGTTCCTTAGAGGATGAAATGAAGTGACAATGGATGAATTT
Source organism: Sequoia sempervirens (assembly GCA_007258455.2). Lineage (NCBI taxonomy): Eukaryota > Viridiplantae > Streptophyta > Pinopsida > Cupressales > Cupressaceae > Sequoia > Sequoia sempervirens. Next base: position 199,520,777 of record VDFB02252616.1, read on the forward strand.
GAAGGAGAAGAGGGAAGAATCTGCCATTTTTGGGGTGGGTTGGTTGAAGAGGGATGTTACAAATCAACCCCAATCGGAAAGTGTAATGCCTCTTCCAACTTGATACATGAGAATCTGTCAGGGATGGAAATGCACTACATGGACATCTATGCATTGCACGTGCATCTCCAATAGAAATTCTCTCAGCAACACAAAATACAGATGCCAAGTGGAAGGAAGGTAGTTGGGTGATGTGGAATTTTTCCTTCAGATTTATTTTTCTAAGGTAAGGATGCGTAAAAGAGGAATTTATGTAAGGGGTGCAAGTTCACTCCTATACAACCCTAAACCCTTTAAACCTCTACCCTCTACCCTCAACCCAATACCCTAAACCCTCAACCCTAATCCCTCAACCCTATACCCTCAACCCTTAAATTATCTACCCTCAACCCTCAACCCTCTACCCTCTACCCTCTACCTTATACATTAAACCATCAAATCTCAATTCTAAACCCTCAACCCTTAATCTCTCAACTCTCAACCCTTAAACCCTAAACCCTCAACCCCTATACCCTCTACCCTCTCTATTAGACCCTCAACCCTAATCTATGAACCCTATACCCTATACCCTATACCCTCAACCCTTTACCCTCAACCCTAAACCCTTAACCCTCAACCCTTAAAACCTAAACCCTTAAACCCTCTACCCTAAACCCTCAACCCTCAACTTATAATCCCTAAACGCTTACTCCCTCAACCCTAATCTCTAAACCCTCAACCCTTAAACCCTAAACCTTCAACCCTTAATCCCTCAACCATAATCCCTCAACCTTTAAACCCTAAACCCTCAACACCTATACCCTTTACCCTATACATTGAACCCTCAACCCTAGTCCTTGAAACCTATACCCTCAACCCTAAACCCTTAAACCTTGTACCCTCTACCCAATACCATCTACCCTCAACCCTAATCCCTCAACCTTAATCCCTCAACCCTTAAACCCTAGAACTCTCTACTCTAATCCCTCAACCATCAACCCTTAATCCCTAAACCCTCAACCCTCAACCCTCAACCCTCAACCCTTAACCCTCAACCCTCAACCCTCTACTCTCTACCCTATACCTTATACATTAAACCCTCAACCCCTATACCTCTACCCTATACATTGGACCCTCAACCCTAATCTCTCAACCCTATACTCTCAAACCTATACTCTCAACCCTCTACCCTCAACCCTAAACCCTCAAACCTCAAGCCTTAAACCCTAAACCCTTAAACCCAATACCTTCTACCCTCAACCCTAATCACTCAACCCTGTACCCTCAACCCAATACCCTAAACCCTCAACCCTATAGGTCATAAACCCTATGCTCTCAATTCTCAACCCTCTACCCTATACATTGGATTCTCAACCCTCATCTCTCTATGTTGTTCCCTCCTCTTCTCTCCTCTCTATCTCACTTCTCCCTTTATATCTCCCTCACTCTAGCCCTCCCTCTCTACCCTAATCTCTCAACCCTATACCCTCAACCCTTAAAACCTTAAACACTCAACCCTCAATGACCGTTAAACCATCTACCCTCTACCCTCAACCCAATACCCTAAACCCTCAACCCTAATCCCTCAACCCTATACCCTCAACCCTTAAAATCTCTACCATAAACCCTCAACCTTATACCCCAAACCCTTAAACTCTCTACCCTTAATACCTCAATCCTAATCCCTCAACCCTTAAACCTTAAACCCTCAACCCTATACCCTCAATCCCCAATCCCTAAACCCTCAACTATCAACCCTTAATCCCTCAACCCTGATTTGTCAACCCTCAACCCTTAAACCATAATCCCTCAACCCTAAACCCTTAAACCCTAATCCCTCAACCCTTAAACCCTTAAATAATCAACCCTCTTCCTTCTACAATATACATTAAACCTTGAACCCTTAATTCTCAACCATCTACCCTATACACTAGATCCTCAACCATATACCCTATAAGCTATATAGACAACCATATAACCTCAACCTTCAACCCTAATCCCTCAACCCTAAATTCATCCTTTAATCCTAAACCTCTAAAAACTCAACCCTTAACCTCAACCCTAAACGCTTAAACCTCAACCCTTTCTCCCCATACATTAAACCTCTACTCCTATACATTGATCTCAACCCTATACCTCCTCAACCACTATCCCCACTTATCATCCATCTCACCTCTCTCCCTCCCTCTCTCTCCTAATTCTCTCCTCCTCATGACTCTTGTTCATTAATCAATCCGGATGATCTCGCCTGATGATTTCTTGAAATGTTCGATTTTGATCCTGATTGATCTGTTTGATTTGATTACTGATCCGACGGATCCTGCCTGATCGCGCGGTGAAAAGATCTTTGAAAAGCGGACTGGATGATTTTTGGCGGAGCCTGAATGGGAATGCATTTTGACGCCTGATCCGCCTGATCTGATTGAGATTTTGATCGATCCTGCGTTTGATAACGCACGCCTGATCCCTTCACTCCACTTCTTTGTCTTCCTCCCTTCATCTCACCTCTAATCCTTCTTCTTAAAATTCTCCTCACACACATACACACATACACACACATACATGGCTGCTCATAATAAGCATACATATAAACATACAAATATATACATACATTCAATAGACTAGCATTTAACACTAAGCAAGACATAACAAAAGAATGTTATAATGTGCTTGCATTATGTCTTGCTAGACATGTCAGGCACAAACACAAAAAACATGTCAAAACTAAGAAATAATGTGAGTGTGTTATAACACAAGCCTGTGATAACATGCTCGTGTTATTTATTTCTTTGGAAATCACCTAGCCTTTAGATTGTTATTTGCTTTGGAATACCAACCAAAAGGCTTGGAGTTCCTTCCTAACATCCAAAGACGTGTTTTTTGCAAATTCTACAATATTTCACATAATCATGTTCATGTTAAGCATCAGGTTTGCACATGTTTCAAGGTTGAACAAATCAAACAATTGGGTAATGTTAGGCTCTCTCTTAGTTATCTAACAATGTAATTTTTTTCACATTTTGACAATGTTAAGCCTTTGATCTATAATTTATTTTGTTTGTGTATATACTTTTTGGAAAAAACCAACATTTGGTATTTTTTTCATTATAAATTAACCATTCATGAAAATTTCAAATAAATTATATTTTTAGAAACTATACTCTATTCTACACATATTAAAAAAAAAAAAATCAATTAGTTTTCTAAATTTATAGGGGTAGCGTGACCAAAATTCTATTTTTCAGGAAGTCTCCACTTTGAAAATTAGTAAAAAATCAAATATTCATTAAAAAATTATCAAAAAAATCATGCATTAACTACATACTATTAGCTAATTTCTCACTGAAGTGAATTTAAAAATACTAAAAAAGATTTAACCTTTTGAGGGAGCCAAAAGAGTTGCTATGTTATTTTTTTGACAAAAAATAACACCAATTTGTGTGGCCCCCTCTTTTGAATCACTAATCTTTACCATTTAAAAAAAAATAGTAGTTTAGAAAGTAGACTCAGAGCACTATGATCCTTTTTTTTTGTTGCATCTCAAAAAATTCATTACAATCAAGCCAAAAATACAAAATAAGGGATTCCAAAACTCCCACCAAAAATTTAAAAATATTAAAGGTTTCATTTAGAGTATTTGTTTCCTTCAAAAATTATAAACTCTAGATTAATTTGATTTCAAGAAATGTTCAAAAAAAGATAGTATATTTTCTTTCTTTATATACATTCAAATTAATTAGACACATCATCATCAAAACAAAAAAATTAAAACAAAGAAAGGAGATTACAAGGCATTGATAGCATTGTTGGTGTTTTTCCCAACTAAACCTTGAAAATCCTCTAAAGAATAGCCAATCCTTATGCTTAAGAACTTCAAGTTTAGTGGCCAATGAATGGGAGATAGATTTTACATTTTTCTCCCTTGCTCTGCAGGCTTTGAAAAACCTAGGAGGGTAGTCTTACATGACACTAGACACAGATATTTAACCTATGATGCAACATAGCATAAAGCAGATAAACTTCACACAATACAAAAAGAGTGTGTACGGTTGCCTCAAATAATGGTACACCCATTGTTCTTATTCCACTACAGGCATAAAGTTGAGAGACAAAATAAACAAAAAACTAAAGCATTAAAAGGTTGAATGTATTTGAGGATTTTTTCTGAGGATGGGGAAAGACAACTGTGCAATACCATTTCCTACCTTGGGCTATACAGTCACATATTTTGACCATAATACCATAATACTATAACATAATCTTGATGACCTACAAACTTCTACCACATTATGACAAAAAATTCTACTTAAGCCTATCATGAAATCATACATAGTAATCCATCTAAAAATATAATACCTCCATTACCTATCTACAACCATTTACACCACTCCTTGTATGGAAAGCAAACAAATAGATAACTCAAACAACAAATATGTTTGAAAAACCTCAATAACTTTGTTATTTCAATTCAAAAGATATTATATTCTAGACTTGGAGACAATTATATAATAGTGTATATTCATGTCTTTGTAATCAAGTTATAGGAGTATTACAATATATGGACCTACAACATATGGACCTTTACCCTTAGCATTCAACAATCAAAGTACATAGCCTCTTTCATTTCCAACATATAAAACTAAGAGCCTTCCTAGAAATTAGAACCCTGTACATTTGGTTGTGAATTCCTTCTTATAGAAAGGAAGGAGAAAAACAAGCATTAGGCCATAATGTACACATGTCACATTCCTATTTGACCGTTGTGGTTACATTTTTCATTCGAGGGAGGGAGAAAAGTGCAGGAAAAAACTATCTACATTTGTTGATGAGGATCTTTTCCTGCCTTCTAAAAGGCATCATTTTCATTGCAACAGCTCATCCATGGACCTCCTTCATCCTCACACTTTACTCCACTTTGCTTTCAGCAATTTCTTTTAATGTTGTCACGTGCCCTTTTTGTCTTTATCATTTCTTATTTGGAAGCATCACTCATCGCTAATCCACCCATAGCTTGACTAAATGAAAGAGTGATATGTAGAGTAGCTCTAATGGAAGGAATATTGGCCAAAATATTTTCCCATCACTCATCGCTCAAATGAATCAAGTGGTAAAAGGTTTTCCATGATGTATGTGGCTTCAACAATGGAGAATATCTTAGGCTTTTACATCGTTCATCTTTTTTGGTTTTATAATGGTCAAGTCACATTAGTGATGGGAGAAAATTGGCAATGGCATAGGATCCAACCACATGCCTAACATCACATTCCATGTTGGTCAAACAAGTCAAAAAGCCTCTTATAGAATGATGAGACTTTTGTTCAGTTTTTGCAACCTTATACCTCCTTTGCATTGAGGATCAGGATTATCTAGTCACTCATACTCCATCCTTTGAAGTGCATAAACAAGCTCATGAAGCAAGATCAAGCAACGAAGTCTAAATCTCCTCCAAACATTGTTGGGGTGTTGGCGACCAACCTTTCCTAATACCTTTTTACCACCCTTTTCACCATGGAAAACCATCATGCAAACCTCTAAAATTATAAAGTGCAAAAACAACAACCTTCTTTGACCTTTTCAGATGTCGGCATTCATCCATCCTCCATACCACTTTCTTACATTTTGGTAAGGAGTAAAGCATCCCTCAAACTTGAGAAATTTGATGTGTTATCATTATCAACATGAACCTTTTTTAAGCATTGGGGTTTAGAGTTTATCCATACCTCATACATCACTTTAGCATCCCTGTTAAGGGACAATCCTTAACATTGAAGCCTAATGCCAACTCTCCTCAGCAACGGGTAAGAAATAAGCCAAAAGTCTCAAACCCAATTAGTCTAATAAAAAAATGACTAACTCTTTATTCATTTCTCCTTTGGAAAGTGATAAGAGATAATTTTGAATCCCAAAGTTCAAACTTCTATAGACCTTCACACTCAACAAACTCAAGCTGATTTAGCCCTTATCGAATAGAAACAACACTTTTGTTTCTAGTTGATGCAAGATTACTCTTACATGCTAATTGCTCTTGTATTATCATGGGCACCAAAATTTGAAAAATTTGAAGGTGATATTAGTGGCTCATGTTTGAGGAAACATTCCCCTTGTAGGTATGGCAAGATTTCAGATCTCTAGGGAGTATAGCAAGTGCCAAGTCCATTGGGTGCTCTGCAACTTCTCCTTTATTCATTTTTTTAAGCTTCATTTGATGGCCCCAAGCCACCAAATGAAAAGAAGAACCAATGTTTTCCTTTGTCAAACACATTGTTTTCTATTGTCTTCACTGAGCCAAGTTTGAAAACACTACCATTGTATACCTAAAAACCAATATCACCACTAGCATGCTTAACCACATCACTATGTTTTCCATTGCATCCATTAACTCTGTCAATTTGATATTGGCAGTCAAGCACTAACTAAAATCCATCAACATCTGACAAGAATATATCACACTCATCAAATAAATAAAACTTACAATTGGTGTGATATCCTTCACTAGCAAGATCATTATCATACACAGTCACTTTCTTGTCAAATTGGATTCAAAAGTGGAAAAAATCATAGTATGCTTGAAAAGGGTCACTATGAGATTTCTCCTCATCATTCATGTACACATCAAACCTGAAAGCCTTATAATGATTAGGCTCAATAAAGATATCAAGTCTTATATATGGTATGCAATCCTCTTGTGCAATAAACAAAGAATGTTCATATATATATATATATATATATATATATATATATATATATCCTTCAATTGGATTGCATCACAAGCAATTTTATCACCATCCAAACAACATGGCTCAGTCATATCATTATATGCCCCAATGTCTTGAAAACAATATTTATCAACATCCATAATATTATCATCTTCATTCAAATAATGGAATTCAGAAAAAATATTGCCATCACATATACAAACAATGTTTCCCAACTCAAGTTCAAAGACACGGTTATTTGCATTCTTGATATTATCACACAAATCTGTATAAAAGGCCTCAATTGCAAGCTCAAGTAACTCATAATTTACCTCTGCAACAGATTCCTCAAAGTGAGTATTCAAAACACATTAACTATTGCAAAAAGTATCACACTCAACATTACCTCTTACTGCATCAACATGGATATTTGAAGCATACTGCTTATGAGGAAGACTATGAGTTGCACACACACAAAAAAGGTCCTCATATGCATCTATGTGATAAACACAATCAAATTCTTCAGGTGAAAATTCATCATAAAAAGATTAATCAATTGTACCAACATTTATCTCTATATTTTCACTTTCATGTACAACTACATCTATATTTACCTCATGTGAATAATCAGCAATAACTTCAAAATCAGAAAAAGGAATGGAAGAAGGTGAAATATCAAAAAAGAAATGAGTTCCTTGTTCATGATTCACATCATCCACATATGCATGCTCTACACAGTCAACTTCTTGAACTAACTCATCCAATGTCTCTCTTGCACACATGCCCTTTTCTTTTTCCATACTGCTGCAATAATTAGCAAGGTCATATTCCTCACCATCAAACTGAAAAAGAACATTTGTTTCTTCCTTGCATCTTCTCACAGATGATTTCTCTGATTGGAAGTAATTGCACACTTTGTCATTGGCATCTGATATACCACCATTTTCAAGAGTATTCCATAAATCAACAAACTCCTTTGTCTCATTACCATGAAGACTTGCATCAATGCTACACTCAATACATGTAGAATTGGCATGACCAAGTGTATTATAGCACTATTGATCCCATATCTCCTCTTCAAAAAGTGCATTCAATTCATATCCCTCATCATGCTTTTGTATAAGAGAACTTGGAGTTCCACCATTCTTCACAATATTGTGTTCATTGCTTGAAGAGAGAATGTTCAACTCACCTTGGTTTTTAGCATCTATCCTTTCCATACAAGATTCCAAAAATATAACATCATTGACACAATTTGAATTGAGATGATCATTCAAGAAATTATTAGCACTGTCATATATTTTCATAATATCATCATGCAATTGTGAGCTTTAAAAAATATTATCATCATCTTCATTGAAACACTTCTCACTCAAGTAGATCAATTCTACCTCTTCCTCTTAAGAGGAATCATAGTCACTAGGGCTGCAAACATAATTATAATGTCTTTGATCATCTAGACAAGAATGTTCCTCATCGGGTTGCATATTTACATCTACAACACTAATGTTTTCATCATGAAGACATAAAACTTCAGAATCAACATAAACTTCTACTACATTTTCAAGTGAGATCAATGCACCTGACCTAAAGGATTTATCATAACACATTTTCTCCTTGTCAATAAACAAGAATGTGCTTTCAATATCATTTGCATCATTGAAGACTTCATCTAATAAAAGATAATTAGCTCTCTATCTCAATATTTTCAAAGCAAATAGAAGGAGTGACTTCATATTTTTCATTCATTTCATCATGCCTTATATTCTGACTATTATGGCTGTAATCTTTATCTGGATATATTTTTCCTATGGGTTGTTCAAAAAACAACTCCTCACCACTACAAGATGCATTATCATTGTATTTTTCTATACCATCTAGATATATTTGATCAAGTCTGGAAAAAGTACCATCACATAGGCTAGTTAGGAAATCACTTCCACATTGCTCTATCATTTCTTCAATCACTAAAAGCCATTGATATATGCACTCAAGTGTTGAATACACTGAATACTTAGAGGGGGGGTGAATCAGTATTCTGCTAATGCAAATAATTACTAACCATCCAATTATCAATCCACATCTAGCTACAAACGTAAACCAAAACATAAAAGGAATCATAACACATTGACACCAATATTTTTACGTGAAAAACCAAAAATGGGAAAAACCATGATGAAGATTAGCTCATGATATATTATAACTAGTTACAAGATATTACATGGCTCACTTCTAGGACACACTATCCTTGAAAGGATCACATCTTGAAGTAAATACAAAATGGCTTGCCAAGATACAAAGAGTATGGCTCACTCTCCAAATGATGAACTAAATAAGTACACCTTCAAAGTGTAGAGATTAGTTCTGGTTATGATTTGGAATACCAAAAAATTCTGCTCTAGTCATAGGCATACAACAACTATCAAAACCTTTATGCTACAACACTTGTCGCATCACTATATACCATATCACTCCATCTATTTTCAATCTTCATCTTCATCACACACACACACACACATATATAGCTTCATCTTTATACATCAATTAGGTCATTCTAATTGAATGCATAATTCAAAAGGATTTTTCAGCTTAAAACCACAGTCCTTTTCACACACAAGATAAATCATCACAAAAACAAATTAGGTTGGCCCAAACCTAATAAGGAACACTTTAAACATTTATAAGATAAGCATTTTATAACTCTATCAACCAAAAGAATGTTGAACTTCTGTCACTTAGATAATTGAGCTGAATCAACCAAAAATGTTGAAAGCTTGTTTATAGCTGTAACTGACACTCTTAAACAACATATCAAAAAATCATAGAATTTCCTTTTACTAAGAGGATTTATAGATCAAAATATCAGATCATTATAGACACACAGTTTACTTAGCCAGTTACCAAATAGTGTTGGCATCAATGAAAATGAACACGGAGGTCACCTTCTTCATTCTTCCAACAATATCCCCTTTGTCATTGATGGCAACATGTTCCAAAAATGAGGCTTGCTTCCAAAAAAAATATTGTGCAACACTAACGTACTCAAATCCCCCTATCATACATACAAAAACACCAAAACACAACAAACAACAAAACATAGCATTCTTTATATAGACTCTTGTCCTTGTCTCTCCCTTTTACATCAAGGACAAATGACTGGGAAAAGATAAAAAAAACTTCAAATCAGGAACTGGGGGCTCCTTATAACTCCTTGAGAATCGCTTCCCATGTTGGCTTTCCATCATCCTAGACTCCTTTTGTCTCAGAAAGAGTTTTGTGCAGAGATTCTAATTTCACTAGGCACTCTTCTCAAGTTTTTCTACTTCCATCAACACATTTGATATACAAAAATGTCTAGACATAACCCTGGAGGTCTCCAAGCTGGGCATACCATCTCATTACATCTTCTTTCTACCTCTATAGGATGAAATATTTTCTCTAAAGATCTGCAATAGAAACCCAACCAACATAGTTTCTATCATCTGCAACCTTATAATCTCTGGAGGCATCTACAAGTTGAGACTCAATTAAGTCCATTATGTCCTTGATATCTTGAGTGCCTTTAGGCCACTTTATGCAAAGACAAGTAATAGCTAGGATTCCTCATCACATTCTCTTAGTACTTCTTTCAAAGTTTGCAAAACCCTATCATGTGCAATTTTACACTTGTCTTGCATAAACAAAATATTTTCTCTAATAGACTTAACTCCACTTCTTTTGCAATATGTACCTTGAGGTTAGATGTGCACTCTTTGACTGAATAAACTATAAGCTTTAAATTTTCAATTAGAGATAAAGAGTTATCTGTTGTAACACTAGGGGTTGTCCCTTGTAAATATTTAATAGCTTCATTTATCAATTCATTTCCTTTATTATGACTTCGTAGTTTCGTAGGTGACAGAGTTGATAAAAGTTCCAGTTAGTTTTATTCTATCACTAGGTGTAATCTTGGTCAAGTCCACATAGCTTGCATGTGATGGCAACTTAACTAGCTGAGGTGGAAGCACAGGTTGAAGTACAATTTTCCTTGAGAGAAGACCTTTAAGGTTACTTCTACATGATTCTCCAGATGGCTTTGACAACTCAAAAATTTCTCCTTTGCTCTTCTCAACCAGAATGACTTTCTTCTTTTCTTCTTTCTTCTTTTCTTCTTCCTTTTCTTTTTCTTCTTCTTTTTCATTTTTTTCTTCTTCTTCTCTAGATGACTTTCTAGAGTATTTGTCTCTATTTTCTTTCTCCCTTTTATTCTCATCATCTTTTTCATTACTCTTCTTTTTTTCCTTACTTCCTTCACTTTAATCTTTACTTTTCTCATCCCTTATTCTGGTAGATTCATGATGTTCTTCTTTCTTATCACTGGAATGATCTTTATGTTGATCATCAAACCTTTAGCTGGTTGTCTCTTCTGGTCAGTTGGAGGGGAAAGAGTCTTTGAATCACCATGTCTCTCACCAAAACTCTCTAAGACTGGATTATCCATCAATTTTGTAGCCTTAATATGCATTTGTGCTTGAGTTTTATGGGACAAAGAGTTGGTTCTTGTCCCATAACTCCTTTCCAGTTGTCTAATTACATTTTGGGTTTCTTGTCTCACCTTTTCCATATTCTCATGCTCCTTAGTCATTAGCAGATTAACTCTCTGCTTGACTCTAAACATAGTAGAGAATTATTTTAAAAGCTTAGCAACTTCTATTTCAAAAAGAGATGAACCTCAAGAATTTATAGGATCACTAATCATCTTATCTACAATATTCATAGCCTCTTTCCTTCTATGTACTAATGCTTCCTACACATTTTTAAGTTACTTCAGACTATAATGTCTCCATACTTACATTACAAATAACTATATACTGAATAAATCCATTATGATGGTTTCCTTCCCTTCATCATTAACCTTATCAAATAACTCAACAGATGACATGAGATCATTATCAATCAAATTATTTACTAGGGCTCCTAGATCTAGAGATGGTTGGTCACTTACTGGAGGAGATCCAGGCATGTCCTCCATAGGATCAGATGATCCTTCTTCATTCTTATTTTAATGTACATGGATTTGGTAAGTATCCTCCTCTTCCTCTATCTCCTCATCCATGGAGATATCAACTCTAGTTTCAGCTTCTTCATAGGAGGTACTACTCCTTTTGTTTCTTTTTAGTTGATTCTCTTATTTTATGCCAAGTTCTATTTCTTCCTAAATGGCATCACTCAAATTTATTTTCCTGATATCTTTTTGTTTTACTCTTCTTTTTCCTGAAGCAACAAATGGTGCAGTAGGAGGTATATCCTTTCTCCTAGATGCATGGGTACTAGGAATGGTAGGGGAAACAACATCAACTGATGCATGGGGACATTTTCCTTTCCTCTATCCCTTCTCAATATTAGTAGTACTGGAAGTGGCAATACTGGAGATAGGTGTTGGTGTAACACTAGAAGATAGTCTTCTTAATTTTTTGGGTCTGGAGGGAAATTCAGTAGATTTAGCTTTTCTTTCATGAAGGGCCTCCTTTAACTATTCTATATCATCTTGAGAGAAATTTTGTCCTTGAAAGAAGGCTTCAACTTTCTTTCTTCTTTTAGATGTAGTAGCCTCTAAATGTACTTTAGTAGATTTCTCCTCATATGTTCCATGCCAAGGTAGAGGCGGGTCCTTAGGACTACTCAATAGAATTTCAATGTACCTCTCCACCATTTGTTCATTAATCTTATATCCTAATGGTCCAATCCATCAAATTTTGGATTCAACGGCCTCATGATTCATTCATCTATAGTTACAAGAAAAGTTATCTCCTTCTCATACTTCTTCACTAGACTCCTTGGAATTTGGTCTCTTTCATGCATTTCATTTTGAAATACTACAAAGAAAGGAGTTAGAGCATTATTCTATGCCCAAAAATCTATTAGATTACACAAATGATAAAAAATTTGATGTGCAACCAACCTATATTGCCATCCCATATTATGCCTTTTCTTCCCAGTAACTCCGTCGAGAAATAAAATAGAAAACAAACAACTAGAGTGCCAAGTCTAAAGAGATGCTTCTTTGCCTTAGTCATACTCAGGATCTCCATAAGTTGCAGCCTAACCAACTCACATAGGTCAAAAACTTTTCCATTCACCACCATTTCATATGTTGTGTGAATTGTTGTAGAAGATACATAATTTACTCAGTTGGTGAAATAGATTTTCTTCCCAATCATGATGGCAGCATACTTGATGGCAGGGTTTGCATATACTTTGTAGTTATAGCTCATATGTCAAATGTGGCACCAGTCAACCTTGTGACTACATCTTTTTTCATCACCTTTAGAACTAGAATGGATCTAGTGTCATAAAGACTAGTTACAACTCAAATTTCCTCTTTGTTGATAAACCTTGGTACATGTTTCCATAAAAAATTGCTATGAACCCTACTAAGGGTCATTCTAAAAAACTTTACCTCACTCTCGCTAAAAAAGTTTGGAAATCAGTTCCAAACATTTAGCTTCATCTGAACTAGGTTTACATATTATGGCTTAAGCAGTACATCATCTCCCATCAATTCACTATCCCACAAATCCTTAAGCTCTTAGTGATTGAATTCTTCCAGCTTCCCATGAATATATGTTCTTGTATCATAAGTGGGTAACACATTGCTCGAAATGTGCGAGAACACACCCATGAGATCTAGTTCATACACTTTCCATGAATATCTTCTAAATCTGGGTTGGGTTCTCTCAGAGACTTCCACAATAGTAGGAGTGGCCATTATCCTCAAATAACTTGAATATTCTTAACAAAAAATTCCTTTCACTTAGAATCCAAAAAATTTAGATAACGAAGAATACCTTTTCTGCTTGTCAAGAACTAGGGTTTCAATGTACGATGCTCTGAATCACCTTCAAATCACTTTAGCTTGCACTAGTTCTTCACAATTTCACAAATGCGCTTTTCCTTAACTTAGTTTCTTTCTTTATTACTTATGAATTTTTCGCTAATTTGCATTTATTGCCTTTCAACTTTTAAAGCTAATAAACACTTTATGAAACACACTCTAAACCAAAGAAAGTTCCACAATTCTCTAGATCTACCTATTTTCTGCCAAATATTTCTCCAATACCTTCAGAATGATGAATCACATCACATATCCTTGTGTCATTGCTTGAAACCTCATATATCGAGGGATTTTTTAGATTTATCTACAACTGCTCCCCCTGAAACCATTACTGGGTTCAAATTTTGGAAGAGGTATTTGCATCAGATGTAGATACAGATGTATTTGAATCATCCTTTTTCTTAGGTTCTTCCTTTTTCCTCCAAACCTTTTCCATTTCTTTTCTTACTTCAGTAGGATGCACTTTGTACACAGACTTGTTCTTTTGTTTCAAATTAGGTTTCTTCCCAATTTTGCTCCTACAAAATTTTGAGATATGTCTCAGTATATTGCAAGTGTAGCAAACAACATATCTTTGATCAAACTAATTTGCATCCATCCTTGATGTACATTGATTAGCCTTATGTCTAAAGATATTGCATGTATAACATTAGCCTTGAAAAGACTGAATCCTTCTACTAGCATTAAATCTATTCAACATTATCTGGCTTCTACATTCTATAGTTCTATGTCCAAAATTATTGCAAGCAAATGATGCAGGAGAATCTAGGGTGTAAGAGCAATCTTGCATCACCCAAAAATATGTTGTTTCTTTTTAATAAGGGCTAAATTTGGTAGGGTTACTATTTTTGTAAGTTTTCATTTATCCATAGTTGGACACAAAATATTACACAGACCTCCAGAACGGTAAATTGAAGCCAATGGCGAAGAAATCACTTCAATACCATTTGTCATTTGAGAGATATTAAAATTTTAATTTTCAAAAATCTTAGCAAAATCTTCGGGGTCAATTTTGAGGCAATTAGAGGCTCCGAATGGGCCTGAAAATTGGTGGAAAACAAAAGTAGTTGGCCGTTAGGTACTACTCTCTTGGCATTTCTCAAGACCTTTCCAAAAAGGTATTATAATAGAAAATCTGAGAGTCGAATCAAAAGTTATAACCCCATGAAGTTGTAATACCAAAATTAATAAAATTTCAAAATATCTTCCTAAGGAAGTTACACTTTCTAGAAGATTCTAGGGTGTTTACACTTTCCAGAAGATTCTAGGGCGGTTATACCTTCCAAATAAAGGATGTAAAGGGGGACTACAGAGGAGAGGGAAAATTAGAGTAGATGGTGGCTCCCATTTGTAGATTTGCAGATTTATGTAATCAAAAAACCCATGTGATGGAAAATATAATTTTGTAATTTCATTTTCATTTCAATGATAATAGAAAATATTTGCTTTCCTTCTTGCATTTTTTTTGTGCCATTATCTATTGTTTTTGTGAGTTTTAGACTGTAAGGGGAGTACCCTTCATTAGAAAAGCATTGGCCAACAAAGAATCCAACATTCTGACTCATTCTATTCTAGTTCATTCTACTTCTACATTATTTTGCTCTATGACCAAATTTGTTTCATGAGAAACAAAAACCATTAAAATATGGGTACCTTTGAACATTAGGTTGTCGAATAGGAATCCTTTTAGTATTGCTCCTTTGGTTCTTCCTTTGATGAATATCGCCTTGAGACTTCCTTTGATTGTCCACTTTGTTTGAAATTGATCTTGCCTTTGAGCTTTATCCTTCTTCAAACTATCCTAGACCACTTTTATCCTTAAAAGGTTTCTAATATGTAATCAACTCATCAAGCCTTGTAGAGCTTGTTTTCAATTTTTCTTCATGAGCTTTCACTTTTTCTAGATCAGATATTAGGGTTACTACTTCTTGTTCAAGCTTTGTACATCATCAATTTTATTTTGAATCTCAACTTTCTGACATTCCTTAATTTGTTTTTCTTCTTCTACTTGCACCTTCAGTCTAGTAATGTATTCATTAGCCTTTTTCAATTGGTCACTGACTTCTTTATGCCTTTCCTTGAACCTTTTGATTTGATCTCTTAATTTTATGATGCATTCATTTGATTCCTTTAAGTTTCATTTCAAAGTTTCTCTTATCTTCACTTTTTTCCAATTCTTCAAGAGTTGCATGAAGTTCCTCAGATCCATAGTTTTCTTTTGGAGGAATATGATAGCTTTTGTTAGACATGTATTCAAATTTCAGAACTTTCCTCAAGTTGTAAGACTTCTTTAGAGGAACCTTTCTTTGATACCAATTATTGAATACACTAAATACTGAGAGGGGGGGTGAATTAGTATTCTTCTAACAAAAATAATTACTAACCATCCAATTATAAATCCACATCTAGCTTCAAAAGTAAACCAAAACATAAAAGGAATCATAACACATTGACACCATGATTTTTATGTGGAAAACCCAAAATGGGAAAAACTACAGTGAGGATTAGATCACAATATATTATAACCGGTTACAAGATACTATAGGGCTCACTGTCCTTGAAAGGCTCACAGCCTAAAGTAAATAAAAAATGGCTTATCGCCAAGATACAAAGAGTATGGCTCACTTCCAAATGATGAACTAAATAAGTACACCTTCAAAGTGAAAAGATCATTTCTGGTTATGCTTTGTAATACCAAAAAATTCTACTTCAGTCAGAGGCATACAACAACTGTTAAAACCTTTACACTACAACACTTGTTGCATCACTATATACCATATCACTCAATCTATTTTTCATCTTCATCCTCATCACACATACATATATATAGCTTCATCCTTATACATCAATTAGGTTGACCTAATTGAATGCATAATTCAAAAGGATTTTTTGGTTTAAATCAAAAGTCCTTTTGGTGCACAAGAAAAATCATAACAAACAAAAATTAGGTTGGCCCAGACCTAATAAGGAACACTTTAAACATTTAAAAGATGACCAGTTTATAACTCTATCAACCAAAATAATGTCAAACTTTGGTCACTTGGATAACTCATCTGGATCAACCAAAATTGTTGAAATCTTGTTTATAGTTGTAACTGACACTCCTAAGCAACATATCAAAAAATCATAGAATTTCCTTTTACTGAGAGGATTTCGGGATCAAAATACCGAATTAGTATAAACATACAATTCACTTAGCTAGTTACCAAATATTGTTGGCATCAATGAAAACAAACCCGGAGGTCACCTTCTTCATTCTTCCAACAACAAGATTAGTAGGCTTTAAATCACTGGCATGGTATTCAAACCTAACTCAAGTCTTTCACAAAAAACATCAATACATACTAATTCATCAGGTATATTTAATATTGGTATAGCAAAAAAAAAATTCATTAATCTATCATGAAAATCATAGGAGGATTCACCCTCAAATCTTCTTATACCATACAATGCATCAATAGGTGAGATGGATTCAACTTTACTTTCAGACTGCTCTTCAAATTCTTCTTATATACGCATATTTCTATCCTCAAATAGGCATTCAAATTGTCTGTTGATATTCCTTCAAAATCATCAATGAAAAGTATCTTGAGCTCACACCATGAACATATGGAAAGCATTGGTAAACCATAAAACCAATATTCAGTAGCATTTTCTAAAGTTCTCACAAAAAACTTCATGATAGCATCCTCTTCTTCTATTTGACAATCCTCCATCAAATCAATGAAAATTTGTAAATGATGTGATGCTAACTCTTTGATATTTCCTCTAAAATTTGAATAAGTATTCATTTAATTTTCTTGGGACTAAGTGTGGATAACCCTAAATTTTACTGAAATCTAGAGGGTTATATCATTCATTAAAAAACATCTTTCTTTGAAGACACATGATTTGTGTTTTAGGCATGACATTAAAGCTTGTAGAGGGAGAACTAGGACAATCATACATATTTGTGAACGAGTTAATCCCATCTACAACTATCTACTTCTCAATATCCCTTTTAGAATATCCTACTTTCTCATTTCCCTTTTCTACTAGTACCTTAGAGTACTAGATAAGGGACAATATTTACTAGAACCTTTATTGCAAACCTTCATAAAAATATTTTGTGATAGAAAATACCTGAGAACTAATGCAACCAACTCTTCTGATGATATGTAATATTATGTAGCATCACCACCTCTTTGAAAGAGGAAAATATCTTCAAGTAGTAGAAAGCTTCTTCCAAGATCTAGGTATTTCCAGGTTCTCTCCACCATCAGAGCACCAGACTTCAAGAATGCACCAGAAAAGTTGCAACAATATCCTTCTTCAAGTATGCAGGTCCTTGGATCATCTGAACCAAAACTTTAGATCAACACTTATTGACTCTTTGCAAATGGATAATACTGGAGCCATCCCCATTAGAGTTGTCAATCTATTGGTGCTTTTTCTAGCTAAACCTTGAAAATCCTCTAAAGGATAGCCAATCCTTATGCTTAAGAACTTCAATATTGGTGGCCAATGAATGGGAGATGAATTTTACACTTTCCTCCCCTGCTCTTCAAGATCTACAAAACCTAGGAGGGTGGACCTACATGACACTGGATGTAGATATTTAACCTATGATGCAACATAATTTAAAGTAGATAAACATCATACAATACAACAAGAGTGTGTATGGCTACCTCAAATAATGGTACACCCCTTGTTATCATTCCACAATAGGCATGAAGTTGAGAGACAAAATAAACACAAAAATAAAGCATTAAAAGGTTGAATTTATTTTAAGATTATTTCTGAGGATGGGGAAAGACAAATATGCAATACCATTGCCTACCTTGGGCTATAGAGTCACATATTATGTACATAATACCATAATACTATAACATAATATTGATGACCTACAAACTTCTACCACATTATGATAGAAAGGTCTACTTAAGTCTGTCATGAAATCATACTTAGTAATTCATCTAAAAATATAACACCTCCATTACCTATCTGCAAGCATTTGCACCACTTCTTGAATGGAAAGCAAACAAATAGATACCTCAAACAACAAATGTGTTTGAAAAAACCTCAATCACTTTTTTATTTCAATTCAAAAGATATTATATTCTAGACATAGAGAAAATTACATAACAGTGTATATTGATGTTTTTACAATCAATTTATAGGAGTATTGCAATATATGGACCTACAACATATGGACCTTTACCCTTAGAATTCAAAAATCACAATACATAGCCTCTTTCATGGCTAAAACATAAAACTAACAGCCTTCCCAGAAATCAAAACCTCATACATTTGGCCGTGAATTCCTTCTTATAGAAAAGGAGAAAAACAAGCATCGGACCATAATGTACACATATCACATTCCTATTTGACCGTTGTAGTTATATTTTTCATTCAAGGAAGGGAGAAAAACACAGGGAAAAAATATTTGCATTTGTTGATGAGGATTTTTTCCCACCTTCCAAAAGGCATCATTATCATTGTAACAACTCATCCACAGATCTCCTTCATCCTCACGCTTTACCCCACTTTTCTTTTAGTGATTTCTTTTAATGTTCCCATGTGCCCTTTTTTCCTTTATCACTTCTTATTTGTAACCATCGCTCATCACTAATCCACCCATAGCTTGACCAAATGAAATAGTGATATGTAGAGTACCTTTGATGGAAGGAATATTCACTAGAATATTCCCCCATCTCTCATTGCTCAAATGAATTGAGTGGTAGAAGGTTTTTCATGATGTTCGTGGCTTTAGTGATGGAGGACATCTTAGGATTTTATATCACTCATTGCTATTTGGTTTTACAATGGTCAAGTCACATTAGTGATGGGAGCAAACTAGTGATGACATAGGATCTATCCATGTGCTTGACATCACATTCCATGTTGGTCAAACAAGTCAACAATCCTCTTATGAAATGATGAGACTTTTCTTCAATTTTAGAGACCTTATATCTCCTTTGCATAGGAGATCAGGTGTATCTAGTCACTCATACTCCATCCTTTGGAGTGTGTAAACAACCTCATGAAGCAAGCTCAAACAACGAAGTTTGAAGCTTCTCCAAACCTTGTTGGGGTGTTGGCGATCAACCTTGCCTGATACCTTTTACCACCCTTCACACCATTGTAAACAATCATGCAAATCTCCAAATTTTTGAAGTGTGAAAACACTAGCCTTCTTTGACCTTGTCTGATTTCAACCTTCGTCCATCTTCCATACAACTTGCTTATATTTTGGTAAGGATTAAACCATCCCTCCGGCTCGTGAAACCTGAAGTGTTATCATTATCAACATGAACCTTTTTTGAGCATTGGGGTTCATATTTTATCCATACCTCATACATCACTTTAGCATCAAAGTTAAGGTCCTTAACACCGAATCCCAATTCCTGCTCTCCTCAGCAATGGGTAAGCAATAAGCCCAAAGTCCAAAACTTGATCAA
The DNA here is from genome assembly GCA_007258455.2 of Sequoia sempervirens. Lineage (NCBI taxonomy): Eukaryota > Viridiplantae > Streptophyta > Pinopsida > Cupressales > Cupressaceae > Sequoia > Sequoia sempervirens. Next base: position 199,540,804 of record VDFB02252616.1, read on the forward strand.
CCTAATAAAAAAATGACTAACTCTTTCTTCATTTCTCCTTTAGCAAGTGATAAGAGATAATCTTGAATCCCAAAGCTCAAACTTTTGTAGACCTTCACAATGAACAAACTCAAGCTTATTTAGCCCTTATTGAATAGAAATAACACTTTTGTTTCTGGTTGATGCAAGATTACTCTTACACCATGGATGCTCCTACATTACCATAGGTGCCAAAATTTGCAAAATTTGCAGGTGCTATCAAACATCATGACACATGCAACATTCAAACACAAGTGAAAATAACAATATTCATCACTTGACTAAAAAAAAACGCAATCAAACAAAAGCATCTTGTGTGATCTTTATCCTCTCTCACTCAACATTCATCCTTAATGTGTCTTGGGATAAAATAATATTGGATTAACATAGTGTTAGGTGATATCCATATAAATTACCAATAATAGAAGCACCCGTTGAGGTATAAGCACCAGAGCAAGAAAATATCATTAGCGAGGTCCACCAAGCCAATGAGTGTTTGTGTGTAAGGGGAGATTTTTGAACAAGGGGCCTCACACTTCTAAAGGAGCCAATGGAACTTAAAGAGTGAAGATTAAATGTCATTCACCACATTGCAAGGAGAAAATCAAAGAAAAATAAATCCAATGAACCTCCTAACCACATAAGGATAACCACCATGACACCCATTCAACAATTCACTCATCAACATCAAACTCCACCTTATTGTCTAAACACAATAGTCGGTCTCTATGACCTCCTCCCTAGAGAAGTGAGTGAACCCATAAATGTAACTCACATCAACCACAACAACGTGTTTGCCATCCACAACATTCTTCTTCCTCGTAAAAATAAAATAATTTTAAAATAAAATAGAATATTTACATCAAGAGACATAACCTACAATGACAATAAGAGAGAAACATCTAATATCATAAAAGTGAAAGAAAAACTATATAAATAAACATAGTTTTTAACATATATACTATCACCAAACTATTCAAAAGTAACATTTAAGTATTAAGAATTTTTTTTTGGATTAAACTGTGTGCTAATTTTTTACATCAACATTTCGGATTATACTCTCTCTCTTTCTACATTGCACCCTAATGATGGATCATGGAGTATGATCCAAAACATTGATGTAAAAAATTGGCACATAGTTTAATCCATAAATCTATTCTTAATATTATCATGGACTATGGAAACTTCATGAATTTAACATTTAAGTATATAATATTTACTCTAAACTAAAAAACAAAATTACTATAATAATGAATGATGATTTTTTCAAAAATAAAACTAAAAGTTGCTTTCAAAAGTAAAAACAAATATACTACTAAAACATAAATTTTCAAATAAGAATAAAACAAACAATATAGATAAAATAAAATATTTTTTTAAATAAATTAATTAAAAATTTATGCTAATTATTTAGCACAAGTGAAAAATGTGTGTTTATAGTAAAATTTCTAATAAAAATTGAACATTATATTTTTTACAATCTCACAAATGTTACAAAGAAGAGAAAGTAGGCGTCAAAAACAATGTAGGCATTTGAATGCGCTAAGCAGTGACGTCATCGTCTTACAATTATATTCCCGTGTGAATGCCTTCGCTCTTCTAGTCGCCATCGCATATTCGCGTGGAAACGATTGTTTTCATCTTTTTTTTCCTTGTAACGGTTAAATGGAAGAAAGGAGCTAAAAAATATATAGATATATGTTTGTATTTGTATGTATTTATATATAGATGATATTAAAAGTGTATATATTTTGTGTTTTTACTTTATATTTAGTTTTCGTTTTTCATAATTATATAGTTATAGAGTTAACTTTGTCAAATGAATAGATTGTAGGTACATGTTAGTTCATGTTTGCATGTTTCTATCTTCATTTGACCATAATATATGATTTTTGTTATATCAATCATAATATATAGGTTAATCAAAATAATAATTGACTGTTGCATTGAAATAGTTAAGTACATCTAATCTCTCCAATTGTCATTTTCATAGTTGTGCCCTAGCCAATTTTAGTTTAGGCCTAATTGTGTTTATTGATTGATCAAATTCATAAGACTCGGATGTCAATGATTGGATGTACTTATTTTCTTATATTTGTGTTGAACCTATGACATTGTACCTAACCTAGGTTTTTCCTTAGTTATCCTCCACTTTTCAATTTCAATTTTGATTTTCTCTAAAATTACTCATCTATTTTCTAGATCATATTTATAGTTGTGCATATATTGATTTATCTATTAATTATTTCCCAGGGTTAACCCTTCATTGATTTTCACTTTGCAAATTAATCCTTATGTGCTTTTTATTGCTAGATCTTATGAGATCACTAAACTATTTTTACTCATGTATGCATTCTCCTCCATTGTAAAGAAACTCACTATGTTTGCCCATATGATCTATGATGACGACACTATAATTAAATATGATAGTGATTTAGTTCTAAGGACATCCCTCTATTATATTGATATATCAAGGAATGATCTGACCCATTTGATAATTACCCCATTTCCTTTGATTTTTGATGATTCTATTGTACCTAATAATGGTTACATCTTTCATTCAACTCATAGTAGCCCTTCCTCTACATCATTTAGTACTAACATGAATACATTTATTGATTCATTGTTTATTGGTGCACATTGATTCATACTATTTATAATGACCATATGATTGATAACAGAGATTAGTGGAGATGAATATGCACATTTACATTTTAGATATTTTTATCTTCATATTATGAACACTAATATAATATGATGTAGATCATATCAATTCTATATGCAATCCTATATTAATTAAAATATTTGACTTTATTTACTTTATTTATTTTGTAGGTTAGTGTTGGTGACACTTTTTTGGCCTGCGTCAACATAAGTGTATATTAATACTTTCTTCAAAGGAGGCAAATATTCCCAATGCTTCATGTACCTAGTCCAAGCTTCATTTATAGCTTTACTATGATGATTTGAGTCAACATCAATTATTCTTTTTTAGCTAACAATTGAATTACTTTTCTCACACATAGATTATGGTTCATTTCCTTATATAATGTTATTCACATACATGAATACAAAATTCCTTGAACCACACCACAATGTTTACAAGTAAACTTACAAAAATATATTTCATAAAAATATTCTATATCTAATATGAATCTATCATACCTCTTAAATAATGCCAAGTTAAAATAAAGAGAAAAAATAGAATGGTAGGGATAAAGGATGCCAAAAGAGGTGTTAGTAGTTGTTAGCATAGGAAAATGAGGATTTACAGTCTAGAGATATGTACACTAGTATTTGTTATGTAGTAGTTTATATACCCTAGAGGGTACAATGGTAGAATTGAGTAGGTGTGGTATATGACTTTACCTCATTGTAGTGTAGGAAAAGAAATCCCTTTCTCACACTTAATTTGGGAATAATTGATAAAAAAAAATGAATCTAATTATGCCTTATTTTAGTACTATAATATGTTTTTCATATTCACATTAAGTTTATAGCCCTTTTTAATAAAATGGACTTAATTGTGCCTTATTTAGGGTTTTGTAAGGTGTACCTTTACACTTTCACACTAATCTAGAGCTTTACTAATTGATTGAGGTTAATTTTCCCTAATTGGCCCCTTTAATTCAAATCCAACCCTAATTAAATGCAAATTTTGAGGGATAAAATTTGACATTCATAAATGCTATTTCACAACACTTAACTTTGGAAGATGTGTGTCCTAGGTAAGTGACCTAGGACCCATTCGCCATAGGGAGAATGGGTTTTGACTTAGTTCTAGGACCCTATTTCTGCACAATGTTTTAACATTGTCCAATGTGTGTTCTAAGTGAGTGGCCTAGGACCCATTCACCCTATCACGAATGGGTCCTCACTTAGACCTAGGACCCCCCTTTGAAATATTTTTTGACTATATTTTAATGATTTCAAATCTATAATTCATTGTTAGCTTGTGATATTTGAATTTCAAGAATTAATCTTAAGATATGTATAAATAAGAGGTCATTTCACTATGTTTCGGCCTAAGATCCTAGAGTTTTTATGCAAGCATCCTAATAGAAAACTTATGATCAAGAGAGCATTCAAGAGAAATTTCTAAGGCATTCAAGGGCATGTTTGAAGAAGATTATTGCAATAATCAAGATTTCATTGTCATATCAAAGATGTATTGCATCATGCATGTTGTTTGAGCTCATATGTTGATGTAGTGCTCAAGACCAATTCAAGCATATTCAAAGGAATTATCTCTAATCAAGTTTCATGATTAAGATCTACATTCATTGAGGCCACTTCATGCTAGTTTATAGATCTATAATCCAAGGTTTCAATTAAGGTTTGGTGAGTTGTTCCATATTGTTGTTCATTCATCATTCCTTTCATGCTTTTATTAATTTCAAGGTTTAATTACCAAAATGGGGATTTACTAAGGTAAACTCCCATTCCCTAACAAACAACACTTTTCTCTCTCTGATGTGTGACTGCAAATTTTAGGTTGAAGATCAATTGGAGAGAAAATTTGAAGAAAGTTATCAAAGTTGCAAGAAAAGTTGTCAAATCAGGGAAACTCTTCTACAGGATGTATTTCTAACTTTCTGATAGTGAACAATTGGAATTTGGGAGTGTAGACTGAGCATAAGAGAACCTAGAAAGCAATTTTCAAAAGCCCTATCCAAGAGCCATTTTCCATAGAGAGAATGAGTCCTCAATGAGGTTTGAAAAAGAATCTTTGGTGACAAGTACATAATATATTACCCTTTCTAGATCTACATTTTGATAGTTAGCTATGTTAGTTTTCAGATCTATCTTTTATAGCACACATTTTGAATGAAACTAGAGAAATAGGTGCATCATACCCCCTTTGTTATCAAATCATGTCGAATTACATATTTTCCTATGTTTCACTAATAATAGCATACATGTAATTTAAACACAAACAATAATCATCCATAACACAAATATCCATTCTATCCTTATCACTCCATGTATATATATATATATATATATATATATATATATATATATATCTTCAAATAATCATTACATAAACAAGTCTTAGTCTCTACTTTACAATACAATCTTTCTCTATCTTATATCTCCTCAATATCCTATTCTATTATTTATTACATATACATCAATGCCTAGTTTGTTATAGAGACATGACCCTTATAGGGTACCCCTTATCCTATCTCCTTTTCCAGCCAAGGGCTCTACACATGATTTGTGGTGGATTGTGGAAGGTTTTTATTTATGCCCTTTATGCATGAGGGGAATCAACCATCAAACACAAACTCACAATAAAAAACTATACAACTCATAAAATTCTTGAAAATGTCACAAAAATGTACAAGAAGTGACTTTAGCTTCTCATTCAAACTAATCAAATCTAAAATTACATTAATTTTCAACCATGTGGGCTAATGAAAACCATTACAAAATTGATATTGATATAAATTAGATATACAGTTCAGCAAAAATCAAATACAAAAATGATATCATTTAATCGACTCCTTTCTCAAGATTCAAGCTCTTGCAACTTGCAATCTTCAATAGAAAATACTGCTACAATAAACATCAAACTTAAAAATTCAATTTTTTTTGCATGAACATCTTCAAACCCACATACTCATGGATTCTTGGACTTCTCCACCAAGAACTACACCCAAAACCTCTACAAATTTTGGCGATTGAAAATCTAAAAATTGTCAAGTCTCAACTTTCCACAAAAGCTACCACACCCTCCTTTACTGTAAATCCTCTTTGCTACACCCAACATGGAAAATCCTCCTCAATGTATTAAAAGAACATATTAAATTCTCAAAAATAATCTCCCTTCCACTTCCAAGAAATTTCCAAAATAATTTCACAACTTGCATTCCCACTCCTCATAAATAGGGACCCAAATTAGAAAAAGGCAATTAACTCAATATGGGCACCTAGATTCTCCATTTCTACAATTTAGTAGCATTAATGAGTTGTCACAAGTTGTAATTCCAAAAAATCCACACCAAGATTAACTTTTTGAATTTCAAGTTCCAAAATTACCATCTAGACTATCTCCCACTCCAAAATTTGTAGCATTAAAAGACAGACCAATTATTTAATATAATATTTTAGCCTAATATTGCAATTTATTCTCCAACTACATAATTACCAAACCTTAGGAAACAATAAAAATTAAAATACTTTTTTTTTTTGTTGATGTTGACTACTAGTACCTTTGGATGCTCCTGCATTAGACACCCAAGATAAAAAAAATTTGTAAATATGGATTCACAAAATGGAGTTGAGTGGTAGTACCACCCCTTTAGATTGCAAGAAATCCTTAGAAAAATCCATCACTAAATTTGGTACCTCTAATTGATTCTTCTTTCTCCTCTTTAAGCACCTAGCTGAAATAAGTATCCCCTTTAAGAACTCTACTCTTTTCTCCTCTTCCTCGATGTGGAATCAACTCCACCATAGCCCAACAATCTCCTCCGAGTGTATCTCACATTCTCCTCCAATGATCTTGTGGGATTCAACTGACTATAGTTTATTCACCTCCACCAAATTGCATTCGCACTTAACTTCGCAACACCATACAAACCCTTCTTTGAATACCAATCATCTCTATCAAACTTTAACTAAACCATCTCATCTAAACTCACTAACTCATCCACCTCAACATGAAAATCATCTTTCTTAAATTCAATAAAAAAAAATTACCTTCTCATCACTTATCACAACTTCATTATACTCACATCCATCTTCATAACAATATTTAGTAAAATTAAAAGTTACTTGAGTTACATCCACTACTGTAACTCTTTCGCTTTCCTTGTTTATTGTCATCTACTTTAAGTCTTCACAAATAATTTCCTTTGAGCTGAAATTTTTGAAATCTCATTCTCCATGTATTCCAATATACATTCCTTAGCTTCAAATTCATCAAATTCTTTATATTCATCCTCTTCTTCTTCTTTTGTGCCACATGCATGAGACCATGCTACATTTTCTTTCATTCCTACAATCAAAACATCATTATAAATATAATAAAAATTACCTCCAAATATTCTCTTTTCTTATTTTCTCCTTTGAATCTCCTCTCTTTATTTCATCCACCTGTTGCTATAACTTTATCATTCCAACTATTATTTCTTCTCTCTCTCTAATTTTCCAAAATATCTCTATGATTTTCTCAAGTCTAGGAATCCTCAAAATCCATGTCCAATGACAAAATTTATTTTCTTCTTCATCTTTTCCATCCATAAGGCCTTACAAATTCTTAACACAAATTTTCAAAACCCTCAAGTTCTTAACATGTAAATTGCCTCATTCGATGATCTATTTATAAATCCTCAGCACTCTCAAGTTCTATTGCAAACCACCTCTCATTTGATGATTTGTTTACACACTCAAGAACCTCCACTCCATAATTTTTCTATGTAGATTCTCTTGCAAGTTGCACATACACATGCAAAAAAATTCACATACTCCACCCTTAGGTCCTGGTGCAAACTACCTCGCATCAGTTCTTCTTCCTACACACTTAGGAAATCCTACTTTGATACCACTGATGTAAGAGAGAAATCAACCCTCAAACACAAACTATGCAACTTAGAAAACACTTTAAAATGTCACAAAAATATGCAAGAAGTAACTTTAGCTTCTCATTCAAACTAGTCAAATCTAAAATTACATTGATTTGAAGTCATGTGGGCTAATGAAAACCATTAAAAAGTTGGTATAAATCATATATAAAATAGCAAATATGAAATACAAAACGATCTCCTTCAATCCACTCCAAGTTCTCAATATTCAAGCTCCATCAACCTAAAATCTTCAATGGAAAATGGTGTTGTAATAAACATCCCAACTCAAAAAACCAAATTCTTTTGGATAAAGATATTCAAACCTAAAAAATCATGGAGAATTGGACTTCTCCACCAATAACTATGCCCAAAACCTCTCCTCCAAGTTCTAGAAAATGGAAATCTAAAAATTGTCAAGTATCAACCTTCCACAAAAGCAACCACACTCTCCATTGTTGTAACTCCTCTCTACTAAGTACATGGAAAATCCTCCTTAACATATTAAAAGAACATATTAACTGTTAAAAAAGAATATTCCTATCCGCTTCTAAGAAATTAATAAAATAATGTGACAACTTGAATTCCCACTCCTCACATTTATAGGGACCCAAATTAAAGAAAAGACAATCAACTAAATATGGATGCCTAGATTCTCCATTGCTACAATTTAGGAGCATTAATGAGTTTTCACAAGTTGTAACTCCCAAAAAGTCCATGCCAATATTAGATTTTTGAATTTCAAAATTACCATCTAGACTATCTCCCAAAATTTATAACATTAAAATAGAGACTAATTATTTAATATAATATTTTGGCCTAATATTGTAATTTATTCTCCAACTACATAATTACCAAACATTAGGAAGAAATAAAAAATAAAATACTTTCTTTTTGGTTGATGTTGATAGCTAGTACCCCTAAATGCTCCAACATCTACCCTGTATCCTACAAGTTACATCATACCTCTTTTCAAAATTATGTCTTGTCCTCAAGAAATGCTTTAGTTTCCTAGGAGAATGTGTTTGTAGATGGCATTCAATTTTCCTAGTGCAATTTCCCATTGTTGTTTTTCTTGTTGGAGCACTTTTATGTGCCCTTATGTGGTGATTTGTGTAGTCTTTTCCTTTGTAATATTTGTAGGGATCTATATGTTAGAACACAATGATATACTGAGAGGGAGGGAGTGAATCAGTGTATCTCACAAATTTATCCAATTCAACTTTATCAACAAAATCTTCTTACCACCTTAAATAGATAAAGTATCAAATTCAATTCAAAAGCACAAATAGACAACCATAGCACTAGATTTAATTGGAAAAAATACAAGGGAAAAACCATGATTATAAAGTTGCTTCAAGCTACTATTCAAATCTAACCTCATAAATAAAAACAATATTTACAATTTTTATGGGCTACAACCCAAAGGAAGCTACAACTCCCTATAGAAAAGAACACTTACAAAATTAAACTACAACCTCAATACAAAGTATTTGAAAAAATCTTCTGATCAATCACCACCACAACACTCTTCATACTGACATATATCTTCAATACGTCTACTCAACAACCTCTATTGTCTTTAGCTCCTTTCTTTTGGAACACTTCCTCATAGATATACTCACACATTCCTTTGCACATTTTCACATCCATACTCATGCTTTGCAAAAATATCGATCTTTCATTTATATCCTCAACAAGCTTCAAAAGCTTTCTCCTTAGCCAAATTGAAATGTGTGACATGAACTATGTAATGGTCACAAGTTAGCTCCAAAACATATTTGGTAAGAGGGAATCAAATGTAGTCTAAACCAAGAGATAATCATGAACAATTTTACATTAGAACACATCTCCACATTGGTGCACACTTCAAAAACATGGTGCAAACATCTCAACATACCATGTTGTCCCAACAAACACTTAAACTTCCATGCATTAGCTCCAAACCAAAAGCAGTACGTGAGAGGCAAAAAACATCATGTAGATCACTTTACAAACATATATGACATTAAATAGCATTCTCATATACTCTTTTCACAACTTAATGTTACTTTTTGCTGGCACAAGCAAACAAACACTAACCCCAACATCTCTTGCAAACCCAAAAAACACAGTCTTGAGATAGGACATTGAAATCAAGACTTGTAGTATACCTCAACAGTAAGAACTTGAAAAGAGAAAACATAAGGAAATTATAAAATTATCCTCCAAACCACAAGATAACATATTCAAATATAGAGAAATTTGGAGCATTCCTCTAGCCATTTCTGACTTCAACTGCATTGTATTATTGTTATTCACTCTACTAGCTCTAGAATCTTCTATAATAATGTTTATGAACTGAAATTAGGAACATACATACTACACACCTATTGATGTTGTTTTTAGCATTGCAACAACTTAGATAGAATACAAGCACTCTATCTCTCTTGAAAGGCAAGTTTCTATCAGCAAGCCTCAAGAAACAACCACAAGGTCTCTAATGTCAGGTATTGGAAATGCAATAAACAACTCAGTGATAATATGAAAATGATGGTAATCACAAGGGACCTTACAAAAAGCTTCAATATTCATCAAATGTAACAATAATGGTGATGCTTTTGTGAATCTTTCTCTAACAATGATTTAAAAGAAACAAAAAAAGATGCAGGGTTTAAGAGAGAGTTATCTAATTTAAAATCTAAGATCAATTGTGCAAACAATAGAGTGTTCAAGATGGACCAATCTTCCAAAACCGATTTTTACTTAACCAAGATTAAACTCATAGTATCACAAAGACAATGCAATCTCCAAAGGAATCAAATGTTTTTTAGATTGCAGATATTTCAACATACATCCAAACATTCACAATCAAACTTGAGTAAAAAATAGAGTAGGCCCAAGCTAACTTTACATAGTAATCCACAATCGATGGATCACTAAAATTATGGACCAAAGATTCCTTAACACCTCAAACACTTTATCATAAACACAAATGAACTGCATCTAGTTCTAAGATTAATCATAAAAGACTTACTTAGAAGATAAGATATTAGAGTCACAAGAACCATGCACAAATGAGATAACACAAAGAAGAACACCAAAGAACAACGTCTTCAATTCTATTCACTTCACCAATAGTTTGCAACAATTCAAGTTCCTTGGAATGTAGCAACTAAGCAAATATTCACTATGCAATGTTCACTATCAACTATTGGCTATTAGCCTTACAAATGAGGAGGATGCCTCAATTTTTAGAAACCTTCAATTCATGTCAGCCTAAAAGAAGTATGAATTAGGGTTTTACAATTAGGGCAGCCAAATAGGTCATTCTTGACACTTTTTAATTCACTAATTCAAATTTATAATAAAATAATTCAAAGTCTGCCTCAAAAGGAAAATTTATAATTAAATATAATCCTAACACATAACTCAAGGTGTGTCTAACTTGTATCCTAGGTAAGCTCAATGTAGAGGGAACATTCTTCAAGGTAGCCAAGCCTAGTCTTCCTCTTTTTTCTTATCTTCTTCCCCCCTTCTAGAAAATTCTTAAACTTTTGAAAGCACTGAGTTTAGGTTGACCTGTGATGGGATTGGAATTAGCTAAATTCTTGTTTTAATTGTATTTAATTCTCCTCCATACTTAGCCAATTTTTTCTCCCAATCACCATAAAGCCCTTGATACCTATCCAACTGGAAATATAGATTATAGAATCTCCAAGTTGATCTTTTATTATAGGCCCAATATCAGCTGGAGAGTAAACTTCATGCCACCATTTTTATAATTGGTTGACATTTAAATTCTTTTGTCCAATTTCCCTCTTCCAGTGATAATTTCCAAAAATGCAATGCAGCTATTATAAATTTCTTTCACCTTGTTGTGGGCCTTAGATATCTTCTTTGGTTCCTTCAGCTTAAGCTCATTTCTAAAATTAAAATCCTCTACCCAGTTCATGGTTGTACTTGTATTCTCCACTATGAGAACACATTCCTTGATCAACACATCTATAGGAACCTCAAATACCTTCTCCAATTCTTTGATAATAGTGTCATCTATATTTTGGCACTTAGTAAGAAATTGTGCTATATCTTCAGAGAGGGATGATGCCTTTTCATATGTTTTTAACACTTTTTCAATCATGACATCTCCCCTTTGACTTACACTATGTAACCATTCTTGAGCATCCCACACAAAAAAATTCATTCTCTCAATCTCTGATACAATATCCGTTGATAGCAACCCTTCTGAAAATGAAGATCCTTGATTACTCTATGCCTATAGGGGCTTCACCAACTATTGAACATATCTATGCACTTCCCTTAGATTCATTTTCAACTCTTCCTTCTCTTTGGTTTCCTTGTCCAATCTTCTAAGGATTTCCTATGCTGACTCTTGAAAATCCTCCTTCTCCTGCTCTTTTGTAGAAGGATCAAGATTAATAGTATCTATTTTGTAATATGAGGGCCTTACATCATCTTTGTATTTATCACCTACAAGAGTTACAACATGAACAATTCTATTGTTGAATTCATCATTTGTGAACTTAGAAATTGTTCTAGCTCTTTTCTTTCTTTGGTTTGTCCCTAACTCTCCAAAAACTTATCCCAGCTAGGAGTTTCATCCTCCACAATGATGGAATTTTGTTTCATCCTCTTCTCCAACCATTTTGGAGCAGTTGACTATTCTATTTCTGCATTCTCTTGAGAAGCATTTTGTTCTTACTAAATTTTGGAAGGATTATGTTCAAAATTCTCTGCATCCTTTTTATCCTCCTCTTTCTTTTGTTATTCTTCATTTGCATCATGCTTATCCTCAGTCTTATCCTTTGTATGTGATGCATGTATATGTTCTTTCACTAGCAGTTGGGGGGGAGTTTCTACTATCAGTTTTGATGTTTCCTCCTTACTCTATACTTCATTATCTTCCAATTTCTTCCAAAAATCACTTAACTACCCTCTCTTGGGTGTGGGTACTTCTTCATTTTCCATATCCTCATCAAGATTATTAGGAATTTCCTCTTCTTTAATTTTCTATCCAAGTTCATTAGTAACATTACCCTCTTGATTAGCAATATCTTCATCAGCTTGTACATTTTGAATTGGGGATGGAGGAGGAGAATTATTTCCTAGAGCTTCTCTCTTTGTTTCTTCTGAAAGATCATCAATAGGTGCCTCTCCAGTTTCTACTCTTTGTTCCTCCATCATGTCTTTCATGTCTTCCATAGGAGGTTCTTTCTACTAGGGATAATTTCTCCTCACATATACTTGTTGCTTTTTTCCTGAGCTCTCATCATCAACTACTTTAGTTTGGGTGATTTCCTCTTCAATGATCTTGGCCTTCTTTGATTTGGCCATCTTCTAACCCTCAATAATATTCTTTCTCTTCTTGGGATGTTGGGAATCATTGGTGCCTTCCTCAACTACTTCCTTTGAGGGATTCCTAGCCTTGGCAATTGGTTGCCTCTTTTCCTTACCCTTTGCCTTGCTTCTGGTTCGTCTTTTAATGAGGAATTTTGTTTCCTCCATGTCTTCTTCCAAATGGAGCTAATTTGTATTACCCTTAGTTGCTTCTTCTTCTTCTAAATGGGATTCAATATCTCCCATCAAATCATATGTAAACTTGGTACCATCTGCCTCCAATTCTAGAATCTTGTGCTTCACCCATAGTTTGGAATATTTCAACACAGGAGCATTAAGTGCATTCAAATCATCTACTTCTTCCTCAAACCAATTTATAGCCAGAGGTGGTTTATCCTCATATTTCTCATAATCATGATGTTGTAGAAGATCCTCTTCATTGTCCACTTGATCAAGAACATTGGATATCTTGTTTAATTTGATCAACCTCAAGGATAACCTAGAACACTTTCTCCTGATCACCTCAAACTCATCTCTACAGTTAGCCCAATAATCCTCTATGTGAATCTTATGCATGTATTCCTTATTTGCTAGCTTTTGAGAAATTCCATTGGGATCAAAGTTAAATTTTTGTTTGTATGTGAATATAAATGAAACTGCACCATCTCCTTCTTGGAATAATAGGCACTTTGGATAGAGGGTAAGGCTTCCATGACTCTTATTCTTAAAGGGAATTCAACTCCAAGTCTTGTTTTATGCATATCTTTTACAACTGTATCAAAGGTTACCAACTACCTAGTTAATTCTAGAAAAATGAGCTTATTTGTTGGATACCTTAGCAGCCTAATAGGCACTGCTTGTGATCCTTGCACTCTGAGATAGGAGAACTTTGGAAATTGAAGAAACCACTAACCACATTTCCTTATCAAATTCATGGCCTCTACTAAAATTCTAGTGCTATGCATCCTATAACAATCTTGTGATATACATGAAGAAGACATCATTTACCCTTTTATAATTAGAAGTATTAAATTGGAGTTGAGGGAAAACATCACATATCCTCTCCTTGCTAAGGACTCCTTTGCAACTTAGACCCTTATACTTATTATTTCTGGCCAAGAAATATACAAGGTATGAGGTCATGGTGAATTTCTTGGTATCCTGCACATTCCTCAATTGCAATTCTAGGTTGTCACTTAAGATACCTACTCAATGATAATGTATTCCCTTCACAATTTGTGAAATGACATAAAATATCCAACTCTTGAATATGAAGGCCTCCTCTAATCCCATTATTCTACCCAAGAGGTTAATCATATCATTGTATTCTAATTTAAAATCACTCCTCTGCAATTGCTTGGGAAACTTTGAGTAGTGTGATTTTGGCTTAGCAATCCAGTTACTATTCATTATGGCCAAAGCCTTATCAGGATACTTTGCATAAAAGTGCCCTGGTTCATTTATGTTAATCCTCACCAGCCTTTAATGTGAGCTAATGTTAAAAGTCTCTACTATAGATTATTTACTTATATTGGCCATAATTCTCCCCTAAGGACCAACAACCACTCTCTTGTCTAAATCATAATGCTTGGCACACTCCAAAACTAACTCTAGATACTATAGTGTGGGTGGAAATCTTGCAGCTTGAGCCAATCCTATATGGGTGATGATATTAACAAGCTTAGAAGGTGAATTCCCAAATATCCTATATTTAAAATCATCATAGTCTATGTGGCCCATGTTGGTATGACTGATCTTGCTCCATGTTGAAAGAATCTTATATTTAGGCCAAATAACCTTGAAATCATACTTCATCCTTTCATCTCTTCTTTGAGGTTCTTTTGGACTAGGCTTAGATTTCTTTACTTTATATCCCTTCACTTTACTAGATTATTCCTTCATCTATTAGAAATAAACAACAATGACCATAATATTAAGCATAATCAAGCATTGAGTCCAAACATATCATCAATATAACCATGAGAATCTATTAACATTACACAATTAATGTTCAAACCATCATGGAAATATTAAAATTTTTGTTACAAATCCCTTTAAATGGCATATAATTTTTTTTTTGGGATTTTCATACCTTTGGGTATTTTGGGCATGGATGAATTTCAAGGAATCTGCCCCTAGGTGGATTCTCTGAAAGTCTAGACACTCGAGGAATCATCAAGGGGACAAATTTTCTGAAGAAACCAATTTAATCTAAATTCCAATTACCATTTCCTTGCTAATGTTATGCAATGACTTCCATTCAAATGATAAGATCATACCCAAGCATCCATTCCACCTTACAAGATTTCAATATTTTCATACTCTAATGGATTTGAAGAATTCGTGAGCAGGTAGATTTTTCAAAAGGAATGACACTCGTAGAATCCGCAACATGATGGATTTCTGAAGAATGGGACTCGACCAAAATATAACTTATGATATCTCATTAATTCCATCAAACCATCCCTAGGTTAGCTCTGAAGTCATACTCATGCATTAATTCATCTTACCACAATCTTAGGAATTTGGGAGTTCAATGGATTTAGAGAATCGTCGAGGATACAAATTTCCTAAAAAAAATGACCTTCAAAGAATCTATGTGTAGGTGGATTTCTTGAAGTTCCTAGCTTATCTTTGTTTCTTCAAATTTTCCAAAAAAACCAATTCCTGACTCACATTTCTCGATTTAAACTCATGCATTTATAGACTAGAATTGAAAAAAAAGTTTTATAATGTAGAACAAATTTGACTTCAAACCCATCACAAAGTGTTTACATCGTTATCAAATCTTCTAAAACTGGAATTAGGGGGAAAACATGGATACAACTAGGGTTTACAATTTCCTATCATATCAACCACAGTGAATTAATTCTAAACTTAGCACAATCATATTCAAATGCTTTAGATTCAAAACCTAGTTTACATAAAAACCTATATTCCCTAACTTGCCATAACAGTGAACTCGAAAAGAAACCCTCATGGTGGAGACAATGCCCTCATTTGTGAAAATTTGAATTAACAACCAGAGCTCACAAAGGGCTTTATGAACAACCTCGAACACCAATTATTCTTCATTAAAATCCAAGCAAATCAAGTGAAATCAACCAACAAATACAAATGACACCCCCCCAAAATTGACTGATGATTAAGAAAAATAAGTAACGAATGGATATATCATCAAATCCCTAAAACAATCACAAAACCAAGCTAAAATCATGAGGGATTTAAAAGACTTTACCTTCCAAATGGAGAAGTCAAGGCTAGTAAGTTGAATGTACCTAAAATTTGAGTTGATGATTGATGAAAAAACCCTAATGTCACCACACAAGTCTCCAACACCGAATGATGAGAGATGCAAAGATTTCTTCAAATGAAACAAACAAGTAATGAAAATGCAATGCTAAAGCTTTAAATCACATTCCCAAATAGCATTGAATGCATCCCAATATGGTGAGTGACAAGCCATTAATGTAGTTACGTGACCCCTCAAAGCTCAGAAATACAACTAGGAAGTGGATTCAGTGAATCTGATAGTAGCCGAATTCTCTAAAAGGATAGACCTCCAAGAAATCTACGATGAGGAAAATTCTCTAAGACACGTGTACTTTGAAAAATTTGGGAGGAGACTAATTCTTTGAAACTCTCCCTAACTTGCATAATTCGAATCGTCAATGAAATTTGCATGGAAAATTGAGGTTCAAGACATCACTTGAGGTCAATATGTTGCAATCAAAAGCACCTAAAGTGCATATGGATCATTAATTCAACTAGGTGAAGCAAACCCAAGACCGAAGGAGCCTATCCCTTAAGGGGAAAAGGTCAAACCTAAAACAAAACCAAAAAGAAAGCAAAAGAGGGTCCTTGCCTCTGGCAGGGCGTGTGTGCAAAAAGTGCACAACAACACCTATATTTGTCTATTTTTGAAACTAAAAGGCCATATCTTCAAATGCATTCAACTACTTGAAAACCTTACATACTTTCTTTCATCAATGCTTTACATCAAGATACAAAGAATACAACTTTCACACTCCCATAGACAACAAATATAACTCTTTTCATTAAAATCTAGAAATCACAACTTCATATCAACATACACTTCCATTTGTCAAATTCACCTATTCATGAGAAATAAAAGATATGGAATAGATGTGTACAACTTTCTGATGACATTCATCACTATGTCATTCACTTCACAACACTTTTGATCACCACTCCTTAGACTACACCTCTGGACTCTTACTCTTTTGACATCTCTGATAACCATACCGATTGCATCTCATGGACCCTTCCACAAAGCTACTTTGTTGACATTAATGAAAACATATGCAACAATCTCCCCTTTTGGCATTGATGGCAATATTAACTTGATATGTAGTTTCTCCCCCTTTGAAATCAAGGGAAAAGGGAAAGGGATCTTCCTTTGTTCCTACAACAACATACAAGCTCCCATTGTCTACACAAACCTTATCATCCTTCTTATATTCTTTCTACTTTCTCCCCTTGAGAGGTAACCCTCATCAATCCAGGGATAAAAATATGTCTTGAATTGCTCCCCTTGGAAAGATGCACCATCAATCCATCTAGTTATAAGGAGGGAAAAAAACCCTAACTTTTTTTGAGATATTCAAATGTGTCCTTAGATAGTGCCTTTGTAAAGATGTCTACAACCTAATCCTTTATAGGTACATGTATTCCAATTTTACTTCTTGATTTTCAACCTTATCTCTTAAGAAGTGATACTTGAAAGATATATTCTTGGTTCTAGAATGCATCACTAGATTCTTTGAAATATTGATGGCACTTGTGTTGTCACATAAAATAAAAATGGGCTCATCATACATTACCTTGATATCCTTCAATGTTTTCTTCATCCACAACACTTGAGTGCAGTAGGATGCTACAGCTATATACCCTACTTCTATTATTGATAAGTACATTGAATCCTACTTCTTACTAAACCATGAGACCAATTTGTCTCCCAAAAAATAAAGCTCTACTATTGGTACTTCTTCTATCATCAACACTACTAGCCAAATCAACATAATTATATGCACTTAGGGAAAATTCATCACCCTTTTGATACAACAATCCATAATCCAAAGTTCTCTTCAAACATCTAAAAAATCCTCTTGACAACCTTCACATTAGTTTCTCTTGGATCAACTTGAAGCCTTGTAACCAAGTAGATAACTTGCATAATATCAGGCCTTGATGCTTGTAAGTACAATAGGCCCCCAATCATAGAACTATACATAGTCTAATCAACCTTAGGTGACTCATCATATTTTCTCAAATGAAAACCTATTACCATAGGAATACTCACTACTTTTCAATCTTCCATACAAAACTTCTTCAACATTTCCTCGACATATTTTGCTTGAGAGATAAAATTACCATCTCACTAATCAATTTGGAGTCCAAGAAAGAGTGATAACTCACCTATTAAACACATTTCAAATTAATTTTTTATTTATTATATAAAATTCTTACACATTTCATCATTGTGATTAAATATTATATCATCAATATATACAAAAAAAACTTTTTGCAAAGCACTTTGAAGCATACCATGATAAATAGGTGATGTTTGAATAAGATCCCACAAGGAAATATTAGCAGGAGTGTTATGAAGTTTCTCAACAAGATCAAGTTCTTTATCACTATTCTATTAGATATTAGGTGTAGGTAGGAGGTATGGTTGATGCAATGGAACGGATGTTGGGGTTTTATTTGGTTGCTTATTATTTCTAGTGTTATATGTGTGAGCTACAATATGATAACTTGGTTGCTGCAACACATGATTACTAGTAAGTTGTTTTATGAAGCTTAGGTTATGGCCATGAGGTTTAGGAGGTCTTATAATGAGAAGACTCTTAGGAGGTCCAACATGAGTTTTGGGAGGTCCAATGATTAGAGTACTCTTCAGGAGGTTTGAAAGGGATTTTAGGAGGTCCAATAATGAGAGGAATTTTAGGAGGTAAAAAAGGAGTTTATGGAGGTCCAATAATCAATGGAAATATAATAAACAATTGTGCATTCATAACCTCAATGAATTTAACTTCTTCTTGATGCTCTTATATCAAGGGGTATCTATTGTCACCTTAGCATCTTCATTTATTCAATCCATAAATTTATCAATTATTTCAGCCTCTTCTCCAACAATATCTTCCCAAGTAGGGGAGATAGGGGGATATAAATAAACAAGATCCTTATGATGCTCAATGATTAGATCTTCTAACACCAATATATCTTCTTCATAAATAGGAGAAGTATCAAGATAAGAACAAACATGATTTTCATGATTGTCAATGATTGCATTTTCTATCACCAAGCTAACCTCACGAATAGGAGAGATAGTCATAGAGGAATAAATGAAAAATAACAAAGAAGGAGAAATGAACTCACTCTCACATGCTTGTAACAAAAAATCTTTGAAATTATTAACAAGGTCTGATAATAGAACATGAATTATTACAAAAAAATATTTTTACAATGAGAACATGATGTAAACAATTATCCTATTGAAACACAAAAAAAATCCCAAATTTTCTAAAAATTGAGAAAGACGACACCCTTCTTGCACATACAATAACACTGCTTCAGAATTTCAAACCAAAGATTAGCAGGTAGACACATACCTAAAATACAGAGACAAAGATCTATGAAATGAAAAAGTTTTTTGAGCCACTTGTAGCAGGATGGAGGCACCCCAAGGCATCTGAGTCATGGATGGGGTGTTTGAAACTTCAAATTTTGACTCCATAAAGCATTGATAAAGGATTTTGTGTCTACTTGCAAATAGCTTTAATAGTGAATCTTTTTCTACAATTTGCTAAATTTATGCCAATGTGATGCAAAATGCAAGTGTGCAACAATGTAGAAGATGTTTGAACAAGTTTCTGATGTAATTTTTTAGGTTTGAAATGCAATAAATGATTGATTCTAACATACCACAACTTGAAAATTATGATTTTGATGTAATTTTGAAATCAAACAATGCAATGTTTTTCAGTTTTTGAACTGTATGAAAGATGCCTAAATGCATACAAAGTATGAATTCTAATTCAATAATTTGTAAACGGTAATAGAATGAGTAGATAGAGACTGTAAAAAATTATGAAAAGTTGGTCAAAGCTAGGGTACAACGATATAGTAACCTAAGGGTGTCTAATTCCTTGATAGGGATTTTGGAAATTCATAATTTGAATGTTTATGTTGTTGTTTCTATCTACAAACAAGTTTAACAATGACTATTTTTCTAGAATTTCTTCAATTTAAGACAATGTAATTCAAATGCAAGTATGCAACAATAAAGGATAATTTTGAATGTAGGTCTGATCTAAATGACTGAGATAAACCCTAATGTAACCTATGATGCGATATGTGATGTAAATTTTTTGAAGTTTTATGCTTTTATGCTTTTATGCTATAAAAATGGAAAACCCTATTTATGAGAAATGCAAAGCAATTCAATACCAAACCTAGATCTAGGGTTTGAAAGACTTCTAATTTTAGAAGGTTTATTATGTCACAAATTCAAGTTCACCAAAATGTATCATATGAAAAAGTGAACCCTAAGTCTTAGGTATAAACCTAGGGATTCTTTTTTGTCCTTTTTCAAAGGTACATTGGAATGCAAATCAACATGGTGAATAGATTGACTTTCAACCATGAATGTGAGTCAATAAATTCTAGATGTACATCCTTAGGGCCTTTAAAATATATTGGAATGATTTGGAATTGACTTTCAATGATTAATCTAATTATCCTAAATGTCTTAATATGAAAAATGCAAGATCCAGAGAATGTACAAACTGAAATGGTAAATTGTAGGAAGATCTAAAAATTGCAGGAGACTATGTACCTATCCTACAAATTTGATTATGAGTTGAATAGGAGTTGGACTAGGACACCTAGGGGTGTATGGGTCTTTGATAGGGTATCCTGCTATGCTTTTGGGATCCTCTGGTGACAGATTTAAGCTTCTAATTTTCATCTTCAAATTTGTTGGAATGCTACATCGAATAATTTTGTGAGTTTACATGGCTCCACATGATTTATGGATTTTAATGCAACAATGAACACTATTTATTCAATCTTTCTTTAATCCTATAACCTACACATTCAAAAAGAGGGAAAATTTTGGGCCATTTAGGGGATTTCCAGAATAAAACCTCGTGTAAGTGTCTCCATTTCCATAATGGAAAATGTAAATGATAAATGGATAATTAAAAGGAAGGAATGATGAAATAAAAAAGTGTTGTTAGAATGAATAGGACAACTAAGAGATTGGGTGAATTAGTTGTATACTTTTAAAAATTTAAAAACCCTCATTCACATTCAAATCTACATTAGATCTTAAACCCTTATCCACCATTGAACCCTTAACATGCATTAATAGAATTTAAACATGTAAAGTAGCAATGAAAACACATTAAACACATAAGATCACCAGATTTATTTGGAAAACCCTAGAAGGGAAAAGCCATAGTGAGGATTATCTCACTAATATATGAATTGCAACACAAAATACAATAAGGCTCACTTCCTAGAAAGATTAGAAAGACTCACTACTAGTGGCTCAATACCAAGGGACTCACTATCTAGAAGAAAGAAGAAAGAAGGGGTGGCTCACTACCAATCTAAACTACTAAAAATGCATCTCTCATATGTCAAAGGTACAGTTTCACTAAAGCACAAACAAATCATGAAATAGAATGAAATATAAACACCTTCTACTCACTACATTATAAAATCATAATAATTAAGGCTCATACTCAAATAAACATACTTGATCACTTTTGCATCACACTCTTCATACACTTAATCCATACAATAATTCTCCTTGCATTTATACCCTCTGCAACCTAAAACAATCTCAATTATGTCAGCCTTAATGAAACATATACACCCCTACTATGTAACATCATTACTTAATTATGACCCAATTCTACACAAACATGCTTCTCAACACTTTCTCAATCAACAATTACTCTCCACAATTAGTGCTAGCATGCCCGATTGGCCAAACCTGCACTAACCCTAATAAACAACATAAAATACACATCTCAAGGTCTAGAAAAATCTCACAAACCACACAAAAAAACTCCATGATATTCATAAACCATCTTAGAATATTCCATCATCATAAAAATATTCTTCACAACTACTATAACCACCTAAAACTCATGAACACCTTCATTCTATGCAACCAAACATACTAGCATAGACATCCAACATACCAAAAAATCTTGTGAAATAACTCAGCACTTGAAACTTGAAGGGAGGGTAGATACAAACATGATAAGGATATACTTACATCCACAACACTAGAAACTTCACTACAGAGAAATGTGGAGCAATATCATTTCTCCTCGACAACACTGCTTCACAGTTCACACACAGGTGAACACAACTTCTTCCATGTGATCCAAAACCTGAAACTCTAGATGTAACACCTTAGAAAACATTTGATCATTGCATCCAAACCACATGAGAAAATATTCAACCATGAAGAAATGCAGAGAAAAACATTGAACACCACTATGTCATAATGAACTTTCTTTTATTCAAATTTTCTCAAAATAACTTGGAAACCAAGCATCACAAACACCAACTCAACATTTGCAACAACTTCTTAACATCATCAACCACACAGGGGATTGATATCCACAAGCACTTACTCATCATTTATACACTAGAAGTTGATAACAATGAAAATACTAATGACAACATAATGCAACCAACTCACTTACTTCCTCAGGGGTTGAGATTAGTGAAACAATGCTCTATTGAAATAAATGACAACAAATTTTTTGAAAAATCTCCCCATTTTCATTGATGGAAACACTAGATATGAAAATCCATAAATAACACCACATATTGCCGACTAATACACACTACTCCTCCTTACACAATTTTTTTTAAGCTTTCTCCCCCTATGTTCTTCAAACCATATCCATTTCTACACTATGGTTTTTCAACCAATTTAACTTTTTCTCTCCCCCTTTGATATCAAGGGAAAAGGACTGCACATAGTTTCCTTTCTTTTACTCCTTTGACATTACTTATCTATACCCGCTCCCCCCAAAAGGAAACACTTGCATACATCACTCATTCTTCTGAATTATCTTCCTGCATACTCCCCCTTAGGAATACAAAATATTCTCCATCAAATTTCATCACCTAGAAACCAATGCTACATATTCTTCCTGAGAGGTAGCCTTTAGCATCAATCCAAGACCAAGAGATATATCTTGAAATTATTCTAGGACAAATACACACACTTAAGCATCTAGTTGAAAGAAGGAGGGCCAATTACCCCTAACTTCTTTGAGAGATACTCAAAAGTATCTTTTGGAAGAGCCTTAGCAAAAATATCAGAAACCTGATCCTTAGTAGGCACGTACTCTAACTTCAATTAATTCTCTATAACTTTCTCCCTCAATAAGTGATACTGGATTGATATATGTTTTTTTCTTTAATGCATTACTATATTCTTTAAAATAATGATCACACTTGTATTGTCACATAGGATAGGAATAGGTTCATCATATGAAACTTTGATATCTTTCAATGTTTTCTTCATCCATAACACCTGCACCTGTGTGCAACATGATGCTCCTGCAATATATTATGCTTCTATAGTAGATAATGACATTGAATCTTGCTTCTTGCTTATCCATGAGACCAACCTACTTCCAAGAAAGAAAGAACCACCACTTATACTTTTCATGTAATTTGCACATCCAACCCAATTTGCATCTGCATATGCACTCAAAGAGAAGTCACTATCCTTAGGATACCCCAAACCATAATCTAGAGTCCCCTTCAAATATTTGAATATCCCCTTCACTTCTACAACATGAGATTCTTTGGGATCTTCTTGAAATCTAACCATAATATAAACTATATGCACGATATGTAGTCTAGTAGTAGTGAGGTACACTAGTTCACCAATCATTGATCTATTCTTTCTCTAATCTATCTTAGGAGATTCATCAGTCTTACTCAACTTACAACCAGTGACCATAAGAGTACATATCAGATTAGAGTCATCCATTCCAAACTTCTTCAATAATTCCTTGACATATTTAGACTATGATATGAATATACCTTTCTTTGATTGACTGATCCACAAACCAAGGAATAAATTCATCTCCCCACACATTGACATCTCAAATTATTTTTTTATTTCCATTTGAAAAACTCTTGCACATATCTTCATTTCCTTCAAAGATTAGATCATCAACATATACCACCACAATCAATATTTGTTCTTCTTCAACTTTGAAATATAGATTGATATATGTAGTACCTTTTCTGAATCCTTGATGTGGCAAATAATTTTCTAACCTTGCATACCAAGCCTTGGGAGCTTTCTTTATTCCATACAATTCTTTCATCAATATGCAAACCATATTAGCATCTTTTGAAAACTAAAAACATTCTAGTTTTTCAATGTATACCTGTTCTTCCAATTCACCATTCAAGAATGTAGACTTCACATCCATTTGATATACTTTGAAATCTTTATGTGCTGCAAAAATAAAAATATCTCTATGGCTTCCATTCTTGCAACCAAAAAAAAAGTTCTTCAAAATCTATACCTTCAACCTGTGAGTAACCCTTACACACAAGTCCAGATTTGTTTCTGACAACTTTTCCATCTTCATTCATCTTGTTCTGGAATACCCACTTAGTACCAATCACATTCTTATATTCTAGTATTGGGACCAATTCCCAAGTTAGATTCTTCTCTATTTGTTCTAACTCTCCCCTCATTGCTTTGACCCAATTCTCATCTTTGCATGCCTCAGTCACTATTTTTGGTTCCACCTTAGAAAGTAAACAAAAATTTACTTGTTCCTCTATCATAGAAGCTTTTCTCCTTTTTATCATTCCTTTTATCTTATCTCCAATAATTTGATCTTCTAAATGATTCTTCTGCACATAATTATGAGTCTTAGGATAATTTTCTAGAGCTTCTTCCTCAACTATCAACTCTTTTCCTTTTTCTTCAACCTTTTCATCTTCACTACAAGGGGATTCTTCATATTCACATCCATCTATTAGTATTGAATTTTGATGTGGATCTTCATCCACTTTGACACTTGCACTCTCAAAAATATTCTTCAACCTTTTGTTGTAACACTGGTAGCCCTTGCTTCTTGTAGAGTATCCATGGAAGATTCCTTCATTAGATCTTGCATCCAACTTTCCCAAGCTTTCCTCATCTCTTCTGATATAAAATTTGCTTCCAAAAACTTTAAAATATTTCATAGTAGGGGATTTACCATACCATAACTCACAGGGAGTTTTTGAACCATTTTCTCTTGCTTGACCTCTCTTAAGTATGTAGACTACAATATGAATTGCTTCTCTCCAATAGACATCTATAATATTAGCTTTCTTCATCATTGTTCTAGCTACTTCTTGAACTATTCTATTTTTCCTTTCAACAACTCCATTCTACTAAGGAGTTCTAGGGACTAACAAATGCCTCTTTATTACAAGATCTTCACAAAAACTGTTAAAATCATTTGAAGTAAGCTCACCACCTCTATCAAACCTCAAAAAATTGATTTTCAAATTCATTTCATTTTCAACCATATCCTTAAATGCTTTAAACTTATCTAAAAATTCTAATTTTTCTTTGAGAAACATAACCCAAGCCATTCTAGAATGATCATCAATTAATAACATAAATATTGTCACCACATGAGATTCTAATTTTGGTAGGTCCACACAAATCTGTATGCACTAACTCAAAGGGACCTATGGTAGAATATTCTTTTTTCTTGAATCTTTCCTTTGTTTAATTTCCAACTAGACATTATTTGTAGATTGCATTGATAGGATTTGTAATCTTTGGATAATCTCCCATGACATTAGTAGAGCTTATCCTTACTAGGCTATCAAAATTGATGTGATCCATTCTTATATGCCATATCCAACTTTCATTAGTTTTTGACATAAATCATTTTACGCCATTACCTCTTGTCCTTGTTCTAGTAGCAACCAAAATACCAAAGCTTCCTTTCCCAATCTCACAACCACTATTCTAAAATACAAGTTTAAATCCTTTTCTACACATTTATCCTCCACTTGAAGATTATATTAGAGACCCTTGACATAAAAAACATCATCTATATTATGCTTTCCATCAAAACTAATTAAGCCTTTTCCACAGATCTTAGCATATGCATCATCACCAAACTTAACAAGACCACCATCATAATTTTTAATCTTAAAAAAATTTCTCTTATCACATGTCATATGATTTGAGCATCCACTATCAATGATCCAATAATTCTTATCCTCTCTAGCATGAAAAATAGTTAACATTGTTCCTTCAATGTTATGATATGTTTCCAGATCACTTTCCTTCACACATCTTTCAATATTAGTAGAATTAGTTCCAACATTTAAAGCCATGACCAAGATTCATCACTTTCTTCATTTTGATAATCTGATTCTTCATCATCAAATACACCAATATCCTTTTCAACGTAATAAATCTTCTTGAAAAATTTACCCTTATGATCCTTTTGTTTATCATTAGTGACTTTGATTAGGGTTGATCCCACAAATCTGGTTTACAATTTCTAGGAGATTCTATTTTTATTGAAATCACATATTTTTAGAAAATATAATGATTTAAGCCTTTAAAAGTTCTATTTAAAGCATTCCAATTGAATATTGTTTGATCAAACTACATTAGATCAAAGCCCCTTGGATAGAACCCCGATAGTTTTAAACCATACCTATAACGGAGCCTCCTTTACACCTATCAAAATGCTAATAAAAAACCACTTTTGATTTACCTTTTGAAGGATCAAATGAATTCATTTAAAATTTATTTTTTGTAAGTATTTATTCCTTATTATAAGCTTCCCAAAAAGTATAATTTTAAATAAATTTAATTTAATTATTATATTTATTTGTTATTTCTTGTGAATGTAGGTTTTTCACCAAAAATCAAACTCTTTGTTCTGCACATGTGGAAAAATAGTAGATTATCAAAAATAAAATAAAAATGACTGCACCAGATATTGAAGTCCTTGATCCAACAAAAAAAATAAAATTGAATTTCGATCCATACAAAAAAAATTATGCGTTATATGGTTGCACTATGTCTGAATTATAATTGGTTTGACTTCAAAACTTGATTAAAGAAAAAATATTCAATGAAAAACTATCTAACCAATTGGAAGGACTAGATATTGGAGTTACAAATCTAAATTCAAAATAATTATAATTTTATCCTTCATGGAAAAAAAGTTATGTGTTATACGGTGAGTGTAACTTTTTTAAAATGTTGTTTTCTGAAAAAAACTAGTTTTCGAGGGAGATGGAAAAAGAAGTGCAATCTGATTCCAAAAATTTTGAAAAAATTATATTTAGAATCTACAGACAAAATGTCATGAAACTCTAGTTTGCATCATCTTCAAATTATTGACGGTTTAGCCACTATAGGTGTCCGAGAGTGAAGATTTAGTTAAAAAATTTTATTTCAGTGTCGAGTTTGGCCAAAAATTATAAACCACTATTGTGGGATCACCCTTAGACATTTAGATGCATAATGACCTATCTTTCCACAATTTAAGCATTTTAAAGGTAGTTAACCTCTATATTTTCTAGTAACCTTTTTCATTTTCCTCACAATGTTTTCTTCCATCTCATCAAGATCATGTGGATTTGATCCATCATTCTTTTCTACATTTCAGAATTTAAAAGTAGTTTCTTTATTTGTAGTTTCTTGACCAAATTCTCTCATTTCAAAAGAAGTTAAAGCACCAAAAATTTGGTCTCTAGGATAATGTTCAAAATTTTGAGCTTCCTCAATAGCAAAAACTTTATGACTATAAGATTTAGGCAAAGTTCTGAATACCTTTTTCATAGATTTTCTTTCATTCATATTTCCACCAAGACCATTGATGGTATTGACAACTTCATCAACTTTGAGCATTGTCTTTGTAGATCTACATCTTTGCTTATTTGACCTTGTCATCTCCTTCATAGATTGCTTCCAACTTTTTCCAAACATCTTTAGTAGACTTGTAGCTTATAACCTTCATAAGTTTCGAATCAGTAAGACCACTCAAGATTACATTCCTTTCTTTACCATTTTTCTCATATGCCTTGATCTCATCATCAGTTGATGGTCCATTTGTAGGCATAGTTTAACCTCCTCCAATAGACTCCCAAACACCAAATCCAAGGGAGACAAAGAAAGACTCCATCCTAGATTTCCAAGGGATACTAAGGGAGACAAGAGGTTGATATCCACAAGCACTTACTCATCATTAGTACATTAGAGGTTGACACCAATGATAATACTAATGACAACATAGTACAACCAACTCACTTACTTCCTCAAGGGTTGAAATCATTACAACAATGCTTAGATATTAACATCAATGGCAACACAATTTTCCAACAAGTGTTGCAACTCACCACCTTTTAATGTCTCCCTTGAAGGATTGAATTCATGCACATCACCTCAAGGTATTGATCTTGCTTGCATGATTTTCTTGAATTTTTTGGAGACCTACGAAAGGGGTTAGCCTTCACAAAAAAATGATAATAAATAGCATAAAATCACAAAAACTTTGACATGATGCTTGGATCTTGATTTTCTACAATAAATCATTGAAATGCTACTCTTGACTTGCACTTGACAATAGTATTTTCTCCTTAAATATGGTTCTAGTTTCAAAATGGTGAAATAACTAGGTATTTATAGGAATTTATTCAGTTTTCCAAAAAATAGATTCCAAAATCCAACATTTGATATTTGAATTTTGAATGTTAAAATGCTGACACTAACATGCCCAAAATTGGGTCTTGGCTAAGAAGGGGGACTCATATGCCCAAGGGAATATGGGTCCTAGCCCTAATTTTCATGACAATAAGTGTTGAGGGAAACATATAAGTTGGATACATTTATTCAATGCTTTCAATTTATTAAAAATTGGTTCAAATCAACTCCAAAATGCATAATTTAGGAAATTAGGGATCCAGTTAGGCTCAATAATTTAGGGGGAGAAAAATATAGTGTGAAATTTTTAAGGGTGACAATTTACGATACTACAATTCCTCTACTTATGATCATATTAGTGAACTTACATGCCAATACTTATTCAACACTTCCACTACTTATGATCATATTATTAAGTACATTTCAATAATAATTTGGTAGATTATATTGAAATTAATAATGCGACTATCTTTAACTCGTAATTTGGTCAAAGATGTAGCCATGGTTGATCTATTTGATTTATTGTGGACTCTTCTATGGAACTCATTCATATCCACATTTCCTAAGTCTATATCTCCAATATCCATGTATTGGGAGAACATAGTGGATGGAAGATGATGCCTTTATATTGCTACTTCATCTTGGCACCTTCTCCTTGCATATTGTCTATATATTCAAAATATTATTCATTAGAGGATAGATAAAATTAGTTTAAAACTTAAAAAATATCTTGATCAGGTCCTAAAGGCTATCTTATGTCTTATTACAAAGTAGCACTCTTAAACCTATACTTAACCAAAAAAATCGTTCTTGGGGATTAGGTCTTGAGGATATTGACTATCACCTTCTAAAGATCTTAGGTTGAAAATTAAAACTTGGAAAAAAATATTCTTGATATAAGCGAAGCTCGAAAAGGGTTGGGAAATCTATCTTTTGATTTCAGGGATCGAGAATCAAAGAGGTAGCTTATGATGTGTAATACCCCTCGTTTTGTTGTTACTTTCTAGGTACACTTTTATGTTGAGTTCTATACTTGAGACTGTGATGGTGATTATTTCACTGGTTTGACTTATGTGGATTTACAGTTTAGTTTGGTTTGATGCTTATGATACATGATTTGTGATGTTTGTACTATCTAGATACATTATCATTTTTTATGTGACGTTATGTGGTGATGTTATGTTTTATTACTTATTTATGGATTATGATGTGTTTGCTAGTGGGTCTTGGTGAAAGGACATAGTAGCATCACTCATTCAGGAATGCCTTGCTACGTTGCGACTATCTTTCATGGTGTGTCTATATTGGAGATTTATATGTACTTGATGTTGTTTTCATGTAGGATGTAGGTACTAGACATCGACTCCACCTACGTGGGAAGTCTGAGCATGTCCCACAAACCCAATAGGTATGAAGTTGAAAGGGAGTTTATAAGGAAGTGTCCCCATCCCAATTTTGTCACCCCGATTGTTGTGTCTAACGGTGTTGTTTTCCACAACCCCATCTTAACTCTGCATAGTATTGTGTTATTCATTGATTTTAAACTTTGTTTTATGTGTCATTTAATTAATGTTTATGTTTGATATTTTTTGGTAGATTATCAATGTTGTTTAATTGATATTCTTAAATAGTAGGTAAATGTGGTTAAGTTAATTGTTAAATCTAAAATATTATATTTTAAAAAGTTGTTAAACTAAATGTTTTTTATTTAATTAAAAAGATAAATTAATAAATTAAATGGGTAATATTGTTATAATTATAAATTGTTATTTGTAAAATGGAATAAAATAAATTAATGATTTTTGTGAATTGTTTATTAAATATTAAGTTGAGGATTTAATTATTAAATTAAGAGATTTTAATTATATGAGATAATTATGACTTTAAAATCAAATAAAAATAAAAACAAAAGATTTCATTTAAAAAGGAGAAAAATAAAAAAAAGGAAGAAAAGGGATGAATGCATGTTTAGTCCTTTTTGAAAATTATAAAAAGAAGGGAAAATTGCTTCTTTGAGGGATTTTTGGTTTTCGAAAAAGAAAAGAAGTTTCTTTTAATTTATTGGAAAAAAAGGAAGAAGTTTTCATCACAGGCATTTTTGTGGCTTTAGATGAAATAACGGTTTTTGCAAAAAGTATTTGGGCTTCTGGACTTTCTCTATAAGAATTTACACAGGATTTAAGTGCAAAGAATTTTTAGGTTTTTGAAGAAGTTGGAGCCTACAAGTTGAGAAGCTTGAACTCAACATCAAATCTACAATGGTACCAATCATTTAAACCGAGTTCTTTTCTCTTTTTGAATTTCTATTTTTGTGTGGTTTTCAAGCAAAGTTTGAATGTGATCAAAATAGTACCTTGTTAAATCAATTAGAAAAATTATATTGTCTGAAAGTCTCTTTCAAAAATTATTTTGTGAGTGTTTTGTAAAATTATTGCAGCCCTTGAAACTACCTTTCTCATGGGAATTTCTATTTAATTTGTTTAATCCATTGCTACTTCTTTAATTCATTTATTTTCCTAAAGATTGATAGCTCAATTTGTATATATCTCACAACCATTGTATTCGATATGATAAATTTTTCTCCTCCATTAAATACATTTTCTTGAAATTTTTTCAAATACATTTGCTTCACCTTTTTCCTTTGGCATCTAGTTGTTAAGCATTAGCTTATTGTGTTGCATACAATGTTATTCATTTATTCCCTATCAATAAATCAGTCTAATTGCGTTATCCATAACTTTTCTTTTACAAATGGGGTTCGTACAAAATTTAATGGGTTTCTTTGTCTTGTTTTCTTCTAACTTCTATAAGAAAATATTAAGAACCCAGATCTTAGTTTCTGAGATATGGTCCAAACACGGGACTACTATCAAGCTATTTTTTCCCCATGACTACAACATTTATATATTATATTATGGCTATAGGAAATAATACTTCCATTCATTTATATTATCTTGAATTTAAATGAGTATTTATTCCTTCAAAAATATTTATTTAATCTTCTATTCTCCTATTTCAAAACATTAAGTAGAAGTCTTGAACCTAGAACTTCATTCGTCATGAAAACTTCTCCTTCTTGCACCCCACTTGTGGCTAGGGATGTGATTTTCTTTTCTTGCTCTGTTAGCATGCATTATGTTTTGACATCTTTCCATTTTGAGGCTGCAATTTTATTTCTTTTAAAATCCTTCTTACTATAAATTTATCCATTTGACTTTATAGAAGGCGTCTCTATTGCCTTTTGGTGAACTTTATGCCTTGTATTCAATTGTCTTCCCTTCTTTGTTCTATAATCTCACCTTGTAGATCGACTATCACTACATTTGATTGGAGCAACATATACATCGAAGCTTTTATTTGGCCACATACCTGATTTAAATCTCTAAATCTATGTTAATCTTTTTTGTGTTGGAAAATGTGCCTCAAGCTTACTAACATGAAACTCCTGTAAGGGAAAATTCGGTGAGACTCTCTAAATGTCTTACCGACTAGCAGCTATGTTCTAAACATTTGAAGTGCTCAAGTCGCTGAGACTTTGGTTCTGTCTTGTCGACGAGAGTCATCAGCAAGACATGTCGATCACTATGAAGCTTCAGAGTGACTCATTCCAATAGAGTATGTCTTGTCAAGGTTTTACACATTTGTGATAGATGTCATCGGGGAGATGGTATGAACTTCAGAGTGACTCATTTCAGTAGCGCTAGTCTCGGCGATAGGTTGGCTCCTGGTGATCGTCGGGAAGACTCTTGGCTGGCGGGTTTGCCTTCTGTAAGAACTCTTGCTGATGGATGTGGTCTCGCTGATAGGATGGTGCATTCGATATGACCTCTTGGCGATAACGTTCCTCTCACCAATGGGTATGAACATCGGTATGACCTCTCGCCGATAGTGATGTTTTTACCAATAGAGCTACATGAGTTGAACATCGACGTGAAGTCTTAGCAATAGCAATGGTCTGGTCAATGGTTCTGCAGTGGATATCAATGTGATGTCTCATTAATAGAGTGAGTCTGGGTGATAGGTTTGAACTTGATAAGACTCTTGGCGATAGTGGAACTCTTACCAATAGATCTACTGAAGATGGGTTTGTGTTCGGTATGATGTCTCACCAATAGCGGTAGTCATGCCGATGGTTCTATGATCGGGATTTGTGGCATCAGGGAGGCATAGCCAAGTGTCTAACCGACATGCAACACAATTTGAATGCCTTGACTGAATGTCTATTCTAGGTGGTCTATTTTCAACCAATTAGAGAAGCTGAATGTGAACCGCTAACAGTTGGACTGTTGTGACCATTCTTGTGAGGGAAATGAATAGACTATGAGGAAAAATGACTATGTTTGGGCAATGGCGGATGTTGGTGAACAATTCGGTGTGTGATCAGTGTGTATGAATTTAATTCTGAGAGCATTGTAACTGGGATGTTCAGTACAAAGTTGATCAGGAAATTATGCAGTTGTAAATTGACATCAGAAGAGAAGTCTGTACTCTGTATGTAATTTTGTTTACTGTAATACAAAAATTTTTTTCTTGGTGTGGTGGGTTTTTCTCCCATAAGGGTTTTCCCACGTAAGTCTGGTGTTCAATTGTGTATGTTCATTTATTTGTTCTATTATTCCTTTCAAGCGTATCTTAATTGGATTGTAATTGAAAATTTAAAGTCGCCTCTGTATTCTTCCCTGAGGTTTTGACATTAGGAGAGTTTGTTCTACACCTAAGCTTTCCTTACAAGTGGTATCAGAGCTTGGCCAGTTGTGTTATCCTTGTGGGTACGTTGGGTTTTTTGAGTCAATTTTGTTAAGTGGGAGTCTTGTAGAAGTTTGGTAATTCGAATTACAAATTAAGATGGCAAGCATGTCAGGAAAGATTGAAATTGAGAAATTCAATGGCAGCAATTTTGAGTTGTGGAAACTTAAAATGGAAGATCTGTTGGTTGATCGTGATCTTTGGCTTTCTGTGTCTGGAACGAAGCCTACAAGAATGAAGCAAGAGGATTGGGACCTTGCAGATAGAAAATCAAAGGGGTTGATAAGGCTATGTTTAGCAGACTCTGTTCTTCTAAATGTTCATGAAGAAAAGAATGCATCTTCTTTGTGGAAAAGACTGGGAGCTATTTATCAGGGCAAGTCCTTGGTGAATAAGTTGTTCTTGAGGAAGAAGCTATACTCTTTGAAAATGCAGGAAGGAGCGTATATTGCTGATCACTTGAATGCTTTCAACATGTTGATTGCTCGGTTGGCATATGTGGGTGTGTAGATTGATGAAGAAGATTGTTGTATGGTGTTGTGATGTTCTTTGCTAGATTCTTGGGATCACTTGGTGATGGCTATTGGAAGTACAACATCCACTTTTAAGATGAAAGATGTTACTTCTTTTTTATTAGAAGAGATGAGAAGAAAATCTTCTGAGATGGCGAAGGAGGCTCTTACTGTTAGAGGTAGATCGAAAGAAAAAGGCAACAAGAAGGACAAGAAGTCCAAATCAAAATCAGAAGGGAGATCAAAGTCTCCTGGCAAGAAGTCCAAGGTGAAGTGCTAGAATTGTGGGAAACCTGGTCATGTCTGAAAGGATTGTAAAGAGGAGAAAAAGAAGATGTATTTTTCCAACAATGATTCTACTCAGAGTGATGCAGATGCTTTCATTGCAGCCTTGGCTACACAGACATCAGATGATGACTAGCTGATTGATTCTAGAGCATCTTTCCACATGACATTTCATAGAGACTGGTTCACTAAGTATGAACAATACGATGGTGGAAGGGTGTACTTGGCAAGCATTTCATCTCTGGAAATAGTTGGTCGTGGAAGAGTCAGAATTCAATTCCCTGATGGAAGAGTGAAGGGAATCAATGATGTAATGCATATACCAGGTCTGGCTCAAAATTTACTTTCTGTTAGTAAGCTAAATGATATTGGAGTGCAAGTCACATTCTCTGGAAATGGCTGCAAGATGAATAGAGGCTCAATGGTGCTAGCTAAGGGTGTTCGTATTGGTACCTTGTATAAGCTTGATGTACATGCTGTGCAATGCAATAGTGTCTCTGTAAAGTCACAAAAAGCTACTCATGGAGGAAAAGAGGAAAAAGTTCTCGATTGTGTAAACTTTATGGAAGTTAAACTTCCAGTAGAAAAGACTATGCTCTGGCATCATAGGCTTGGCCACATTGGTGAAAAAGGTTTAAAAACCTTGAAAAATAAAAAGATGGTTGAAGGGCTTGATGATTGTAACCTCGAATTCGAGTTTTTTGAACATTGTATATATGGTAAACAACACCGTGTTTCATTTTACTCCAATTCTTATAAATCTTCTAGTTTACTAGATTACATTCATTCTGATGTTTTTGGTCCAGTAAATGTTCCTTCTTTGTCTAAATCAAGATATTATGTATCATTTATTAATGATTATTCAAGAAGGGAATTTGTTTATTTTTTGAAAAGTAAAATAGAAGTGTTCAGTCATTTTAAGGAATTTAAAAAAATTGTGGAAAATTAGACTGGAAGAAAAATAAAATGTTTAAGGACTAAGAATGGTGGTGAGTTTTTTTCTGATGAGTTTGAGAGGTACTGTAAAGATCGTGGGATTAAAAGACATAAAACTACACCCTACACTCCACAACAAAATGGATTTGCTAAAAGGTTAAATGGAACAGTAATGGAAAGAGCACAAAGTATGCTAAGTAGTGTTGGCTTGGAGGATAAGTTTTGGGTTGAGGTAGTTGCAACAGCATGTCATTTAATAAACTGTTCTCCAAATTCCACTCTTGCTGAGAAAACACCTTTGGAAGCATGGTCTGGAAAGAATCCCTCTCTAAGACACATTCGTGTCTTTGGCTATGAGGCATATACATATGTGTCAAATGAAAAAAGATCTAAATTGGAAAACAAGGTTGTTAAATGTATTTTTATTGGTTATAGTGCTGGCATAAAAGGATACAAGCTCTAGAATCTTGATACAAAGAAGGTTCTATACAACAAAAGTGTTATTTTTCATGAGTTGAAGCCTTCTACTTTGGATATACAGTCAGAGACAAAATCAGAAGATAAAAAGGATGTAGTTGAAATTACTTGAACACTAGATAAAGAGGAATTGAAAATTCAAAATGTACCTAAAACTGAGGAGAGCTCAAGTAGTTTTGAGACTTCTAAAGAAGAAGATCAACCTCAGTCTCAGCCTATGAGGAGGTCAACACGTGAAAGAAAGCAACTTGATAGATATGGGTTTTCTTTGATAGATTCTACTTGTGCCTATGCTTTAATCTCTAGCACTGATGAGCCTAGGACTGTGAAAGAGGTATTTAGAATGTCTGATTCAAACTCTTAGTTGGAAGCCATGAATGAAGAAATGGCATCATTAGAAAAGAATGATACTTGGAGTTTGGTGCCCTTGCCTGAAGGTAGAAAAACTATTGGCTGCAAATGGGTATTTAAAAAGAAAATAGGTCTGGATGGCAGTGTGGAAAAGTATAAGGCAAGGTTGGTTGCGAAGGGTTATTCCCAGGTAGAGGGAATTGATTATGGAAGAATTTTTTCTCCTATAGCTAAGTTGACATCTATCAGATTTCTTTTGTCACTTGCAATAGCGTATGACTTAGAGATTGAACAGATGGATGTGAAGAAAACATTTCTTCATGGTGACCTTGAAGAAGAAATTTATATGTCCCAACTTGAGCACTTTGTGGAAAAAGGTAAAGAGAAACTAGTTTGCAAGTTGAAAAAAATCTCTGTATGGTTTAAAACAATCTCCTAGAATGTGGTACTAGAAATTTGACACTTTTGTTTTGTCATTGGGATTTGTAAGATTGAAATCTAATAATTGTATGTACTACAAAGCTAAAAATGATCATGTTCTTATTATTGCTCTCTAAGTTGATGATATGTTGTTCATAGGCAATAGTAAGTTAATGATTTTTGATCTAAAATCTCAGTTGTCTGCAAAGTTCGAAATGAAAGATATTGGTGTAGCCAGGTATATTCTTGGAATGGAAATAACTAGGGATAGAAAGAGTAGAAAAATTTGGCTTAGTCAGAGTAAGTATATTAATACTATTTTGGAGAGATTTTGTATGAATGATTGTAAGAAGTTAGTTATTCCAATTTTGCAGGGAACGAAACTATTTGTTGAAGACTCTCCAAAATATCCTACTGAGATAGAGGACATGACTAGAGTGCCTTATGCTAGTGTAGTTGGTAGTTTAATGTATGCAATGGTCTATACAAGGCCAATGCCAGACATTGCCCAAGCAGTGGGAGTACTTAGTCATTTTATGGAAAATCCTGGAAGGACACATTGGGATGTTATGAAAAGAGTGTTCATATATCTAAAGGGCACTTCAAAATATGCTTTGTGTTACCATGGAAATTTGGCTGAATAACAGAGGACTCTCAACATTCGAGACTATGTGGATTCTGATTGGCCATGGGACATTGATAGCAGAATATCCACTAGTGGGTATATTTTCATGATGAATGGTGGTGTAGTTAGTTGGATGAGTAAGCAGTAGGTTGTAGTCGCTTTGTGCACTACAGAGGCAGAATACATGGCAGCAACACACACCTATAAAGAAGCAATTTGGTTAAAACATTTTTGTTCTAACATTGGGTTTGATGTAGGGAAAATTACAATTTACTGTGACAGTCAGAGTGCTATTTGTTTGGAAAAAAATCCTACTTTCCATGCCAGGATGAAACATATTGATGTGCAGTATCATTTTGTATGAGATATGGTGGAGGATGGAAATGTCTCTTTAGAAAAAGTGGATACTTTGGAAAATGTTGCAGATGCATTGACGAAACCAGTGAGCACAGACAAGTTCAGGTGGTGTGCTAGTTCGATGGGCCTCAGTGCCCATGAATTTTAGTAGTTTTGTTGTGCTCTGGAGGTGTTAATAAGATCTTCGTCAAGTGAGAGATTATTGGAAAATGTGCCTCAAGCTTACTGAGATGAAACTCCTGTAAGGGAAAAGTTGGTGAGACTCTCTAAATGTCTTACTGACTAGCAGCTGTGTTCTAAACATTTGAAGTGCTTAGGTTGCGAATACTTTGGTTCTATCTTACCAACGGGAGTCTTCGACAAGACATGTTGATCGCTATGAAGCTTCGAAGTGACTCGTTTCGACAGAGTATGTCTCGCTGAGGTTTTACACATTGGTGAAGGATGTCATCGAGGAGATGGTATGAACTTCAGAGTGACTCATTCTGATAGCACTAGTCTCAGTGATAGGTTCACTCTTGGTGATCATCAGGAAGACTCTTGGCTGGTGGGTTTGCATTTAGTAAGAACTCTTGCCAATGGATGTGGTCTCCCTGACAGGCTGGTGCATTTGATATGACCTCTTGGCGATAGCGTTCCTCTCACCGATGGGTATGAACATCGGTATGACCTCTCGCCGATAGCGATGGTCTTGTTGATAGAGCTATATGAGTTGAACATCGGTGTGAAGTCTTAGTGATAGTAATGGTCTAGCCGATGGTTCTACAGTGGATATCGATGTGATGTCTCAGCAATAGAGTCAGTCTGGGCGATAGGTTTGAACTCGATAAGGCTCTTGGCAATAGTGGAACTCTTGCCGATAAATCTGCTTAAGATGGGTTTGTGTTTGGTATGATGTCTTGCCGATAGCGGTGGTCACGCCAATGGTTATGTGATCAAGTTTTGTGGCATCGGGGAGACACGACCTAGTGTCTCACTGACATGTGACACAGTTTGAATGCCTTGACCGAATTTCTATTCTACGTGGTTTATTTTTGACCAATCAAAGAAGCTGAATGTGAACCGCTAGTAGTTGGACTATTGCGACTGTTCCTATGAGGGAGATGAACATACTGTGAGCAAAAATGACTATGTTTGGACAATGGAAGATGTCGGTGAACAGTTTGGTGTGTGATCAATGTGTATGAATTCAATTATGAGAGCATTGTAACTTGGATGTTTAGTACAAAGTTGATCAAGAAATTATGCTACTGTAAATTGATATCAGAAGAGAAGTCTATACTCTGTATGTAAATTTTTTTACTATAATACAAAAAGTTTTTTCTTGGTGTGGTGGGTTTTTCTCCCGTAAGGGTTTTCCCATGTAAATCTAGTGTTCAATTGTGTATGTTCATTTATTTGTTCTGTTATTCCTTTCAAGAGTATCTTAATTGGACTATAATTGAAAATTTAAAGTCACCTCTACATTCTTCCCTGAGGTTTTGACGTTAGGAGAGTTTGTTCCACACTTAAGCTTTCCTTACATTTTGTTGTCTATGCTTCTTGTAGGATCAATTCAATTCATACTTTTCTTCATCAAAATTAGAGTGATAAGGAAAATCTCCCTAGTTTTATTCTCTTCCAATTAAAAATTAGGTATTAGCAAATTCACATTTATTTAATAGAATTTTCTATGTGAAATATTTAATTAAGATATGAGCATTATAGCATTATGCTTAAGTTAAGATTTTAATATCAAGGTTTCATATTTTCTTGATAGAGAGAATTTCTTTGTTAATTATTTAGTTAGATATATGTGAGAAAAAGAAAATAGCTTTATTTATTTATTTTGAGTTTAATGAGTATTTCAGAAAGAGTAAATAAATGAAACTATATATATATATATATTACCTATAGTTGTATGTTACTATTTCAATATATAAAAGTTAATAATGTAAATAGGCTTATGTTGAAATTGGGTAAATTAAATGTTTATATTTCTTGGAATATATTATGCTTTTGTTATTTGCAATTCGTTAGATGTAATTTTAGAATTTGGGAAAATTGATTCTTAATATTAAGTTTTCCTTAGATAAGTTTATTATAAAATGGAGTTAGAATGTAGCTATGGATATTCTGAAAATGTGAATGTTACTTTAAAGAAATTTCTTATTTTAATTATCTCTTGAGGCTATGTAATTGGAATTGTTTCTTATTTTTTTTCCTTGTGTCATTTTCTTTGAGTGGGTGTATAGTCATGTGGGAACCCTCAATGTTGTTTTATCCTCTGTACAAGTTTGAGGTTATTTGGTCTTTAGGCTTCTAGAGGTGAGAGTAAGATTGATGTTTATTGGGATGTCGTTTGAATTGGTATTTGACAATACTTTGGTTGTAATTATGACTCTGAGTTTATGCTTGGGCTGTACCTGCTTTTATGTGTATCTATGTATATGGATGTTAGTGAGATGATTGTGTCTCACATGTGTTTTAGTTTTGAGATTTAGTACTTCTTTGTGATGGTACAACCCCTTGATGTTTTGATTTTATGGTTTGGGTTTATAGGGAGAGTGGCTCTACGTGGGTGTCGGTGCACAAAGGGGCAATTAGGATAACCCACGTTAGAGTTAGAGCAATAAGTGATAAATAAATAAATTAGGGGGGGTAGTAAAAACATTAATAAGATAATTAAGGATGTATCGTCCAACTGTTAGGGCTTTCACAGACTAAGGGTGGGCTAAGAAGGCCATGGTTGGCAAGATCATTGTCTCGTCTCCATGAGAGGTTAACGGTTTCGCACGAGTCACCCTATGGGGCTAATGCCTAGAGAGGCTGTCAGGATAACCATAGATGGGGGTCAACGCCTAGAGAAAGGCAGTCAGGATAACCCATGTAGGACTGTGCGATGACTCTCTCCTCTAGCATTCTCTTGATTTTTTATTTTTTCTAGTCTTTGGAAGTGGTCTCTTGATGTTATGTTTTCCTTTTTGTTTCATGTCTTTCTTGTTTGGAGTTGAGTCTTGTTGTTTTCTATTTGGATGATCTTTTTTGAGGATCCTTCCTTATTTACTCCTAGCATAGGGGTGGTCAGGTGGAATGTGCTACGCACCCCATTGGGTCCCTTTTCAATAGATTTGCAGTACTTTTTAGATGCAATTTGATCTAGAGTTCACCTTCTTACCAGATGTATATTTGATACTACAGATGTATTTTTTGTATTGATGTATACTACTCCCACATTTTAGGAAGTCTCATGATGTAAAATTATGTATTTATTTAATGAGATGTACTGGAAGATGATGTAATGTGTAATCATACTATGTAATTATTTATTGATCTATGATTGTAAATATCATTTAATGCTCGTGTTGTATCTATGGAAATATGTTCATTGTATTTCCATATTTATCTTATTATGTATATGTGTATGGTTATCATATTGTTTTAATCTTGTCATACTGCTTTATCATTTATGAATGTTTTAATGGGTTACATTAATGGAATTTGGAAATTTTTCTATCATCTCGTTCTGGGTTGGATTACATATTGTTACCTCTTGTGCCCCAAAGGACTTAGGTGAATAGTTGTAATCTTTTAAATGTAATGTAATTTTATTAATTTATACACTTTAATTGTTTAAAAAAAAATTGTTCCATGAATGTTAGATGTATTAGTTTCCTTTGGGGTTGTGAGGCGGGGCATTACATGATGTCAAATATTATTTTTTATAATTTGTAGAATGTAGGTTTGGGACCTAATTCCCAAAATATATGAATAATTATTTAGGGAACCACTTTCAAGGTCAAGAATTGGAGAGGTAGCTTATGCCTTAAATATATTTTCAATAATAAATATGGTTTATCCCAAGGTCAGATGTTGCAAATATATTTTAATGAAAATATAATTTCTTTAGGTGTTAAGAGTTGGCAATAAGGCTTGACCTTTTCTAAATCCTCCAAATAAACTATAGGGTATATTCTTGATATTCGATGTTCAGAAAACATATCCAAATTTTATAAGTGAAGTATAATTCATTGGTTTTTGAGAGTTAGGGATGAGGCTTCCACTCTTATAAATTAATTAGGTAAGCATTAAAGGGGATAATTGACCTTTTATTACTAGGAAACTTAGCCAATATTTCAAAATACCTTCATGATTTTTCAGGTGTCAAGGATCGAATAGGTTTTTTTACTCTTTCAAATAGGGACCAAAAAGGTCAACCTGAAGGATGGACTAGAACTTGGTGAGGTGTGATGATGATATCAAAAATAACCTTGATTGGCATGCCAAGGAGAAATAAGATTCAATGAGAAAAAATGAAAATAGTGATGAACAACAAAGAAAAAAGGGAAAGACTAGAAAACAACAAAAATAAACAAAGAAAAAAATAAAGAATCAAAACCAAAACTCAATTGAATCATGGATGAAAACCTGGATGACCAAGGGAGAAACATGCCAACATTCCCATAATAAACTAGACATGAGAAAAGGGTGAATAAAAACACTTGAACCAAACAAAGTGCTACCAATCATGTAGAAGTGGGTTCATTCGTAACAAAATCCTTGAAAGGAAATTTGTAAAGCACACAAAGAACTCTAATTTTGTAATTTTTGAATGATAATTAAAACTATGCAATTCTACCATTTAAACCACTTAATTGGTGCATTAAAGCCTAATAAATTTGGAGCAAGGTAATTGAATGCTTTGTTAGGAAAGAAAAGTGAGGTGATAAGACATTTCCATCATCAAGCATTTGGAATCATGAATGTCACAAAGGACATACTAATGAATAAGACCCTGATGATTGAAACTCTAATTTGAAAGAAAAGGGAGCAAAAAGGTGTCAAGGATTGGACCTGACAAGGATGGAATGCCATTACAAGAAACCTTGAAAAGAAGACAAAAGAAGAGGGATAAAATGTGACAGAAAAACAAAGAAAAGAGACGAAAGGAGAAAGCAAGAAATATGAAGAAAAACAGGGGGTTCCCTATTTTTTTAGAAAACAAGATGGGGTGTGAGTACAAGGCATAAAAGGTTAATTTTTTTTATCTATATATGCAATATCCTCCTTATCCCAATGCTCTATGAGGAGGATAAAGAGGCACACATAGACTATTTTTGCTATGCATAAATCAACTTTAGGGTTAAACCTTGGCTTTCATCTACACAATGGAAGAGTAATATTTCCATAGAATCATGAACGATCAATAAGAAACCTAAGTAAATCTTCCTAAAGGAAAAATAAAAAGGAAAGAGACCCTGAAATAGTGTAACTAAAATATACCTTTTAAGCCTCTATTTCATAGGATCCCATTTTTAACTAAATTTATATTAGGATGAAAAGAGAAATTACCAATAAGAGAATTTTCTATTTTAGTTATTTTGAGATGCATAGTGAAATCGTGCAATTTCAATATAGTATATTTGGGTGAAATAAATAGCTCTGACCTAGACAACAGTTAGTTGTTTTGATGATTTTACCACTTCGGACCATTATAGGGACAACCTACCACTCAAAGTACCAACCACTACTTGAGAGGAAGGGAAGACTTCATGCAACCCCCCTAACATGAGCAGCCATATTCCTACCCAAACTAGATTCAAATTTTGAAGGATTTTTCACATTTCTCATAGTTTAATTAAAGTAGTATTATTTTTTCTTTCGTATTTTCAGACTTTTCTTGATATTTTTTTCAAAATTATCTATTTTCCTCTCTTTTTTCATATAATTTTTGAGTTAAAATTATAGTTTTTATTT
The DNA here is from genome assembly GCA_007258455.2 of Sequoia sempervirens. Taxonomy (NCBI): domain Eukaryota; kingdom Viridiplantae; phylum Streptophyta; class Pinopsida; order Cupressales; family Cupressaceae; genus Sequoia; species Sequoia sempervirens. The sequence goes on from VDFB02252616.1 coordinate 199,583,938, forward strand.
TTAAATTCAAGTTAATAACTTTATTTTCTTAACTCTCAAAATTATTCCTATTTTCTTATAATTACAAATTAAATAATATTATATAAATCTTTTTTTTCTTATAATTTAATGTATATTTTAATAATATACATATACAAAAAACTAATCCTCAAATCTTAAAATTAAAAGTTTATTTAAAAACTCATTATATAAATTGATGCTCTTTCAAAATTAATTGATTAATGAAATAGTGAAAATCTTAGAAGGTTAACCTCAAACTATTTCAAATAAGTTAAATTCAATATTATTCATGCTATATAAGTTTTTAACCAAGCTCACGACTCCGCTAATCTATCATCATACAAAATATTACAAATGCATTATGAGCACTATATCAATATAACTTTATTCCTACTAAGATTTACTAAGATTTAAATCAAGTGACCATAACTCTCAAATGGATTATATGTTTCCAAGCAATGCACTTTAATAATTATGAATCGAGAAAAAATAATAGAAATTGTTTTCCAATGTGTAATATTGTATAATATATTAAATTATATTTTATAGATATTAAATTACACAAAATTTGGATAAAATTTATTGACTTTGAGTTTATGACTAGTAATTGATTCTTTTAATTATTTAAAAAATAATATTTTCACAATTAATTGAAAAAGAGTAATTTATCTTAGATTATATCTTAATACAACCTTGATGCATTCCAACATTTCAAAAAAATTCTTCTAATTACAAAGTATTGTTTATTATATTTTTTCTCAACAAAATGAAAGGTTTTTATTTTTGTTCATTGAATCTTTTCATTTATCAAAAATTTTCAACTATATCACTTGATTTTATTGTAAAATAAATAGTTCATACATGAAAATAATTATCATAGTAAAATAAATTATTCAATCAAAATAATTTTATTTCAAGTTTATTGTTATTTTAATTAAACTAATAATTTATAGGTTACTATAATAATTAAAAAATTTAGTATATTATAAATAAAATTTTAAAAAAATAAAATTGAAAATTAAGATAAATAAATAAAATCAATTCTTAATTGAATTGATTATTTTTTATATTCAATATAGTTTATAGAATAAAGGGGGTCATATAGATCCAATCATTACATGTTCATTCACCCCTTAGAGCTTTTAGCTATCATCTATTACATATGAGAGCATTGCTTTACAAAATATTCCCTAGTTACAGAAGGATTTCACACATTTAATATATTTGTAATAATGTTCACATAATGATATTATTGAAGTATATCCCTGGTTACAATAGAGGACTTCTAAAGAATATAGTTAGAATATTCACAAAATAGGAGGATCACTGCTTCTATTTTTTTCAATATTTCTTCGCTTTGACTGTATTCTTGCCTTTATTTTGTGAGTTACTAGCTATGGGTTCTCCCCCATCTAGTTTGTTGAGACATGTGAAGTATAGCCACTGATTCATAAAAGCCACTTCCTATTTCTTATCCCCACCTTCCCTTCCTCCATCAACTTCTTAAATTTATCTTTTTCCACTTGTATTGTTATGGACACCTGGATGTAAACATTATACAAGGTGAGTATTTTGTATGACTCACTAAGATCCCTCCTACAACCCTAGTACTTCTCACTATTCCTTGATTTCCTTATAAGCCATAGTCTTTTAGAAGATAGTATTAGCCAAAATAGGTTATTCATTTTACCAATTCCTTGAATTTCCCCATTATAATTTCTCTTATTTTACTGATTCTCATATCTCCCCTTCCTCCCAAATCAATTTGGAACATTTTCTAGATTTCATTTGCAAAGAAGCATAAAAAAAATATGCATGATAGATTTAGACTTTTTACATACATCACATGTACTTGTGTTGTTCTTTGAGTCTATATTGTGTAGTCTTTTCCATAATAACATCCATCTAAAGTTGGATTTTTTAGGATCCATCACATTGTTCTAGATGTGACTAAAAACTTTGTTCCACTATTTTTTATCAAGGTTTAGGTTCCATACTTTGTTTGGGGAATTAAAATGGTCTAGATTATTGTTAAGAAATTTGTATATGTCTTTGTCTTTTAGCCCCTTAAGACATTTCTTCTAACTAGTCAAAATCCTATACAAAATCCCTACTGGATGCCATATTAGTCTTTGGTATCACCAAATTTTTCTTTACAATCTCATAAGTCCTTTTTTGTATTTGGGGGATGTAAAATTCTTGTCTAATAGTGTCTCAAATTTTTAGCTATTCATTATTAATTATTCTTTGAAATTGAATTATACCTTTTCTATGCCAAAATTTTGCAGAGCACCCCCAAAGTAGTGCCAGGGGTTTACTATTGTGACATGTATTCCACCAAAAGATCTCAAGTAGGATAGTTTATTTAAGTCTTGGTCAACTTAACATTTATTAATTATCTCACTTTTATAGACTTCCCAAGCTTTCCATAGGCTCTTAAATACATTGGACCCTAAGGGGGAAGCTATGAATTTACCAAATACAAGATCATAGGTAGGCATGAGTTTCCAATACTTAGCTTATTTTGGGATAAGACTTTCAATATTTTTTTGACTAACACTTTCCATGGTTAGCTCTCTTTTAGGGCTTTGCAAATCCACTTTGCAGCTAGAGCTATACCCTGCTGCTTTAGATTTTTCAAACCTATCCCTCCCTCTTCCTTCTCCAAGCAGTGGCAAATTTCCCACCTTATTGCATGTTTCTTTTTATTTCCTTTGCAATCTAACAAAAGAAAATGTCTTATCCTCTTTTAGATTTCTTCTACCTAGTAACTATTAAAAATTCATATCAAGGCATAGTAAATATTATAGGATGACAATATTTTCTAACATACTTGAGCCCTCCCTGCCAGGGAAAGATATTGTTTGTTCCAATAATTTAGCTTCTTATCAATCTTGTCATTTACCCAATCCCACATAACCTTCAAATTGGGGTTGATTGCAAAAGGAATCCCTACATACCTTACAATCATATTAGGTCCTCTCTATTTTAGTTCATATTTCCTAAACCAATTAGGTTTGGTGTCTTTATAGCTTAGTATTGTATATTTAGCTTTTGATATCCTAGCAGCTGTAGCTTGGCCTAGAAGCTTCAGCTTCTCCATCAAGTTGCTATAGTGTTCTTTTACCAAGTTTATGAATAAGGAAATGTCATGTTCAAATTGTAAATTGATTAGTTCCTCCATGTTTGGAAGAGACAATCCTTTCTCTTTAGGGATTAAGGAAGAGTCTCTTAATATATAGTGTAGTGCATCAACCACAATTACAAATAGGGATGGGTCCAAGAGGTATCCTTGCCTAATGCATCTTTGTGGTTCAAACTCCTTTGTTAGAGACCCATTAATTTATATTTGGGTTGTTGCATCCTTCAATAAGACTTTAATTAATTTTCAAAACCTTTTTGGGAAGCCATAGGTTTCAAGGACCATAATTATAAAAGGCCATCCACTCTATCTTAAGCCTTCTCAAAATCAACTAGAAGCATTCCTATATCTTGGTTGGAGATTTTTTCACATTCCATGGCTTCCCAACTTGTACCTTTTGTAAATATTTTTTGAGTGTTATTTATGATCTTTGGAAGGACATCAATTAGTCTCAATGCAATGAATTTTGCAAGGATCTTATATGAGACATTTAGGAGAGTAATGGGTCTCCAACTTTTAACTAGTGATTTGTCTCCATCCTTAGGGAGTGGCTTGATAATCCCTTTGTTTATGGATATGCCTTGAGAGCCAACATCTATGTCCTCATTATAACCCTAAAAAAATCCTCACTTATTCATTCTATATTCTTTTTATAGAATTCAACGGGCAAGCCAGCCACCCCCAGAGATTTGTCATTATTGAGTGCAAGGATAGCCCTTTTGATTTTTAACAAAGAATATAGTATTTTTTAAGAAAACTAAAGAATTATAATCAATGGTACTAACTGACATCCTTAAAAGTTGAAGTGGATAATTAAATTGGGACAAATTTATTGAATATAAAAAAATCATCTGTGGTAGTTAATATTGACACTCATACTTATAGATTATAACTCTTAACTTGAAAGTCATGTGTGTGTGTGAATGAAAAGAGAAAATTAAGAATTAATTAATCTAAATTAATCTATATTATAAAAAAGATATAATACTTACATCTTGAAAATCTCAAAAGCTTAAAATATAAGAAAAACATTAAAAATATTATTAAAAATTTACATGCAATTTTTATTTCAAATAATCCTTTTATACATCAAAATTATTATTTTATTTTTCATATAATATAATTTAAATAACATTCTTAAAAAAGTCGTTAATTTTTCCACACAAATTTAATAATCATCCCTTAACAATTTTAAACATTTCCTAAACTGTTAGTTGAACCATAGAGAGAAAACCATGAATTAATTTAATTATAAACATCATTAAAATTATTTCATATAATTGCATAATGAAAATAAGAGTATGTATAAAGTAGAATGTTTCAAATAATTTAATTCAATCTTGAAAATATCATTAGAATGATGTGTAGACAATTGCATAACGATAATGAAATCATGTAGAAAGTATAATGTTTTAAATGATTTCAATCTCCATTATTATTTTATTATTTTATGGAAACACATACTATAGGAAAGGAGTTAAATTAAAATTGAAAGTAGTTTACCAATTTTTTGGATCTCTTTAATTCATTTGAAACTAAATGATTGTGAACAATTCAACAATACATATCATGTTCATTGAAGTTATCTATAGTTTATATTTCTATAGTTTTTATTTTCAAGTAAGTTTTAAAAAGTCAAAGTAAAAAGAATGTTATTGAGTGTAGAAATTGAACTTAAGAGGTGGATAAGATTAATGAGTTTGAGAAAAAATATATTCTTAGAATAAAAATGGATGTAAAGTAAATAATTCTAATGGGTTTATTTAAATAAAATACTATATATATATTTTTATTGTAAATTATAAAATTAATAAAATTAAAATGTTTATTATGGAATATTTTATTTAAAAAATATTAAAGATAGAAATTTTAACATAACATAATTTTTTATATAAAATAGAATTTTACATCAATATAAAAGGAAAAATTATTACATTATCTTTAAATATGTATAGATTTTAATACACATGTTTAAATTAATTTAACACATAATATGAATTATACAAAAGATAAACATAAATACTTTAATATATATATATATATATATATATATATATAAAACTAAAATAACACATTTAAAAAAAAATTAAAATATATGTATAAAAAGACTTATTTTTTAAATCTCTAAAGTAACTAAGATAAATAATGGAAGGTGAAAACAATTTAGAGAAATTATGAGAAAATTTAAAGTCAAAACTTTAGCAATATGTTATTGTGTTAACGAATCATCATGGCAACTATGCTTGATTCTTTGAATAGTGTTATACATGTTATGCTCTATCTTTTGTTGGAATGGAAAATGTTATTTTTGGTTTAGAGATATTTGTTTCATAATTTTTTCTTAATAATTTTAATTATTGCTTTTTTATTATGAGATAATAAAAACATATATTACATTGAAGAAGTATTAGTATACAATACATTATCTAAATATAATTTCGTATACTTGTAAAAATAAATCTATTATATACTAATCTATAATTTTTTATGTTTATAGTTTTAGAATTACATAATTAATAGATTCTTCTACATTAGTTTATTTGACATTAATTTTAGTAATCTTTTATAATGCATTAAAGATTGACTTGTATTAGCGTTAATTATGTAAAATCAATAAGAGAAATAAATATACAAACAATAGGTCACATGTAATGAAAAAAATACACATGACATAAATCTTCAACTAAAAAATTAATAGATGAAAAAATCTATTAAGGTTCTATACATTAACTTCACATTTGCTATGATAGTTTCAGTATAATGATATTTTCAATCTAATGGTCTTTTTGGGATTGTAATCTACTCATACAATCACCTTTCATCTCCAATTATATTATTTATAATTCAAAAGACACCATGTTTACTCTTCTTTAGAACAAAAATTTAAACGTGATTATTTTTAACCCTCTGATTAACTCTACCTTCAAAATTATATTTTTTATTACTAAATATTTTCTCACTAAAAATATTAACAATTATATTGGAAATCAAAATAAGAAGGTCCTTTTATCCTCCCTCTCTTAATAAATTGAGGGGACTCCTTGAAAGAAAACAACTGTTGGGGGCTATACTTTTACTCACAATATACTTACCAAGAATGTCAACTTGCATGAGTAAATTAAGTAATCAGTAATCATACTATGATAGGTCTACCATTATGGTCAAAGGGCAGAACTAATACCAAGAGATAGCCTAAAGATAATTAGACACCTCACCAAGAACACATAATATTCAGTTTCTATCCTAGCCTATGTCACTGCATTATAGAAGAGTGTAGTGCCCCTTCGTTTCAGTTGTTCTTGACATTCAAGTAAGTTGTTTGATGGGTGGTCATGTCGTTTTTGTTTGTTAAAAGTGTTATTGAGTAAGTGCGATTGGTTGATTGGTCATGTCATGATGATTTTGTGATTGTACTATTTAATTTGATTTTGAGGTTATGTGATAACACTAATATTATGATTAGATTTGATTAATCAAATTATTTTAATCATAAGGTTACTTGATTTATTTGGAATTAAAATTAGATTTAATAATAATTGTTAGTTGTATTGTCATTGGAAATCAATTATTTAAAGATGAAAGTAATATAATTGTAACTGAATGAATTAAATAGAGATGAGATAATTAAGTGATTTAAAATAAATGAAATTATGGAATATAAAGTATAAAGTTTACTATTAAATAATTAAAATTAAGTTGTTTTCTTTAAATAGCAATTAATAATAATTGATAATTTATTATTGTGTGTAGACAATCATTTAAATAAGGGAAAGTTAATGTGACTTTAAGATAAACAAAGAGATAAGCCTTCGAATTGTAAAAAGCTGGGAAAAGATGGATAGTTATTCTAAATAAATTTTGAAGATAAATTTTGAACTAAAGTTATTTTAGACGGAAATAGAAAAAGATGGAAAAAGCCAAAAGTGTGCACATGCACAACTCATAACATAACTTGAAATAGGAAACTTGTTAATTTGATTTTTGAAAGCAAGATATTTTTGGGATTTATATAGATTGAGTTTAACGAGGGTGCAACCTGAGACAAAAATTTACGCACAAAACCAAAGAATAATTTTATTATTCAAAAAATTTACTTCTTACATGTAGAGGATCACAAATCCTCAAGCTCTGCAATACATGCAAGCTACCGAAAATTACAGTCACTACAAAATCCCCTTTCCCAACACGCGAACTCTTTTTCCATAAAAAACTACAAAAATCAAAAAATCCCCCCCATAAATAGCTCCTTTTCCCTTTTGGAGCCAAACAACATTTGAATTATCATATTTTGGTGGTTTGGTGCCACAAATTACAATTTGAAATTTAAAATTTAAAACATCATATGAAAATTAGCACATTTTGAAAGTGTACCAACTTCCGGGAGCCATAACTTTTGATTTGAGACTCCGTTTTTTGAACTGTTTGAACCATCAGAAAGGTTTCAGAGTCAAGAGCTTGCTCAAAATCTGCTATGCTAATTTTGACAAGTTTTGGGGCCATTTTGGGGCTGTTTAGTGCCTCAAACTTGGTATGGAAGGTTTTCAGATGCATTTCTAGGAGACTGAAACTGCAACATGTTTCAAACCGAGAATGCTCTTGGCCTGATTCTTTTGCCAATCTTCTTATTTTTCTATTTTGAATCCTCCCATATAATTTTCTTCCCTAAACACCTTCAAATTCCAATACCTACTAAAAATAGCAATTGACCAGAAAAAGCAGAAAATTAAATTGAAAGTGGGGATTTACATTATGACGAAAAGGGTATCCAGAAATGAAAAGAAATCTACAAAAGGCCAAACAAAGGAAACACAAATGGAATGCATTTTTTTTGGGTGATGTAGGATTTCCCTTACACCACTAGATGGTCCTGCATTAGACACCTAGGGTAATTTAAGAAGTGACCCCCTCATGTCTCAAATGGTCGAGGAAAACCCAAACGGTCAACCTCTACCTTAGATAGCCAAGATGAGTCTTCCACAAGCCTTCGTCTCCACTTCACTAGATATTATTCATATTTCCTATTTCTGGTACTCCTTCCCACATGTCTATCCAGGATTGCTTCAATCTCCTCCTTCTCTGAAGTAGATGCTAGAATGCCACACTGTTCCATTCCTAGTACTTCCTCTATGCCACCTTCATGATACTTTGTCAAATCTAAAATGTTGAACATAGGGGAAATGTTGACTTCATCTGGCAACTCTACCTCATATGCATTCCCTAAATCATGCCTTTTCAAAATTTTATAGGGATAGAAATTCTTCATCTTCAATTTGTTATAGGTTCCCACTGGAAACCTTTCTTTCCTTAAGTGGACCATCACTTCATTACCTACCTAAAACTCCTTATTCCTCCTCTTATGATCTTCCTTAGCCTTATACTGCATATTCATCTTATTAATATGTTCTCTTACCTCTTCATGTACATTCTTGATGTGCTCTGCAAAGTCTTCGGCTTCAACACTAGACTTCTTCTCTTGGTCCATCTTCCTCAATTTTGGAGTAGTTCTAGGACTACCTCCATACAAAATTTGGAATGGTGATCTTCCTGTACTCCTATTGATAGAATTGTTGTAAGAAATTTTGGCCTATGGTAAGATTAGGTTCCATCCCTTAGTTTTATCTCCTACCAAACATCTTAGTAGGTTACCCAGACTTCTGTTCACAACCTCAGTCTGCCTACCAGTCTATGGATGGTGTGCAGAACTGAACTTCAGCTATGTCTTCAACTTTTTCCACAAGGTCCTCCAAAAGTATCCCCCAAACTTGGTATCACAATCTAAGACTATACTCTTTAGTAGACCATGTAGCCTCACCACCTCTCTAAAGAACAAGTCAGTGATGTGGACTACATCATGGGTCTTTTGGCATGGAATGAAATGTGCCATCTTAGAAAATCTATCAACTACCACAAACATTGAATTGTTCCCTCTCTGCATCCTTGGTAAACCAAGAAAAAAGTCCATACTTATATCTTCCCAAGGCATCTCTAGTATAGGTAAGAGCTGATACAACCTTGTATTTTGGCTCACTCCCTTAGCCATCTGACACACCTTGCAACTCTGCACAAACTTATTCACATCCTGTGACAATTGAGGCCAATAATAATGCTCATTGATAATGGAAATAGTCTTATCCAGACCAAAATGTCCTGCCATTCCTCCATTATGCTTCTCCTTTATCAGGTTATTCCTCATGGAACTCCTTAGGATACACAATTGACTTCCTTTAAACAACATGTCGTCCTGGATTATGAAATCCAGCCACCTTGTCCTATCAACTGTAATAGGCTCCTTGCAAGCTTTCCAAGCCTCTACAAAATCAGGATCCTTAGGGTACAATGTCTTGAGTTCATTGAACCCAACCACTTCAATTTGCATCTCATTCAACAATGTTTTCCTCCTACTTAAGGAATTTTCAACCCTATTCGACCTCCCACTCCTATGTTTTAAAATAAAGGTATAGCTCTATAAAAAATTACCCATTTCATATGCCTCTGATTTAATTTTCCCTGACTATTTAGGTACTATAATGCTTGATGATTAGTAAACAAAGAAAACTCCTTTGACAATAGATAATGTCTCCATTTCTTTAATGCTTGAACTATTGCATAAAATTCTTGATCATATAAAGAGTACTTTCTCTTTGCATCATTTAACTTTTCACTAAAGTAGGCAATGGGCTTACCTTCTTGGCTCAACATTGCTCCAATCGCACAACCACTAGCATCACAATCCCTGTGAAACACCTTATTCAAATCTAGAAGAGCTAAAACTGGTTGCTTTGTCACTTTTTACTTCAACTGATCAAAACTCTTCGCTGCTCCAGTGCTCCACTTGAACACTTTTCTATCCCCTCTCATTGTTTCAGTCAGGGGTGCACAAGTACTACTAAAGTTTCTAATGAACTTTTTGTAAAAACTAGCCAAACCATGGAAAGATCTCACCTTAGTAGTAGTTCTTGGGGTAGGCCATTCCAGAATAGCCTTCACCTTCTTTGGGTCCATCTTGAGACCTTTTTCCAAGAAAAAAAATCCTAAGTACACCAACTCCTTCACAAAACTATAGTTCTTTAGATTAATCAATAATTTCTCTTCTCTCAACTTTTCAAAGACTCTATGAATATGCATCAAATGCTCACCTAGGGAATTATTGAATATCAAAATATCATCTAAGTACACAATAAAAAAATTCCCCAAAAACTCTTTCAATACCTCATTCATGAGCCGCATGAATGGGCTTAGTGCATTGGTTAGCCCAAAGGGCATGACTAACCACTCGTACAAGCCTTCTTTGGTCTTGAAGGCAGTCTTCCATTCATCTCACTCCTAAATCTGAATCTAGTGATATCCACTCTTCAAGTCAATCTTTGTGATGTATTGTGCTCCACTCAAACAGTCCATCAAAGCATCCATCCTTGGCAGGGGAAATCTATATTTGATTGTTATATTGTTTATGGCTCAGGAGTCTGTGCACATTCTCCACTCCCCATCCTTCTTCAGTGCTATTACTACAGGTACTGCATATGGACTTAGAATCTCTCGAATTAAACCCTTCCTCAACAACTCCCGAACTTGTTTGTTCAACTCCTTATTTTCTGTAAGAGTCATTCTGTGAGCTTCCTTATTTAGCAAACTAGCTCCAATGGTCAAGTCAATCTGATGACTGATCTTCCTCACTAGTGGTAAACCCTTAGGTACATTATTAGAAACTATAGACACCCAAATTTGATCACACCCATATGATCAAATTTACCTCTTTATTCATCAATTCGATTAATATTAATTTTTTTAATTAATATTACACTCCCACATAAGATTCTTAAAGTATTTAATTTAATAATTAAACACTTTATCTAGTACCTTTCTCCTCTCTAAATTAAATAAATACACCAGTTTATTTAATTTAGTCATTTTAATCATTTGAATTAAAATTAATTTAAAATTCTTCTTTTTGTCACATCCTCCATAATCCATCTCTAATTTGGATTAATTCAATTAATTCATAATTAGGGTGTGCATCCTCTTAATCAAGGATTAATGTCACATCCTCCTACATTTTCCACTTGTCACTAATCTTCCATTGACTATCATAATCAAGTATTTGCACAACTTTAATCAAAGTCATTAACCACTTTTAACACCACTTTTTAGTCAATCTTTCCATTTTTCCTTTTTGGGCATTGACCCTTTTTCCCATGAGAATTTTTAATTCTCATTTATTCATCCTATGTCTCTCTCCTCCCATGTGAATTTTTAATTCACATTTTATCTTTCCAAGGCTTCTAGAATGTTTGACATGTCACCTCATGCACATGTGACCAATCCCCACTTTTTTGGAGACCCTCTCTTATCCATTAGATTCTCCTATGAATGTGAATTTTTAATTCACATTTATTTCTCCAACCTCTTTCTCTTTTCCCATGGAGATTTTTGAGAAATTCCAAAATTCTTCAAGTGTCATTTTTACTCCCACTTGGGGATAAGAAGTTCTTTTTTAAAGAAATATTCTCACTCCCTAAGGTACTTGGAAGGTACTTGTCCTTCCTCCACATCATGTACCTCCCTTCCACATCACCTACACATCATCCTACCTTTATCCTCTTCACATTCCACATGTCAAAATGTGAGGGTTTGTGAGTCCTCAACTCACCTTAACCCTTCATCTTGACCTTGTTGGATAAATCTCAACCATTTAATTCTCTAGAGAATTCAAATTCCTCTATAAATACCCCATCCTCTAAGGTATTTTTAACACTTAGCCATTTTGCAACTAAATGCTACCATTTTGTGCACTCATTTAGCCATCAACATTCATCCATTTGCATCTACATTCAAGCATATAGTCAAGACTTGCATTTAGCCATATCAAGAGCCATCAAGGAGCATATAAACCAAATCAAAATCAAGGGCGAACCAAGGATTTTTAGTTGCAAAAAGGGAGGTATATCAGTTTAACATCATTTTACACTTTCCTCTTTGCTTTTACAAATTTCTTAGGCTAATCTTGAGGTGTTTCCTTATGTTTTTCCATTGCATTTTAGTTGCTTAGAAAGGGTTAGACATTTTGGTATCCTATTTTTGGCATGCCCGGTGGGACCCACAAGCGGGTTCCTCAATTTAATGTTCGTTGTTGTTGAGTTTTTGAAGGAATACATCGAGGAAGGGCGACTACACCCCTGATTTTCTATAGAGGGGTGACTGCACCCCTGATTTTCCGCATAAGGGTGACTACGCCCCTATTTTTCTGTAGAGGGGCGACTGTGCCCCTGATTTTCCACAAAAGGGCAACTACACCCCTATTTTTCCACAGAAGGGTGACTACACTCCTATTTTTCTGTAGAAGGGCGACTACGCCCCCTCCTTGACTAAAATTTTTGGCTAACACTTATCTTATAAGGGACGACTATGCCCCCTGGGTTAATTTTGTGCTAACACTTTTCTCATTGGCTCCAAAATTTTTGCTTTTGACTATGCCACCCCTGATTGATTTTCTGCAAAGGGACACCCTTGATTTTCTACGGAAATTCGCCCCTAATTTTCCTGGGTGACTGCGCCCCTGATTTTCCAAAAGGGCGTGCGCCCCTAATTTACTGTAGAGGGGCAACTGCTCCTTATCACTGCAAAGCAACACATTTTGAAAGGTAAAACTGTCATTTTGGCTTTAATTTTTTGCTATTTTCAAGTATTAACCCCCTAACGCTATTCTTGCAAGGATATTGGTGTTTTTGCTAACTTTTTGCAGCATATTCTTGTGAAGTTGATGAAGAAAGTGGGATAAAAAATCTAACATTTACTTGCAGGGCTATCTGTTCACTCAGAATTTTTAAACTATCCTTGTTGTTTGCATTAATCTAATAACATAGTTTAATTAGGGGGAGTAATATTCATTGCTTGCTCTGTTTATCTTTTTGTGTTACCCAAAGAGGGCATTGGTTTGTTTTCATTTTCCCCCTACACTTTGTGTGAGCTTGGGGAGTAGTTGAAAATGATTAGTGCTTTCTTTCTAGTGGGACCTGCTTGGGGATTTCATCACCCCAAGGGATGATTCCAACCACGCATACCGATGGGGTATATAAAGGGGAGAGAGTGAAAGCTATACCCCAATCTAGTCACGTCATAATTAGTAGAGCGTTGAAGCTAGGGTGATACCTAGATAGATGTGAAGAGTTGGTCTGAGCCCTTCAGTATCTCGCTAGGGTTCTTGACTCACGCTTGTGATGGGCTGGTGTTCACGGTTGTGCCTCACGTACCAAGAGTATATCGATGACTCCCTAGACACCTTGTGCATCCTAGATTAAGACCACGTTGGCCATACCCTTAACACTAATCATAGGATTGTATTTTCTTGAAAGTGTCTTCTTGTGAAAACTAGTAAACTTTTTGATGAATTGGCCTTGTTATTGTCATTTTAAAGTCCTTGCCATAGTCATTTTCATCAAACCAAGTCCCTGATTTTCCACAAAAGGGCGATTACGCCTCTGATTGTTTGCAAAAAGGTGATTACGCCCCTAATTTTCTACAGAAGGGTGACTGCGCCCCTAATTTTCCACAGAAGGGTGACTGCGCCCCTGTTTTTTTGCAGAAGGGCAACTGTGCCCCCTAATTTACTGCAAAAAGGTGAATTTTCCCTCTGAACACCTGAAGTCATCTCGTTTGGATCCATTTAGACTCTAAACCATCATTTAATCATCCCCAACTGCTATCTCATCATCCCAAGCCTCTGTTTTGTCCTCCTAAAACTCCAAAAACCTCCATTTGATCATTTTAAACCTGCATCTTATCATTCCAAACCTCTGTTTAACCATTCTAAATCCCCATTTATTCTCCACAAGTGTCCCCAATCCATTCGCTCATTTTGAATTTTCCCATAATCCATTTGAAAGCCTATATCATCACCTAGTGAACATCAAAGTTTTACCATTTACGTCACCAATCCTGTATCTCATAAACACCACCCATAATCAAACCGCCTTAACCTTGTGTTACAAAGTGGTTACCCAAATTGACCTTAGCACTTGAATTTGATTATTAGTCGTTAACTTCATCCCCAAATCAATTTACATTAATCTTGAGGTAAATTTGGTGTCGTAAGTTATCATCCTAGGCCCAAATCAATCCATTTCTATCTTGAGATGGATTCAGTGTCGTGATCATCCACTTAATCAATCAATACGCTAGGTTACTAAAGGTAACTTTCTTTGATTAAACTCAGGGGCTCTCAAATCTTTCATCATCCAATCATACCCATCTAATCATCCAAATCTATCAAACCCAATCATTTAGTCAAATCATCCAATTACCTAATCAATCAAATCACATTCATTCAATCACCACAATCCTATCCAATTCAATCTATCCAATCAAAATCCAATCCGATCTATCCAATCAAAATCCAATCCAATCAAAGTCCAATCTAATCCAATCTATCCACACAAGATCTAATCTAAATCCAAACCCCCCTCTCATCTCATCAAAATTAGATCTCATCCAATCACAATCAAATCATTCGTCAAAGGCATCTGTAATCCACCCATAGCACACTTGCATGCCCATTCAAACTAGGTCACAAGTTAAGAAACAAATGGCACAACAACAAGGTCAAAATTCCCAAGCAAACATGTCTCAGGACTTTAACATCAATACAAATCCCACCAATGGTACAAATATAATTCAGGATCCTAATAACATCCACCAAGATCCTCATAATGGTACTTCGTCACACTCCAACATTGAAAATCAGAACAACTCACCACATGGTGAAGAGAGTATGGCTAATCAACCCGAACTCATTCTTGAGGAACATTTTAGTAATCCTGCCAATGCACAAATGACTGACCATCTATTTGAAAAGCATGGGGAGGAAATTTTGGCCCACCTAATTGAGAAGGGTGTCAAAAATCCCTTAGGTGTTGACTTATCCAAATATAGGGGCTCCACATCTAACGTACCCCAACATTCACAAAATGCACTAGAGAGTTCATACATCCCCAATGTTCCTCCAGTTGAGGGGTGGCATCAACCTGAATTTGGCAATGATGCTCTTTATCATGTTAACCACCCCCCACACACTCCAATCTCAGTTATGAAGAATCCTCAAGTGCCTGATCCCAATAGTCCTCTCGTCTATGGTATGGCACAAAATGTTCCACAACCTGCGCCATTAACGCTAACAACACCACCTCTTTTGAATCAACCTACTATCAACATTGGGGGGGGGGGGCTTTACCACATTGCTTCCCCCTCCTGGGGCTATAAATCCACCATCACTTTCATATACATCTCAATAGCTTCATCAATCCAACATTCCACCTCAATTACCTCTGCAAGCCACGTCCCAACCAAATGTTCTAGTTGGTACCCAACAACCTCCTTTACAGAACACCTCGATGTTATCTCAGCCACCTCATCAGCAACAACCCCTCCATAATGCTTTGGTTTCTTCTCAACAACCACCATACCAATCGCAAGGAAATCCATCCTGACCTATCACTCAGACCATATCCCCATTCCTTGCATCCATCTTATGTCCACAAACTCAACCACAACATAACACCCCATCTCGGCCCACACAATAGTTGACATCACAACAACCCCCTCAACACTATTACTATCATAATCAGTAGCAATTTCATCAACAACTACCTTATGTGGCCTCCCAACAATCACAACAGTACTTTCAACACCCACAAATCAATCCACAACATCCCATCCAAGCTCCTTAGCAGCCTACCTCACGCTTCTATCAAAAAAATCCTTACTATACCTTGCAACAGTAGCCCCTGTACCAAAAAAATCCCCCGGCTTATCAACAAGGCATGTCATCATCCAACTATCAAAATTCATACTTCAACAATCTAGCGCTCTCTCAACAAGATCCTTTATCATCCTATCATCAATATCCCCCCAACCTACCACCAGTCCACTCGGATCTATTGGAAATCAAAGCTGCTCTGAAAGACCTTCAAGCCAGGGCTAGAAAACAATTGTTCAAATTTGAAGACATATGCCCATATCCATTTGATCCCTCCATCTCATTAATCCCATTTCCTAAACATTTTGAAATACCAAAGTTTGACAAATACAAGGGAAACAAAGACCCTAAGGCTCACTTGTAGGAGTTTTACTCCCAGTGTCAAGAGGTCATGCACAATGACAACTATCTCTTGCACCTATTCCCACGAAGCTTGACAAGCCACACCCTGGATTGGTTCATGACCCTCAAAAAAGGGTCCATAAAAACTTTGTCAGACTTGTCAAAAAAATTTGTATCCTACTTCTCTTTCAATTTGGAGAAGGACACAGACACCTTAGATCTCCTCAAAGAGAAACAACGTGAGGGGGAAACCTTTACTAGCTACCTCCAAAGGTGGTGTGCATTAGCAATCCGAATGAAGACCCCTCTAAAAGAAAAAGACATGGTCACTCTTTTCGTGGAAAACTCTCATCCTAACATGGCCCATAATTTTAGGTTACATTGTGTCACCACTTTCACGGAGATAGTGGAAAAAGGACCCATCCTTGAACATGCCCTTGTTGCCAAGGGACACGTCAAAATACATAGTCATGATAAAGAGAGGTCATTTGGCGATAAACCACAATTCTGGAACAAGAACAAGAATGCAGTGAATGATGGCATGACAGACACTAAACACGTCCAAGTGGCTAATACATCCCAAAAACAACAACCGTATATACCTAACACCATCTCTGTACCACCAGGGACACCTCGCCCTCCTCAACAATCAAACCAGAACAATTAGGGGAACACCAAACGTCAGTATGCTCAATTAGGAGAACCTCTAAGTGTTGTCTTTAATAAGTTGTTACAAATCAACTATCCCATCACATACCCTGTCACCAAGCCATTTGACGAGTCCAAACCCAAGCCCGCATGGTTTAAGGAAAATGCGTATTGTGAGTTCCATAAAATCAAAGGACACTCTTTGAACAAGTGTCAAGATCTGAAAAACTACGTCCAAGATCACATTGATCGAGATGATATCAAGGTTGACCCTAGTCAAGCTTCGTCATCCAATGCTGAATTACAGATATATCAAAATGCCTTTCCAAACCATAATCAAGGCCCAAGCACATCTAACAGTAATCCCCAAGAAAATAGTGCAAATAATGTGAGCTATAAGAATGTACCCCTCAATTACAAGGGTGTCATTCATTACATTGAGCAGGTACAACCCAGTGTATCCATGATACACGTTAAAGCCAAAGACTCTTTGTGTGTTGTTACTACATGATGAGCCCGCATCACTGTCCCTGCGGCCTCTGCATCTATCCATTCAACTCCTGTAAGCTCTCAGTACGACATCTTTGATCACTTAGGAAAGACCCCTGCTCATATCTCCATTCTGGATTTACTTAAATCTTCCCCTGTACATCAAGAAATCCTCAATAGAGCCCTACAGGAGACCCATGTACCTAATGACATTGATCCTACACAATTCCAAGCTTTGGTAGGACACCTAGCTTTATCTCATCAACTGCACTTCAGTCAAAATCACATGCAAAACATCGATGTCAATCATAATTGCTCCTTGCATATCGAAGTCATGGTTGCCCACCATAAAATAAAAAGGGTCTTGGTAGATAATGGCTCTGCCCTCAATTTGTGTACTCTGAAATTCATAAAACAGGTGGGGTATACTCAAGCAGATTTAAGTAATCAAATCATCACAATCAAAGCCTATGGTAATGCAGAAAGGAATTCAGAGGGAATTATCAGTCTTCCTATCCAAGTGGGACTTGTGCTTCAATACACTACCTGTCATGTCCTTGATTTGGACTTGCCATATAATCTCCTCCTTGGCCGCCCGTGGCTCCATGCTATGCAAGTCGTTGCTTCCACGTACCATCAGTGCCTAAAATTCCCCATCAACGGACAAGAAGTCACCATCTATGCTGACCCCCAACCATTTGAATATTGCCGCGCTTTAGAAGCATCCTTCCTCCATTTACATTATTGTCCTGGGGTTGAAATGGGGCATCTCAATCAACATCCGCTAATCCTCCCTCCATCACAATGACCACTCCATCTCCCACCACTAATACTACGGTCACGAAAGTCCAGATCATCGACAAAGGGTGTGGTGAATACGAAATGCATACTGCTCTCAATGTAGCAACCATGTCACCATCACCACACAAGTATGGTCAACCTTCACACACTACTCCAAAGGAAGACAAGACTATCACCTTCAGTGGTAAGGACATCCCTACCACCACTTTCAGATCCCCCAGTGTCAAAATAGATGCACCAAAAGAGGATATAAGCCAATGGGTCTACCAAGAAGAACCTCAACCGGATCCTCCTCTAAAGGAATATTTTTAGGAAGCATATCCGTGGTCGGCTAAGTTTGTAGAAAATTACAACTACCAAGGAAGGGGCCTAGGTAAAGAAGAATAGGGTCGGTTACAACCTATTGATACATCAAAGCTACCGAAGAACATAGGCATCGGATACGATAAAAAATAGAAAGTCCTTGCAACAACATCTAATACCTCCAATAGTGTCGCCATGGACAATGACTCATTAGAAGATATACCCGAGGAAGAATCCATCATACGTGCATATGATGATGTCAATCACACCGACCTATCATCCATGTTTGAATGCCTATCTATCTACACCATTAGCCTATCCCTTCGCCACCCTGAGCTCATTGATTGGGACCTAAGTAATAGTGCACTTGTCAATATGTCTATGGATACATATGTCGATCTCATGGGATTGGGGGAGGATGAACACTTCAATCGCAAAAATAAGAATAAGAAAAATAAAAAATGGTCATCCAGTGAAAACCTCCCTGAGGCACTTCCTGACCTTGAAAAAGTAAATATAAAGGATGCATTTGACGGAAAAAACCTCAAGGAGGCGCTAGAAGATGGAGATGCTCATCTTCCCCTTGTAGGAACTCAGTTATCTACTCGATCATCTATTCTAATTGAAGAGACCCAAGAAGTTAATCTGGGTACTGCTGAAAATCCTAAGATCACCTATGTAGTTAAGTCACTCTCAAAGCAAGAGTATCCAGTCATTGTGGAACTACTCTAAGAGGGAATCATTAACTTTGCTTGGTCATATTTAGACATGCCAGGCTTAGACCCCACCTTAGTGGTTCATCATCTATACATTCACCCCGACGCCAAGCCTATCAAACAGAAGCTCTGCAAGATGCATCCACAAGTCACATTATTAGTCAAGAAGGAATTGGAGAAGTTATTAGCTGCAAGTTTTATCAGACCAATTGACTATTCTGAGTGGATCTCCAATATAGTACCAGTTGCCAAACTAAACGGTGACATTCATATTTGTACAGATTTCAAGGATCTCAACAGGGCCTGCCCAAAAAATGACTTCCCTCTGCCTAACATTGACATGTTGGTCGACCTCACAGCAGGACATGAGATGCTATCCCTTATGGATGGCTTCTCTAGTTATAACTAGATTTTAATTGCACCTAAGGACCAACACAAGACCACTTTCACAACACCTTGGGGTACTTTCTGTTACAATGTTATGCCCTTTGGTCTCAAAAATGTAGGGGCAACATATCAGAGAGCAATGACGGTTATCTTCCATGACCTTATCCATATCATCATGGAGGATTATGTTGATGACTTGTTAGGGAAATCTACAACACGAGCAGAGCATCCTACCATCTTGAAGAAGATCTTTGAATGGTTAGAACATTATAAGTTGCGGTTAAATCCAAAAAAGTGCATCTTCAGGGTTACGTCAGGAAAATTGTTGGGTTTTATAGTCTCCCGAAGGGGTATTGAAGTTGATCCTGCCAAGGTAAAGGCTATTTGGACATGCCACCTCCACGCAATCTAAAGCAGTTAAGAAGCCTCCAAGGGAAGATGCATTCCATCCATCGATTCATAGCCCAGCTAGCAAATAACTGTCAGCCATTCACTCATCTTCTGAAGAAAGATTCCACCTTCCGATGGAACTAGCAATGTTAGATGGGTTTTGATAAAATTAAGGAATATTTAGCTCATCCACCAATCTTGATGCCACCTATTCCAGGAAAACCCCTCCTGCTTTACATCTCTACCACTTTAGTCACGCTAGGGGCATTGTTGGCACAACATGATGAGTCGTTCAAAGAGAGGGCAGTCTACTACATCAGTCGAACATTAGTCGGCTATGAGTTAAACTACTCCCCCATGGAAAAGGCCTACCTTGCACTAGTCTTCAACACATAGAAACTCCGTCATTACATGCTCAACCATCCAGTCAAATTAATTGCTAAAATTGATCCCCTGAAGTACTTGTTATGTAGAACCACTTTGACTGGTCGCATGGCCAAATGGGTCATGCTCCTAAGCGAATTTGACATAGAATATGTAGAGAAAAAAGCCATAAAAGGATAGGTCATAGCTAATCAATTGGTTGAGGTGCCATTAGTAGATGCCTACCCGCTAGACACTGAATTCCCATACAAAGAAGTCTACACAATTACAGAAGCACTATCTTGGACGTTATATTTTGATGGCTCATACACTCATAATGGATCAGAAGCAAGAATTTTATTAATTACCCCTCAAGGTGACTACATCCCAAAATCATTCAGGATAGCATTCCCATGTACCAACAACATCGCAGAGTATGAAGCCCTCCTCACCGGCCTCCGAATTGCAAAACAGTGGCATATAACTCACCTAAAAGTCTTTGGTGATTCATTATTAGTCGTCAAACAAGTTAATGATGAATTCCTCAGAAAAGATGATAAACTGTTACCCTATAAACGCATGGTGGATGATTTCAAGAAATATTTCACCTTCATACAGTTTGACCAAATTCCTTAGGTACAAAATAAAGTGGTAGATGCAATGGCCACTATCGGTTCCTTGATTAACATGCCTAAAGACCGAATAGAATGTGAGTTTCTTGTTGAACAATTTTTAATCCCTGCATATGATATTCCTGAGACTAATATGGTGTGCGATATCATAGGTCCCGCCTCCCCATGGTACTAGGACATATACACCTATCTCCATGATAATATCATACCCCCAAAACTTACATGCAACCAACGCAAATCCTTTGTTCATCGCTCTTCCCGATACATCATTATTGGTGATACGCTTTATCATCACGGGTATGATGGAATCCTCCTTAGATGTCTGAATGAGACCGAAGCCTGCATGGCACTAATGGAAGTACATGTTGGTGTTTGTGGAGCTCACTCAAATGGTATGGCTCTGGCCAAAAGGATCCTACAAGTTGGATATTATTGGCCTACATTAGAACATGATGCTTGTGAATTTGTGAAGAAGTGCCTTCCATGCCAACAACATGCAGATTTGATTCACGCCCCAGCACAAGATCTTTAGCCCCTCCTAGCACTGTGGCCCTTTTCTTAATGGGGTTTTGACTTGATTGGCAAGATTCACCCACCATCATCCGATGGCCATACATTCATAATTACCGCCACTGAATACTTCACTAAGTGGGTGGAAGCAATACCACTCTCACAAATCACCGGTATCCAAATCTCAAAATTTATCCTTTACCATATTCTCTATAGATATGGTATCCCATCCACCATCCTCTCTGATAACAGAAAACCCTTCAAAAACCAAGCCATGAAACACCTCTAGGAGACCTTTCATATCCAGCATCATTGGTCAATGCCTTATTACCCCCAGGGTAATGGTCAGGTAGAAGCAACCAACAAGTCCCTTATCCACATCCTCAAAAAGGTTGTCAATAACACTAGTCGAGATTGGCATCTCCACATCCATCCTGCCCTCTAGGCATATCACACCTACATCTGTACCCCTATAGGGGCCACTCCCTACTCTCTAGTCTATGGTACCGAAGTCATCTTGCCAATTAAAGTTGAGATCCCATCACTAAGAATTTCCATAAAAAGTCTTATCAATGAGGAAGATGCTCGTGTTGTACGACTTACATAACTGGAGCTGCTTGATGAAAAAAGGATCAAAGCCTATGATCACCTCCAAGCATATCAGAACTGCCTCAAGTGCCACTACAACAAGAAGGTTCACCCTCGATAGTTACAGGTAGGTGATCTTGTCCTCAAAGAGAATCAGCATACCCAACAAGACCAAAACAAGAAAGGAAAATTTAAGCCAAATTAGTTGGGGCCTTACATCATAGCCGCCAAATATGGATCTGGGGCATAGAGGTTGACTACCCTTGAAGGAGAGCCCCTTGACGAACCCATCAACATAATACATCTCAAGAAGTTTTATGCCTAAGTCCGCTTCGTAACCTCACCTATTAAAAAAAATCAAAAAAGTCAAAAAAGTCAAAAAAAAAATCAAAAAATCAAAAAAAAATCAAAAAAATCAAAAAATCAAAAAATCAAAAAAATCAAAAAATCAAAAAAATAAAAATCAAAAATCAAAAAAATCATCCGTATGTCCTATGGTGAAAACCACTCTTTGGTGGTGCCTCGGATAAGTATGGATGGTGAAAACCTGGTAGCAGGCATCATCCGTAGAGGGCCTAATCGTTATCTACCTAGTATCCTCGTTATTTTATGCTTTCATTCGCGCTATCATCCTCGCCCATCCCATTCTTGACCATTTCCTATAGTTTGATTGAGCATTGGATGAATTGTCTAGCATGTTCCCCCCCATCCCGAGCTTTTCATTATCCCACTCTAAGCTTATGTCATTCATCTCCTCGTCGGTCGATCTGTGTCATCACATAGGATCATCCATCGTATCAGTCTCCATCTAGATCTCATCTTGTCGCATCTCCAATTGAACTACGTTGCCCCTGTGTTGTCAAGTAGGCAAGGCTAATCATTTGATCTGCCCCTGGGGTATTCTGATCATCGCGTCTTGATCATCCATCATTCACCTTCATCATCCTCTTTCCACTTTATCCATGGTATTTTCATGAACTACGAGGGCTCTACGCTTTCACGTAGGCAAGGCTAATCTCTGTTTGGCCCCCGAGCCCCTAGGTTTGTAGGATGTGCCAGTCTGTGTCCCCATCTAGCTCATTATTCTCAAATAAAATCCTAATATTATTGAAAAATTTGGTTAATGAAAAGCATCTAGCATTAAACTAGGTCATTCTAGTTTAGTATCCATCATCGGTCTCAACAAGATGCATCCTTCCTAGCAGACCTCTTCGATTCTATCCATCACCCTAATCCTATGGAAAAGGACGTTTTGATTTTAATTGTGATCTTTGATGTTTTGGAATTTATTTGTCATTTTAGCTTACTATCAACACTTGTCATGGCCACCTTGATCCATCATATCATGGTGTGCTTTGACTAGTCAACATATGGGTTCATCTTGGTATTTTCTTTGTTGCTACCTCTTCGGTTGTCCCATGTAGTACCCACCAAGATCCCTAAGGTCTTGTGTTACACTGGGGCATCCTTGTGTTTTTGTTGTTATCCCAATGCCTAGGCCGACCAAGGTCATCGTGACCTTGGGGTGTTGGGGTAGCCCCCTTTTGCTTGTTATGTTTGTTTATGCATTGGATGCCTACTAGCCTTGGTCTTATATATCAGGGTATCTGGTATCTTATGCTATAGCAAATATCAATGCTCCAAAGATGGCAACTCATATTAGGATTGCATTTCATCATCTATTGCATTGCATTCACCCTATGATTTAGGTTGTGCAAATAATTTATCCCACTCTTTCCCATTCTTCACAGGATACTAATAATTTTTGACAGATGCCAAATGACACCCATTTTCACAATCACTACATACCCACCTTCCATTATCATGTCAGTTCTTATTAGCACTTATGGCCATGTGTTATTTCCTCTAAAATTACAAGAGCATTATTGCATATTAGAGTCATTCTATTAACCACACATACATCATCACCTACATCACAACGTGTTAGAACCACACATACATCGCCACCTGCATCACAAAGTGTCAGACTTATAATACATCACATCCTACATATATAAAATGTTCATACAAAATCCATCATATACATATACATAGATGCAAGATGGGCACACATCATATCACCATGTGTATATCTGCATTAATAAAATCATCCATATTCCACAAATACATACACCCAATCATCCATATAAGAATCTAATATCATAAACATATGCATAAATAACCCAAAATATCCATCCACATAAGCAAGAAATATCATATACACGTGCATACAATCACTCATCACAAAAGGAAACATACTACACAATGCCAATAAGAACTGTCCCATGTCATAATCAAAGTAATATAATGTGTGTCACATGTCCATCATACATCAAAATCTATCATATATCCATCACATAATAAACTACAAAATCTAGAGATATAGAACCTCTTAGATCTCTGTCGATAAATCCTACATGCTCCACCCTGCATCTGTCAAAAACTCAGTAACCTGTCACCTCCCGAATGAGCTACCCACATCTGATCTTTGTGGTTAATCCAGTATTGATCTCCTACCTAGTGTAACAATCGGTGAATTACAATAAGCTCGAGTCTGTGTCCCCAACGATTGAGATGGCGCTGGCATCTGGGGTGCCTGTTGGGTATACTGAAATATCCACTAGGTCGGGTCTGGAACTGCATGGTAGTACGCGGCCATCCAAAATCGTGCCTCTCCTGCATTCTCCTCTCACTCCACAACCTGAACCCGAGCGGAATTCTGCTCCTGACGATACTTATCCCGATCCCTCGTAATCACTCTCCTCTCTTGCTCTTAGGCCTCCTGGGATATGTGTAACTATGCCATCTCTGCCTAAATCCAATCTCTCATCTCCTTGGCAGTCACTGCCCTAGCTACTGCTACATCCCTCTCCCCCTGTAATCCATGCATATCTCTCCCTATCACATCACTAACCTGCATCGACTACCACTGTGCCACTATTGCATCCCGCTCTCCCTGCAGTGTTTGCATCCGTATCTACGCAGCATCTCTCTCCCTCTAAGCAGCCTACCACTGAACCACTATTGCATCCTATTCTTCCTGCTCTTCCTACATCCATATCTCTATAGCATCTCTCTCTCTGTGCAGCTTGAGACCAAACCACTACTCTATCCCTCTCCCCCTGCAGCTCCTGGACTCTCAACACCGTTGCATCTCGCTTTCCCTGCAGTACTAATACCTCTGAAACTGCCTCCCCTCTCCTCCTCTACAGAAACCGAATCTGTGCAATCTGCCAACTCTCTCTCATCTTGCAGCACCTAAACTCGTGCTTGCGCCGTATCCCTCTCTACCTTCACCACCTGTACCGGCACCTACGCTACATCCCTATCCCCTTGTATAATATGAACCTGCTCCTTCGCCTGTCTCTCTCTTTCCTGCATCACCCCCATCTCTCCCACCATCTGCTCTAAGTAATACACTATGTCCCGTAGCTCATCTCACTCCTACCGGAGATCACCTCCCTACTGCCCACTATCTACTGACACATGATCGATCATCCTTACTGCCTCCCTAGCCTGCAATATAACAATCTCTACCTATAGTCTATCAAGATCCCAACTGACAGCAACCAACTCATCTCATATCCCTTCTATGACATCCTATAGTCTCTCTCTCTCGCTCCCCATCACCTCCACTCATGCGGATAAGAGGTCCACCATAAATCCATAATCCCTCTGATCTACTACCGGTACTCTAGATAACTCGACTCGACATCTGGTCACCTCTACCTCTGATACCCTCAACCTTTGATCTATACTCTGAAGCCTCCCCACATTATATCTCAACTGAACAATTGGATCTCCTAAGGTAATGACAAGAACCACCGCCAATGGCTCTGTATCCCAAATATCCATATCCGGCACATCTCCGTCTATCTCCATAGTATCATCGCCCCCCTACCCTCCTGCTCCTGCTAATCCTCCAAGTCCTCCATGGAAGGACAGACTCGCACTCTCTGCGACTATCCATGCTTCCCCACTCTCATCAATCTCCTCGGCTCTCCTATCTCTAGCTACTCCTCATCCTCACTCTCCCCTATCTCTACAACGGGAGGCTCCTGCCCTGATGCCATATGCCCCCACCTCTGTTGTCCCCTACTCGCCATCCTCCCTGATCGACTCTTGGCCTCAGTCTCCTCTCAGGCTCCATCCTGTTGACCACCTCCACCCATCCCCTCTTGCTCTGTCATAGTCGGTATCCTCATCAGTCGCCTCCTGCCCACTATCCTCTCTGGTTGACTCCTAGCCTCAGTCTCCTCTTGGAGTCCCTCCTGCTATCCTCCCCCTCCCATCCCCTCCTGCTTTGTCACAGTCTATACCCTCATTAGTTGCCTCCTGCCCGCTATCATCTCTGGCTGACTCCTAGCCTCCATCTCCTCATGACCTCCATCCTATTGTCTCTCCCCTCCCTACTCGGCCCATACCAACACTCTCCTCTATCATACCCTACCCCCTATACCAGTTTGTTGGCCAGCTCTACCCTCCACTAAGTGTATCATCTCCACCTCTTACTCCTCCTGTCCTCCCACATCTGGCTCAGGATCTCTCCGACCCTCCTGTCCTACCGCCTCTTTAACCGTCCTCCGCTGCCCCCTCCTCCTCCTCACTGCCACTGCTTCCATCCTCTCTCCTCCCACATTTGGCTTGGGACCTCTCCCACCCTCATGTCGTACTCTCTCTCTAGCCCCATGGCACTCATCCTCTGATCCAAATCCTATGGCTCCTACAATTGGCACTAATGGTGTAATCCTCTCCCATCAGTGGTTGCGCAACCACCGGTCATATCATATTATCACCCCTGCATCCTCTGCTCCCACACATCTCCTAGGATAGGCTACCTACACTATCACCACCCATGTTGCTCTGGCCTCCCTTGGGCTAAACGCGTGCCCCCATGGTCACTCTCTGGTGAGCCGCTGAAACATCATCAGTGCACTAGGAATATCCTATGTTAGCCCAAATTGTCTCACCACCCTATCTGATCGATGCATCTCCACTATCCGCAGAAGACTCCCAATCAGGACACACTGAGTCATAAAGTACCCTCTCTATCTCTCTGTCTACTCCCTCCGTCCCCTGAAGTGTCAATGCATATACGGTCACCACACTATGTCTCTCTCCTCCAAATCATCCACCGTCCTCCTCCATCCCTCCATATCTCCCGACCCCCCATGATGCAAAACCCAACCCCTCGCCTCTCCATACCCCCATGCCACCAGCTCTCTATCATCCACATCTCCCTCCCTAACAATAATCGGTCTTGTCACCATAATATGCTTCCATGCCCACACCTGTAGAAGGGTCATATGTGTCAAACTCACTATCTCCCAATAGCAAATTAGATGCATATCCCTATACAACTGGGCTAGGACGCAAGTACCCCATGCAATCTGTCCCTCATGCCACTCAACAATGTGTCGAATCACCTCCATAAACCTTAGACTGCAATACCGCCTGCTATGATCTGGCAACAATATCCCACTGATCAACCCAACCAAGAATAAAGGAAAAGGTGGTACCCCCACTATCAAGCATCTATCTAGATTCAACTATGGACCCTGAAGAGGCAGGATAACATGTCTAAATAACACTGTCATAGTTTGCTCTAACTCAGCCCCTCTTGACACCACATCACTCAGCAATATCCTTGCTATTGGTAGCTTCCAGATGCACCATACATCCTCCAATGTCACCATCATCTCCCCCATCGGCAGACGAAATGTCGATGTCTCTGAGCTCCATCTCTCTATGAAGGCCCTCAACATCGCTCGATGCACCCTCATCACTGACACCTCTAAAAAGTGCAATAAACCCACATGATCCATGCCCGTCATTGCTACTACAGTCGCTGTCAGTACCTCCGACCGTTGCTCATGTGTCCATATCCACCCCAAACCCTGCATCCACACCAACTGTTTGTCAGTACACAATCTTCTCGATTTTGGGACATTTTTTTCTTACCTCTTCTCTTTTCTTTTCTCTCAGTGTTTTCGCGGTCTCATCTTTCTGTCCTCCATCATCAAACCTCTCTCCCCCCTTTCTGGGGCGACTCCACCCCAGCTCGGGGTGGCTTTGCCCTCACTCCCAGGGTGACTCTGCCCCTACCCGGGGCGTGTCCACCCCAACTTGAGGCAGCTCTGCCCCCATTCCCGGGGTGACTCCGCCCCTACCCGAGGCATGTCCGCCCCAACTCGGGGTGGCTCCGCCCTAGCCCGGGGCGTGTCCGCCCTCACTCCCAGGGCGACTCTTCCCCAGCTCGGGGCTACTGAACCCCTACCCGGGGCATGTCCGCCCCAGCTCGGGGCGACTTTTCCCCCTGCTGGGCTGTGTACGCCCCGCTCCTAGGGCATGTCTGCCCCAGCTCGGGGTGACTCTGCCCCCTGCCAGGGTGTGTACGCCCCACTGTCGGGGTGACTCTGCCCCAGCTCGAGGCAGCTTCGCCCCCTTCCGGGGCATGTCCACCCTAGCTCCCGGGGTGACCCCACCCCTACTGGAGGTGTGTCCACCCTAGCTTAGGGTGGCTACGCCCCCTTCCGAGGTGTGTCCGCCCCAACTCAAGGTGGCTCCGCCCCCCTTCTGGGGTGTGTTTGGCCTAGCTCAGGGCATATCTAGCCCCATTCCAGGTTGTGTTCGTCCCAGCTAGGGGCACATCCGCCCCTCTGTGCAGTGGCGTGCCTATTTTCCCCCCCTTAAAATCTACCCTTTCCCTCTTTTTTTTTCCAATTCCACAAACTCCCCATTTTCCTATTCCACCCCACCCACCAAACCCACATTTTACATTTTCCTTCACTATCTTAATAACATGCTAAATGCTTAAAATACATAGCATAGGTTTTCTTACTCACCTTGTTGGGCACCGCGAAGTGTGTCTAGCGTCTCCGCAGATCATCTGCTCGATGAATGATCTTCGTATCATAGTCTTGCGGCATTGTTGCTCCTTCTCCCCTCCCCCTTCTTTACCTTTTCCTCAATTGCTACAGTAACAATGAGGCAAGGTAATTCTTCAAATTACCTTTTAACCCTCTTTTTTTTTCCCCCCTCTTTTTTTTAAAAAAAGTATTTTTTACCTTTTATTTAACTTTTTTTCTCCCAACTAATCCCTTCTTTCCCGGCACTGCCATTTGCAAACTGTACGTCCAATCAACTCCGTTCAAAAGTCAAACTTTCTTAATTTTTTAAGCTCTATCCAATGGTGTCTTTCATTTCTTTCTATTGAGAAGTCGTCTGGGGCCCCTATATTTCTTCCCCAACCACCCTCTCGAGGGGGCATACCCTATCATTTCCTTCTATCCATTTGAGACAGGCACTGGGGCATCCCTCTCCCTTTTCCCTCCACTTGGACAGGCTTGGAGCATCAATCCCTATCACTTTCTTCATCACTGACATTTTATTTTTCTTTGAAACATTGTTATTCTAACAATATTTTAAAGAGGGGCAAAATGTAGACACCCAAATTTGATCATGCCCATATGATCAAATTTACCTCTTTATTCATCAATTCGGTTAATATTAATTTATTTAATTAATATTACACTCCCACATAAGATTCTTAAAGTATTTAATTTAACAATTAAACACTTTATCTGGTACCTTTCTCCTCTCTAAATTAAATAAATACACCAATTTATTTAATTTAGTCATTTTAATCATTTTGAATTAAAATCAATTTAAAATTCTTCTTTTTGTCACATCCTCCATAATCCATCTCTAATTTGGATTAATTCAATTAATTCATAATTAGGGTGTGCATCCTCTTCATCAAGGATTAATGTCACATCCTCCTACATTTGCCACTTGTCACTAATCTTCCATTGATTATCATAATCAAGTATTTGCACAACTTTAATCAAAGTCATTAACCACTTTTAGCACCACTTTTTAGTCAATCTTTCCATTTTTTCTTTTTGGGCATTGACCCTCTTTCCCATGAGAATTTTTAATTCCCATTTATTCATCCTATGTCTCTCTCCTCCCCATGTGAAATTTTAATTCACATTTTATCTTTCCAAGGCTTCTAGAATGTTTGACATGTCACTTCATGCACATGTGACCAATTCCCACCTTTTTGGAGACCCTCTCTTATCCATTAGATTCTCCTATGAATGTGAGTTTTTAATTCACATTTATTTCTCCAACCTCTTTCTCTTTTCCCATGGAGATTTTTGAGAAATTCCAAAAAATTTCAAGTGTCATTTTCACTCCCACTTGGGGATAAGAAGTTCCTTTTTAAAGAGATCTTCTCACTCCCCAAGGTACTTGGAAGGTACTTGTCCTTCCTCCACATCATGTACCTCCCTTCCACATCACCTACACATCATCCTACCTTTATCCTCTTCACATTCCACATGTCAAAATGTGAGGGCTTGTGAGTCCTCAACTCACCTTAGCCCTTCATCTTGACCTTGTTGGATAAATCTCAACCATTGAATTCTCTAGAGAATTCAAATTCCTCTATAAATACCCCATCTTCTAAGGAATTTTTAACACTTAGCCATTTTGCAACTAAATACTGCTGTGCACTCATCTAGCCATCAACATTCATCCATTTGCATCTACATTCAAGCATATAGTCAAGACTTGCATTTATCCATATCAAGAGCCATCAAGGAGCATACAAACCAATCAAAATCAAGGGCCAACCAAGGAGTTTCAGCTGCAAAAAGGGAGGTATATCAGTTTAACATCATTTTACGCTTTCCTCTTTGCTTTTACAAATTTCTTAGGCTAATCTTGAGGTATTTCCTTATGTCTTTCCGTTGCATTTTAGTTGCTTAGAAAGGGTTAGACATTTCGGTATCCCAGAATCAATCTCCTGAAACTCACCCAATAACCTAGAAACTTCTATTGGCACATTTTCACCATCCTTTTTATCCCTTCTAGGAATCAATGCATAACACATATGCTCATGCTTCATGCCTTCTAAAAATTTTCTTCCATCAACATAACAAACCCTAGCACTACTATATGCTTTTTCTTTGGCCTCCTTTAATGGTTTCAGCTTATGGCAGACTCGATCCTTCATCAGGGAATAAGTGTTTGCATGGCCATCATGTATAGCTCACCTGTCGAACTGCCATGACCTCCCCAACAACATGTGACATGCATCCATGGTGATGATATCACAGAGTACCTCATCACGATAGCTCCCAATTTTGAACTTCACCAGGAACTGCTCATTGACCATAACTTTGTGATCTTTTTGCAACCAGACAATCTGATACAGATGTGGATGCCTTTCCCTCTTTAGCTGTAGTTTTGCAACCATCTCTTCTAACACTAGATTATCAGTGCTTCCACTATTGTTCATGACATCACAACATTTTCCTTCACATTTTTACCTTGTGCAAAACAGATTCTTCCTCTGTTCTAGCTCCTTCTCTTTAGTCACCAGGGCTCTTCTCACCACTAGGGATTCTCCCCTTTCAGCATCATCTGAATGCTCAAATTGAGCCTCCTCATTTGCATCTGCAACCCTTCCATGACCTTTTGGCTTTTTGTCTATCATTCCTTGGTGTTGAGGGCATTCATAGGCTTAATTTCCTTCTTCACCACACTGAAAACAAGTACCTCTGAAACCACCTATTTTGGATCCTTGTCCAGATCTACCTCGTCCTCTACCTCTTTGATCACCACTGTTTTGATCACGAGGGCAATAGAAATTATCACTCCTCTATTCTTGGTTAGTACCCACATCTCCATTTTTCTTCTCATCCTCATTTCGACTTCCAAAAGATCTTCCACCACCCTTTCCACTTTGGCCTCCTCATCCTTTTTTCTTGTTATCAAATCTTTTTTTCAACTTCTCTTCAACTTTCAGAGAGAACTAGTATGCATCCTCAATGGTTGGCATTCTGACTAAGCTTAACTCCTCTTGAATATTCAGTTGTAACCCATTAATATAACAGGCTACCTTCTCCTTGTTGGCCTTTGTATGGCCTATTTTGATGATCATCTTGTGAAAATCTTCTGTCTTCTTTCATAGATTTTCTCCCTTGCTTCAACCCTTACAATTTCTTCAACAAATCTAACTCATAGTCTACTAGTATGAACTACTTCTTCAGTTTCTCCACCATATGATCCCAACTGCTAATCTTTCCTTTTCCTCTTCGATTTCTCTCTAATTGGACCTCTTTCTACCAAATATTTGCATGGACCTTCAGCTTCTTTTTGCAAACTTAACCCAATCTGGGTCCTCTACTTCTTCATACTTGAAATAATCCTCTAGCTTGTTGATCTAGTTGATCAACTCTTTTAGGTCCAAACTTTTGGAATAACTGGGGACTTCTATTCTAGGTCTCTTTTCGATCTTTGAAATGGCCCTAATCAGCCGCATTTGATCTTGATCAATCATTTCTTCTTCCTCTTCTACATCTGAATCTTCCACCTCTTCCTCATCCTCACTTTCTTCTCTCCTTCTTGGGTTTAACTCTCTTCTCATTTGTTCCTGTAACGCATCAATTTGTCTCTAGAGGGCTCTAAAACACTCAGTCGCTAATGGATCTCTTCCACCAACATTTCCACCACCTCTACCACCTCTGGCACCACCATACCTACCAGACATCACTCTTGGAGGCATATTGAATATCTCAAATCCACAACCATAGTCTTGGTACGAACTACCTCACAACTGGCCATGTATCCACGCGCTCAAGAAAAGTTGCTCTGATACCACCTAATGAGGGTGCAACCTGAGACACATAAATTTATGCACAAAACCAGATAATAATTTTATTATTCAGAAAATTTACTTCTTACATGCAGAGGATCACAAATCATCAAGCTCTACAATACATGCAAGCTACTAGAAATTACAATCACTACAAAATCCCCTTTCGCAGCATGCAAACTCTTTTCCCCAAAAAGCTACAAAAATCAGAAAATGCCCCCCAATAAATAGCTCCTTTTCCCTTTTAGAGCAAAAAAAAATTTGAATTATCATATTTTGGTGGTTTGGCGCCACAAATTACAATTTGAAATTCAAAATTTAAAACATCATTATAAAATCAACACATTTTGAAAGTGTACCAACTTTCTGTAGTCATAACTTTTGATCTGGGACTCCGTTTTTCAAACCATTTGAACCTTTGGAAAGGTCTCAGAGTCAAGAACATGATAAAAATTTACTACACCAATTTTGGAAAGTTTTCAGGCCATTTTGAGGCCATTTAGTGCCTCAAACCTATTCTGAAAATTTTTAGGTGCATTTTTGGGAGACTGAAACTAAAATATCTTTCAAACCGAGAATGCTCTCGACCTGATTCTTTTGCCAATATTCTTATTTTTCCATTATGCATCCTCCCATATATTTTTTTGTCCCCAAAAGCCTTCAAATTCCAATACCTGCTAAAAATAGCAGTTGACAAGAAAAAGTAGAAAAGCAAAACTGAAAGTGGGGATTTACATTATGATGAAAGGGTATCCATAAATGAAAAGACATTTACAAAAGGCCAACCAAAGGAAAAATAAATGGAATGCATATTTTTTTGGGTGATACAAAATTTCCCTTACACCACTGGATGCTCTTGCATCAGAGTTTGAAAGGATAGGGGGATGGATTTTTGTTTTGGGAAAAGAAAAATTTTGTTTTCTTGAAATTATTGGAAAATGCTAACATTCGATAGATAGTTCCAAAGATTGAGATTGGGGAAAATTATTGAATTTGATTAAGGGGTTGGAGAAGTAGATATTTGCAGTGTAGGAGTGATCTTGGCATCGAATCTTTGGTCATAACTATCATCAGATGTAGGTTCTAATGCTCTTTCAAATTATGTCTCTATGATGAAATTTTGTTGCATGGCATTGCTTAAAAATGTGGTGCTCGTTCATCTTATTTCCATCTAGAAATAAATAATAGTAAAAATATTATTTATAAACTCAACAATCATTGCATTCCAGTTGTTCATATTGTGGCAAGCTTTTACAACCATTTCCATTTGTGGGAAGCATCTGAAGTTTATCCAATCTTTCCATTTGAGTGATCTTTGTGCCTAACAATAGCATTTTCTGAAAGCATCTTATGCCTTGTAACAAATTTCAATCTTCGCAGCCTATTATCATTCCTCCATGTGATGAGGGCTATGAGACCTTCTCTCAGTTTTTCCTTATCCTGGTTTGCATGCCTCTTCCCTTCCCCTCCTTCACCGTGTGTTGCTTCCTTTGCAGTTTCCCACCTGGGCGATACGAATATAGGAAGCCTGATAATTTGTGACTATGTTTGCATTCGATGGTTTTATGGTAACACTATAAACTTGATGAGCCTTATTGTTGACTGCAAACCAAATAGATATCCTTTTTATATTTTTCTCCTTACATTAAATTACTTTGTTCCGTATCCCGATTTCATATAGCATGGAGATGACTTTATCATGGTGCTATCATGGCGTCTTCATGAGACTTGTGAGTCAATGAGGCATTTTGTTGAATATTTTAGTTTCCTTGTCCATGTTTGTCCATGCTTAAGCAATTTCAGTGTCTTACAAAGTTTCTCCATTGTCTACCTCTTAGGGGTGCACACACCCTATCTCAAAACTCCCATCATGGCCCAAGCAAAGAAGTGGCGGCAAGTTGTGAATTTGGCTTTCTCCTACCAATTTCCCTCACTTGAAATTTTATCAAGTGAAAGCTCCTATATTTCTAATTTTT
This sequence comes from Sequoia sempervirens, assembly GCA_007258455.2. Lineage (NCBI taxonomy): Eukaryota > Viridiplantae > Streptophyta > Pinopsida > Cupressales > Cupressaceae > Sequoia > Sequoia sempervirens. The sequence continues at coordinate 199,618,639 of VDFB02252616.1, forward strand.
TCAATTAGCATCACCAATAATCTCCACTTGGCCATCCTTGTTGCTTAAAGTGATAAGTAAGTTCGCATCTCCCATTTGATTTTCCATTGTTGTTTATACTCAGGTTCCATTTCATCCATCCATGGCGAGTTTTGTATTTGGTATTCGACAGTTTGATATTCATTGTTTGTTGAATTTGCTTTAAAATATGGGAATTTGTTATTGTGTAATGAATGAGCTCATTGTATAAGCTACCCATCAGACATGTGATGTCATATGTGTAATACGTGATTGTGTTGAAGTTTAATCTTGGAATGGTATTTGATATTGACGCCTTTCGAATTTATATCAATTGATTTATTCACCACATGATTCATGTGTTGTTGTTGAATGTTGTGATTCGATTTGTGTTTATAATAAATTATTTTATGATGTCCATGTTATAAATAGATAGTGTTTTCTAGCTTTTGTTATTTAATTAGTTTGAGAAATTTGATTATTTTGTAGTTCTAATAGTGGAAGTGGTAGAATTCATTACAAGAAGCTATTTAGAATATTGTTTATATATATATATATACATTTAAATAGGCATATATTTGCATAATATTAACATTTAGGTGCTTAGATCCTCAACAACTAGTAGTTAATAAAGTGAATAGAATTTTAATTAAATAGTAATCTTAATTATGCTATTATAGAAGAAAAAGTGGAAACGAATATTGCATAATAAAAGATCTTAGTTTGGAAAATAATGTTAATAGGGTTATGTATGATTTGGGAAATAGTTATCAATTATGATAGTTAAATGATTAGGGGAGAATTGATTTACTTAAATTTTGAGAAGATTTGTTTAAAGAAATGGTTTAGGTTAACAGGTGTTTTGTGGATGCACTAGGTGAATAGTAGAAGTGTATATTGAGACATGGGCATTGGATAATGTTATTTCTATAGTCTTATACAATTGGTTAAGTAGATTAGTAAATGAGGAAAGATTTTTTAGGAGCATAATTGGATTAATAGGTATCATGGGCAAGGGTAAAGTATTGCAAGACATAGTAAGCTCTATTTGATGTTATTTTGTGGTTTTATAAACTTGCATAAAAGAAGTATATTATCTTGTGGATAGAGACTCCATTCTTAATTATTTTAATAGTAGCATTGATAGTAAGTGTTGACTTTATGTTGCATTGTATATTCCTTGCTTATTATAAATAATGTGTTATTTAATTGAAAATTAGAATAGTTGGTTTCGTAGTGAATTTATGAGTTATTGTGAAAATGGGATATAAATGGAGTCCATGATTAAGTATGGAGTTTTAGGAAATGGGAGAATAGTGCCTCTCATGGATGTTTTGTTGTTGAGAAAATATTGTGTTTGGATGATATTGTATTGAATTTACAGATTACTATGTTTTGGAATATGTCATGGTTGTTTTGATTGTTTGTTTGTATTGATTTATTGGATTGAATTTTCGTGTTGCTTTGTGAATGGACCAATCACTCTTGTTTTCAAGGTTGTTTATTAGCCAAATTTTTAGTTTTGTTAGGGTATCATGTGAGGAGAAAATTAAGGTCTCCCTTGGATGCTCTATTGGTTGATTTACTATTGAGCTGATTATGTTAACATGATTTGAGTTAGAAGGTCTTGTTATGATATTGCCACTCTTATGCTACACTAGTCGTTTGTGAAAGTGGTTTTCTTATAGTCATTTTGAGGGTTCCATTTCGATGTGACCATCTCTTGAGTTCATTTTTTATTTGAAGAGTCTTCATTCATTGAATTTATAAGCTTCTATTATTTTGACTTAGTCTTGTTTGTGAGTTCTTGAGTAGTCATCTTTCTTGGGCTTCCATAGGTGAGGGTAATCTTGTTCATATATATTCTTCATTGATTTGGTCTTTGCCAAAATTTTGATCATAATGGTGATTTTGAGTTTATGTATGGGTTGTACCTAATTTCATGAGAAACTATGTCTATGGCTATTGGCGAGATGGTATATGCCTCGCCTGTGTTTTAGTTTTGAGATTTTGTGCTTTTCCAGTATTGGTACAACCCCTTGATGCTTTGGTTTTGTGATTTGGGTTTCTAGGGAGAGTGGCTCTTGGTGGGGGCCAGTGCACAAAGGGGCTGCCAGGACAACCCACTCAAGAGTTAGTGTAAAAAATGATAACTTAATTAAAATGAACTTAGTGGGTTGGGTAGAAATAATATTAACAAGATAAGTAAGGATGCCTCATCCACCTGTTAGGGCTTTCATAGACTAAGGGTGGGCTGAAAAGGCCATGGTTGGAAAGGTCGTTACCTTGTGCTCATGAGAGGTTAATGGCTCCACATGAGTCAGCCTATGGGGCCGACGCCTCAAGTAGGAGGAAGAGTCAAGATAACCGTAGATGGGGGTTGGCACCTCAAGCAGTCAGGAGAAGCCAACACCTAGAGGAAGGCCCAGGATAACCCATGTAGGACTATGTGATGACACTCTCCCCTAGTACCCCTTATGGTTTGTTATCTTTGCAAGCCTCTGGAAGTGGTCTATTGATGTTATGTTTTGTGATTTATTTTTGTTATGTTTTGGAAGTAGTTTATTGTTGTTATGTTTTGAAAGTGATCTTTTGATGTTGTGATTATTCTGGTATCCTTGCTACTTGTGATTGGTGTTGAGTTTTGTGCTTATCTATTTGGACAATCTCAGTCGAGGATTCTTTCTTGTCAACTCCTTAGCATGGGAGTGAGTCTTCAGACCCACATGGTTGGGTGGAACGTGCTAAGCACCCCATTGGGTCCCTAGTCGAGGATCAAGAGGTACGGATTTGTGCCACTTGCAACAACTCTAGATTTGTATTTGATTTGGAGCTAGACATGATGCTAATACTTATCTATTCAGATGTATCATTCTTTCTCATTGTATGGTTCATGTTCATGATGGGGAACACTTGTGTATAGTTGTAATTCTCGAACATTGTAATGTGATGCAAAGGATGTAATGTATCATTATACCTTTAGTGAGCCTTGTGTGGATAATGTTCCATGTCAGCTATTAATTGATGTGTTGTATTTGTGGAAATATGTCCCTTTGACTTGATACAATGATAGTGCATTTATCATTAAATTAAGATTAAGTTAAACTTTTATTTGTTATGTTGACATATGTGGATGACTTCTTATTGATGTATTATGTTGTATGTGTTATTAATGTTAACATAAGTTTTACCATGGTTTATATTTTGGCTTTCACTCTTTATCATCGTTGTATGGCTTAGGTTTCGTAATGTCTCCTCATATACCCCAAGGGATGTAAGTGACAATGGATTTTTTTAAATGAGTTGTATTCCATATAATCTAATGTGCATCTCATGTACGTTTACTCTAAAAAAACTTTTAAAAAATAAATTGTGTGGTAATTGTTGTTTTAGTTGTCCTTTGGGGTTCACACAATAGGGCATTACAAAGAGATACATGTAACTAATATCTACTTGTCTATTAAAGAAAAAAATCTCTATTAATTATTTTATTTAAAAAGGCTCCCAATTGCTACAACTCAGTTAGAACCTATCTTCAATTATGAATATATACATCAGTTGACTCCATGTGTAGTATGGTAATTTACCAAACCACCTCAAATCATCTATAATTTAAATACCTAAACATACATTCATTTTACCATTTTGACTCCTCTATCATTGATAAATGAAATATGAATTGCTATCATTAATAATTTTAGCATAAGACAATGCTCCCAACTTCTCTCCTTGAGTATCTCATTCCAATTGAAAGTCATATGAAAACTTTTAGCAATTATCTTAACACATATAGAAAATTTTGTTCACTCATATCAATCTAATAACACTTGCAACAATCTATATTATACTTGTAGTAGAAAATTGAACTAATATAGTAGCTTTGTGACCACTTGTGGCATTGCTATATAGACAACCTACACCTTGTTGAACATATGTTTTCATTGATGTCAAAGGTGTAATGTCAAATGTATTTTCCAAAGGGTGAGCAAATTGGTGAGAATCAAAAGTAATTAGTTTTTTCTTGTCATGTATTTTAAACTAGGAAGTATTGTGACAAGGTGTGTAATCAGTTATAGAAAGTTAATGTTATCATTACTAGGAAAAAGGAAACTTGTCAAGATCTATTGTAGTATGCTTGAAATATCATCTTATATCTATTATAATTGTTAGAAGTAGTTGAGAAGTGTTTGTGGTAGTATTATATGGTTTACTACTCATACACTATATTAAAATGTCATTGTGTTTGGCTCCACATTCTATCACTGTTGAATTCTATGTCTTGCAGTTCAAACCTAAATTAAGGTTACTCATGATGTATCAAATTCCAAAGTTTCAAAGGTTGACCTTCAGCGGAAAGAAAGATAGAAGTAACATAATATAATCTTTGTGTATTTATTAATTGTGAATGATGTCTAAGTGTTTGTGCTAGTGAAGGGAAGCATGTGAAGATAAAATGGGACCAACTTAAGACTTTAAAAAGAAGTGCATGATGTATTTGATTTAGAACCAAGATGACTACACATTTCATATCAATTTGAATTAAGTTTAATCCTTAGTCAATGTGGCTAATCATGAATGGTGTTAAGAGGTTCTAGGCCAATATGAGATATTGTCAATATGTTGGAATATCTATATTTTATAAATCATGTGTGTCTCCAAGGTGATGCAAGTGTGTTTTTGTATAATTTTGTATGAATGGATATGTAAAACCATGTGTGAGTAGAAATAAGAAGTTAGGGATGTTGAGTGAAATTGAGATATCATAAGAGAGTGTGTTTGCCTAATGATTCCATATGGGATTTATATTCTTTGTAATGTTGGTCTAAGTTGGTCCTCAATGAACATGTTATAGGGGATTGGTGTCTCCCATGGGTTGGTGCCTACATTTGAGGAGATTGATGTATCTCATTAAGGTTGTAATTCATATGGGTTGGTGCCTACAAAATCACTATAAGCTCTATATTATTTTTGTGAAGCTGGATTTGACAGTAGCTCCAAGTAGCTCTTCTCACTATGTTTTTTACCATTCTAGGTTTCCACATATATCTGGTGTTCTTTGTGTGAATGTGTGCATCTATGTTGCTTAATTATTAGGGAAATTGACATTTGTTTCTTTGATGTTTTTGGGTTCATGTTTGGAGAAGTTACTAATGGTAATTAATTTTGAATTAAATATTTTTGGCATATACTAATTTACCCCCCTTTCAGTATATTGTGTGCCCTTCAATTGGTATTATATCAAAGTTCCTTGGAAGAAGCTTAATAGCTTGAGGTAGATTTAGGATGGAAAAATCAGTGGCTTAAGAAGCTTTTTCTTTAAATAAGGAACCACTTTTTGATGTATCCAATTATGCCTTTTGGAGTGTAAGAATGGAAGCATAATTGATGGCCTTAGGGTTTTAGGTTTTTCAATTAGTTGTGGATGGATATGAAATCCCTGACAGTCCCCTAAGAGATCAGGCTAGAAAGAAGGCTTGTGAAAATAATACCAAGGCAAGAAATTCTATTTTATGTGGTTTATTTAACTCTGATTTTGTGAAGATTATTCATTATAGGACAGCAAAGGAAGTATGGGTGAAGTTACAAAAAATCTATGAGGGTGATGACAAGGTAAAAAAACAAAGCTTCAAACCTAACAAGGTCAATTTGAAATTCTAAAAATTAAGGAAGAGGAATTTAAAATCACTCCATTCCTACTTCAAGTTGATGAGATTGTCAACTCTATTAGAGGTCTTAGTGAAGAGATACAAGAAGGTATTATTTTGAATATGGTACTCAAATCCCTTCACCAAAAGTTTGATGCAAAAGTTTCTATTGTTGAAGAAGCTAAAGATTTGAATAATCTAACTATGGATGAGTTACATGTAATTTTGACTACATAGGTGATGAGGATTGATAGTGACAAATCTACAAGGAAAGAGGAAACTTTTAAAGTGTCCAAAAATCAATTTATGATCTAGATTCAAAAGTTAGTCAGATCTAGAGGAAGAAAAATTTGTTAGAAAGTTATCAAGGGGTTTTAGAAAGTATAAAGGTAAGCTTCATTTCAAAAGGGAAAAAGTTTCAAAAAACTCAGAAGATTTTCTTTATTAATGAGGAAGGCTACTCATCTGGTTATGATGACCAAGGAACTTTTGATAATGAAGGAGAAAATGCAATATTGATGGTTATGGAAACTTTTGAAGGTGATGCAAAAATGAATTCAAAAAATGATGATGATGATGAGTTAGATCTTTTGGAATAATTTATTTGCACTCACAAAGAAATTAAAAGACTGAAGAAGAGGATTGCTAAAGAAATGAAAGTTAAAGACAAATTATCTCAGAATCTTGAGAAGGCAAAGAAGATGGTTATTGATTTGAAAATTTAAGTGGAAGAAGAAAAGAGGATTGAAGAAGTTATGACATAAAGGTTATTGAATAGAGATAAGGATTGTGAAAAACTTGAGGCAAATATTGTGTCACTAAGGAAAGATTTGGAAAAAGAAAACCATCAGATAATGTTGAAGTTTCGGAAGATCACTAATATTTTACATCAGATAATAGAAATTGAGAGATCACTACATATCAAAACCAACATTGGTTTTACTGATATACAAAATAATAGAATGACTGAGAAGCCTATGATGTCAATTGGTAAGAATCCAAAAGAGAATGGTTCCAAGAGTTCAAAATTTAAGCAGTCTATGGCAACCAAGGAGAGAAAGTTGGTGGACGAAGGATTTTCTCAAGGACACAAGGGTAAACCCACAAAGGTGATTTACAATTCAAATGAGGAAGCAAAACTTATAAAAAATGACCCCATGCCAAAAAAATTCATTCTGGGGGTTCGAATGAACTAGTTGGTTTGAACGAACCAAAAAAGGATTCACTCGAACTAGTGTTCAACCAAACCCATTTAATGCATGCATAAGCAAAAAGAAAATGAAAACACCTTTTGGGAAGGGGGTTCACTTGAAATTGGGTTCGAGTGAACCCAGATTTGATCGAACCCCTCGATTTGAGTTAAACCCCCTTTTCCCTAATTTTTGACCTTGTTCACAAAACAAATCAATTTTTTTGCAATTCAAAGCTCGGTTTGAACATGAAAATGGTAGAGACTTCACATAGGTTTTTCACTGAAAATAAAGCTCTATGTTCTACACATGTGGAAAAAAAGAAAATTATCAATTTTTGTTTGAAAAATATGAGTGCACTAGATATTGAAGTCCTTGATCCAACAAAAAAAGTTACATGCTATACGGTCACGCTATGTATGAATTGTAATTGGTTTGACTTTGAAAATTGATTAAAGAAAAAATATACAATAAAAAATATCTAACCAAGTGGAAGCACTAGATATCAGAGTTAAAAATCTAAATTCGCAAGAATTAGAATTTTATCCTTCATGAAAAAAAAAGTTGTGTTATACGGTGAGTGTCACTTTTTAAAAATGTTGTTTTCTGAAATAACTAGTTTTCAAGGAGATGGAAAAAGAAGTGCAATCTAATTCCAAAAAATTTGAAAAAAATATATTTAGAATCTATAAAAAAATTTCACGAAACTCTAGTTTGCATCATCTTCAAATTCCTCACGGTTTAGCTACTATAGGTGCCCAAAAGTGAAGATTTAGTTAAAAATAATAATTTCAGTGTCCAGTTTGGCCAAAAATTGTAAACCACTATTTGTGGGATCACCCACAAAAAAAATAAAAGACAAACTTCAAGAGGACACGAATATAATACCAAGTTCAATCATTCCTTTTTGGTTATTGTTTTAGTTGCAATCAATTTGGTCATAGAGCTATGAATTGTAGAAAGGTACTAGCAAGGAGAAATAGCTTTGTTAGCATGAATATTTTTGCACCATTGTTTGAATTCAATATAATTTGTCCTAAATGTAATAATTTTGGGCACATCGCTAGAAATTATAGAAGCAATCTTATGAGTCCTCCTATATCGGATACAAAATAAAGTAACATATCAAGTCAAAGTAGTGAAATTGAAATGGTTTGAAAGAAGAAACCACATGGACAAAGATAAGAGAAATCCATAGTGGCTCATATTGCATTACATGCTTAGAAAAGAGAAGAATCTATGGATCGTTAATAGTGAATTTTCAAGTCATATGACTGGAGACAAGAGCAAGTTCATACACTTCAAGAATTTTGATGGGGGATTTGTAACTCTTGGTAACAACTCAGTTGCTAAGATTACTAATGAGGGTACCTTGAGTCTTGATGGTGGAAAGATAAAAATGTATGATGTGTATGTAGAAGGATTGAAGCACAATATTTTGAGTGTAAGTAAAATGTGTGATAAAGGCTATAATCTCTCATTCAGTGCTAAATGTTGTGAAATTAGAAAGACCAATACCTTTGAGTTGTCGAAGGGAGCAGGAATGATAGTGATGTGTATAATCTCAGTGAGGATAATGGAAAAAATTGTTTTTCCATTTAAAGAGAAGAGAGTTGGCTTTGGCACAGAAGGTTGGGACATATCAATTTTGATGATCTTGTGTGGATTAACTCAAAAGGAATGGTAAGGGATATTCCAATGATCAATAAGCCTCCATCTACTAGTTGCAAAACATGCCATGAGGAAAAGAAAACAAAGACCATATTTCCTACTAGGGATTATTCTACAACAAATACATTGGATTTGATTCATAAAAATATATGTGGACCAATAAGGACAAAGAGAATTAAAGGTGGCAAGTATTTTATGGTTCTTATTGATGATTATTCTAGAATGAATTGGATTAATTTCTAAAAGAGAATCCATAAGCCTTTGGTGATTTAAAGCATTTAAGGAAATGGTTAAAAATGAAATTGGAAGAATAATCAAGTGTCTAAGATTATATAGAGGTGGAGAGTTCACTTCTAATAGATATGATGAATTCTCTTACATGCATGAGATCCAGAAATAATTTTCTACTCCTAGAACTCCTGAACAAAATGGAGTTGGTGAAAGGAAGAATCAAACTATACAAGAGATGGCTAGAACAATGTTGAGTCAATAAAAGTTACCAAACATGTATTGGATAGAAGAAATTCAGACAATAGTATGCATTTTGAACAAACCATAAATCAAATCTAAGACTACCAAGGCACCATATGAATTATGGCAAGGAAGACTAGTTTTAGTCAGTCATCTCAAAATATTTAGAAGAAAATGCTACATAAAAAGTGATGGAGAACATCTAGGTAAGTTTGATTCTAGAGCCGATGAAGGTATTTTTCTTGGATATTCTATGAAAAGAAAGCATACATATATTATAATAAAATATTGAAAAGGAACGTGGAAGGTGTCAATGTGAGTATTGATGAAACAATATAGTCTACTGAGGCTTCAAATGAAGAATGTAATAAATATTTAATCCATAATAATGAGGAAGACTCAGAGAGTGAATCAAAGAATAAAGTTACAAAGACTATGTCTAGATATGTTCAGAAGAACCACTTTGAAGATCAAATCATAGGAGATAAGGATAGTGGAGTTTAGACCCATAGAAGAATTAAGAAAGCAAATGAACATGTACACTTTTCCTTACTATCAATAATTGAACCAAGATCTTATATAGAGGTAAGAAAAGAAAAATGTTGGATATATGCCATGGAAGAAGAGTTGACTCAAATTAAGAAAAATAAAATTTAGGAGTTGGTTCTGAGACCTAAAGAAAAAAAACATCATTGGTATTGAATGGGTCTTAAAAATAGGTTGAATGAAGATGGGAAAGTGATTTGAAACAAGGAAAAACTTTTATGAAAATGATATGCTCAAGTTGATGTAGTTGATTTTAAGGAGACATTTTATCTAGTGGAAAGGTTAGAAGCAATCATAATATTTCTAGAATTAGGTACATTCAATAATTTTAAGGTCTATCAGATGGATGTTAAATCCATATTTATAAATAAAGAGTTAGAAGAAGAATTCTATATTTAACAACTAGAAGGATCCTAAAGTTCAGGCAAACTAGATTTTGTGTGTAAAATAAAAAAGGCTCTTTATGGACTCAAACAGGCCCCTAGAGCATGATATTCTAGATTGGATAGATACATGCAACAACAAAGTTTTAGGAGAGGAAATGTATACAACTTGTACATAAAAATAAAAGGTGATTAATTACTGATTGTTGTTGTTTATGTTGATGGAATAATCTTTGGAGGTAGTAGTGATACAATGTGCAAAGATTTTTGAGATGCAATGCGGAAAGAGCTTGAAATGTCAATGTTTGGTGAGTTATATTTCTTTCTTGGTCTATAGATCTCTCAATCAAACAAGGGAATATTCATTTCTCAAAATAAGTACAAAAAAGAGATGTTTAGTAAGTTTAAGATGGAAGAATGAAAATTGATGAATACACCTATGGTTTCTAGGTGTAAATTGAGTAAGGATGATGAATTTTCTCTAGAAAATCAAACTTTATATAGGTCAATGGTTGGTATTTTATTCTATATAACTGTATCCAAATTAGATATAATGCAAGCAGTAGGTATGGTAGCTAGATTTTAGGTTGCACCTAAGGAAACTCATGTCAAGGCAGTAAAATAATATTTAGATATCTCAAAACTACAATGAATTTTAGTTTGTGGTATCTTAAGTGTGAAAACTCCACACTAACTACATACATAGATGCAAATTTGGCTGAAAGTATAGATGATCGAAAGAGTATAATTGGTGGAGCCTTTTTCTTGGTGAAAATTTTGTATCTTGGTTGAGCAAGAAGCAGGATTCAATATTCTTATCTACAATAGAAGTGAAGTACATTGTAGCAGTTTTGCACTCAGGTATTATGGATGAGGTAGAACCTAAAGGAGATTAAAATAGAGTTTAATGAGCCCATTTTCATTCTTTGTGACAATACTAGTGACATAAATATTTCCAAGAATCTAGTGATGCATTCAAGGAAAAAGCATATTGCAATTAAATATTATTTTTTGAGAGAGAAGGTTGCAAACAAAGAAGTGAATTTGAAGTATATTGAGAATAAGGAGAAAATTATAGATATTTTTACAAAACCTCTTCCCAAGGAGACTTTGAGCATCTCTGGCAGAATTTGGGAGTGGTTGCTTCCTCCCCTTCAATTAAGAGGAAGTACAAGGTGAGGGGGAGTATTTATTCCCTACTACAAGCAATCTTGGTGGTCTTGTAGAACAATATTGTTAGAGGAGGAGAAAGGAATTCCAATTGCCATATCTTTCAAATGAGTTATTGTGCTTTGCCATTAATTTCAAAGGGGGAGAAAGTAACTTAAAATTTTGTCTTTCAAGTGGCTAAAATGCTTAGGAACTTCAGGTGTAGATCACATAGGAGGAGTTTGGGATAAGGTTGGTTTGAATTGATGTGCTAGTAGTAGTTTGTTTCACTTTGTTGAACATTTACCATTAATGAAAAGGGGATATTTTTTAACATGTGCTTTCATTGATATCAAAGGTGTAATGTCAAATGTATTTGCTAAAGGACTAGTAGATTAGTGTGAATCAAATGTAATTACTTATTTCATGTCATGTGTTTGAAATTAGGAAGTACTTTGACAAGGTGTGTAATCAATTGTAGAATGTTAATGTTATCATTACTAGGAAAAAGGAAACATGTGAATATCTATTGTAGTATGCTTAAAATATCATCTTGTATCTATTACAGTTGTTGGAAGTAGTTAGGAATTTTTTTTGGTAGTACTATGTGGTTTATTAATCATTCACTATATTAATCTATCATTGTGTTTGGCTCCACATTCTATCATAGCCAATTTCTATGGCTTGTGGTTTGGACCTAAAGTAAGGTTATTCATGATATATCATATTCCAAAGTTTCAGAGGTTGAGCTTCAACAGAAAGAAAGATATAAGTGGCAGAATATAATCTTTGTATTTTGATTAACTATGAATGATGTTTGAGTGTTTATGCTAGTGAAGGGAAGTGTGCACTAGTTGGAGGAAGCATGTGAAGATAAAAAAGGGCTAACTCAAGACCTTGAAAAGAAGCACATGATGTATTTGATTTATAACCAACCTGACTACATGTTTCATATCAATTTGAGTTAAGGTCTATCCTTAGCTAGTGTGGCTAATCACGGATGGTGTTAAGAGATTCTAGGATGATATGAGATATTGTCAATATGTGGGAATGTATATATTTTGTAAATCATGTGTGTCTCCAAGGTAATGTTAGTGTGTGTGTGTGTGTGTGTAATTTTATATGAATGGATATGTAAAATAATGTATGAGAAAAAATAAGTTAGGGATGTTTAGTGAAACTATGATATCATAAGAAATTGTGTTTTCCTATTGATTCAAGACAAGATTTATATTCTTTGTAATGGTTATTTGAGTTGGTGCCTAGCGACTTTGTTATATGGGATTAATGTCTCTTATGGGTTGGTGCCTACATGTGAGGAGATTGGTTTCTCACATTAAGGTTGTAACTCTTATGGGTTGGTGCCTACAAAATCATTGTAATTTTTATATTATTTTTGTGAGGCTAGATTTGGATAGTAGCTCCAAGCAACTCTTCTCACTATGTTTTTCCCATTCTAGGTTTTCACATATATATGGTTTTTTTTAATGTGAATGTGTGCATTTGTGTTACTTAATTGTTAAGGAAATAAAAAGCTTTTTGCTTTGAATTTTTGGGGTTCATGTTTGGAGAAGTTACTAATGTCAATTAATGTTGAATTAAATATTTTTGGCATACACTAATTCACCCCCTTCTCAATATATTATGTAACTTTCACACCTTACCACCAAGGTATTTGTAACCTTATACAAAAGTTCTTATTTAGAAAATGTAATATCCTACGTCGGATATTTCTACTTTATTTAATGAAAATCAACACAATGTCTTGATGTATAACATTGACATGTCTCAAAAATATATTCTTAAAATAATATGTAGAAATAAATATGAATCCCCTTTGAATTTAAATAATTAATATAGTAGCTACAAACCATTTACTCTTTATTAATTCAATGGTGCTTTCAAATAACAACTAATTTGGCTTTAACAAATCTGTTCGAATTATCACAATAATTTTTGTTTTAAAAAGAAATGCTAAAAATTAATTCTAGTATCTTTGATACAATATTTCTACTCAATTTAATGCTAATTGACACAATGTTTGTATTTATTACATGATTAGATCTAAAATAGCAATATTATTCTCAAAGGAATATGTAGAAATGGATAAGAATTCGTTTTGGATGTGAATAATTTACACAATTTAATGAAAAATCATCTGGTCCTATTTAATTCAATGATGATTTCAACTTAAAACCAATTTGGCTTTAATAAGTCTATTATAATTACCATAAAAATTATTATTATTACTAAAATAAATACCATAGATTAATAGAAATGGGAATGTAAGGAGCTTCCATAGGCTTACAAACCCTAGGAACTGAGGAAGCCACCTAACAATGAGACAAATAGGTATTTTAGATGTTTCTAAATAATAGGTCATTGAAGCTTGGGCATAATCCCTATGTGGAATTGCCCAATGTTGGTTAGGGGTTTTCATGTACTATTTAGATATAAAAATTAGGGGTTTCCATCCTCTAATATCCAATAAAAAATGAACATGATGTCTAATCTATTAAAGGGAATATTTTTATATAGATATGGATGTCATCATTGATTTTTGACTTGAGCTTAAATAAGCACTTGAGCACCCACTTTTTCTCCAAGATGCAGTTTTAAAATATTTCATTTTCCTTCCAAAGTTACCTTGCTCACAAAACCTTGGCTAACATCATTTAAATTGGTAAAATTATACAACTCTATCACACTTTTATAAAGGAAATGGATAACACAAATACAAAATTTTAACTTCAAACACCTAAAAGTGATATTTATGTTTTAAATTTTAAAATGATGTAAAATAATGAAATGTAGAACTCTTATGTAGTTTATATTTTTACCTTTTTACTTTTTTATTTTATTTTATTAGAGGGGTAAATGCTTTTGACCTAGAGCTATGAATCGATGGAGTCATAATTAGGGGACCTCATCCCCAACACAAATACTCAACAAGTACACCCCAACAGGGTTTGAACCATGATGGCAAGAACACCATCACAACAAATTAACCATCACACCATGCCACTATTGGAAAAATATGTTTCTATTGTAGTAAAAGAGGTGTACAATGGTGTCCATGGTGCAAAAACTAGAGGTACTATCTTATACATCAAGATCTTTGAAACATGTTTTCTTAGGTTAGAATATCTACATCAATGGTGCCTCAATTCCATTCATCATACCCTATCATGTTAAAATCTTCTTCATCAAAATATTAAGAATATTAAAGTTTCAAATTGACAACCATCAATGTGCACCTATAATTCTTCCATAGTTAACATGATGAATATAACAATTGCAAAAACACCAAAAAAATGAAAATTTCAAAAAAAATCCAAGAAGAATAAAATAGTAAAGAGAAAAATTTTCCTTGGGTGAAACACAATTCTATGCCACCTTAGGGTAGTCATCATCATGAAAACTTGGAAAACAAGTGTCTATTTGAAATCCAAACAAAAAAAAAGAAGAAGATAAAAATCATCCTTTAATGAGAACCACCTTTGGTGATGTCTTGGACAAGTACCATGGTGAAAACTTGCTCACAGTGTCATACATAATAAATCAAAACTCACCATCTTATAGATCCTCATCCTTATTCACTTTCCCCTCATATATTAATATTATTTATTCCAATCTCTCATTCATCCCATTTTGTACCTTGTTGTACATTGGGCTAGGTGAGTATATCCTACTTAGTGAATAAATCTTGGCCTATTCTTTCAATATTCTTTGTGACTAGGATACATTTCACAATTGATAAGTTACATGAATTTTCCATACATCCATCAATAAAATACAAACATCAAACAATTTGTATGCTCTTCAAACCTGCAAACACCACACTTGAAACATGCACTTTAATGCAAAACCATAGAAATTTACATGATCAACATTGATAACACACAATTGTCATGTCCTTTTTTCCATTGTGAAAATCTCTTTTTAGTCCATCACTCATCTTATATGGGATGGTTCTTTCCTAAGAATATACACTTGTCTTATACATGATGTTTCCTTATTGAAACCAAACATGATCCAAATTCATTCTTCAATCATTTTCACACCTTTTTAGAAGATGTTATAATTGTGTATCTATTGATTGTTTCTTGTCTTTTTATCTGGTTTATCTTTTTAATCTTTTGATCTTTATTTTTGTTTACCTATTGACCAACAATATGCCTAATAATTGTTACCATGATCATTTCAAATCATGGTGTTCTTTGAATGGTATATACTATGGCAAGGTCTATTGTTTCTATGTTGCATTTGATTGTTGTCTCAAAATGAACCCAACAAGAGCATCAGATTCCTAGTGAGTGTTGGGACATCCTATTGTTTATTTTTTAGAGTTATTCCATGCATAAGATGCATTGTCACCTTCTTCTTACATACTCTAGTGCTTAACATCCATTGTTATATTAAATAAAGGTTGATAATCTCAGAGTTAACATAACACATCATCATTTCATCTATAATCATGTTTCTTACATCTATATTTTCATATTTTTCATCCATCATTTTTATCTTCCATTTGACATTTATTTCTTCATGTTCTTTTCTTTTAAGATATCACCCATGCAATTTATGCACAAATAATATCTCGAGGGGGAAACAATAATCTCATTTTTTCTAATTTTCCATTTATATTTCTTACTGGATTAGGGCATGTCATTGTCATCTTCACCTTCTCTAATTTCATCTTCCTCTTCTCTATTTTTTCTTCTTAGCCAATTTTTTTCTTTGAAACATGTCACTTCAAAGAGGGGAAAATATAGACACTAAAAATATTCACTTTTCACTTAAGTATTCCCCTTATAATTGATATTAATTTATCATAAAATCATCCATCAATCATTAGTTTCATCATTATAAATATTCATTCATTAAATTACTGTATACCATATATTATCATTTACTAATTGATTATCATTTAAAAACTTTCACTTTATCCATTTAATTATTTAATTAAATATGATCTAATTATCCATTTTTAAATCATAATTTTCATTTTCCTATCATCAATTAACTCCATCATCACAAATTAGTTAAAACTTGGTCTTCATTTAGAAACTCAACCTTATTTCACAGGATAACTCTTCTTCATTTTAGAAACCTTATTTGCATTCTCCAGTCAACTCAATCTACAAATAGAAAGTTTGAGTGCAAAATTATCCATAAATTTTCAATATTATCCTCTCATCATTTCAAAATGGAAATTTCTATTTTTCTAGTTGATTTGACTCCATAGTCAATTTAATTCACTAAAGTATTCATCCTCATCCTCATTTCTCAATTCAATTTTTCTTAAAAAGTCTATATATATATTCTTTTTTTCATCATTTTCATATCTGATGTCTTATGCAAATCCATTATGTTAAAAATTATCATTAGTCAAAATAAATCAATCAGATCTAGGGATAACTTCAAGAACCACCTCCCCCCTCGGTGAAGGTGTAAAATCCTGGTGAATCTTGTATACTTCTCGATAAAAATATTAATTTTATTGGAAATTTTTTTCATTTTTTAGGGAAAAAAAATCTCAATTAGTGAATCTTTTCTAATCACTAGAAGTCTATGGAAAATCCTGACAAATTACAATTTTTTTAATCCAATAAAATATTTTCATTGGTGATTAAAACCTTTTTTCAAACCAATAAAATATTTCCATTGGTGAATAAACCTATTTTCATAACACAAAAAATATTTTTGTTAGCAATTAAAACTTTTCTTCAAACCAAAAAAAAATATTTCATTGGCGAATTAAGCCTATTTTCAAAATAATAAAGAAAATTTAGTGGCAAAATTCAGTTGGTAAGAATATCAAATTTCGGGACAAATTTTCCACACATTCAAATTCCTTCATAAAGTGTTCGGAATATGGACAAGTGTCAACATATTTATTATGTTTGAAGCCAAATGTCAATGCAAAATAATATAACCCACGACCATTTGATGAATTTTCGATGGACAGTTGTAGTTGCATTCTGGAAGTGAATCTCTAAAGCACTAGAATTGCAAATTGAAACCTCCAAAATAACACTAGAACCATTAGATTTCTAGAAATCAATGGTTGGTATTTTATTACTTATTAAATCACTTAAAGTCATGAAAAACAAAATAATATTTTATCGTTGACTGGCTATTGGTAGTTGAAGGTTGCTTAAGTTATTAATTAAGCCTTTGGTGTCATCATGGTGATCGACCCCTCGACCTAGGGGAACGATGGGTTTGATGATAAAAATTAACAATACGATCAAATCCAAAAAACATATTCAAATAGTTAAATAGTTGTCATATGGGGCAACACCTTGTATTAATCAAAAAGAGTTTTTACATTCCTTGGATGGGATCAGATGCTTGACCAAGTCACTAGGGACTCATTCCAATAGTATTCACATTGAAACCTTCATTTCCACAAAAAATTATAGAACCAAAATATTAAACGAACTAACATTGGACACTTATATAGACTACAAATAGACTACCACAAACCAAAATGACCTTCCATAGACACCATATTATGCATTGTTGCAATCATCCTCGCTGGTCTTCTTGGCTTTGATTGTATTCAGAATCACCAGAAAATCACCACTGCAGGCACTATGGGCTGTATGGTTTGCTCATTCCTCCCAGCTCCTGGTGTCATTTGCTACCCATTCTTCACCAGTTCCTAGCTCCTAATCCTCCTTGTCCAAAGACCACCTTTCCTCATCAAGAGCTTCCACCACCACAAATTCCTTCACCCAACTCTTTGGTCAGTCTTTGAGAATGTCAGTCACATGCAAAAGAAATTTGATACACCTGTCAATCTCCCCCCACCAATTTTTGAGAGAACTGCATGGTCTAGTGAGCATACTAGGGGAAACTTTGGTATCAACCATTCATTCACATGAGCCTTGTAGTAGTGCAATGACAGATGGGCCATGAAATTTTTGTCAATGTTGTCCAACGTTGCATCGATATTTTCCAATAGAGAGTGTGGAAAAATCATTTGGCATAGCTTGCTCCCTTGAGCTTTCGAGACACCCATGTACATGAGCATTGCCAAAAACATGGAAGGTATTTCTAAATTCCCCCTAAGCTTGTGGGTAGCCAGTAGAAATTTTGGGCCCAAAATACCCTTCACCACCTAGAGCACCAATGGGTGCTTGGACACCATTATCCCTTTTAGTCATTTCTCACTGATTTCACAATGGAAAGCATTCTAATACTTTGTGGAATTGAAAAATAGAGGAGTCTCCATTTCCCCTTAGTGTTTGTTGAGAGCGCTAAGCCAATTTGAGAAATTGAGAAAAATGAGCACAACAACCCCTATTTGTAGTAAAACCTCTCGTAGCCTTATGGAGACCGTACCAAGAAATGAAAACCAAAGTGTGACGTGTCCTGCATTCTTTATGCATAAATCTTTTTGTGATCCTGCCACACATTCCCCCAATCAAATTAACCTAGAAATTAATGTTGAGTGATGCAACCATCTTGTCATCTGTCATGGACATACCTTTTAAGCACATGTTTTAAAGGTAAGCAAGACATCTTAATCTGGGCCGTCCATATGGTCTGAGGGTTATGCATAGGAGAAATAATATTGTCACAACAATTATTAAGGAATCAAGTGGTGAATTAAATGTTAATTGTCACATCAATGATAGTGATGAATTGAATGTTAAGTGTGAGTATTTGATGTCATACTCATTGTCTTTGTTCTAACTTCTATATATACTTCACCAACTTGATGTTATTCATATCATTTATAATATATTTGGATTTAAATTTTTCTTCTCCATTCTTAATTTAACTTTGATATTATGGAGTCTTCATGGCATGTCATACTACCCAAATCTTTTTGGGAGAAAAGAAGGGATGTTGCATACGACACATGAAAGCTGGATATGGTTTTTACAATTCCTTGTGTGCGGGTTGAGGATGCTTTAAGAAAAACTATGGGTAGATAATGGCTTCAAAACAACCCTTGTGCTCTATATTCTAAGGCAACTTCGGGTTTCTTGTCCAATTGCATGGACATTTTTCTCAACAAGGATTTGGTGAAGACACTGGCAACATGTTATTTTTAGCCTTTCATTTACTCTATTTCTTCGTTGGAGCTGGCACTGGAGCATTACAATTTTGAAAGTGGGTTAGCACCTATTGGTGGAATCTTTTAGAAAGTGGAACTACATGCTTCTACAATGCAAGCTCTTTCCCAAGTTAATATGAGATGGGGTCGGCTATGTGATATGAAAAATAAATCATTAAAGAGTGGAGTTTTGGAGGAAGGTATTGGGTAATTCGATTTTCTTCTCTATCGTTACTTTGTTAAATTCAATTCACCTTCTACTCAAACACCCAATTGATGGCCTCAGCTAATGTTACAAAAAAAAAAGTAATGAATTGTCTGATGTGTCACGTGTCTATTTTTTATTGTACAACATAACAATTCTTGTAATATGTATTTTGTGACTAGTTTTTGTCACAGTTAGTGGATTTTTGGCCAAGCTGGCTATGTACTATGTACTTCAATGATCAATCTTTAGCTACTTAAATTAAAATACTTTTCATGGCTCCTTTCTTGGAAATTCTCAATATTTTCAATGCCTGAAAGTACTACATTTCATTAATTGAAATTATCAATCTTTTTGAAGAAAGTGTGGTTGTGGTACTACAAGTGATGGTGTAGATTAACACCATATGGATATCTGAAGTGATTGATTGGGTAGCTTTATATTGAAAACTGCATGATGTACTGTAGAATCATAGATGAGGATGTAATTAATCCAATGATCTAGTGAAACAAGATTTGTAATGACTTCATATCATTTGAGTGGCACCAGAAATTTTGATAGCTTGTTAGCTTGAGGTACAGTTTGCATGTAGCTAGACGTCAATCAAATTAAACATTTAAATTTTTAAATTGTAAATGTAAGGCTTAACTTTAAGTTACACAAATCGACTAAGTCAGTTTTTTAGTTTGCATGAATCACAATTATCATTATACCCAACCACATAGTTCACATGTGACATGTGTGAAGTGTACATAGGGATCAGGTTGGTAGTGGCACTATTGGCCCATAAATAGGAATAGTGAACACAACTGAAATTCAAACCATTCGTTGAAGGATAAAAAGGCTTTACTATTGAGTGCAATGTTCTGAATTGTCATAAGGGTATTCATTTTGTAGGGTTAATAAGGATTCGGTCCAAGAAGATGATATGGTATTATTGGGGATACTCTAAATTCTCCTGCCTCTAGTTATGTAGTTACAGAGTAAAAGACCAATTTCCTTCAAGTTCAAAATGGGAGGAATTGGAAAGAAGTTGATTTGGTTCACCTAACTTTTGAGGAAGGTTTTGAACCATGATGAGGAGCTCCAATGGAGATAAGTGCTATTCTAGTGCATGGAAGCTATGCGTAAAAGATGGGAGAAATTTTACTATCCCTCATCTTCTGCATGACTCTAGTTTTCAATCAAAATAGATACATTTTTTATCTTCACAACTCCCTTTTCCCCTGCATGGTTGGCTAGGAAAATCCCTTACATTTTTATTTCTAGAGCCACATTTGTATTGAGAGCACATGCTTTCCCAGGAAATTCTTGTGCATTTATTTTTAGTGCCCATGTCTTACCAGGCAAGTCCCATGCATTTATTTTTAGAGCCCATGGTTGACCCAACAAGTCCCATCACCATGTATTTATTTTCAAAGAAAAATTTGTAATATGTTGTCACCAATGGTCCAACATTAGCAAAAGCTTGGCGCTTACATTTGTATTTGTATTATGTAAAGTACTAATGTATTAACATATGCTATTTATACAAAACAAGAGCTTGGTACTTGCATGCTCTACTCAATGACTCATATTTAAAAAGATATGTAATAATGTGGCATTGTAATTCAATTATAATAAAATAAAAGGTTGTGTTATTCTTCGTTATTCATTTACAGTAAAGAATTATTTTTTGAGTTCAATGTCTATTAATCTATTCAAATCCATTTTTTTCCTTTAAGAAATTAAGTATTATCTATTTATGAAATAATTGCATGCATATTTAAAAGTAAAACATAAAGCAATACAAATGTAAAAAGAAAGTTGCCATCAAATTGAAAAAAAACACTATAAACACTAAAAGTTGTCACTCTTGTTAGGGTTTATCGAAATGTTATTGATTTTTAATTTTTTGTTGACCTTATCCTCCGGTTCCTAGTATCATTATTCATTTTATTAATTCCTTTACAACCTTAAGTTACTGGCCCCTTGGGCTTGATGTCAATCCTAGCGCACTAAAGTTTAAAAAAACTTTAAAACACATGTTTATTGTTTATATCATTAATTACTCAATAGTTTCATGATCATTTGATGTATGGTTGTAGTTGCATTCTGGAATGAAATGCACAAAGCTCTAGGATTGTGAACTTAAACATCTGGAATCACCCTATAACCATTAGATTTACAAAGATCAATGGTTTAGAATTTGTTGTCAATGGAGGACAACTATGTACTAATTGTGTAGTCCGAACTCTAGAAGCAACACATTGACATTTCAATATTTCATTCACTTTAATTTTTCATTGATCTCCCTCAGTTCCCACCTCTGATATGATTGTAGTTTCATTTTAGAATGAAATGCACAAAGTGCTAGGATTGCAAACTTAAACCTCTAGAATCACCCTATAACTGTTAGATTTACACAAATGAATAGTTTAGAATTTGTTGTCAATGCAGGACAACCATGTACTAATTGTGTAGTCTAGACTCTAGAAGCAACATTTGGCATTTCCATGTTTCATTCACTTTATTTTTTCATTGATCTCCCTCGGTTCCCACCCTTGGTATCATTATTCATTTTATTAATTCCTTTAAAAAATTAAGTTATTGGCCCCTTTAAAACACATGTTTATTGTTTATATCATAAATTGAATCAAGTTTCAACCGTTCAATGAAAATTTGATGGACGGTTGTAGTTGCATTCCAAAATGAAATGCACAGAGTGCTAGGGTTGTGAACTTAAACCTCCAAAATCACCCTATAACTGTTAGATTTACAAATATCAACAATTTAGAATTTGTTTTCAATGAAGGACTAAAGGGCTTGTTTTAAATGTTGTCAGCCATGTACTAATTATGTAGTCTAGAAGCAACACGCAGACATTTCATTCAGTTTAATGTTAAAAAAAATTGCTTTCTATTTCTAAGTGATTTTATTTTTAAGTGAGAGGGTCAACACATGGGGAGATTCTAATCTTTAGTTTGCTCATTGCAGTGCACCATCCTATTTTGGATTCCACAGTTCCACTTCCAACAAAGCCATTCTAGTTTCTATGGCTGTCAACATTAATCTTTTCAAGAATCAAAATCTAGGTAAGTGAAATAATTTTTATGGCTACGTTTCATTGTTTGACATTTCTTAAAATCTTATTTTTTCAAACTTTGTTGTTTGGGTTTAGGGTTGAGAGCCTTAAGAATTAAGAAAAAATAATGAATAATAGGGAATTCACAATTTCACATTGTATAAGCATGTCTACCACCAGTACTACTATAGCAATGTCGGATAAAAAAATCTATTATGCAAAATTGTTTAAAACCCCAAGTTTCATTGATGAATACCATGATATTTATGATCCTAAAATATATGATAGGCATACCTTAGAACTTAGATTTTCATCTCAGAATAAGGTTGCAAAGGAAATGCAAGTTAATAGTATCAATGCACTGTGGGTAACTAGAATAGGGTGCATGATGTTGCATGAGGTTTTCCCTTTTGCAGAATTTATCATGGTATGTGCCCAAAATTATGATGATAACAAAAGAGAAATTGTTAATAAAGATAGCAAAGAAGAATTGTTATCTATTAATGCAAAATAACTTGGAAAAGTGTTGTAGTTTACAACGAAAGAGTTTGGAAATGTCCACATTGACCTAGACAATATTGCCAGTGATTATGAAGCAGTGGATGAAATGGAGAAGATTTATTTCATAAATAAAATAGTTCAGGATAGAAAAAAATTGAAAGGTGATCACAAGCCTAATGATTTTGATATTTTTAGACCATGGGTTCAGGATACTATTTCCATGCTAGCATTTTGGAAGCGGGTGCAAGCCTCCTTGAAATGGTATATAATATCCAATATGGACCACATGTCAAATATAACTATATTGAGCACATTGTAGAATCCATGCATAAACAATTTTTAATGATTAAAGGAGGACCCACCAAGACATTTAGGTTCACAACCTACTTGTTCTATTTTTCTCTACTCAAATTTAGAGGAATGTTTCTAACCAACAAGCTTGAGATTCGGCCCTATAGTAATGTTTAGGAAAATCAAATGACTCCAGTATATGATTGGACCACTGAGATAAGGATGCATGATTCTCAAAGGAACTACAGTCATTTTGTAGACTACTTTTTGGCTCCATTGTATCAGGCAATTACAAATACTCCAATACCTAGATTGCCTATGTCATGTAGAAATTGCAATCAACTAGGAAAAGAAATACAATTGGCTGATTGGTACTTAATGGAAGAATATATTGTGCTAAGATTTTATGGATCAGAAGTACAACCACACAAACTTCCAATGCATGTGACAAAAAGGATTTTTGCATTAGAATATGTAAGGAAGATGCACGGTACTAATGAACTACACTTTTTCGGTCAACAAAAGAAGACTTTATTTCCTTCTTTATCTTTTTCATGTGGAGGGTTCACATTCGAGAGAAAAGCATTTAGTATGGCACATAATCTTTTGATTTTTTATTTTTCTTTTGCTATTATCTGTCATTGGCAATACGATCCATGTGACACCATTAAATCAATGATTGTGGCCAATAAGAATGTTGCAAGTAGAATTCAACATCAAAGTAAACCCTTGCTTGAAAACTTGAGAAACAAGGATTCTTGGGATGAGGTCAACATATCAATGGAGAAAAGTGTTTCTAAGAAAGGTATTCATTTTGAACAATTATTAGTAGAAATTATGGCATTGCATCGAAAGACAATCAAGAGGTACAACAATTTTTATGAAAAAAGTGATAAACCATCTAGTAGAGTAAAAATACCAGATTCTCTAGATAAGGAAGTTATAGTTAAAAATTGGTCATGATAAAAAATTACTTCCTTTTGGTCTATGAGGAAGGAGCTAGGTGATCCAAGAGCTCTTGTAGAGTATGGAGATAATGAAGAAGATCATAAGCTTAAAAAATTGTGGAATATAGAGCATCCCAATGAACATGAAGATACATAAACTAATGATGAATCTAATTATGATAGGGAAGAACAAAACCATTTCAATTTCAAACTTGGTTTAAGTGAGGCCACAAAAGAAGCATATACTTCAGGAGCAGACATAGCTAAAAAAATAGGTTATGAAGGTGGTCCTTTGGGGTCCCAAAGATAAGGTCCTTGGATAGTAATAGATGTAGAGAATAGAAAAGTAGTTGATAAATCTGGCCTTGGGCTTGGAGGTGAAAAAGTAGACCAAGGGCATACAAGTCAATTTTTTAGAGCTTCAAATCCTGATCCTCATGGTCAGATACAATCACAACTAGGACATGCCCATGGTGGAGAGCTTACTACAACTAGCATTGTCATTGGTGGTGATGGTATGGGTAGTAGTGTACTAGTAGTGGTCAATATGTGCTACATCAAAAAATTACACACAGGAGGAAAAAAATACAAGATACCACACAAACACCAGGTGATCAAGGCATACAAAAGAGGCAAAGGATTTTGATAGGTCCAAGTCACACTACCAATGGATCCACCACAAAGGAGTTATTTCCAAGCACTCCCCCACTGCTAGTTAGTGTGGTTGGGACATCATTAGCAACTATAAGTACTCATATTCCTTCACCATTCAAGCATTTCATTGTTCTTGTGTCCCTTAGTTTTGATTACATTGAAGAGTTTAAAAAGAAATCAGACTTGAATAAAAAGGAAAATAAGCAACTGATGGAGAGTGTGTCTGTTGTAACCTCAGAGATTGCAACAACCATGGTATTACCCACATTTGACACAAATAAATAAATCATGGAGTACACAATTCTTGTTCCCACAGTTCAAAACAAACTAGCAAATTAGATGGCTCGATTTGAATTCTAGGTGAGCAATCTTCAATTGGATTTTTTTGGACTCAAAAATACTGACAGAATTAATGTATCAAAGAAGAACAATGAATTGGTGTACACAAAATTATTAAAGAAAGATAGAGAGAAAAAAAAGATGCAAAATCAAATAGAAAATTTATAGATAGACCTAGCAAATTAGAAAGCGAAGAGGAAAGCAATAGATAACAAGAGCAATGAGTTAGAAAAAAGAATTAAAAAATCTACCTCTACATCAACAAGCAAAGAGGATAAAAAAAATGAGAGAGAAGTGAATGAACTGAAGCAAAGGCTAGATGAGAGCAACAAGAAATATGATGAGGAAAAACCACTTTATAAAAATTAAGACTAAGCATTGTGAATGGAAAGGTGGGAACAAAAATTGGAGGAGAGAAAAAGAAATGAAAGATTGGAGACTGAGCTAATGGAAGCAAAAAATAAAATTAAGTCTTGTCAAAATAAGTTATCTGCATTTTGTACAGAAACAGGGAGGTATATGAAACAAAAGATCTGGGATGAAATAATGTAGAGGATTGATCATTTGTGTGACATTTTTCAATTGATTGATGTTATCAAACTAGATTATAAGAAGCTCAACAAATATTTAGTGGACAACAAAATATGTTGGCATTAGAGAAATCTGCAAATCAATTTCAACAAACAGTCTACAAATCCAGTGACAATGTTTTGAAATCTAAATGGATTACTAATCGAATTGCTACATCAATGACATTGTCATCTATCATTGAAAAGTGTTTGAGAGTGTGTGAAACAAATGAATATTTGCATTTGGTTGCAAAAAAGATGAAGAGGGTGGATGAATAGGTAAGGAACTTCACATATCTTTGTTTTCCAGAGGCTTTTGACACAAATATGTGATTCATTGGAAATAATGATTTCAGAAAGAAAATGGAGGGTGCAAGGAAGATTGGTTTAGACTAGTTTCCTCATAATCCAAATGTGGTAAACTATTTGGATTCCATCAAACCATTGCTAAACTTGAATGCAAAATTGATTGAAGAATTCAAGACAGGTTCCAATTTCAATCATTAATTGTTAACAAATCTTCAAGTCAAACAACATCAGTTAGAACAAATGACAATTCCACCACTTGAACAATGGAAGTTTCTAGAAAAGGTGATATAGTGATTTTATTTTTAATATTATAAGTTTCCATGTTCGAACTCAGCTCTATGCAAAGTTGTCATTGAGCAAGATCTTGCATTGCCAATGCCACTATGTATTCCTTCATGTGAAAATCAGTAAAAAAGGGTCAAATTCAGACTTTGTGTGTTGATGTTCAATTATCTGTATTATTTATTTTATCATTTGAAGAAAAAGTTTGGTATTGGTTTCAACTTCTAGATACACATTAAATGATTTTTGATGTTCATTGTTGTATATGCTACTAATACTATTGTTAATATGTTATTAAGCATTGAGTTGAGTGATGAATCACTGAGTACATGTTCAAGTTTTAACAAAATTAAAATATGAAATTATTAATAATATGTTAATTTTATTCATACAAACCTATGATTCCATCAGAGTATTTTAATTAATTCTTTATATGAATTCATGCTTTAATCAAGGTATTTTAACTGATTCATTAAACTAGAGCCAGAATTAAAATATATTTCACTACAAAACAATAATGAAAATTAATGAAAGGATCATTGATCAAATTTTCATTAATAAATCATATGTAATGTTATAGATGGAGAGACAATACACTCAAAATATTTGCATCGTTCATTTAGACATGCTTGAAAACCACACAATTTACAAAATCTACTTGCTTGACTCAAAACCTAAGATACAAACTCAAAATATATTTTCTCTCTATTCTTAATTTGTATTTTCAAATCTAGAATCCAAAAAGAGACCCACACAAATGGCCCTAAATTCCCTTTTATAAGAACAAGGGAGCAAAACAATCTTCAAGCCAAAAAGTACACATGTGAGTATGTTCCCAATCATTGTGTCTATAGCTCCAATTCATCAATGTATATCTTCTTCCATAATTCATATTTTGTGTTAGAAGGCCAGTTAAATTCAATAAGTTCATCCATCTTCTTTCTGTAGGGAGTATATTTTTCCATCATTCAATTGGCTTCTTTATCAAAATCTTCAAGGAAGCTGATGGTGAAAGACAATTTCTCAAGAATGTTCTTCAATACAACAATGCCAACACTCTCACATATTACTAATGCTTGGGAAGAAATTGTTGTTTCCACTTGGTCCTTCCAAGCATGTAGAGACTTTACCTCATCATATGTGTGTTGGATATTAGGAAACAATACCAAATCTGCCTCATCAAAAATTTTCCTTCAACTCTTTTACTTTCACCTCCAAAGGAGCAACATACCCTTGAAACTTTTGTTCTTGAATCTTCTTAATAAATCTGTAGGTTGGGCCAATCTTAGGATACTTATCCTTCTGATGTGACCCAACTACAATGAGCTTCATGTTATCAACCCTAGGAATCCATTTATCCAAGACCGGGGTAGCTAATTCCTTGTCTCTTTGAGATAACTTTATTGCTTGAAGCATTAAAGAATAATTGGCATGAATACTATTTAGTTTTCCCTAAATCTTCTTATTTAAATGCTCCAAAACAATATGAACAATCTTAGAATTATTCTCATACATTGTATCTTGAATTTGTGCAAGCAATTTCTTATAATTCTCAATTTGCAGAAATAATTGCTCCCTGGTGGGCTCATTTGATGGAGTTGCACCTGATGTGCTTGGCTCCTCTACTATAATTGGTTCTTGGCCTAAATTGTAAGGAACTATTTCTAAAGAATGTTTTGGTGGAGGAGGAGATTGAGGATGTGCCATTGGAGAAGTGGGTGAAGCTTGGATTGATCTTGATGGGCCTTGAGTTCTCAGTGATTCCCTTTATTGTTTAAACAATGCCAATTTTGTCTCCAACTCTACAACCCTTTGCTAACTCTTATAGTATTCATCAATGATTTCATTATATTTACTCTTGTACTTGTCCCTATCAGCAGCAACATTTTCCACTATTTCCTTACTGAATCTAGCAGTGTTTATTGTCAATGGAGGAGTATCAAAAAATCTTCTTATAATCAGTTGTCCATTGAAATTAGCTGGTTCAACAACTCTTGGCTTCTTAGAGCCCAAAGACAATGACCAAATGGCCAAGGCATCCCACTCCTCACTAAATGTTGACCCTTGTAGTGTTGATTTGGCTTCTTCCTCTATTTGGAACAATGGCCTATTTTTCCTCCTTATTGTGTCTAGCACAACAACATCAACAATATCCCATTCAAGCAACAATAGTACACCACTTTTCTACACAAGTGCTCTTCCTTCTTCAACTATGATGCCTTGAAATTCATTCCTCATCGCCTTCCTTACATTCACTTGAATGATCCCCTCTAGAAGTTATGGATGCAGGCTCCTCTCTTTTTCCACATTCTCTACATATTTTGGATCCTTAACACTCCACACAAAATATTTGAATGCTTTTATCTCAATAAAAGAATCATCCTCCATGAATTCCTTGCAAGCTTCCAACCTCAAATCATCTACATTATTCAAACCACTTATGTCAACCTTTCTCAATCTGAGGCTACTTTCTCCTGTACCTATTGCAACCCCTCTTGGGAAAAAAGGCATTCCTTGTTGCATCTCCTTTGGTGTAACCATGATGTCATCTTCTTCACAATCAACAATCCCTATTACCTCAATTTTTTGCCTCTTTAGTGGTGGTTGCTTTGATGGATCTAGATCTCTTAGAGGTGAATCAAGGTTAGTAATGGTTGGTGAAGCTTGCTTGGGAGGGGATGGCATTGATCTCATAGGGGAAGAGGCCCTTGACCCCTCTGATGTAGCAGGGGTTGGAAGTGTTTGTTGTTTCACTATTACCTCCTTCCTCTTAGAGTATATTCTAATTTTCTTGTGTGGCTAATAAGAAGGTGTTTCCTCCAATCCTTCAGTTGGATATTCTTCCACTGCCAATGCCTTTCCCTTGTCATTTATTGTGTGTTCTTCCCTCAAGTTACCCACTACATTCTCAAAATTTTCAAAAGCATATATTACTTTATTGAATTCACCTTAATATTTTGTAAGGGGTCATAATAAGGGTCTAACATTCTTGCCTTCTCCACCATTTTGTTGAAGGCGGGGTACATTGCCTTCTTCTCTTCTTAGACATGAATATCAAAAATATTCCTGATCACATCTTCAGGATAATAGAAATTATGAATAAAAGAACCCCTCTTATTCTTTCCCGTCAAGGCAACAATGAAGCCCTCTGAGTCATGGTTCCTTGGGCATACAATTCTTAGATTGTAAGGTGCCAGCACCTTCCACAAACTTTCCATCCTCCCTTGGCCATCACATAATTAGAAAATATTGTCCATTCAAGAAAGAATGAACCTTTCTTCTGCTGCTCTAGTAAGTGCCACATTTGTGATTCCCCCAACTACTTCATAATTTCAATGAATTCAATTCTTAATGGCACATATCTAGGTAATGCATAAGGGTTCACATTTGTGCCATAGACCCTAAAGATTGTTGTACTATGGTATAGAATTATATCCCCACAATTGTGATTCATTTTCAAATCAAGTATCCTCTCCAAAGGCCTCAAAAAATCATGGATCTCCTATAATGCCCCACCACGTAACCCTAGAGAATAACACAAACACAACAAAAGCGTAGCAATTTTATTTTTAAGTGTAATTATAACAAGTAAAGTGAACTATACTTAACACATACATCCTCTAAGGTACACTTGACAATGATTACATTCGAATCCCAATAAACAATAGTAAACTAATCATAACATATAAATATTACTCATGAAATAGATAACATACATCCAAAGCATTAAACTCATCTCATAAGATACAAAGTACATAAAAGAATCATTCATAGATTGCAATCATTAAATAAATCAGTTACAAATCTCATTTCCAAAATGAGGAAGGTCATACAATAATGTTACAATTACAATGATACAAGAATCCTCCTTCAATACAAATGAGGAGTAGTACATATATAAAGTATCCAATAGATACAAAAGAACATGAGAGAAGGAACATATCATCTCGAACATGTGAGCTCTCCAATCTGGAAGATCTCGCCATCATGAACATGAAATGGGAACCCAATGGTGTATGGTGCACATTCCACCCAACCAAGTGGTACCCGAAGGCCCACCCCCCATGCTAGGAGATAGTGAAAGGGATCCCTAGACAAAACCAACAACTTCTAGACACAGGAAACCTCAAGACTAAACTACACAAGTACAATACATAACATGAAGGTTACATTGCTTCCAAAGTAAAAGAATCAAGTATGTCAACTACATAATACATACTATTGTCATAGGAGGAGTGTCACACATAATTTTCTATAGGTTACCCTGGCATAACCTTCCTAGGCTACTAAACCCCCATCCTGGGTTACCTTGGCTACCTCTACCAACTGATGGACCCCCATACAAACTATGCTTCTCATCTCACCTCAAACCTAACAAGCACTTGAGCCATGAGCGAGGCATTCATTATCTTTATTATTGTGAGAGTTACCCATTTCATTAATTCTTTTTAAGTTATCACTTGATTAAACCCTTAGTGAGTTACCATGGTGCCCGTTTGTGTGTCGAACCCCCAACTAAGAGCCACTCCCTACCAACAACACAAGGATTTAATCCACAACCAAGGGTAAACACAGTTCACAAAATAAATATTAAATCCCAATCCAAAATATAAGAGGTAACACATCCCCGTTCATAGTAACCAGGTGATAAACTGAAACTCAATCAAGTGCACTACCCAAGGAAAGCAAGGGATCATCCACAAATCACAAAAACCCCCTCACAAAATACCATCATCTAGAAGACTTACAAAATCACAACTAACCAAGTTCCCAAACAAAAAAAAAAATGAACAAAAGAAATCACAATTTAGTGAGCAATTTAAGCAGGAAATAAGGATATCATTAGGATTTCCTAAATCCAATTTCTTTTTCAAGAATACAATATTACATTGCCTCAAAATAATATAACTTAATGCAATATCATTTACAGATAATAATGAAATTAAATCCAATCATTTAAATCAATTTCCCAATTACATCAATATAAAAATTCAATTTTCCCTTTTCAAATCATTTCATTTTGAAATTATCTACTATGTGCTTTTACATGCATTTATTTAAGATATCATATATATATATATATATAAATATATTTATTTATAATTTATAAATTAATCATATTAAAAATCAAAAGTGAATTTATAAAATACGGACGCAAGTTTCAAAGGCTATCATTTTATGCAGTGCCGACTTGTATATAAAGGTACGGGTCTGTGGAGGGCAAATGCTGGGCTGCCTCCATAGTCCGCCTCCCCCATATAATACATCACCTAAAAAAAATTATATAAAACCTACAATTTCTATTGAAATTGTTGTACATTTTCGTAATCTATTTTTTTTAAATATAAATTTTCAAAAAGAAAACTCTATAGGAAATTATTATCATATAAACAAATGCATTTTTATATATTTGTATATATATATATATATCAATATACATAAATTTATAAACATGAATGCTCCAGTTGGGAAAATTATTTTCACAAAATCTTTCTACAAGAAGTGTTTACAAAATTTTATAGAGGTTTTCAATTTCCCAAGCCAAATAAAATTAATTGGGAATGAAAAACAAAATGATAATCTTCTACAGGAAGATCTTTTCCAATATAATCATAGGTTTTCTACAAATTTTATTAGGAAGATTGAAATCAAATCCTACAGAGATTTCCAAATTTCTCTATTATTTTCCCTCTAGGTTTTCTATTGTTTAAAACAAATTTCAATAGAGGCTCTCTGATTTCACTATAAAATTTTCTATAGAAGCACTAAAATATTCACGACAATTTTTCAAACACAGAAGTCTTACAAATTTACAAAATAATTTAAAGCTTCTACATAGATATCTTATTCTTGTACAGGCAATCTTTACAATTTGTAAAACAAAAAAAGTAATTAAAAGAACCTATTTCTGGAAGCTTGAGGAAATGAAGTTTGAAGTAGAGCTTCCTCTGCAAATTCCAAATTGTCAAAGCTTCTTCCAAAATATCACTTTCTAGAAAGAAGAAAACCATAAACCAAAGCTAAAAACTTCCCGAATACTTCCTTTTTTATTTTCAACTTCTTCCAAAAATATCTTTACCATTCCCATGAAATAGCCTCTTTCCTCTTTCAGTTATAGAAAATATTCTCTCTGAGAATTATTTCCCAACTATTGTGTTTAATTAATTTTTTAACAGATGTCATATTTAAAATATCTTTTAACCAATTCACAGATATTTCCACCTTTGATAATTACAAGATATTCATGCAATTTATAATTCAAAATTTCACAAATTAATTTCTAAATAAATTTAATCCAATTAATTAACTACTTTATAAATAAATTTAATCTCAAAGATTAAATTACTTTACAAAATAAATTTAATTTAATTAATTAAATCAAATAAAATGCTTCTATCAACATTAATCAAAATTAATTAAATAATCATTAAAAATCATAATAAGGCATTAATTAACATTTATTTCACATAGAACATGCCTTGCAAAATAAATAAACAACAAGGAAAATGTGGACAACAAAATAACAAAGCATACCAAACAAGGACTGATGACACACTGTGACTAGGTTTGTGGTTTGACAAGGAAAACCTTGTTACTATCTCCCAATCAACTATTCCATTGGGAAATGGACATGCTCAAACCTGTTAATCCAGGTGGAGTCGATGTCATGTACCTACATTCTTGCAATCAAAAATATGTCGTACATGTATATAAATCATGAATCAATCACACCGTGAAGAGAAAATCACGGAATCACAAGGCGCTCGCAAGCGAGTCATATAATCTCGTTCCCTTCACCAATATAGTGTCACAACAAAATTGACAAAACTAAAACATCAATTAACTACAAATGAGCATATATCAACATCAACTCAAATAATCAACTATGCTATCCAGAAAGCATGTCATAATCAATAATCATCCATAAAGTGTATCATCACATAATAAAATAAAAATCATCATCGCTCCAATGTTAGCGATAAAATAACAACATAGTATCATGGTCTATCAAAGTAAAAGCACTATATGAAAATATAAGCAAATTGGAGGGGTTCATCTCCTTAGGTATCCTTGGTGGATCATAAATCAAGAACCTCCTTAGTTTTGAAGTAAAAACATTGTGAAACACCACATAATCAAACTTCTAATCATCCTTGTCCAAAATTTGAGTCCAACATTGGACAAGTAGCTCAATATCATCCCCATTTTTCTTTAATGCCATGTATGTACCACAATTATTTTCTCCCTTATATAAAAACATGTGCATCAAGATTGAATACCACCAGAAGCTAACCCAGTACTTCCTGGCCATTAATGCAATCAACCTCTGATGCATGTTTTCTACCAAGTATGTGGCATAGTCATAAACTACATTGAAAGCTCCATGTTGCAAATGTGTGTCCATATACATGTAACATAGTAGCAAGAAAGACGATGGTTCAAAACCAATAATTTGGCACAATGTGTAAATTGTCTTCTTGAAGTAGTTGGAAAAGTATTTCATAGGGAATGGCTCCTTTTCATCTTGGCCAATTTTAATCTATTTCCTAGATTTCCTAACCCTAGTAATTGTAGTTTGTATGGGTAACATTGTTGTCCTAAACATAACCTTAGTATTCTCATATTCCTTTTTGAAATGGTCAAGATCAATGGGGATCATGTCTTGATTCCACTCATGCAACTTGAAAACCTCTGCAATCTCTTCCCTAGTTATCTTAACCATTTTAGCACCATCGTATGCCCTAACCACTCTAGAAATAGGGTCATACCTTGCAGCTATGTCTTTCAATAGGTCCACATCCATGTACACATTCGACACTACTAATTTTCCCATATCCAGTCTCCATGGGTTGTAGACGGAAGCCCTGAGATTTCTATTCCCAAAATAGTTTTGAAACATTTTCCATCTTGTATATGGCACATTGGCATCTTTGATATTGTATTGTCCATCTACTAACCCTTCTTTAACCTTATGACCTTGAAATAGAGCATAACCCTTGGCTTTCTTATTGGTTGAGGGTTTTAATTGATCAATAATGTCTTGGGAAAGAGGTCTTGATGTGGTTTCAGAACTAGGAACTAGTGCTTTGGGCACAATTGGTAGCAAGGTAGGTTCAACCTAATCTAGGGTTTTGACACAGAGAGATTCAAAACCTAGGGCACAACTCAACAAAAAAATTTCAATACGTTCGATAGAAATTCACAACTTTTATGCAATTTCAAATCAGTATATATAACACTAAAATACATGCAAACCAATTCAACTGAAAGACACAATGAATATTTACCCTAATTCAAGATAGTTTGGATAAAGCATAGAGAATGGCATTTGTTTTATAGTTTTACTTTAGATTTTTGCTTGAAGGAAACCCTAATTTTGATTGCGTTGAACTCTAGGATGCTCTTCTCAATCTCTTGGATGCTTCAAACTCATTTGCAATCTTCAATTATGTGAAAAACCAAATTTTTATGTACATTTAGGTTGAGATTTAGTAGATATGGACGTCTTTTTCACCATTGCTACTCACACATACAAAGCAGAATGGCTCTCATGTTCACATCTTCAATTTTGAATAGTAGTCGTTGATCTCCTTGTGAGATGGCACTTTGAATGACTCAGATTGAGTCAAAAAGGTTTTATTTTTTGTCGCCATTGTTTACCTATCCTTCATCCAATGAAATTCTACCAGTTGGAGCTAGGAATGTTGACTCATTTGTTATGTGGGCTCCACCTTCTTTTCCAAGTGACAAAAGAATTCCATGTGTCATTCACCCGCTAACCCCGCTGCTTTTCATAAAACATTATTTTATTCTTATGGGGCGAGTGGGGAACGATTGAGATTAAACCTCAACATTACATGTGGATCGTTGATTTAAAACCTTAAGGCATCGAGTATGTGAGTGGAGACCAGGCCCTACACCTATAGTGGAACACGTGTCTTCAGCCTACTGACCCTACAACATTTCAGAAGCTATTATTTCTTTCCTATAGGGATGGCAGGGAATGGTCAGGATCAAATCTTCCAATCTAACGGCTAGGATCAAATCCTTAGATCCAATAGTCAGAAAATCTTAACCATTGATTTAAACACCTTTAGTCATTAGTGCCTTCAAGCAGTGGTAGAACCCACTAAAGGAGTGTCCAGGTGTTGCCTACCCACTATCCTGTTGGTTCCTTAATTTGATTAATTTAATCCTATAAAATGGAGGGGAATGAATAGAAAGCAGTCAATGGGACCTGCCAAGCATAACTGTTGGTGTAAATAAAGTCTTGTACCTAGTTAGTTCATTACTAGGGGACCTATTTACATCTTAGTTAAGTTTACTTAGGTCATAGGAAGGAATCTGTCTAGAAGATGTTAGTTGTCATTAGTTGTTATCTTATCCTTTGACAACTACTGCATGTGAACCTAGGTAAGTGTTATTAGTTGTCACATGTCATATGATTAAGACACTTGTCATAATCATATGACATCTTGCATCTCACCTTGGCTATATAACCAAGGGATATCTCTCATTGTATAATCAATCATAATCATTATCATCTCAATGACATTGAATACAATCTATTCTTGTCATACTTTCTCTCTCTTTTCTTGTGCTTTCCATTTGGTCCATAGATCTTGGCATCCATAGCCAATTATAACATGGTATCAGAGCGAGTTGGGTGCCATTGGAGAGTCTTTTTCTAAAGAGAGATTCTAGATCTGAGGAGGTTTCGTTCGTGGCTCTTTGTTGCAGGTTCATATCTGAGCTTGCTGGTGCAAATTTGAGCTCACCATTGTGTCCGGAAGGTTTGAGATAGTCAATTTTTCCTTTTGTTTCATCCAAATCAGACATACAAGGCCAAATCTATGAGGGTTTGAAGCTAAAGTGTGGTTGCCAAATCCATAAGGTAGCTAAAATTTTGGAGCATTTTGGGTCAAATCCAACCCTGCCATCGTGTCCAGAAGGGCCAAAAACCCTAAGATTGACTGTCAATTCATCAATTTTGGAGCAAGTCATCCAGTGAGGCAAATTTTTTTTTTCCCAAAGAGTCGTACGACCCTTGGATCGCATCATAATTACATTCGTACCATTGGCGTCAGAGAAAATTTGGTACGATTATTTGAAAAAATATATATTATAATATTTTCTACGAAATTTTATTTTTCCAAATATTTTGTAAAAATTCGTAGTTTTTGTAAAGTTTTAATTTGAAATTTTATTTGTAAAAAATTAAAAAAAATTGAAAAAAAAGAAAGAGGCCAAGGACATATAGTCCACAGACGTACTCATTTGCAGAATGTACCTGCAGTACCGTAGGCCATTCCAGTGCTGTCGTCTGGCCTCTGGGCGCGACCCCCACATATCCACCGTCGGCGGTCTGTTCAGGAAAAATCTAGTGGAATTCTTTGAAAAAACCGTCCGGCATCCTCCTACTAGTGGCTGCAACATGAAAATTCGGCTTCCCAAGAAATTCCGCCAGGTGGACCGACCAGCGACGGGTGGTAGCACGTCAAAATTAAGCTCAGTTTCCTGAAAAATATTTTGCAGGGGGAGCATATTCTTTTTTGACGGGCAGGAAACTATCAAATTTTAACCCTTGAATTTCATGCGTCAGCATTACGTCACCGATGACATCAGCAGGCTTTTGAAAATTTTCTACCCCTCACCATTTGAGTTTTCATTTTTGCAGTTCAACTTTAGAGGCTCGTAACTTGCTCATTTTGACTCCTTTTTTCGAGCAATTTTTTTTATTTGGGCTAATTTTTCATGCTCTATGCATTGGTCCAATCGGTTTTTGGTTTTGGTGCCTAGTTTTTCCAGAATTTTTAGATTCTGACAGGTGTTGCTGCTTCGTCCTCATTTTGGGAACTTTGGGAGCTCATATCTTGCTCCTATAGTAACTTTTTTGAGTGCAATTTTTTTTCAAAGTGCATGATTTTTCATGTATTTCTTAGTGGTATGATCAGATTGATGTCATTTTGTACCAAAAATTCTACTTGATATTGTGGCCTATTTTGGCATTTGCATGTACCAAGATCAAGACCACTTCATTGTTTTTGGCAAGTGGCAACTGTAAACGCACTAAATATAAAGTGCCAAATCAGATATTGCTTGGGGGGTTTCTTGATTGAGTGATTTGGGGGGGTAATCTTGCAGTGATTGTTTGCATTCGTTTGTTTGGTTTGTGTTCTTGAAATGGGGAGATCTCAAATTGAACCCCTAAATCCACATAATTATGCTACATGGAGAAAATCAGTAACGAACTATCTCATGATGAAAGGTCTAATAGGTCATCTAAAGGACACAATTCAAAAACCTACTAATGCTAAAGAATTGGCAATGTGGGAGATTGATCATGAGAAAACACTTGGATGCATATGTTCATTAGTCTCATTTGATTTGCAGTTTCATATTGAATCATGTAATACACCTAAAGAGGTATGGGAGACTTTTGAGAAATTGTATGGTAAAACAGATAAGATTAGAGGCTATCAGATTGATAATGATTTGATGAATCTTGATCCTAAAAGTTTTAACCACATCCAAGACTACATCTCCAAAATCAAGCAACTAAGAACACAATTGAAAGAATGCACTATTGAAAAAGAGGATTTACAATTGATTCTGAATGTGTTATCCAAGCTTGGTTCTGAGTATTCCGTGTTTGTTTTTGGCTTTCATACCCATCGACTTTCTATGGGAGCATCATATGTTGATCCTAAGTTTGATGACTTTGCAAATATCCTAATCCAAGAGGAAGCTAAGTTAATGAACATGGGTCTAATCAATTCTTCCAAACCACAAGCATTGGTAGCAAATGAGTCTAAGGTACAGAAAGAATCAGGGAATCTTGATAAGAAGCAAAATAAGAAAAAGAACAAGCCACACAAAGAATTAGAATCCTCATCATCAAAAGGAGAAACATCTAAGAAGGAGAGGCCTTTTTGTGCATATTGCAAGAAGGATGGACATGAAGAACACCATTGTTATAAGAAGGATATTGATGAGTTGAAAAATCTTCTCAAAAAGAATCACATTGATTTGCTTCTAGAATGTCTGAATCTTCTTCTCCTTCTACTTCAAAATAGTCTAAAAAGGACAAAGCTCAAACATCAGGATATAAAGGACAAGCTCTTTGTGCTCATTCAAGTCTAGGATCAGGGAGATGGCTTCTAGATTCAGGAGCATCACATCATATGGCATCTTCACAAACTATCTTCTCTTCATTTCAACCTTGTTCTATGTCTCCTATCTTGATGGGAAACAATACATACATGAGTGTAACAGGGAAGGGATCTATTAGCATTGGGGAGAACACTTTTCAGGATGTCTTGTGTGTTTCTCGTTTGACGAACAATCTACTTTCCATATATCAGATTACACATGGTGGAGATGGGAGAACTGTGGAGTTCACTCCTGATTTTGTTATCATTCGGGACTTGGAGACTAGAGAGATCATTGCTACTAGGGTGGTTGATCATTCATCTCGGTTGTATTCCTTTGCACAGTTTGCTTCTGATGATGACTTTGTTCCTTTGACTGTTGATCACAACTATGATTCTAAGGAGAAATTTAGCTTTTTGAACTTGGGCATACTCACATCAGATCAAGTACTTGAGCCATGCATTTCATCTCCTCCATCTACTGTTGTAGTTGATGCTATTTGTGATTCAACGGTTTTGGCTCCTAGTGATTCAGTGCAGCAGGACATGCATAGTCTTCCAGATATGGCTACTTTGGATGGCTTTTTGACAGGTATTTCAGACTTGTTTGTGGAGTCTCATCTTGTGGATTTGGAGGACACCATTGATAGCATTCATCTTCTCTTTGATGAAGATGAACCTTCTTCAGCTGTTGTGAGGGAACACTTTGACCCTCTTGTTCATTCTCTACATGATCATTCTTCACAAATTGGCGTGAGTGTGGATTCTTTAGACAACACTTGGAGGAGGCTTCTTTGTCTTCAGAGGGGATATCTTTGGGTAATTCTCTACATTCATCTCTACTAGATGTTGGATTTTCCTCTTTAGCAGTGTGGCCTAGAACGCCTGATTGGAGTGGTTCAACTTTCTGCATTGACATAGAGACACTTGAGCATGCTTTAGAGGCATCATCCATCATCCATCTTCATGATATCCTACATACATCCTTGGTTTTGTTTCTTCCTAAGGGGAGGAATGTTGTTTGGCGAGATTGGATCATCTTCAACATTCAATGTCGAGCTTCTACCATCATTGCAGGAGACTCAACATTGAGGGGGGGCAACCTTGTCTCTCTTCTACTTCTCTCTTATGGGGGGATCTTTTTCCTCACATGGGTTTTTTACCTTTTCATTCTTCATTGAGAGTATTGCATTTCTATTTTGTATTTCATCTCTCTTTTGAGAGGAAGTTTTGTCCCACTGGGTTTTCTCCCTTTCCTCGCTTGTGAGAGATTGCATTGATTGCATTGTTTGTACATGGGTACCTAACATGGCCTAGTAGCCGGGACCCATCTTTGCATCTTTGTGTCATTTGCATAATAATTCACTACTCCCTAAGTTGCACTTAAGGGGGGGTGTTGGTGTAAATAAAGTCTTGTACCTAGTCAGTTCATTACTAGGGGACGTATTTACATCTTAGTTAAGTTTACTTAGGTCATAGGAAGGAATCTTTCTAGAAGATGTTAGTTGTCATTAGTTGTTATCTTATCCTTTGACAACTACTACATGTGAACCTAGGTAAGTGTGATTAGTTGTCACATGTCATATGATTAAGACACTTGTCATAATCCTATGACATCTTGCATCTCACCTTGGCTATATAACCAAGGGATATCTCTCATTGTATAATCAATCATAATCATTATCATATCAATGACATTGAATACAATCTATTCTTGTCATATTTTCTCTCTCTTTTCTTGTGCTTTCCATTTGGTCCATAGATCTTGGCATCCATAGCCAATTCTAACAATAACAAAGGATTTTAATAAGCATGTGCAATTTTTACATGACTTAAAACTATTTTCCTACCTAGGTTTATAGCATGAACAATATTGAGCGAATATTAAAACCCAAACTTAGGGAAAGAACAAGAATTAAATAATTTTATGACCTGCATAAGACAATGATTCTATGGGTAGCAACCGAGAACACTAGGCTCAAGGGGCTGATGAGTAAATGGACGCAAAGGCATAAGCTATGACTTAAGAGACCGGGAATGGGTAAAACTTGGTCAACTTCGAATTAGATTATTACAATGTAGGTAAAAGGAAAAGACACTATAATATCTTTAATTTTGAATATAATATCAACATATCTTGCTCTGCAATATTGTATTCACTATCATCTAACTCAAAAAAATCAACGATTATTTATAAGTTATGTATCTTGAACTGTTAGCTTCTATTCAAGGATGGATTAATATCCCTTTTAGTTATTTATCAAAGATTGTGTGAATGGAAATGCAATAGGAATTTATAAGTAGTGTGATAAGTGTTGTTCTTTAAAAATGATGCAGAATCACATATCAAATTCAATACCATGGAATATATTATAAAATATAAAATATCATCAACTATAGTTTGGAATATGATTCATGAAGTGAAATATAAAATAAAATATCATGAAGTGCAATGAAGTGCAATGATTCACAATTTCATGGAATAGAATATAAAATATCATCAACTGTAATTTGGAACAATAGAAACTGATTCATGAAGTGTAGTATAAATACCTAAAAGTTGTTAATTCACTTCCATTTCCCATATGAAGTTAGGGTCTTGAAACTAACGTTCATCTTGAGATAAAGTAAAAGAGTCATCTTGATTATGATTCTACTCTTCATTTTCTTCAACATGCATCTCAAATTCAACATTCATTGTGTCACTACTGTTTGTCTCACTGCTAGTTCCACCAATACCAGTGTTTGGAGTTGGAGTGTTGGACAACTTGGTCCCTCTTCTTTCACATGTGGACCTCTAGATTGTGAGTTCCCTTTCAAAAGGAATTTTTTTGACATTATATGCAATTCCTTTCATCCTCAAGCAATTTTCCAAATTCTTGTCTAGTTTGTTTCTTAACTTTGATTTCAAAAATGCCAATGAACTAAAAACTCTCTCATCCTCCACCAACCCCAATATCATTGTTTGACATAAATCAACAAGTTTGAAATATTTTGATATCATACTGGATGCAATATTTCACTCTGACCTAAGTTTGTCCAAACCTTTGTTATTGATCTTGGTTCAAAGGCCTTCTCCATGCCCATGGAATCATATTGGTCCCTCATAGCTATTGAAAAAAAAATTACATTGTTGTCTAAGATTAGCTTCATTTAAAATTCCTTCTATTGTCTACTCATTGTATGTTACACTTTTCAAAAGTTGTTCGATCAAGATTTTTACTTTATCATGAAAATATTTTGGGTTATCTCAGTTTACCCAAAATTGAGGATACACAATACCCATGGCTTCAAGCATTTCATGTCGAGGGAAACTTTCACATGAATCTCTGAGGAAAGAGATTTTGCAATTTCCTTCAAATTCTCACTAACAGATTTAACAATGTCGTTAAAATATTCCTTGTTAACAACTACTTCTCTACTAGAACACCTGGTTGTCTTACAATGGTACATTGGTATCTCATATCCACACACATAGATACATAAGTGTTTGCTTGCATTAAACTGTAAATAATTATCAGGATTAGTCAAATCAGTAATTTTCTACCACATGAAATAATTTGGGCCTTCTTGTGTTAGGTCTAGATATAGATGATTGATAGCCAAGCATGTATGTTTATGTAGTTTGGCATATTAATTAATATACATAGTTATGTCTTGGTCTTTCTTCACAAGATTGTTCATTACATCCAGCATAGGGAGAAGACTAGCTAAAGTCAAGAGTGTCTCTATATTACTTAACCTATGTAAGAGGTTAGGAGCTTTGTCTACTATGCTGCTATGCTTGTACATTACTCCAATCAAGGATTGATATTCTGAAAGAGCTCATTGCACTGGCCCATGCAGGGAGATCCATCTGGTATTGACATCCTTGAGAAGCTTGTTTCTTGGTGTTATTCCCTCAACAAAATTTTGAAATTCTGTGAAATTTTTAAGACTTCGACAGAAGTATCCATAGATCTCGCATACTAGATTTTTAACTTTTGATACTGTAGTAAAATTGCTTACAATTTTGAATTCTAAATTAATTTTGTGGGCCATGTAGCGAATTCCAAACATGTATGGTGCATAAGTAGTTTGTAACTTTGTGTAAACACCGCTCCTTTAACCTTGCATCACTATAGCTCCATCAACTCCTACACACACCAACTTTTTGGCAATTATCAACTCATCCATACCTACAATTTCATTCAAATATTTCTTGACTAGTTCAAACAGATTTTGTGATGTTGAATTGTCCTTCATTTTATGAACACAAAGAAGATGAGCTTGGAAAACATGTTGTTCTATAGTATATAGATGCATATAGA
The DNA here is from genome assembly GCA_007258455.2 of Sequoia sempervirens. Lineage (NCBI taxonomy): Eukaryota > Viridiplantae > Streptophyta > Pinopsida > Cupressales > Cupressaceae > Sequoia > Sequoia sempervirens. The sequence continues at coordinate 199,661,388 of VDFB02252616.1, forward strand.
CCCAAGAAGTATTATCTACCATAGTAACTTCATCTAAAGATAATGCAATGAAGTTTGACTCTTTTACTTTCTCCTTTAAATCTTCCTTTTCTATTGTAGCAAGATAATTTTCCCATTCCCATCCAACATTTAATGACCAATGTGAGAAGGGAAAGTGAGGAACACCCACAAAAGATAATAAATTAGAATATTTTGGGTAGTCTATTATAGGACACCGTTTGGACAAAATGTGAAAAACAACACTCATCTGAACAGGTTTTGATAGATTTGCTCCATCCATTTCTTTTCCAAATTGAGCCTCAAGAGTACCTTAACATGCGACAAGCTTCGGCATTCTTTGCTTATGCTCTTCATATTTCGTGACATACTTAACATGAAGACAATCTTCCTTTGATTTCCATCATATGACTAATTTTTCCTTTCTATCTATGATTTGTTTTTCATAAAATTTACTGATATGCTTTTCTATAGTGTCAAGCTCTAGCTACAACTTCTTCTCTCTTCTACATTTCCAACTACAAATCGTACACATGCATTCTATTGCACTTTAAAGATTGTTTGCTTTCCCCACTGGTATAATGAATGGGTACTTTGAAAACCAAACAAGTTGAAAATTACTTGTCATTTCCCACTTGTGCCCCATTTTTTATTTTCCTTTTCTTTTCTTGCTATCAACATCATCCTAATCCAAGTCAATTATCTCATTCTGGGTAACCAAGGCATCCCTTGGAACATCTTCTACAGTATTACCATCCTCATTTGATACATTTTGATTTAACTCAGTGACAATCTCACCTTGACCTTCCGGTGGTGGTGAGGTATTGTGAATTCCTTCTTCATTAATATTTGGTGGAAGAGTTGATGATGTAGCTCCATCCTGATCTGATTGATCAGAAGCATTGCTAATTCCAAAGTAAGACTATATGGTACCTCTACATTTTGGGCATTTTGATGGCCTCCTAGTCCCTTCACCACCCCGAGGAGTCTTACCCTTGCTACTCAACATAGTGATCTCTCACTTCGAATAAAAGCTAGAAAAAAATTTCTTATTGTTTAAGGATAGAGAATACATATCCCATTCGCTAATCAATATCATCTTTAAGATTGAAGCAAGAATGGAAAAGACATAAAGAAATCTTATTACTAATAACACTATGAAGAAATGATCACTCATCTTTAAGTCTACGTTTTTGGCTTTCACCGACTTCCGAATTGAGAATCTCAAAATTGAACAAAATGTGTAAAAATAAATGATAGTTTCGATTGTATTTATATCAATCCATATTTGGTGAATTCCACGGGATTTTTAAATGGTATATTAAAAATTTGGTTAATCTCGTGTGCTTATACAATGATAAGTTGTAAATTTCAAGGCAAAATGTGTCCTCAAATGTAATTCTTTTTTAATGTTATTGGCAAAATAGATCCTCATAAGCAACTATTTATAAATTTTAATTAGTGAATTGGGACTTCACAAGCAACTATTTGTAAATTTGAATTGGCAAAATGGGTCTGGTACAATGTTGTTTTAATAGTATTGGCAAGTAAGTAGGTGTTTTATTACATGCTTCCAATATTTCAGGGGAAAATATTAATTGGTCTATTTAAAACGTGTAGTTTGTTATGGCAATTTTTTTTCTTAAATATGCATCATAAAAAAATCTTTGGTGAATGGGCATGCATTGGACCAATAATTCGTAAAATCTAGGTGATTTGAACACCCTGTTGGGTGTGATTAATTTGCTAATTTCAACTTGGCCGATTTCTAGAATTCACTAATTGGTGAAGATTCGCCACTAAAGTTTTCCTCAAGTGATCAGATCAGTATTATATTTTTTTATTCTCATTCACATCCAAAGGCAAAGAAACATCATTCTTGTATGAGGTTTACAACATGAGATTGGTAAATAGGATATAGACTTGATTTTTATTTTATATTTCATGTTTTTAATCTCTTATTTTTAATTTCAATACTTACAATATATATTGGACTATATCTCCATATTTCCCTCCTATCCTCTATCTCTCCCTCTCCCTCTCTAGATCTATCTCTCCCCCTCTCTCACTCTATCTCTAACTCTATTTGTCTTTCTCTTCCTAGATTTCCCTATCTCTCCCTCTCTCCTCTATTTTTCTATCTCCACTTCTCTCTATCTCATCTCTCTCTCTCTCCCTCCCTACCCCTTTAGATATCTATCACTCTCTCTCCCTCCCTACCCCTTTAGATATCTATTACTCTCTCTCCCCCTCCCTCTCCCCCTCTCTCCCTCTCCCTCTCTCCCTCTCTTGTTCCCTCTCTCATCTCCTTTTCACTTATTCCTTAGTGTTGCCATCAATGGATAAGGGACCTCCTAGAACTACTATGTAGGGGTGCATTAGTTCATGGATCAATGAACAACACATACCAATTATATTTAAATATTATCTTTTCTCTTACTTGTTGATAGAATAATTTGGTGGCATGTGATTGTCATGCTTTATCCATCTTTTTTGACCACATGTTAATTTTTCCACTCATGGAATATTTGTGAGAGATGATAGATTCCATTGAAGTGGTGAGGGTGTACTAATTGGAGTTGATTCCACTTGAACTTTTTAACCTTTCAATCAATATTTGAAGTTATTTTATATTATTTTAACTTTTACCTAGGAGGCTTTCTTGTATCTCAAGAGAATGTCAAGGATTTTTTGGAGGATTTGCTAAGGTTGTCCTTCACCAAGTTTTTCATGAATTGGTGGACTAACATTTCTGGGAACTGGTGAGGGATTTTCAATTCTTAAAAATTAAATAAAATTGAATCAAAATTATTCCTAAGTTGTTATTTAATTTAGTTTTTATACTATAAAAATAATAAAACCTACCTCCATGATCTCATGGAAATTGTGGTTGAATTTTCATGATGACTTGATCAATTTTATAGTGTCACTTTTTCTCACTCATGGTTTGTTATTGGATAGGTGAGAAGCTAAGTTCAAAAGAGATCAACCTCTTTGCAAGTTTGAATTTATGTCAACAATAATGTGTGTTATGGCTTAAAGTATTGATTGACCTAGGCTTGGTTACTACCAAACCATAAGATGAGTGTGTGATAACACACTTGTGTTATGTCTTAGATGGACCAAAAAGTGGTTTTGGCCACTTTTTGGTCTCACGTCATTTACACACACTCTCTTTTAGGGTCCATAAAATATAGGCTTCAACTTTTTCACTCCTTTATTCTTCAATCAAGATTACCTATAGGGGTTTCTTAGATAAAAGGAAAAAATCTTCAAATATTATTAATAATATTAAAGTTATGAAATTACATGGAAATAGCATTGAAGCTTACAAAATAAAGTTAGTTTGAGTACCAAAATAAATGCCCCATAAAATAGATACCCTATATGTGGAGGCCAAAACAAAACAAAAGCCTTAGAGCAAAAAGTGAGAGAAAAACATAAAGAATATAGATTTTATATAAAAGATTAAGTGGAATCCTCATGCCACATCAGAGGTGGAATTAAAATACACTATCCATTAGAGGTCAACCATAGGTTCTAGATTATTTAATTTCTTAAGAAACTGACTTCTCATGTGTGTCAACACTTTATGTTGCTCTAGTGTCACTGTGCAAAAGTTTCCAAGGAATGGGAGCCATTCCACCTCAATACCCTCCTCATGCACACTCTGGATATCCCTTAGCCTTAGGATACCAACCCCAAGCCTTGCTATGTTTAGGGTTTCCTCCAGCCCTCTAAGATTATGTTTCTCAAATAGTTTTGAAACTAATTCCCACAACATCACCTTTTTCTCTCCTAAATCTAGGAGGGAAGCCACAAATCATGATGTAATATCCATTTTTACCTTGTATCTCTCATCATCCCTTACGAAATCAGTGCCCTATAGGGTTGTAACCTTGAAAGGAAACTATTTATTCAACTTGAAACACTCTTTTAGTAGGTTTTTGATATATGCACATAAAACCTTTACTAATTTTGAGTGTTTGAAAGGTGGTCCTTAAGTGACTCCAATATCTATTGACTTTAATTGATCATATTTTTTCCTTCAATTACCCTATTTTCTATGATTTCAAGATGCACAAAAGTTAGATAATTATGTCCATACAAAGCTATAAAAGGAAACCTAATTATAGAAATATGGTGGGAGGTGTTATTGCAATGTACTCTCAAATGTAGCCACTTGACCCAAGCTATTTTCTAACTAGAAACATAATTTATTAGGTACCCTTTGATCCATTAGTTGACAATCTTAATTTTTCCATCCATTTGGGGGGGTTAACCCAAGTTAGATGTGAGTTCTATTCCTATAAAATAGAACATTTTTTACCAAAAAAAATTAGAATTATGAGAAACATGAAATGCAATATCAAACAACAAGAGAGCATCAAACAATAATCTACTATATCCTCAAATACAAAAACTTAAGAATGAAAAGCTTCAATATTTTTCAAGAGATGGTATAATGAAGGAGAGTGCTTATAAGAGAAAACCCTAAATGATAAAGTGGTTAGATCATGACGAGTGTCACCATCCTATGTGATGAGACAAAATTATCTAATGATAGCTCATTCTAATTAATAGAAAAAAGCACTCCTAGGTTTAGCTTAAGTGTATGATATGAAATTAACCTAATAATTAATTAATTAATGCATTATTACTCTAACACCCCCTTAAGTGAAAACTTAGGGAGTAGCTAGAAACCCTAAAAATAAAATACATAAAAAGAAAAGAATGCATGGTGGGTCCCAACAAAAAAGACCTAATGATGTACCCATGTACAAAAAATATAATCTCTCACAACTAGAGAAAATAGGAGACAACATCATTGGAAAAGCTCCTCTCCAAAAGATCGAAAGGTGAATGAAGGATTAAGAATCCTTCAAAATAATGTCCCAAAAAAGAATAGGAACATGAATGACATATTTGAAGCATGAAGAAGTGGTAGAAAACTATCAAATGATGACTATTATAATGTTGTAATGAAGAATCTCCTCTAAAAAAAGTGATTCATCAAGATCAAGAAGATAAGATTCTACATGAGTGACTCCCCAAACAACACCACTTGAATCATGTGGAAAACAAAGGTAAACATCTAAAAGTTGAAGATATATAATGAAACATGAATTTGCATGAGTGACCCTAATGATACTACTCAACCACTGCAAAGAAGCAATTCAAAAATATATGTAACAATAGTCTGAAGAACACTGATCAAGTAAATAATGGACTTGGCCACCTATAGAAATAGGAATCCAGGAGATTCCATATGGTAAGTTCTCTATCTCACTAAAATGCATGGGTAACCAACTACTGCATCAGCCTAGTACATAGGAACAAGAACTAGATACATAGATCACTCCAAAAAATGAAACCAAGGAAGCATTAGCACTAACAATAGGAGTTCCCCCCATAATGTGGAAATGGGAGAGCCAAGATAGTTCCACTTAAACTATGTATCACCAAAAAGTACATGAAGGAGAACCAAGAACATTTGAACATGCACATTAAAGTACCTACAATTGAAAAATGGCGTGCAAACAAGGCACACACACATGGGGCAAGAATCATTGGGATTTGATGTTGTCATGGAAGGAATACTCACTTGAAAAATGTTCTATGGCGAAAAAGGCACTACACAACCCTTCCATGGCACTTTATAATGTAGTGCAAGTACAAAAGGCACAATAGGATGTGAAAAATCCCCAAAAAATATGTACAAGAGTGGCACTTTTTCTTAGTTCCTCTAGAAAATATTTGTTATAGTCAAAATATGCTCAAAATACCCAAATAGGATAGAAAGTTAGAAATACATGTAGAATAGCCTAAAACATGAAATCCCATGGAAACAAAAAGTTTCCAAGAGCTAAAACATCCAAGTAATTCACTAGAATGTGAAAACCAAAAAAATTAAATAAAATGCATCTAAATAAAATTTGGAAAGGTACAAGGATGGTTATGAAGAGCTTTGAAAGAGTACCCTAGCACCTCTAGAATTATAAAAACAAAGAAACTAGTCAAAATTTATGATATTGAGAGTGAAAAAAACACATCTAACATTGAAATGATAGAGAATGCATCAAAAGAAAAATTTGAAGAAAATACCTGCACCATTGGATAGTACTCAGAATTAGCTTTCCAATGATATCTTGTTTTCCAAAATTTTATAATTGATGAAAAAATTATCTTGATTTTTCTAATTCTTCTTAAGTTATAAAAAACCAAATTTTTAAGGCCCCTAGCCTGGGCACTAGTCGCCCATGTGACTAGGAGCTAATGGCTAAGGTGTTGGAGGTAGAAGTGGTTGAATGGCAACTAAAATGTGGTGGCACCACCATGATGGGGGCGAGCAACAGTGGTTGGCACTTAAAATGTTATTCAATGGTCACAACCTAGTGCTTAAAGCATTCGTCACTGGTATTGGCCTAACACTTTGGGTTGAGCCCTTGAACACTCAACACTAAAGTTATAGTTATGAGAAACACAAGAGGAAAAATCAAACAATAAACATAAACAACTTCCATGCGAAAAATACACAAACAATAATCTGCTATATGCTCAATAGGGAAAATGTACAAAATTAAAATCTTCAAGAGTCTTCAAGAGATAATACAATTAAGGAGAGTTTTTATAAGAGAAAATCCTAAATGATAAAGGGATTAGATCATGGCAAGTGGCATCATCCTATGTGATGAGACAAAATGATATAATAATTTAGCTCACTATAGCTAACAAAAAAAGAACTCCTAATTTTAGCTTAAGTGCATGATATGAAATCAGCTTAATAATCAATTAAAGATTAATTAATTATTGGCTAATGCATGATTACTCTAATGAAAATAACTCAAAAACCTATTTTCCCTATCACTAATAATTTATTATTTGGAAAACCATGTAATTTAAAAACCTCCTTGAAGAATAAATCAAAAATTTGGGAAGCCTTGAAGTTAGAGGATATGGTATAAATATTTCCATACCTAGTAGTATTTACCATTAACTTTAGGTTACCTAGTTATAAAGTCGATCAATATCATTTATCACTTTTGATAAGGGATGGGTAAGGGTTAACATATTCTTATAGGATAGACTTGGTTATCCTTGTTCTATTGACAAGATGAGCATTCCTTAATGTGCTTAAACACATCCTCTTTCACTCCTTTCTAGAAGAATCTCCCTTTAACTCATTTTAATTTTTTGAAATACACCATATTCCCTAACAATGGAATGTCATGTATGGCCCTTAAATATTCTCCATCTTTGATTATGGGACTTATTGTATCCTCTCCTTATGCAAATTTAGATCTCTCACCATGATGGAACTTTCATCCTATATCCTTTTGTCTAGTATGCTAGTAAAAAAATTATTATTAACATATTTATATATGATGGAAATGACCCAATCAATAGAGATTAATAATGGAGCATAACTTTAGTAGACATTCAAAATAATTCATCAACAACTACATTATGCTTTCCCTTCACATAATCAATATCAAAATTATATTCCTATTACTATTTACCCATTTTTATTATTTGTTATTCAAATATTTATTATTAAAAAAGTAGTTAATAATATTATGATCTTGGTGTTAACCACAAATGTATACCACATACAATATATTATCTAAACTTCACTAAGTCATGTATGATTTCCACAATCTCCTTATCATAAATAGAGAACTTATTTTTTTCTTCTATTAGTTTCCTTCTTTCAAAAGTAATGGGTTGTTGTTTTTGTATCAAAACTTATCTGATGCCTTCACCAGAGGCGTCAAATTCCAATAAAAAGGATGTGATATTTCTATAATATAAAGCATTGGACATTAACATATTACCCCTTTTAGTTTATACATAAGCTTTCTTTGCTACATCTCTCCACTTAAATTATGCCTCCTTAGTCAAGTGTGTGAGTGGCACTATGAGTTTGAAGAATCATTTTATGAATCTTCAATAGTATTTTCACATTCTTAAGAATCCTATTAAATGTGACACATTCATAGGGGATGGGTTATCTTGAATGACATCGATCATCTAGTCAACTTTTCTACCTTATTCACTAATGAAATGTCCCAAATGGGTATGTGCAGGTTGATCATGGAAAAAACAAGCCCTTAAGTGGCAAAAAATTTAGAAAAATCAAAGTTAAGAAATTTGACGTAAAAAATTGAATAAGTTATGTATATTATTTCAAAAATATGTAAGAATAGAATCTGTAGCAAATTGAATGTAGTTTCTAACTACTAGGTTTTTTTTAAATCTATTTGATGAAAATTTGAAATTTCAATGGTAGTACTTAAATTTCGGAAAAAATAAGAAATAGGTATCTGTCGACCACCCTAACCACAATAAAATGATAATATTAAATTTTATAAGATTTTAGATATAAGTAGAGGACTCATGTCGATGTGATGCATATTTTTTGTAATTTTTTCCATGTAAATAATTAATTATGAATTTTTATTACAACTTTAAAAAATATAAAAACTTGTATGTCTAACCACCTTAACTTGGTCAAAACTTAATGAAATTCATTTTTTTAATCCTATAGTATGAAGAATAGAATGTGACATGTTTGAATTCAAAAATGTGATCTTGTTTGAAAGCTATACATGTTTTTCAATCGACCTATCAATCAGGGACTTTAGTCATAATTCAAATAGAAAATGAATAATAATTATTTATTAAATTCAAAGTAAAGCATAATTTATATTGGTGGAAATCTAAGAATCTCCTTTAAAAACCCTTTTTGTTTCATCAATTTTGGGTAAAAACAAAGTTGCCAGCCACATACCCTACAGATACCCATCATATTGCCACTTTTTGGCCCATCATGACCCTGCACATACCCAAATACAAAATATCCTTTAGCCCAAACTCATTTTGAATATTAGGAAAATATAATTGTTACTCCAATATTCTAAAAAGTTTATCCAAGAGCTTCAAGTTATCTTCCTAAGTCCTTATATATCAAAATATGATCAAAGAAAATTAATACAAACTTTCTTAACTACTTACTAAATACATTGTTCATGCATGATTGGAAGGTTGCCAACACATTAGTTAAGTGAAAGAGTATGACTAAAAAAAAAGTGTCCACAATGATACAAAAAATTATTTTTTTGAACATTTTTATCCCTCATTTTGATTTCATAATATCTTAGCCAAAAATTAATCTTCAAGAAGTATGTGACTTTGTGTAGCTCATCTAGCAATTCATGAGTTTTAAGGTTAGGATATCTCACCTTGATATTTTTCTTATTTAATTCTTGGTAGTCAACACACATTGTCATGGTATCATCATTTTATTCATTATTACCATTATAACTTGGCTAATATACTACAATTTGGCACATATCTAGTAGCTCCTTTATTTCCTTCTCTATATTTTCCTTTTAGACCCTAGTGTGATGTTAGGGAGTGGGAATAACTAGATTTGCACCTATTTCAAGAAAAATAATGTGCTAGAATCCTTGGATGGTAGTACGTGAGGAATATCTTGAAAACCCTTTCAATTCTTGTCTAACACAAATTATACATTAATATGACAATTATCCTTTGTTCTTATGGATGGAGGTGTGATAAAGAAGTTTTCTACCCAATAAATTTATCCTCTTCTAAATTATATTTCTATCCTTTTAGCACTAATCACTCAATTTGCTACATTCTTGATTCTATTGAGAACTACTTCCTTTCCTTCATTTTTAAATTTCAATTCTACAGAGTAGTATTTTTCTAACAAATCTCCCAAAGATTGTAGGCATTGTACTCTAATAACCATGTTTTTATCTCCCAATCCAACCACATAGAAATATTCATAGATCAAGTGATCTCAAGTAGTCATTTTTAGCTATATTGAATTATTTGTGCATAGGGTATGGTCAAACTATCAACCATTTTCATATTGAACCCCTCAAAATATTTAGTAACTAAGACCCTTTTCTTCCACAAGGACTTCATTAATAAAATTATGTCACCCCACTATTAATTAGTATGATGATACTTTGGCATACTAACACTCTATGAATCTTGAATGGATTGTAACTTTAATTTTAAGAAATAGTTGTAAGAGTTCCTCCACACATGTCTTGTCCTTCTTCCTCAGATACTTCATTCACCTTTTCAAAATTAGTTTCATCTACTTCCTCATTAGAAATGACTTTACTATAATTGGCCTATCCTTTGCCAAAGAATTTATATTATCACTCCCAAGGTTCTTTATAATGGAAACATAGTTTATTTCTCCTTAGTTCATTTTGACTATCTTAATTTCTCTCAAATATTGGGAAAATATTTTAAGTTCTTAGCTCTCTCTTATGGAACTTCTTCTAGTTTAGAGGAGGAGAATAAGAATAATATTTATATTATGGTGTAAGGAAGACTCAAAGGTGAGAGCTCTTTTGATTAGCTCTTAGAGAGTGGAATGATCTAATGCCTTGACCAAACTCTTTAGTAATTTTCTAAAAATAGAACCATGATTATTCTCTTAGACACATCAAGAACTTTGACTAAACTCCTCTAAAATTCCCCTATGCAGTGTTCCACTATTCTACTATGTTTTAGTTGGTCCAACTCTCAAGGTGAATATTTAGATAAACCCTATCAAATATTTCAATTAGTATTTGTCTAAATTCTTTAAAAGGAGTAATAATGTATGATACCATTGTGTCATAATGGCATCATACCACCATTCATGAGTGTTGGTATGTGGCGACTGATCATGCTATACTGTATAGCCCATTGTATATATTGTACACCCCGCCCTGGCCCCATTGGGTTGGGGCGGGGGCGGGGTTAGGAGGGGCCAAAAAAATTTTTCTTTTTTTTGGCGATCACCGAAAAAGGGAAAAATCAATGAAAATGGAAAAATCCGATTTTGTAGAACCCAAAAATGGAAGCTTCTAAGCTTGGTAGGGAGTTCGGATGGGTATTTTCGGTATGATGAAAAACGCGATTATTCGAGATTGTAATAAGGTTTTACACTGGATAATAAAAGTGTTGGATGGCTGCGGTTTGGTGGATGTAGCCCGGATTGGGTGAACCACGTTAAATCTTTGTGTTATGATTTATTCTGTGTATGTTTTAGTTTCTCTGTTTTTGTTGATTAAATCTGCATTTAATTGTTAGATCTGCCATCTCTAACCCTAACAATGAGCTTCAACCCCTTCTAGGTTTGGAGAAGCATACTTGATAGATTCCTATTTAAAGATTGAATTTATCTACCTAATAGGTATTTAATTTCTATATATAAGCATGGGATAAACACTTTTGTGTCCCATCAAACATAGGTACAAGAACCTTCCCAAATCATTGTTGTAATTCCTTATTAGCCTAATTTTGAGTTGATTTCTTCAAGGTTTGATGATAATTCTTAACTTTGATGTTGTAGATAGAAGCAGATGATATATCATCCATAAATTTTGTCTTAAGAGTTCTATACTCAAAATGAAAGGATAAAAATTACATTTTATCTACTTAGTTGCCTCTTCTTCTAATGTATCTTCTTTCCTTTGTAGGAATTTTAGCTAAAAGGTATTTGGTTGAAGAAAGTCAATAGTTTGATTAACATAAATAAACTTTCCCTCCTAATATGTGATTTTAGATTTTTAGGAAATCTTTGACCTTGTACAACTTACACCAACATTGTCATTGTGTTTCTGAGTTCCGAGCCATTTCTTTCTACCCTACATCCAAATTGATCATTATGCCAAATAGTACTTGATCCTTTTCTTCTTCTATCAAATTGCACCTCCTTTTTTCTACCATTTTTTTCCAAAATTCCTTCAAAACTTGATCCACAAGTTGGCAAAATTATAGCTCTGATACCACTATAATATTCTTGCTAGGACATTTCTACAAAATTTAATGCGAATCAATACAATGTCTAGATTTAGTACATGGTCAAATATAAAACAACAATATTATTCTCAAAACAATATGCACAAATGGATAAGAATCCCTTTTGAATGTGAATAATCAACATATTAACCATAAAACTATCTACTATTTATTGATTCAATGGTGATTTTAAATTATAAATAATTCAATTTTAATAGATCTACTAGAATGACCATAATATTTATTATTATTGAAAAATTCCATAGATTAATAGCAATGGGCTCTTAAGGAGCCACCATAGGATCTAAAACCATGGCTACTAAGGGAGCTACCTAACAATGAGACAAACACTTGCACTATAGAAGCTACTAGATAACAAGTTGTTGAAGCTGAAGCCTAATCCCTATGTGGAATTTCTCAATGCTACATAGAGTATTTTATCCATAATCTGGCTATGGAAATAAGGGGGCTTCCATCCTCCAATATCTAACAATAAATGAGCATAATGTATCATCTATTTTAGGGAATAATTTAATATTTTTTTGATGTCATAACCAATATTTGACTTAGCTTAAATAATCACTTGAGCACCCACCTTCCCTCCAAGATATAATTTCAAACTCTTTGATTTTCCATCCAAAATTACCCCACTAGCAAAGTCGTGGCTGAAACAATTTAAAGAAATAAGATTGATTAAATAAAAAATAAGGGCCCCATGATTAGGAACCTATAAAATATGACACACTTAAGTATTACAAAGTTATTTCCCTGATGTTTTTCCTAAGCCCATGAAAAAATAAATTGGCTTAAAGAACATCCCAAGCTCTTAAGGAAAAAGGTAACATGACAATCCTTCCTCAAAATTGCTTTTCTTCAAGAAATTCAATTTTGGATGCTTCAAGATGATAGTGAAAATATTTGTTAAATTGAAAAACTATTAGTATGAGCATGTATTATTATTTAATTGTGTAATATTTTAATTGTGCATCCTTCTTGCAATAAGGGATCTAATAAAAAGTCTTTGTTTCACCTTTCTTCATAATTGTTGGGGAAAAATAGACTTGCCTCCATAGACATAAATTCAATTCTCATGTGTTCAAACATCTTATATTGTCTATGTGACACCTAGAGGTAGGGATTCAACTTATAAGAATCCATGAACATAAGCTTGATGAAGAATAGTTAAGTGAAAATTTATTAAGATCCAAACTAACCCCCATTTTATCTTGGGCTATATCCAATGTTTAACCTAACATTTTCCCCAACAAGTTTGGAAATTGAGTCTAGGGAATGAAGAGTTCCACATCACAAATCATGCTTTTGTTTCCACATACATAGCATCTTATGATAATAATTAAAATATCTTGAAACAAAACTCAAATATATAATATTTCATGAACATATGTTAGTTTGAAATATAATTATAAATATGTTATATATTAAAAATTGCAAATATTGTGGGAGGTTGGGCAGGTGCCACTTCACCATAGAGGGTAAAGTGGTAGACACATCAAAATGGATGGGAGAAGAGTTTATTTATTTCCAATATCGATGTGGGATGGCTGGGTGGCAACACACAAGGTGAGGTGGTGATAGTTGCAATGGAGTAAGCATGAGTTCTTAAGGAAACATCTAGATGGTGTTAATACCATTATTGCTCGCTGGCATGGTTAATCATGTAAAGTCCTTTCGAGGACATTTTTCTAGCTACTATGGTATTATTTCAGAGCACGACCTTAGTTTCATTTAACCAGCTAGAGGTCTCCTCTTGTTTCAAGTTAGCATTTTCGCATAAGTCATGAGCAGGTTCATTTTGTTGGTATTGGTCAAGGAACTAAAAATGGGTGGAATGGTAACACCAGTGCAACTTAAGGGCTTGAGGAGGCAAATTACGTTCGAAGGGAAGATTATCACCCTCCGTCTTTAGCGTCTCATCTGCCATCTCGATTATCTGGTCTTTGTTGCCATTAAATGTATAGTAGGGAAGAGCTTTATGGAGGAAGCCAAAGGATATAGGTTGGACTTAGACATCTCCTCACAGGTTCTGGTGGGCTTGTTGGATGTTCGGGTCTCCAAAGTTGAAGTGAGGGTAATCATGTGGCGATTGTTCCAGAAGGATATGTTAGTAGGGCTAGACAGGGCTTTGGCCACTGCGAGCTTGGGGAAGGGCATTCCGCGTCCACAGGACCTTCATCTTCTCAACGACCCAGAGGCACTAGTTAATTACTACCCATTTCTGCTAGATGTGACTAGGTTAGACTTGTTGGAGCATAGGAGATTGGCTAGTGCAAGCAGGAACTTTCTGAGGAAGAAATTTCATTTGGTTCAAGTTGCAGATTCGGCTTGGAAGCGGGATTTACGGGTTTTTTCCCAACAAAATGTATGGTGAGTAGGGCTTTGGTGATGGGTGTTTCTTCTTTTCGATGTCTCCATGAAAAGGAGGTTTTGTGTTGGGTTTGTTTTATCTCATTATAATATGTAATGGTCTATAAATGTAGAAGGTTAATAACACTATATAAGGTGTCGCTTATGACATGGCATTTTGGTGTGTTCTGGGAGGCTCGGTGTTTATGGTCGCCCAGGTTGGGCTCGAACAGTGTAATTTTTCTTCATATCAATAAAAAATCTCTTCCTTACTGATAAAAAAAAAAAATACAAATATTAAAAATTGAATTGAATAGATTATTCCTAAATATATAATAAATTAGACTTATAATTTTATTTTTTGTTGTATACTATTAATGGTGGAATGATTTACAAATAAAATTATACATCTCAGATTCATTTTGATATTAAAAAATACGAGGCAACCTGACTAGTGAAAGCCAAATTAACTTACTACAAAGCTTAATTATTGTTTCCATCTCTCTATCTATGTTACGATAAGATCTTAAAGAGGTCATAAATAAAGCAAAAACAGTTTAATAATACAGAACTGCCCTATCAGAGACACACACGTCATAAACCTAAAACTCTCGCCAGCCAATCATAGAAACAAATTGACTTTCTTAAAACTGATTCATTCAAATTAACTTAATCAATGCAAGTTGGTTTGTGTAGATACAACATAAATTTTCTCAAAGAAAGACAAGCAACAGATAGAACGTAGGCTGAGACTTTTATTAAATGAAATAAAATATGCCCTCTTTGAAAGAGACCCATGTGACACAATAGAAAGGCAAAAAAATCAGAAATATAATGAAAATTACCTATGTATGAGAACCAGATATTTTTGTCTCAAACATGTTAATTACAATTTACAGATCTTAAAAGCCTTTTGTCTGGTATAAGTTCAATTGCAGAAAGTTACGGAGAAGTTTCTGATATGGGAATAACACGAGATATAACAAGGCGGCGCTAAGGACGAAATCTAGCACAAGGCGTTTGGCTTTTCTCCCACGTGTTTGATGGGACAGATTGTATTAGAATGAACAGTCCAGTGGGACTAGTGTTCTACATTATGCACGCGTGCAGCCGCTTCCTGTTAGGTAAGCCAATACGCGTGATAAATTGAAATTTTTGTCATAGTCTGACTGGTAAATATTATCAAGGAAGAGGTCCACTGTAGCACTTCACTAATTGGCCACACGCATCGATTACCGAGCCACCGGTGTGGATTGGATTGGATCGGATCAATGGGTGCTTTAGATTTACAGGTGGAGTATTGAAAGTCATGGTGTTTGAATAGAGAGAAAGCTTTAAAAAAGGGAGCTTGGACTGAGATATAAAGGATAGCCGCCGGGTACTCAAGCTGAGGTGCCCATTTTGTTAGATGTCACTTGATTAGGCGTACCACGTCATAAGGCGGTGCTTACGCAGAAATTTCCTCTCGTAGACTGGCATTGGGAATTAGTGTTTATATAGATTTGAGGGGGCGCTTGTAAATAAGTTTTTTTCAGAGGGGAAGCTCATATCTTGTGGGGTTCAGGAATTTGGTTAAGAACTGGGAGGTTTTCGTTGGGGGCTTAGTTTGAGGTTCTTATAGATGTTAGTTTGAGGTTCTTTGTGGGATTGATCTATTGTTAAAGGTTAGGCTCTTTCCTGGGGAAAGTGAGTGATTCATGGGGTAGAGAGCTTTTAGTTAATTGAGTTTGAAGTTTGAGATTCTGGACGTTTTCTGTTGGAGAAGGTGAGCAAGGATTGCTGGTTCTTGTTGGAGAGGTTTTAGGTAATCAGGTTCGAAGTTTGAGATTGTAGGTGTTCTTTGTTGGAGAAGGCGAGACAATCCAGTTTGTGATTGTAGGTGTTCCTTGTTGGGAAAGTGAGATAGATTGAGTCTTTGGACAATCCAGGTTGAGATTGGAGTTTGTTGGAGAAGGTGAGATAAGATTAAGAGTCTCTAAGACAATCCAGTTTGAAGTTTGAGATTGTGGGTGTTGTATGTTGGTGTAGGTGAGTTAAGGATTGCTGGTTCTTAGAGGAGAGTTATAGAGAATTAAGTTTGAAGTTTGAGATTGTGGGTGTTTCTTGTTGGAGAAGGTGAGTAAAGATTACTGTCTTGTTGGAGAGTCTCTGAAATTTTTAATTTACTCACAAGTTAGGATTACCTATTCTTGTAGGATAATTTATAGACAATTGGTTTAGAAACTTTGAGTTTCAGAGCTTGAACTTGGGTGTTTAGTGGGTTTACCTTTGAACCTTCGGCCTCACCAGCTCAAGTTAGTTTTGTGGATACTGTAATTCCAATCAGGATACTGCAAACCCAAACAGATTGATTCGACTATTGAGACAGCAAGGAGCTTTGGCTTGTTGGTATTCTTGTGATTGAGAATTCTTTGAATTCCGTTTCGCTGTTACAAGAGAACAGTGATGGTGAGAGAGGGGGCACCAGGACAGCTTTATCTTCCACCTGGTTTTAGGTTTTATCCTACCGATGAAGAATTGGTGGTTGACTACTTGTGCAAGAAGACTGCAGGTCAGCCTTTTGCTGTACCTATTATTGCAGAGGTGGATCTTTATAGGCTTGATCCTTGGGATCTTCCAGGTAAAATTCTTGCTCTAAATATTTTGTTATTCAATTAAATGTACGAATTTGAATGTAAGGTAATATCATAATAAGCGTTGGATGGTTTAATTCTCTGAAGCTGTTGAATTTGGTATTTTCCTAGATATTATACATAGAAGACTATGGTATGATAGGGGGAAATAATTCTAGATTTTGTAGATAGCAGATATTTTCACAACATTGATATTGAGACTGAAATTGAAAGTTTCAGGTGCAGAAGTAATTTCTCTCCAGCATCTGTTGTTGCCAATCAAGTTCAATTTACGTCCTCCTACAGCCTCATCCAAAACATCCATAAAATATTCAGTTAAATTTTGTACAAATGAAAAGTTTTATTTACAGTTTCCTGAAGAGAAGCATAGATGGTATCCAAGAAACTAATAATTGCTTTCACTGTCAAAAACTATAGTAATAGAGATAAAATCTTAGGATTCTGTAATAGTTACAATGATTGCCTTGATATGTGTGATGCTCAAGTGCTTCTTGCTGTTAGAGACTATGTTTCTCATGGTTCCTGCTTTATTGAATATGAAATATAATGATTAGCCATTACGTGGATCCCATTTTCAGACGCCTCGATTGTAAAACCTGAATTGATATGACAGTATACTGTAAGAAAGATATTTTTAAAGTATTTATATATGAGTTGGGTTAAAAAATACTGATTGGAAAGGATAACTTTAAAATATTGATCTATTGGTTGGGAGAACTGTTCGAGAAGAATTTTGTTCTGCAGAAAATGAGGTTTATGGATCTACCATTACTGATTTAAATTTGATTTCTAAATTGGCAGATAAGGCGTTGTTTGGAGAGAAAGAATGGTACTTCTTCAGTCCTAGAGATAGGAAATATCCCAATGGATCTCGACCCAATAGGGCTGCTGGATCAGGCTACTGGAAGGCCACTGGCACTGATAAGCCCATTTACAGTAATGCAGGAAGCCACAAGCAGCTGGTTGGGGTGAAGAAAGCTCTGGTTTTTTACATTGGTAAAGCTCCAAAGGGAACCAAAACCAATTGGATTATGCATGAATATCGTCTGGCAGATGCAGGCAGTAGAGCTGCAAAGAGAAAAGGAAGCCTAAGGGTATGCATTGCAGACTGACTGTAATTTCTAAATTGATATACCCACAAAAAAAAAATCCATTTTGACTTATTTTTTTGATGTTTTTATTACAGTTGGACGACTGGGTATTGTGCCGGATATACAAGAAATCCATGGGAGCCCAGAAGGCTGCAGCAGCAGCGGCAGCAGCTGCTGCTAGAAATGAATGCAATGAGTCATCTTCTTGCTTGGATGAGGTGTTAGCCTCTCTTCCAGATATTGACAACAAGCTCATCAATCTACCTCGTTTAAACTCCTTGAACCTTTTCATGGAGCAGAAGTCCTGCAATGACATTGAAGCCAAGGATATTGCAGATAATGTTAGCAGATCTTGCCCTGGTCAGCCATGGAGAAACCCCACCACCACCACCACCAACATCAACAACAATGTCAACAACAAAAATTCAGTTCATTGCTTGATGGATTTTGGGCAGAAACCAGATCAGCAGTATTCCAATGGAGGTACAGATGGGGTTGTAACAGAAGTGGCATCTTCTAGATGTAACTACACTTCCCCACTTGACATACAATTGAATAATTCTTCTAGAAGAACTGGTAGCATTAACTATGATTTTGCAGCTGCTTTACAGTGCAGGCCTCCCAGGCCTGAAAGACAGCCATTGATGCATCACCATCATGACTCCCCAGATGAAGAGGTTCAGAGTAGTTTTAGACTACACAACAGTGACGTCAATCCTATTCAGCCTTCTCAGCCACCACCATTGGGATTTGGGTATGATACCAACCAAGTTCCAAACGCATTCAATGCTTCTCAGATGGATCCCATGAATATGGTGTTTGACAATGCATTCTTAGCAAGCTTGCAGGGCCCAAACTATCTGCAGAATCGATCACAGTAAATTCCTAGTAGTAATTTCCACCTTCCATTACATGCATCTTCTTCCCAATGGGATCTGAAACCTGGGCTTATAGTATTAAAAGGGCTATAGTAGCCAAGTCAGGAGCTCTTTGAGATGATAGAAAAGATTGGGAAGATTTAGTTGTGTACATTGTACAATACTTACTGTGCTACATAAATCATTTTATTACTGTTTACATCAGGAACTTATTTCCTCATTAGACTTGCATTTGTTCAAGAATGAAAACTATCTTTCCTTGACAGGCTCAAGGAGTTATTTAATAAGACTGGTCGCTCACTTATCAAAATATATTGCAGTCGACTAAGCAGAAATCTCTGAGTTAACAAGTTTTTGAATGTTCTTCTGTTTTGCAATCACGGTTAATTTAATCCATGCAAATTGCCTCTGGTTTCTGCTCTTTTTCATACCCAACATAAAGTTTTCCAAATAGGACAAGCATCCTGTGTGTTCTAACGTAAGATTTTGCTATTGGAAGTAAAAAACATCCTTCTGTGCTGAAAAGCCGTGAGGAAAGAAGGTAATAACAGTAGCATTTATTTCAATCGATTTTTATTTTATTTTTATTTTTTGTTTCAAATGAAAATTGATTATTGGGCCGTCTATATTTAGAGGTTTTGCTTTCTGAAATTTTTAAAATTAAATGATAGATTGAAGATTTTAACAAAATTAGTAAAGATAGGACTTTTTTTCAAATAGTTTGGTAAAGGTGTGATGATTGTTTTAGCTGCTTAATGTTGTTTGGATTTAGTCTTTGTTTTTCATTTTTGGGATGTTGTCAATGTGACTTTATGATACATGTCTTTTCTTAAATTATGTACTATTATCTTTTTAATTTAATAAAAAGTTGTGTAGTTGAAAAATAATAATACATTTTTATTTAATTAAGAGATTGTTTTTATAATTAAAAAGTTTAGATGCATACTTTAATATATTATAAGGGTGTTTTTCACTTTGATTTTTTAATTATATAATTTTTAACATTATTTAATATTTTATTTTATTTTGTAGTTAGTGTATCTTAATTATTTATTTAAAAATAAATTGAAATGATAGAAAGTACTTATTAAATTACAAGTTAATCAAAGTTATATAATATTAAAGTTGTATTATATATCTTATTATTTTTAAAATTTTGCATCTAATAAAATTATAAATCAATCAAACTCTAAATTACTTAAATATTTTTTGATTGTATAGTTTAAAATGAAACGTGTGATGATAATTAAAAATAAATTGGATAGGATATGATTAGTTGATTCAATATAGCTTGTCAATTTGTGTTCTTAAATTGGTTTTGAGTTGTGGTTGATGTGATTGGATTCAAATCTAAATATTAAATTGTTACATAACTACAAAGATAGATAGAGCCTTATATTTTGTATGGGTGGGATGAATCTTGCTTGTGATCTAGTGCACACAATACAATCATTTGTTATGTGTAATTATGTTCATAGCACATGTTGATCCTATAGTCCTATTCACCTAGCTTGTACCTATGTCTTAGGAAAACATGGTATTAACAGACACCTTAGATATTTTTTGTAAGTTGATTGAAATATGAACTACATTTAAATCCAAGTCAAACTCGTTTATTAGCATCATTTAACATTTGACAATATAAAAGACAAGTGATGCATGATACCTATGATGTGGTAGTCTCTCTCAATGATGATGCAAGTTTGATATGACTATGTAATAATATATTTGTAAGAAGTATTATGGATAATCAATACACATGTACTAGCGTTCCAAAGCTTATCCTTAAAAATAGAATTCTAGGTGCTCAATTTGAAAATTTTTGTCATATATGTCAATGGAAAATGATTAATTTTAAGAAATATGAGCTTTAGGAATAATAATTTTAAAGTTAAAGGAAGTGAAATAATATTGTATTCATACATCCATCTTGGAGACAAATCACACCCATACTTTAGTGTAGGAAATGAAAATCATTCACCTAGAACTAATCCAATCTAATTATATGGTTGAGATAATGGTTTACAGAGTGATAAATAATAGGTTATAGTTAAGTTGTATACAAAACATGACAAGATTAATATTAGGATAGTGATAGGACAAGTCTAAAATTTATTGTAAAATGAGAGGGTAAAAGGGCCATGTATGCACTTTCATTCTATAGAGTTATGCACATCATTTTGAGTATTTTGGATGTATTAAATATGTTTATATAAATTTTGTAGGAGATGACAATCATGAAGTGTCTATTACATCAATAAGAAAAATTCAAAAAAAATGATTCAAGATAAATATCTTCGATCATATATGTATGTATGTATGTATGTATGTATGTATGTATATACATATACATGTAGATTTATGTCATATGTATACATACATATATATTCACGTATACATTTCTATGTATGTGTGTGTATGTAAACACACACACATATAATGATAGACTTTTAAAATAATATAAATAATAACAATGAATGTTCTATGAATAAGTTTATATAGATAAGCACATGTATATAATATATATGCATGCAAACAATATATGTGCATGCATATCTATGTAAAATTATTGAATATTACTCATTATTATTGCTTATATCATTTATAAAATTATAATTACTTTCTAACCATTTAGAGACATTGTATAGTGCATAATCACCCTCAACTATAACTATAAAATATACCTCAAAACATAATAAAAATATCAAAAAAAATAAAAGACCACATAACCAACTCCTTACTATCACCTAAATTATTGCCATTAATAGTTAGTCACACGTTTATTTAGTCAATGAGCATATTAAAATCAAAAATTTCCTTGTTGTAGAGATTAAAAATCCATACTTAGCACTTTTTCCTCTTGTTTCAACCTCAAGTATGTGCCCTTGTTTATGAATACAAATAGTGAACACTTTTTACTTATTAGATTGTTAAATTCTTCTCTAGCCCATGTCCTACACTCAAATAGGTCCACATCATTTTTAGGCACCTTCTCACACTCATTCTTGATTATTTTTCCATACAATATACTATCATCACTCTCTTATTATATAGATAGGAAAATCTTTGGTGTTTTTCCCAAATTTAAAATCAGCCTTTCCCTCCCAAATTTTCCCTTTTTACCCCTTACAAACCTTAACTCACATCCAATAGCCATAAATGAGAAATCACTCAATAAAATAATTTATAATGGAAGTTAACATCCTTATGCATATGTATAAAAAAACAAAATGAATGACATAGGAAAATAAATAGTAAGGATTAGTAAATAAATCTTCATTACCAGAACTTCATAGTTGTAGTAAACAACCATCTTCTTAGTTCCTAGGTTTTCACATACTCCATGCTTTTATAAAATTATTGTTAAATTTCAATCCAATGGTTTTATTGAGGATCCTCTAATTTTTCCCAGACACCCATTTTTCTTAGAAAATATGTTACAAGTTTAACCTTGAGATTTATAGAGAATATGGAACATGTACCAAGATGCAAATTCATGACTTAGAATTATGATTGTACCCTATGCAATTCATGTGACTAAGATAGAAACACTACAATATAAACATGAATAGCCATATAGGGCATAGTTGCACATCCTATTGCATCTAACAATATTGCCATTAAATATAGAATTCACAATACAGTCCTGAAATATAGAACCTTTTCTTATTTTTCATCTACCACTCGCATCTTCTTTAACCATCAAATCGCGTATGATCCCTCTTTCATCCTCTTTACTTTATACTTTACATTTTCTTATAAAATCTCAACTCAATTATTTTTAATTATTTTAAAATTAATTTTTTTATTAAAAACATTATTTTTTCTTTTAAATTTTAAAATCATAGAAATTAAATTTAGAGAACTATTTTGTGTACTTTAATTTTATTTAAACTTATTTTATAGAGATAAAAAAAAGTAATTATAACTCTTATTACTCCTTAATAATGAAATCTAACAATAATACTTCCACTAGCACATTTTTATGAAAAAGTATTTGAAATATCTAATATATATTTTTCTTTTTATTGATAATTATTAGTACCCAATATATAATCCTTAAGGTCTAATCACCCATTATACTTGGTACATGTGAATCTCTAGGTTTCTAAATTGCTCTCTTAATTTCTACTTGCATTCCCCACACTCCCCTTCTTATAGAAAAATAGGTTATCATCTAGAGTACGATGCCATAATCAATTTGTTCAATTATTTTTGTTGTGTTTCTAGTTGTCAAAAATTAGCCTATTATTTACTTTCAATACAACTTAAATAACATTTATATTATTTAATAGAAAAAATAGTAAATATCTCATTCTTTTCTTTTCTTATATTAATTATTATAATTTGTCTCAATGTATATGACTCTTAAACAAGTGATATTGTGCTATTTCTCTCATATGAATTAACCCCTAATTTTATGTGATTAAAATATTGTGGATTCTTTTATTATGATTTATAAATTAATATCTATATTAAAATTAAATTAGTATTAGTATTTGTAGAATGATTCCAATATTAAATAGATTTTCAATTGAGTTATACACATTTAATACGAAAATATTATATGTGATGTATTAATTATAGAAGATTCTCTTGAAATTATGCTAGCAATAAATAATATCTCTACAAGGTGAATTCTATGAAAAAAAATCTTTGACTTATAATATCATGCATATAATTTACAATATTATTGGAAAAGCTACTACTCCATGACTTTCTTCCATTGTCATTTCTAGTATTCATTTCAACCAAAGGAGCTTTGTGTCAAGATGTCAAATTCTAAATCAAGTAATCAAAATTAATCTAGTTTCCACACTCATAGTCTAAAAAATGATAGTATAATTTATTGGTCAAGTTAGATAATGCCAACACATGTGAACAATGCCAAAAGATTATTTATAAACAATTTCTAATTGTTAGATTTGATGCAGGTTCATTTAAGATGAGATACAATGTGTAGCATCAACTGCCTTCATAGTAAAGTTTTATAGAACCTTCTTTTGATTTTTTTATTCTAATTATCATCAAAACTTAAGAAATACTAAATTAGACTAGAAGTAGAAATTATTTTTTACCAATTAAATAAATTCTCTTGAGAATAACTAAATTATAAACTATATAAAAACTCTTATAAAATATACTATTATTCTATCACAATTCTAAAACAATATAAAATGATTGAAAAAATCATTATCATTCATCTTCAAAGTTTTATGTAATAAATATTTGTTATATCTCAAAATAGATAATAAAATATTAAGTACAAATAGTCTAATTTCTAAGTTTCTACAGGGTGCTTTATTATTTTTTTTAAATCAAAATATTTCCAATCTATCATTTCTTTTACACGACCCTTACCAATGGTGTTGACTAAAATAATCTTAATAAATTGTGGAGTTCCGTGTATACCTTGATAAACATTTATGTCAATATCGTTTTCATTAAGTCAAACAATTATAGCTTCGTGCGCATTTTGTTTGCTTTGACTTTCTCTATTATAGTTCTGCATGCATTGAATCATTTAAGTTAGTTGGAATGACATCTTAGACTTCATACGAAAGATTTATTTTTTAATGTTGAAATATTGCAAAGGAAAAGAATAAATCACTTTACATAAGTAATAATCAAACCATCATATAATTACTTTAGGATTAATGAGTTGGAAAAGGAATTCTTTAAAGTAATGTGTAAAAAGAAAATGAATAAAATAATGGTATTAATCTTTCTTTTTTTTTGTCGTTTTAGTGATATGTTTTTTTAGAAAATTGAGTCTATTTATACAGACTTTTTCTTTGTAGCATTTCATCTAGATTATGTGAATGTTTGTTTATTTTATTCTAATTTTATTCGTAAGTCTAATCATAACTGACTAAAGATTTATAATTAAAATCATTGAAGATCTCTCTATTATCTAGGTTATTTTTTACATTTTAGACATTTATTTTATCTCTAGGATCATGATTTTATTTTCTGTGTTCATTTTTTATTCTTTGGCTTCATGTCTTTTTTTTTGTTTTATTGTGGAAAACTTATTAAATTTGTTTAATCTTGTCTTTGAACCTTTACTTGATATTTATTCTTATCCATGTGGTTTTGACCCAACTATTTGCTTGTTATGTAGGTATCCTATCTTGTCATGAACATCTTAGACCTAAGAAATACTAAATGTAATTTAGTTTTGGACTTCTCACTTAAATATGCTAAATATTTGAGGATCGAGACTTATTTAATCCTAAAGCTTGAGTAAATTTTGATAGAGTGGGAGTGACACTTTGAAAGAATCCTTTGTATAAGTCATGGTCTCTAATGTGTTGGTGAGTCATGTTTATTGATGCATTATTTCATTTTTACATTCAATTCATTAATTTATCATATCATATGCACTTTAGATAGGATAAACTTACTTAGGTGGGTATCTATTTAAGTAGTTTCTCTTGCATCATATAACTTGTACTTTCATTGTTGATAAAGATGTACTAGAAACATGTGATTGTATCTCCTACTATCCCAAATGGTTGCACATTCAAGTCTATTGGTAGTGTATCCTACATATATCCACCTCTTGCTTTCATACATGAGAATCTCTTCTGTCTAATCTCATCCTATTTTTCTCCATTGTTTGATTAGAATATAGTTTATTATATCATATTAGAGAATTTGAGTCCTCAACTAGTGTTTTGGGAGATCTAGGATTGTAGATCCTACTCTTTTATCAAATGATGATCTAGAGAACCATATAATTTCAATAGAATGACTAAATCTTAAGGGTTCCTCTTTGTGGCTTTGTATTATAAATACACATTTATATATTTGTGAAGTAAATCTAAGCTCGCCATTGATGCCAACAAACCTAAACAAGTATATTTTACATTTTTTTTTTCCTAGTAGAATATTAGAGGCTAGATCATGAAAGGTTTCATTTTCTAGGTATTTTTAAGACCCTATAGATAGGCATTAGTTTGAAGAATTTTATATCAAATCTCTTTCATTAAATGTAGAAGGTACTATCTTCACTTAAAATTGCACCTTTTGTTGATGTGGGTTCATCATTCTAGTGACACAATGGGAATGAACTCAACACGCGGGATCAAACCTTGAGAGAAGTTTAACTCCTTCACTAAACTTAGATGTATGTACATTGATCCAACCTAATACTGAGTAAACCTACAAACTAATCCAAACCAACTAATTTTCCAAGGGAAGTGGATATGAGGAATTGTAGGAAATGAAAGGGTGGTGTTGCACCAAGATTTAAAATGAGCTTATATTTTCCCATAACAACAAAAAAAATATAAAAAAATTGCTTCAACTCGCCCAAGTATCAATTTAGTAACTCATATAGATAGATATGGAGGCAAGGGATTTAAGATATACCATGAGGGATGAAATCCACAACTAATTCTTATAATAAAATATACACAATATATAGATGCAAGAAGACAATAAAATCATTTGAATGTGAAGGTAAAGATAAATTACACAATGCATTAGAACTGCGAAGAGGTGAAAAAATAATTTTATTAATTTAATGGAATCGAGCCTATCTATAGAAGTAGAGTTGTAGAGGATGTAAGTGTCTAAAGAGAAATGATAAGGAATCCTAAAAAGAAAAGAGCATTGCAAGTATTTTAAACTAGAAGAGGTGTTGGAAGCAGTGTCATAGAGGAAAACCTAATTGCCAACCCTACCATTGTACTACAAATAAACTTTCCCTCTACAAAATTAATTTGATCAACTAGGAAGTGTGAAAGAACATTCCTTGAAATATTGTCATACTTGAGCATTAATTATTTATGGATTTGAGTATAAGAATTAGAGAAAATTCCCACAAAATCCATTACAAAATGCAACCTAGAGATGACATTCTAATGTTCAAAGGGTCTACAGATAATAACTAAGGTATGGGAATTGTTCTTTCTCCTTTAGATCTGAAAAAACAAAAATAAGGGGGGGTGCTCGACCTATTAGGAGATGGAACACACAAAAAGGGGCCCTATTTTCTTTTATTTCATTCAAGGAAACCCTAGAGATCTCAATCCAATGGTCCAAGTAAGAGAAGAGATGTGCTATAAGGTCTCCTAGGGTGTGATTAAAGACTAAAAGGGGGTTCACCGCTAAGAAAAGGCTTAGAAAGAAAGAGATGTAAATGACATGCAAATGGAACTATTTAACCTAGATTATAAAACTCAAACTTAGAATAGTGGACAACATGAATAGAGGTGCACGTGGAAAGCTAAAGATGTCTAAAATAAGCTCTAAAATCCCATAATTATGAATCTTGAACCACACTAGGACTCATACGCCTAGTTGGGTGATTTAGTCCTAGTTTAGGGTTTCAAGGTAGAAACTAGAATTTCACAGTGATAAGTCTAAATCCTTTGAAATCTAGAAAAATCCCTATACCAGGACTCATACGCCACAAGTGATGATTTAGTCTCATTCTTCTTTTTTCAAAAATTGAAGATCTGAATTTGTTCTCCTATCTATGCACTTCCTTCCCCTATTTTCACAACTCTGCTTTTGGATCTAAACCTACTAAAAATTTACAAAACAAAATGTTGTGTTGATTTGCTTATGGGGGGTTTTCCTTGCTCAAACCCCTAGTTCGATAATTAAACCTTGATAAGAATAGATCTTGAAAGGAAATGTGTGTGAAAGTCCTAATATTAAGTGCATCTAAGATTAAGAGATCTAAAATGCAATGAAACCCTATTCTAATGTGCTATAATAAGATGTGTAAATGAAAGATAAAGATGATGACTCACTTTGGGAGATCTAGAATCACCCTAATAAGCCACAATAATGCATGTACCTTCATTTAGGAAGAAATTAGATTGATAATGGAGGATGTAATCACTTAGGAAACAAGTCATTAGGCTTGGTTTGATGGCTAGTTGCATCTCCCCAACCTAGTGTGGCAACAAAAAAAGTATCCCTTTACTTTCCTTGCTCATTTGGGCTCTCCTTGTAAATTTGAACTTAATGCTACCTTGATTTAGTGTTGTAATGTGTTTGACACATTCACATTAGGTCTTGCGCCCTTGTGAAATAATGAACTTAAATGGTACCTTGCTAAAAGTGTTGTGAAGTTTTGTAACAAACTTTCACAATTTTCTAAGGTTTTATTAATTAACTGAACCTAAAAAGAATCTTTTTAACCAAAATGTACCTTAATCACACCTTATTTAGAGTGTTACAAAGTGTTGTAACACACTTTGTAGGGTTTTCATAAATAATTGGGCTTCTTTATGCTTTAATTGGCCTTATTTTGCATCCACAAGCCTCATTTAATGCATCTTTTCAAGGATAATCCTAACAAAAATCAATATCTAATCATAATTCAGCTGTTTTTAGGTTGTGTGGCCTAGAC
Source organism: Sequoia sempervirens (assembly GCA_007258455.2). NCBI lineage: Eukaryota > Viridiplantae > Streptophyta > Pinopsida > Cupressales > Cupressaceae > Sequoia > Sequoia sempervirens. The sequence continues at coordinate 199,689,559 of VDFB02252616.1, forward strand.
TTAGTGATTTGGGACTCATACCCAACCTTAGGTGTATGAGTCCCACCTAGGATTTTAGGTCCTAATCTTGATTTTGCATCATTCTAAGCATTTTTGAAAAATGTGTCCCATAGTTAAGCCTAATGGGACTCATACTCCGCCCTGGGCGTATGAGTCTTGTGTGGCCCAAAATAAAATTTAATTCAAATTATTGGTGGGATTTTATCCTCCTATATCTAATGCCAGCTTGTAGTGTTTTAATTTTGGAAATTTTTGCATAATTAAGTATAAATACAAGGTTCTTTCACTCATTTTACACCTAGCAAGTTGAATGAGCATCCTTATAGTAAATTTGAGTTCACAAGAGCATTTAGGTGTTTACAATAGCATTCAAGAGTCTTCAAAAGAATATTATCAAGAATTTTAGAGCATTATTCAAGCATCAAGCATCATGTTAAAGTCCTCATGCATCATGTTTATTTTTGAGCTAACAATTGTGATGTAGGGTTTTATGATTCATGCTAGCATTTCATTAAATATCTATCCTATTCAAGAAAGGGTCAAGATATAAATCCATTGGAGCCATCTCATACATGTTTGCAGCCTCTTCTTGCTAGGGTTTGGTGAGTTGCAACATCATATTTTTGTTCATTCATCATTCTCCATTCCTATTTCATTCTATTTCAAGGTTTGATTACCACAATAGGGTTTGACCAAGGGAAACCCCTTTCCACTAACAAAACAACATTTGGGTATGTACAATATCACCATGGAAAAAAAAGGCCCTTAAGTGGCAAAAAATTTAGAAAAATCAAAGTTAGGCAACTTGATGTAAAAATTTGAATAAGTTATCTATATTATTTCCAAAATATGTAAGAATAGAATATCTAGCAAATTGAATGTAGTTTCTAAACTAATAGGTTTATTTAAAAAGTAAATAAATCTATTTGGTGAAAATTTGAAATTTCGATACAGTAGTACTTAAATTTTAGGGAAAAAATAAGAAGTAGGTGTCTGTTTGACCACCCTAACCACAATAAAATGATAATATTTTTTTATAATATTTTAGATATAAGTAGAGGACTCATGTCCTAATGTGATGCATACTTTTTTGTAATTTTTTTCAAACTAAATAATTAATTATGATTTTTTTATTACAACTTTTAAAAATATAAAAACTCATATGTCTGACCACCTTAACTTGGTCAAAACTTCATGAAATTCAATCTCTTTTTTTCAATCCTATAGTATGTGAAACATAGAATGTGATGCATGTTTTGAATTCAAAAAATGTGATACCATTTGAAAGCTATAGATTTTTTTCAATCAGCCTATCAATCAAGACTTTAGTCGTAATTCAAATAGAAAATGAATAATAATTATTTATTAGATTCAAAGTAAAGCATAATTTATATTGGTGGAAAGCTGAGAATCTTCTTTAAAAACCCTTTTCGTTTCATCAATTTTGGGTTAAAAAAAAGTCGTCAGCCACATGCCCTACACATACCCATCATATCACCACTTTTTGGCCCATCATGATCCTGCACATACCCATTCTCCCCTCTTTAGTGTGTGATTTGTAGGTTTAGATTGAAGATATATTGAAAATAAAATTTGGAGAAAGTTGTCAAAGTGGTCAAAGTTTTCAAAGTTGTCACCTTGCATTGGAGATACTTGGAGGACTTCTACAGATTGTAAATCATGTTTTCAGATATGAAACCCAATTGGGAAACAAAGATCATAACTTGAAGATTGGATTTGGACTTTGATGTTTTAGAAAACCCTAACTAGATTGATATGCCAATTCTGGCATATGAGTCCCAATTTAGGTCAATTTTCATATTCTTCTAGATTCAGATACCTTTTTCTAGAAACCAGTTCCTGCATAGAAATCCAGATTAGGGATTGATTTGCCCAAACTTGCATATGATTCCCAATTAGCATTAAAGTCATTTTTGTCAGCATTTTAGAGCTTCATCTAGTGATCTTCATATTTCCAAATGCACACATTTCATCTGGCAACCTTCTATTCTATTTTGCATATCGTTCTAGGCCATTTAGTGAAAGATTGCATCATATTAAGGTTAAGCATTACATCTTGCATTGAATTTTTCTTTCCAAGTCCTAACATGGTGGTGAACCCCTCATTAGTTTACAATCAGCCCTTATGACAACCCTATTGCAAGATTTCTTTCTCTTTTGCATTGAGATCTCTAGGGTTATCCTTGAATGAAATAATTAGAAAGTGGGTTTTCTCTATGTCCTAAACCATACAAAAGAACCTATCCTATTTTCCATTGTTTCATTTTGGTGAACCTACATTTAAGAAATCATAATTTTGATTTGGAGTGCATTATCATCCTAGATCTTGCTTGCATTAACATTGCACTAGGGTTTGCATTAGTTAATTGACATTCTAGGGTTTGTAAATTTTGCATTAGTAAAAGTGCATATACCTTGCATTTTTTCCATCTCAAATCATTGAAAATCATACAAAATTTGTATTTTCATTTAGGTTACAGATCATACAACATAAAAATCATAAAAATCAATTGTAAATTTCTAAAAAAATTGGAAAAAACCTCCACTAGGACTTATACACCCCTCTGGGTGAGTCAGTCCCAGTGTAGATTCTACACTACATTTTCTAGAATTTAAAACTCTATTTCTATGCTCATGTTTCCTATTGAAACCTTTCTACTTTAGTTTACAAATTTTTTGTTATAGTCATTTCATTGTTCTTAGCTTATATTGCATTTTCAATTTATCTTGCATTTAGTATCCCTTGCATGAGTATTTGGTGTCCTATTGCTAATACTATAGTGAGACAAAGTTCGAGACTCGTGTCATCCTATGATAGTACAATCACCATGGATCTTGGGTTTTCTTGCTCTTTCACTCCTAGTATTGACACTTTTACACTAGGTATGGACCATACTCTTAACAGTTCCATGCCTTCAAGTAGTATGAAACATGTTGAAACTACGGTTGCTAGTGTTCCACAAGAAAACATAATCCAAATTCATGAAGACCTAACAAAATTAAAAAATCAAATAAGTATTGAGAACATTTCAAATACTACCATCCCTACCATAAGTAACATTCATCACATGCTTGAAAGTGAAGATGGACTTGACCTTCTAAAAAACATAGTTCAAATCTTTGGAAAACACTACCCCTCAAACACTAGTTGTCCTTTACCTACGACTAATGTTGAAATCCAAGGAGGAATTCAAATTCCTTGTCCCACAACAATTGCCTCTATTCCTACCTATACCAACCTATAAGTCACAACAACAATGCAACCGACTAGTAATGTGATTCCTTCCTCAGGTATTTCCGCTAGCATCCCTAGTACCTTTGTGGCATTGCACATCATATCTCCTACCACTTTACCACCTATAAGCATTCCATTCACTTGTCCTTTGAACACATACACACCACCACCATTTTCACCTCTGTCTCTTAACACAAGCAATGACCCTCTCATAAATCAACTCTTCCAAACCATTTCATCCCTTCAACAATAAATTTCCATCATCAACCAAAATAAAAATGGCCCACCTATATATCATGCCAAAAGCAACCCATTTTCCTTGGAGATATTGTGAACACCAATGTCACAAGGTGTAGAAGTGCCTAGATTCAAGAAATATGGAGGAAAGGGAGATCCTTATAACCATGTTAATTCTTATACCACCTTATGTAGTGACTTTTTTCTTGTTGACAAACTCTTGGCTAAGCTTTTCCCTAAGTCCTTGAAGGATACTACCTTAGAATACTTTTCTTCATTACCGAACAACTCAATTCATTCATTCAATGAACTTTTTGAGGCATTTTTCAACCATTTCCAAGTGCATATGACTCCCAAAAAAGGATACTCATATAGATCTATTTGCAAACATGGAAGAATGAAGCTCCCATTGTAGCTATTTGAAAATCTAGAATGTTAGGAACCACATCATGCAAAACTAATTCATTAGTTGTTCAAAAATATTTTTATCTAACTTTCTTCACAAAATCAAATTTGATGGTAGATGTATGCCCCCCCTTGGTTCTACTTGCTTTATGGAGGTGAAATCAAGGTAGCAGTTTAACTACATCGACATGCACAAGTCTTATCATAGGGTATTTCCAAGTACCATACCACATAGTGATAGAAATTTGATGAGAATGAGAGTGGAATTATGAATCCAACGTACAACAAACAACATGGAAAATAGAGTTCTCTAGCCCCCAATATGTTAGTTTGAATGATAAAGCACTTTTAACCCTAATATATAAATGTCCTAATTTGAAAATATATAAGAGTAAAAAGTGAAGTAATTTTTAATCATTTTGTCTCTTACCTTTTTGTAGTTTGATTTTGGTGGAGAGCGAGTGGTAATGTCGAGTGTACGACCATATGTTCCCTCAAGACTTTAGAACCTACATGAGGAGGTTGCGTGAGGTTATCTGCAACATCTAGTGAGTGGATTTCTCTCTACCTTAGCTTTGTTTTTATATATTTATTTTATATTTTTACACATTTCCAAATATATTTAAGACCCGAAAAGAAAAAGTTGCAAAGCATCCCCTTTTTTTCACAAAGTGTCCCCTTTTTCTCAAAGTGTCCCCTTTTTCGCAAAGTGTCCCCTTTCTTCGCAAAGTGTACCCTTTTTTTGCAAAGTGTCAAGGACCACTTTTTCATAAAGTGTCCCAAAAAAGGAATAAAATATCTAGGACCCTTAGAAAATTACCCTAGAGCAACTTTAGCACACTTTTTTACTGTTGATGTATAGATTTAAGATTTTAGAATGCTTATAGGTGATATTTTTAATTTTTTGTATTAGATTCCTCCTTTATCGCGACAACGTCTTGATGGTAGGTTGTTCTCTTATGAGACTTAGTCACAAAAATATCAAAGAAGGAAAGGGATTTATTACAATAGACAAGCATATACTGGGTGTATCTCATGCCCCCCATGAGTTGCCATGATGCCATGTTGATGGCATTTGAAAAGAGGTTGGATGCAAATAGATACACCTTTCATCTTCCTACTGGCAAGATGACTATCACTCTAGAGGATGTTCATCGCATTCTTTGGGTTCCCATTCAAGGTGAGACTATCCATTTTGCAAAGGACCATTCATACATGGAGATGAGAGTGGAAATCTAGTACTATCTTGGAGGTTTGATGTAAGAGGAGATCGTGAGGCCGCGTATTGAGCTATAATGGCTTCTCTATGCACGATCGCCACTTTTGAGGTGGATTATGATTTTTACTGTAGAATTAGTACTATTCCTAGTGCACATGATATGGGAGATTGAGCATCATAGGATTGTTTATGCATGGGGTCATAGTATGTTGGTGCATCTCTACTATGATCTGGGATGGTGTGCTTATCATGAGGTGGAGAGCATGGTGCATTGTACACTACTATAGGTTTAGTGCCTTGATCATATCACATGCATCAGGCCAAAATGGTTTCCTTCTATATGCACCTTGGGATACCCACACTCTTTCATTTATCCACTGAGATAAGCATGGTAGTATGGAGATTTACATTTCTAGAGAGTCATATTTGACCATCCAGATCGAGAGATCTTATGGAGACCCTACCAGCTAATACTGTAGTAGATGGATGAGACCCACTAGTTGACAAGGATGCAAAGAGACTAGTTTTTATTGAGAAAAAATGACTATGTAGTGAGACCATTCTACTATGAATGTGTCATGAGATAGTTCAGATAAGGTATAGGTGCCACCAATATCATGACCATTTTACAAGTGATCAATGCAGAGTGCTCAGAGGCCTAGGGATACAAGATGGTTGATAGTCAAGGATGTTATACCAAGTGATTCAAATGATGAGGTCTCAATATGTCCCCAATCTCTGACGCTGATGACTTTGGTGCTATAGATGCATATGAGGAGTGGTAGGCTGCAACATGGCCAGCTCTAGTGTTTCCTATGGATTAGCCTATAAGCTTTTTGGGGCCTCTTCCAAATCATAGGGATGATGAGGAGATAAGGGAGGAGGTAGGGGTAAGGGCTACAAACCTATTTGTGAATGAGATAGAGGAGGACTATGAGAAGGAGGAGGAGGAGGATGAGGACCAATTTATGAGTGAGGATAGTGATATGATAGATGAGGGTCTAGTTACCCATGAGTGGAGAGAGTCAATTTCCACCTAGGTTACCAGATCATAGTCAGTAGTAGTAGAAAGTGCCAACACTTATGAGCATGGAGAGGCTAGCACAACTTCTATTCCTCCTACGTAGGATGAGGCTATTTCTACATAGTAGGCCAAAGGTCTAGTTGATGACACATATTTATGATTATGCTTATGCTTTTATAATTATGCTCATGTTCATATTTTTAATTTATATAGATATATATTCCATGATGTGTATTTATTATCTTTATGATTTCTATCTTGCAAGGTCCATGTGAGAGTTGTAGGATCTCTACTGATGGGTGGCCACAAAGATAGTACCTCCTTCCCTCACAGATGAGGCTGTCAGTATAGAATACATGCCCCCACCTATCATGGAGCAACATCTAGAGCTATTTGATCCTTTCACAAGGCTAAGAGGGGCATATGAGAGCCCTACCAAGCACGTTAATCAAGTTGAGGGTGACCTATCAGCCCTATAGTCTAAATATGAGGAGCTTCAGTCATCTCAAGATTCGACAGAGGTCGAGAGACTTTGTGGGTAGATTGTTAGGCTATAGGTGGATAAATACCGCATAGACCGAGATTGCATGGAGGTCGTCATGTGGGAGGCTACAACTGTTGGACAAGCACAATGCCTATAGTTTTCACTAGATTCTATATCCATGTCATGATCGTGCACTGCCATCTTGATAGACTGTCTCTTGATAGATACGATCACTAGGTCCTAAGGGATCTAGGAGCCACATGCCATAGTACTATTGTATATTTTATGATATAATTACAACTTTTTGATATATATATTTGGTTGTTTATGTCTATGTGTTTAAGTTATATGGAAATGTGATTTATGAAATAATATTTGTAAAACTATTTAATAACTGTCTCCATGATCTAACACATTTTATGTGATCTAATTAAAACTATCCTAGTGTTCTCCTAGATGCAACATTATGATTGAGTATGTTATGCTAAATTGAATGCACCTATGATCTAATTATGGAACATTAAATTCATATAAGGATCTAATCTAACACAACATACAAGATTAACTTGAATAGTATGAAACCTAAAGTAACCACCCAAAAATAATTTGAATAATTACCTTAGTATTCAAGACACACAAAATGATTGTTTTTCAAGAATGAAGTAATATGAGAGAAATAACATGCTACCTACTAACTCTAACATCATTGCTTCATCATTCACACCTTTCAAGAAGGTAGGTTAGATGTAGTATCAGTGCAAATGCATGACATTCATAGGTTATTTAAAAGGCATACCATCCATTTCTATTAATGTGTATTCTCCACACCCATAACTTTTATCAATTATATAATGTACTAACAAATTAGGGCTGAATTTTCCTTTTTAGTGAGGGCGGCATTGATATTATGTTTATTTTCAAATAACACCAAATCACCTTTAGTAAATAAATGAGGGATGACATGATCATTGTAACTATGTTTCATTTTTATAGAGTAAGCTTGGAGATGCTCAAGAGCGTTAATGTGTCATTCATTGAGCATTTAAAGTCGATACAATTGTTGTTCTTTATAAGTATTATCATCAATAAGTCCTTGAAGAGTGATTCCTAATGAAGGAATCTTTAACTTGAAGGGCATTATTTCCTTGGTACCACAGGCAAGGTTAGAAGAAGTATTTCCAATTGATGTTCTAATACTAGTATGATAAGCCCATAATGCATATGTCAACTATGTGTGCCAATCCTTATTATGTTTAGTTAATGTCTTTCATAATATTTTCTCAAGAGTTCTATTAGTTGATCTAGCTTGACCATTATATTGTGGATAGTGAGGTGTTGAAAAATGATGTTGTATATTAAGCATTTCTAAGAACTTATTCACATCATTTTTCTTAAATGGTGTCCCATTGTCTGAAACTAATAGAAAAGGGAGTCCGAAGTGAGGAATAATGTGTTTCAATATGAAATGACATATCATATGAGTAGTTGTTGAGTGAAGGGGAATGACTTCTACCCATTTCATGAAATAATCTATTGCAGTAATTATAAATGTATGTCTAACGGAAGAAGGTGGTGATATATTTCCAATAAGATCTAGATCCCATACTGAGAATGACCAAATAGGAACTTGGGCATGAAGCTTGGAAGTAGGAGCATGAATCAAATTGCTATGTTCTTGACATTTGTGACATTTCTTAATGTTTTCAAACCTATCTTGTTCCATATGTCTCCAATAGTATCCTATGCAGATTAATTTTTGAACTAATGATCTTCCTCCAAAATGACCTCCACAAGCACCTACATGGGCTTTCACAATTTTTATGGGGATTTCAGATTATTTAAGGAGTCTAAGAAAAAGACCATTGAAAGACCTATACAACACATCTGCAAGAATTATGTATCTAGAAGCAATTTTTCGAAGGCGGGCTTAGATATTCTTTGTTTTTCACTCATGAAAGGTACCTTCCTTCAAATAATTAGATATTGGTGTGTACCATTCACTAGAGCTTTCCATGGTGATTGATAAAATCTCTTGACCTTATATTTTATTGATGGTAACTTCATAATTGTATGGACAATAAATGTGAAATTGTTTGAAGGATCTCGAGGAGATATCAAAGAAGCCAAACTTTCCATTGCATTCACATGTTGATTATATTTTCATGGGATGTTATCAATGGTCTATGAATCAAAGGTGTTTAACAGAGTCATTGTGAGATCCTTATATTTTGATAATTAGTCATGCTTCACTTGATACGATCTATTCATTTTCTTAATAAATAATTGTGAATCACTAAATATCTTAATATATTGAGCTCCCATAGTTAAAGCAGTGCATAATCCAACAATCAACGCTTCATACTCTGTTGTCTTGTTTGTGCATAGGAAGTTTAAGTGGTAAGAAAAGGGAATAGGCTTTCCTATAGGAAATACTAGTATAACCCCTATACTGGAACTAGGTCTACACTTAGAGTTGTCAAAATATAACTCCCATGTATCAGTTTCAATCATCAACACATTACTGTCAAGGAATAAATCATTGTTAGGTAAAGCAAGGGGAGAGGGATCATTAGCTAATTGGTCGATCAAGGATTGTCCTATAAATGTCTTTTACAAGACAAAATTAAGGTCAAACTCAGTTAACAACATAACCCACTTAGTTAGGCATCCCAATAAATTTGTTTTAGTAAAAAGGTATTTTAAAGTATCAAATTTTGTCATTACATTTTTTTCAGCATTTAGTAAGTAATGTCTCAATTTAGTAGTAGTGAATACAAGAGTGAAACATTGTTTTTCTATTGTCGTATATCATGACACATAATCAATTAGAGTTTAGCTAATGTAATAAACAAGATGTTCTTTACCATTTTCATGTTGTTGAGCCAAAAATGCTATGAGAGCATGGGTTGGTGTTGTTGTGTAAAGGATAAATGGTTTTTCTTGCATAAGAGGTTGTAAAACAAGAGTAGTAAGATAATCTTTCAAACTCTCAAAATCCTGTTTACAATCCTTATTCAAATTAAAGTGAACCTCTTTCTTAATGAGTTGCATAAAAGGTAATGTTTAGTCTACTAAGGATGCTACAAAATGACAAATAGCCCAAATTCTTCCTTGTAATGCGCACAATTGAGAAACTTTTCTAGGAGGTGGCATGTTAACTATAGCATCAATTTTCTTCACATCCACCTCAATGCCTTTGTTAGATACAATAAAACCTAAAAGTTTTCCACTATCTACACCAAAGACACACTTTTTCAAATTCAATCTCATGTTATATTTTCAAATTCTCTCAATTATTTTTTTGAAGGATGTTCACATTATCTTATTGAGTTAAAGATTTGGGTAGAATATCATCAACATAATCTTCCAAAATCTTGTGTATGTAATCATAAAATATCAATTTCATAGCTTGTTGATATGCTATGCCTTCGTTCTCCAATCTAAAAGCATGGATATCTAACAAAATGTTCCCCAAGCTATAGGAAATACTATCTTGTATTGATCTTGAGGGTTGATAAAGATTTGATTATATCTAGAAAATCCATCCATGAATGACAAAATAGCATGTCCCACGGTCGAGTCCACTATCATGTCAATATTAGGAAGGGGAAAGTCATCTTTCAAAGATTATTTGTTTGAATCATGAAAATATGTACACATCCTTATATGATTATCAAGTTTTGCAACTACAACAATGTTCGAGATATAAGGAGAATAATCAATAGATCTTATAAAACTAGCTTCGAGGAGTTTCTAAATCTCAACAATAACCAATAAAACTATCTTAGGATTTATCTTTCATATCTTTTTTCTAACTAGTTTAGCATTCTCTGCAAGGACTATGTTGTGTGCCACTATCTTAGCATCAATTCCCAGTATATCCGAATAATTCCAAGCAAAAATTTTGGGAATGTCATGAAGTAAAGTTGCACGGTCTTCTTGTTCATCTTCATCAACAAACTTTCTTATCTTAATAACTTTATCTTTGTTATTAATATCCATCAATATGTCGATGGTATCTCCCAAAGGAAGTGTGGTTTGTTTCAAAAATTTAGGATTGTATTCTTCATTGTCCTTATCAATCTCATTACTTTTGTTTTCTCCGTATTCTTGCTTAGCACTAATCACAACACATGTAACTTGTTTCTTTTTAGGAGGATTAAATGGTTTGTTATAAAAGTCTAACATTTCTTTCAAGGCTCCATCATCTTCAGAGTATTCCAATGATTCTTCACAAGTTGTATCAATCAATTCAGGGTTACCAAGAAGGTCAAGGTCATGCATAAGGAAATGAAAGAACTATGTGGAAAGGAAAGAACATAGAGAATAAAGAAAATATCAATCAATTATCTAATAACTAATTTTTCTTCCCAAGTTTATCATAGCTAAGTATCAAAATAAGAAGATGAAAGAGGAAATGGCTAACATCAAGAATGCTCAAAAGGAGAATATTCAAAGAAAAGAGGGAAAAGTTAGTAGTCCTATTTTATCTAGCAACTTAGAATCCAATACACTTAGCTATTCTCTAGTTGATATGAAACAAGTATTATCACAAATTAAGATTTGTGTCCCACTATTGGAGATGATGAGAATGAAGATAAGGCCTTAGCCTTGATTACTAGTTCTTCTAATTTGCTTGTTGAAGACAAAAAGGTTAGTTTTTAGTTGGAAAAGGAACAAAAGAAAAACAATAAGTTAGAAGTAGATTATGTGTTTATAGAGGTGCCTAAATTATATCTAGGCATGTAATTACGACAAAATGCCCATCTCAAGTTGACTCTTTCTATGTTTCTTTATTGATAAATGATATATTGGTAAAAAATTACACGATTGATTCAAGAGCCTCTACAAATCTTATGCATTTGAATAAAATAAATCAATTAGGATTACAAGTCAATAAAGAATATGGAAGATGCTTTGAAATGGACTCAAGAAAAGTCCTAGTGATTGGGATTATAAAAGACTTGGAATTCAAACTTGTTACATACCTAGAAAAGGATTTCAAAATGAATGTCATAGTTGTTGATATTCCAACTCAGTATGGGATGTTGTTGTCAAGGTTCAAATGGGTTGCAACATTAGGTGGAAGTATGCAGTTGGATTTGTCATATGCCATGATTACCATCAATGTAAAAAATATAAAATTAAATAGAGAAAAAATATCTCCTATCTTAGTTGAAAACATTCAATATGATGAAGAGGTATTATTTTTTGATGCTAATATTGATAACTTTAAAGTTGACACCTCTCAAATAGAAACATAAAAAAGATACACCATTGGATAAAGAGAATAAGTAGTATATACAAGAAAATAACTTATTGTTGATGCTCTTTGATGGAGATTTCTCAAAAGGAGTAGGGGCTAGGGTGATTTTGATTTCACCAAATGGAAAGTACTTTAAGTATTCATTTTCATTCAAATTCAAATGCACAAACAATGTAGTGCATAATATGAAGAACTTTTTCTAGGACTTAATATGGTGATCAAACATGGAATTAAGGAATTAAGAGTTTTAGGAGACTTAGAGCTAGTAGTGTCATATATACGAGAAAAATATGTTTCAAAGAATAAGCAATTGAAATAGTACAAGTCTGCAATATGGGATACTCTAGAAATGTTTGATGTATTTTCTATACAATGGATTGAAAGATAAAAAATTCCCATGGCTGATTTTTTGGCCAATATTATAGTTTGGCCTAATGATATAACCTTTTCTTGTATATCCACCATTCAAATTTTAAATAAGCCATTAGTGCTTGAAATGTATGTAACTAGAATTTTTTAATGATGATCAAGATTTACTAAAAAAAATTCATTGTATTGAAGAATACACTAATCAAGAGATAGACTTTCAAAACCTTGTGGAAACTGTGGATGGAAAAGAGACTATCTTTTGGAATGAGGTTATTCAATTGAAGGCTAACAAAATCCCAAAGGGGCTGGTTTCCTTAGAAAGATCCTTTGAAAATTTAGACAAATGTGTTGTTAAGTCAAACCCTATCCATTAAAATTATTTGGAAGAGATAAATTTAGGCACACAAAATTTTCCTAAGAAAATCTATATTAGGAAGAAATTAAATCCCAAGATTAGAATTATTCTTATAGCCTTGTTAAGAATTTATAATAATATTTTTTCATGGTATTATGATGACCTAGAATATTATAGAAAGGATTTTTATAGCATGAGATTCCTTTGAATCATAATGCTAAGCCTTTCAAACAAAAGTAAAGACCAATTAACCCAACATTGGCACCAAAGTTGCAACACAAATTGATGAATCTTAGAGAGGGTGGAATTATAAAGCCAATTAGACATTCCACATGGGTCTCTAATTTGGTACCAGTAAGGAAAAATAATGGAGATGTAAAATTGTGTGTTGATTTCAAACATTTAAACATATCTTCATTAAAAGATAACTTTCCATTACCAAATATAGAGGCAATGCTACAAAAGGTAATTGGTTGTGAGATAATATCTATGATGGATGGTTTCTAAAGGCATAATTAGGTGGTAGTAAAGAAATCAGGGCAATATAAAAAAAAATACTACACAATGGGGAACCTATGTTTATGTAGGATGCCATTTGGGTTGACTAATATTGGAGAAATTTTTTAGAGAGTCATGGATGTTTCATTTTCCAATTTAATTGATAAAATAATGGTAGTATACCAATATTATTTAACTACTTTCTCCAAGAAATTAGAAGAAAATTATACTCATCTTAAGAAAATAACTTCTAAATCCATTGAATATATCATATCATTGAACCCTAATAAACATACACTCAGTGTTACGAAGGGTAAAATACTAGGTCATATTTTTTAATGGATGGGATTAGGATTGATCCTGAAAGAGTTGCAACAATGGATAAAATTCCAATTCCCAAAATTTTCAAGAGAATCTAACTATCATTCTTTGGATAGATCATTTTTGTTAGAAGATTTATCACCAATTTTGCAGAAATAACTAAGGCCATCTCTAAGATGTCAAGAAAGAAAGAATAAATTACATGGGGAGATGAATTTTTCCAAGCATTCAATAATATCAAAAGGGCTATCAAACAAGCACCAATACTTAAGTCACCCAATTTTGCAAATCCTTTTCAGATATTGTCTTTTGCTTCTTTTTATACCATTGTTTTTGTGCTATTACAAAATAATGATGAGGGTTATAGCAAGTCACTCTAGTCAACAAAGTTAAAGTATGATATTGTAGAAAAATAAGCATGTTCTTTGGTTAAGGTGGTAAAGAATTTCAAGCCTTATATAGTAGGAGAAAAATAGTTTCCTATGTTCCTAGTGTTGTAGTTAAGATGTAGATGGATTAACAAAATTCAAGATTTCAATATAGACATCCAAATAATTAAGCTAGTTAGAGGATAAGGTTTATCTAAGCTAATGGTTGAGTCTAACCTTGATGCAAGTTAGATTAATCAAATACAATACGATACACCTCTAAAGGATGCAATCTATGGTCTTGTATGTGGTACAAGGATATTTTGTATCATTTGAACAATATTTCATGTCCAAAGAACATGACCAATAATCAAAAGAGAACTCTCAAGTTTCACGTCATAAAGTAAATCATATTCTAGGATTGTTTATATTAGAGAGATAGAGATGGTGTCTTGCTCAAATATGTTGATGAAGATTAGGTTGTAAATATTCTTGAGGAGATGCTTAGTGGAGTTTTTGGTGGACATTATATGTAAAAAAAAATACCCATAAGATCCTAAGGTCTAGATATTGGTGGCCCACTCTCTTTGTTGATACTCACAAAATGGTAAGGAAATGTGATGCATGCTAGAATTTCTCAAGAAAATTGAAGTAATCTAGTGCCTTACCATTGAAAATATTGATTGTAGAAGCCCCTTTATAGCAATGGAGTGTTGATTTTATAGATGATTTTTTTTAGAAATCTAGTGGTTGTCATAGTTGGATTCTTGTGACCTAAATGATTACTTTACCAAATGGGTAGAATATATTCCTACTAGAAAGGCTACTAGCAAAGTTTTCATGAATTTAATCATGGAGAATATTGTAATAAGGTTTGGAATTCCTATCAAGTTAGTTGTATATAATGCTATGTATTTCATATCAGATGAATTTACAACCTTTTGTTATGACTATGGGATTGACATATCTTATTCTTCTCCATATCATCCCTAAGGAAAGGTACAAGTTTAGTCTAGTAATAAGATTATGATAAAGATCATCAAGAGTGATTGGGAAAAAAATATTTCATGGGATTCAAAATTGAAATTGGCACTATGGGATGCCATAACAATAATTAAGAAGGCTACAAGAAAGTCTCCTTATGAATTGGTATATGGGCTAGATGAAAGAATGCCAATAAACAACTTGATACCAATTTACAAGTTCATCCAAGAATATGATGAATACATTAATAATGTCATGATAATTATAATTAATCAACCTACAGAGTTGTATGAGTTAAGGATAAATGCACACAATACCAATCTTGAAAAATCATTAAAAGTTAAATACTTTTTTAACAAAAAGGCATCATAAAGGAAATTACTGATAGGAGAATTGATTTTAATGTGGAATGTCATAATCTAGGAAAAAGGAAAACATGGAAAATTTGAAGCCATATGGACAAGCCCTTATGTCATGCTTAACAATCATGGTGAGAATTCATATTTCTACAAAATATGGATGGTGAAATTATAGAATTTCTAATGCATGGAAAATTCCTTAAACCCTATTTTTCACAAGATATGGTATATCCAGAACATTGTATTTTAGTGAAAAAAATTGTATCGTTGTTTGGATATTTGTTCATTTTTGTTTGGTCTACCTAGAGATACATGGGTCTTTACCTTGTTTATTGAAAACAAGCATCCCCAACTAGAGCCATTGCTGGTACTTATGCAAATTTTATCCCTCTCATCTATCTTGGTTCATTAGAATTCCTAAAAATTCTATGATTTTACAAGGTTATATTAAAACTATTCATTAGGGCTTTGAAAAAATCTAACCCTCATTGAAACCCTAAGACCTACCTAAAGCCCTTGCACTTTTCTTATATTTTATCGTTTACCTTTCATTATGGTTTCCTAGCTCTTTAACTCATGAATTTATGGATTTCATCCCATTTGTTTATTGGCCCCTTTTGATAGAGAATTGGGTGAGCCCATTGAAGCTTTGCACTTTATCAGGTCCCATAGGACACATGTCATCATTTCAAGCTATCTCTTTGGTTTACAAAATCTTTTAATATTATTAAATTCTTCCCATGAGCTTGTGAAATGTTATTTTTTGTCCCCAATGTAATTGACATGTATGGGTCATGAGCCAATCAAATTATAAACTTTCTTTTCACACAATAACTTAATTTCTTTAGTGAAGTATCTTTTTATTGATCATTATCAACCCCTCTTTTCCCTAGTAGCTTAAGTTGTTTATTCACACACATGATTTTTAAACTCTTTTAAGTCACATAAACTATATCCATCATGGGAGTTTTATTTTGAAAAAAATTACCTCCATGAATGAGAAAAATGCTTCTATCTTGAGAAATAAATATGGTTCTTTTCTTTTCGTGCTAGATTTAACCTTCATAGAGGAAAGTTAAGCCACAATTATATTCCCTTAAACTCCTAAAATTGTGCTACATGTCATGTCTTTCCTATATCTAGTGTTTTATAAAGGAAATCACTATTGGGGAGACATCAAAGGTATTCTTTTTGTTCCTATGAGTCCTCGAAATTGTGACATATGTCACAAAGATGTGAAAAAGAAAGAAGGGTCTCTCTTCATAGAAGGGATTTCAAATTCTTGCGATCACTATCAATCTTTCACAACTCTATAGTTCCTATTCAAATATGAGAAACAACTACCATTGTTCATGTGTTCAAGAATTCTTGGACATTGATGGAAGATATTATATGTATATACCAAACTATCAATGGTTTTGAATTAATTGCATCTACTTTCATCATTCAAGACACAAAGTGAAGGCATCTGAGTGAAATTGTTATAGAATTCTAAGTGAAAAAGGTATTTCATGGCATTTCTAGATGTGTCACAAAAAATGTATCTTTGGACATTTTTATGCTCATTTGGGTCTTTCTTATGGATCTTGGCCTATTTTTGCCCAAATTTAATGTTGTAATGTGGTCAACACATTCACATTAGGTCTTGGACCCTTGTGAATCATTAAGAATTCTATGATGCCTTGCAAAATTGTTATGAAGTGTTGTAACCCACTTTCACACTTTTATAGGACCCTCTTATTATAATTCACCTAAATAACCTCTTTTTATCACTTACCAAACCTTATTTCGAAAGTGTCGTAAAGTGTTGTAACAAACTTTCATGCTTTTCTGAGCTTGTCATAAATAATTTGACCCTTTCTTATGTTAATGACCCCTTAATGCACTTACATGCCCTACTTAAGTGTGTTTCAAAGAATAATCCCATTAAACATTATTTATTGCACTTTAATTCTCAAAACCCATTGAAATTGCACTGGTGGGACCAAGTTGCCACTAGGGGTGACTTAGTCCCACTTGGCACAAAAATCAAAATTATTTCAAAGTTTTGGTAGGATATTATTTTCTACACCTTGAGGTCAGCCTGTGATGTGGTATTTTTAGGAAATTTTGTATTATCAAGTATAAATAAATTTTTTTACTATCACTTTTACTCCCAATTCACATACACTCATTTACTCATTGATTCACTCACTTAATCATTCTTAATCATTCTAGGAATTATAAGGTCTACATTCATTGGAGCTTCTACTTAGATATCTTCAGATTTCTACATCAAGGGTTTGGTGAGTTGTAGAATTGCATGTTGTTCATTCATCATTCTCTTTCCATTTCATTTTATTTTCAAGTGTTTAATTACCAAATTAGGGTTTGACCAAGGAAACCCCCTATTCACTAACCCTTAAACCTTTTTCCCCTCTTTGCATGTGTGTTTTGTAGGTCTTATATGTAGATTTTTCAGAGAGAAAGGTGTTAAAAGGTGTCATCAATCCATAAAAGTCTTTCAAAGTCAAAAAATCCCTAAAAGAAGCTTGGAGATCACCTACAGATTGAATTATGCAGATTCAAATCTAGACACCTGTTAGGAACCAAAGTGTAGACTAAAAGCTATAGATTGCATCCTTGAAATTATAAAAAGTTGGAGGTGGAATAAGTCAACATCAGTGGAAAATTAGTCTAACTACAAGGCCTAAAAAGTGTTTTCTAACTTTTTGGATACCCTTTTGGTTGAAACTTGTTTCGGTAGAATCACCCCAAAATAGGACTAAGTCATCGAGCTTGGTGTAAGTCTCCCAGTTGGCTTGAACAATAGATTCTATAGTATTCCAGAGCCTCTCTACATCACATTCTAGTTTCTAGGTACACCTCTCCAGTCTCATTCATTTCTATTATAGTTTGTTTGCATTCTTAGGTCATTTTGCATATTATATTGTGTTTTCAGATAATTTACATTTTATTATTTTTGCATTAGTATTCAATTAATTTTACCCATTTTTTTCATTTAGGGCATTCCATTTAGGCATATTTTAGTCATATTAGCATTAGTATTGAGTGAACCGCAAAGTTTTTTTGGAATACCTTTCTCCTTTTGGGTGCAAAACCCTAGAAGTGTAAGAGAGCCCTTATCCTACAAAGAATTATGGTTCATTTTGGTGAACCTATATTTAGAACATCCTATTTCTAATTTTAAGTGCATTTACATCCTAGGAATAACTTGCATTGACATTGCATTTCATTTTGCATTGTTTAAATTGCATCCTAGGGTTTTAAAATTTGTATTAGTGAAAAGCTCATCTAGCTTGTATTTTTGCATTCCATTTCATTAAAAATTCACAAAACTCTTCATATTCATATTATATTTGCATCTAAAAGCCTAAAACACATAAAATCCAATCAAATAATTCAAAAAAAATTCAAAAAATTCACTACCTAGACTAATTTGCCACCCTAGGCGGCTTAGTTCAGTTGCACATTCTGCATTGTGATTTCTGTGATTTCCAGATCATTTCTGCATTTATGTTTTCTACTATTACATTTTTGTTACTATTTCTATATTTTTTGTTTTATTCAATTTCTTGCACTTA
Source organism: Sequoia sempervirens (assembly GCA_007258455.2). Taxonomy (NCBI): domain Eukaryota; kingdom Viridiplantae; phylum Streptophyta; class Pinopsida; order Cupressales; family Cupressaceae; genus Sequoia; species Sequoia sempervirens. The sequence continues at coordinate 199,708,288 of VDFB02252616.1, forward strand.
GTTTCCTTTCATTCCTTTGCATCATGGCTATGTGTTTTAATAAGCTTTGGATGTCATTAAAGTCCTTAGTTGACATGTCAAGTTGTTCCTTTGGAACTAATCCTAATGAGATTGAACTTCCTCATGCTCCTTCAACTCCTCATGAATTTCCTCGTGATGTCAACATCATTGGAGAAGATGATGACAACATAAATAAGTTCCTAAATGAATGCCTTGACAACCTTGAAGCTAATGCATCCTTTTATCTATCCATGAAACAACGTGACCTTCCTATGGTACCACCTCCTGATATGTTTGGTTACTTACATCCTAAAACGAATGAAGGACCTAACTTCCCTCCACCAGGTGAACCTAGTTCTTCTAAATAAATAACTACTCAATCATTCTATGATAACAAAGTAACAAATACTACAGTCAACCTTGAAGAAACCTATGGAAAAAGTTCTACCATTTTGAGCAAACAAGGATGTGACACAACAATTGAACATGACATTCATAAACTCTTAGAGAAAACTCCAAAAGATGATAACACAACAGGGTTAGGTTATCAATATCCCCATCATAACAACAAGCCTTCTAGAGAATATTGGCGACTTCGTGATGATGGAATGATGATCTTTGATTCCCCTCCTTATTTGAATGTCCTTCTTCCTTGAGAAAAACCCTTACATGATGGCAATGAAAAGGATGAGAGGATCACTTTAGGTCCTCCTCCTTCTATTCAAGAAAAGGGTGAATCTAGCAAATGAAAAAGACCTTACAAGTTACAAAAACTTAAGTTAAATCTCCATCCACCACCTAAATGTGAAAGGAAATTGCAAATACTTTTAAACAAAGAATTTCTACTATTACCACCTATGAATAGGTTGGTGACATATCCTCAAGATGATAACATTCCACATTGTGCATATCATTTCATTCTTGGACATATAAATGACGTGTGTCGCCAATTGAAAGAAATATTGATCAAGTACCATTTCTATGGCAATAATTGTAATCCAATAATTCCATAAACCACCATAGAATTCCTTATCATGTAATAGTTGTAGAGAATTATCTTCTCATTAATACAAGACCTTTCCCATCACCTACCTTGGCTCATTCTTGTCTTGCACTCAGTGGGGGAAAGAAGTTGCTAGCCTTGTCCTAGTAATGCATTTGTTGTTGTCCCTTAGCTGCATTATTCACCTTTCGCTTATATACCGACTGAGATTGGGAAGTGGATGGCTTGCTTGGTGGTTGACTCACATTTTCCTTACTAGTCTTTTGCACTTTCTTTTTATTTTTATTTTGTGTAATGTGTTCCCCCATGATGTTCTATTTAATGTTATCCTTCTCTTTGTGACATTCCTCTATTTGTACCTTCATTCTTCTATATGTCATACATCACTTTCACCAAGTTTCTTTTGTATTTTTCTTGTGTTTTCCTTTTGGGGATGAAACAAGGCATTGATACCTTTCCTTGTCTCTTTCATGCCCAAAAGACTTTTAGATCCTTTTATAACCTTCTTTTCTTTTCCCGTATTACCGTCTTTTTCAACCTTATTCTTTTCCTTTTCTTTTTCTTGTTTTCCTTTTTGATGACACAAGGCATTGAGACGTTCATGTCTCTTTCATGTTGACCCAAAAGGCCTTTCTTTTTCTTTTCCTTTTCTTTTGTCTTTTTCTTGTGTTTTCCTTTTGGGGATGATGCAAGGCATTGAGACATTCATGTCTCCTTCATGTTAATCCACAAGCTTTTCCATTTTCTTTCACCTTTTCATTTTATTTTTTGGCTTGTGTCTTCCTTTTGGGGATGATGTAAAGCGTCGAGACACCCTATGTCTCTTCCATGTTGACCCAAAAGGATCTTTCTTTTTCTTTGTTTTTTCTCTCTTTTTGTCATTATTCTAGTTATATGTATTTGGGGAATGATTACAATTCTAAGCTCTCTAAAAACATTGCAGCAACAAACCTACTAACCCCAAATCCATAGATCTCTTATGTGTTTGGAATTTTCATTTAAAGGACAACCCTTTCTTCCTTCTTTTTGCTTTTTCTTTCACATGATGCATCCTTACTCAAAAACATATGACTTGGCATAGGGCTTTCCAAGTTGGCTGTCATGTCTTCTTTCTTGTTTTCATTTTTCATTTGCTACTTTAAAGTAATTGCTCATAGTATGGTGTGTAGCAATTCCTTTAAAGTGAGCGCATACATTGGCATTATTCTTTTGCATTTTTCCTTTTTCTTTGTTCTTAGCATAGCCCTCTTACTTCATACAATGCATTTGTTACATTGTGGATGACATTGGGCGTAGTGTCCTTCATGAGCGTGATCTATCTTAGCATATTACATTCCTCTTGGTGGCTTGATGCGACACACTGCATCCCCTAAGTTGTGAATTTTCTATTCTTTGATTGGTCCTCTCTTGGAGACATTAGACACAATGTTCCCTAAGTTAAAGGACTCACATGAACTAAGAAATACTCCATTGAACATCCTTTTTGCATGTTGCATGTTGCATTTATTATATGGCCACCTTGCATAACACAACTTGCATGCATGTGGTGCCATCATGTTTGTTCATGAGATGCAAGAATATGGAGTTTTTCTTGTCTTGTGAAGCTTGAAAAGTCATTTTCTTTTGTGGTTCCTTATTAAAGTTATCAAGAGGTATAACTTTGGTATGGTTGAGCGGAAATCCCATTCTGAGGCATGAATTTCTGCATAGCCACCTACATGTGTGTGAGTGCATACCAGACATGAGTGTATGTTTCTCACCTTTTTGGGCCTTCTCACTCAGTAAACAACCATGAGTTCTACTGCCTCAGAGTGAGTATGCATTTTTTAGACAAATAGCCTAGATGTGATCAACAATGGGATGGAAAACTGATTGAAGCTTGATCTGATTCTCTCTTTTCCTTCTCCTTCTCTCTCTTTCATTATTTTTCATCATTTTCATGTGTGTTCCTTTGTGCTAATGTTTGGTTTGCCATGGGATCTTAATCCTAGGGGCTTGATCACCCCTCTTGATTATTGTTATTTCATCTTTCCAGCATGGGTGCATTTGGATCCCTCTTCATATGCATGTTCAGCTACTTTAATGTGAGTTTGAAGCAAGTTCATCCTCTCACTAAAGTGGGGGAAAAATGTGTCACAAAAAATGTATCTTTACACATTTTTATGCTCATTTGGGTCTTTCTTATGGATGTTGGCTTAGTTTTTCCTAGATTTAATGTTGTAATGTGGTCAACACATTCATATTAGGTCTTGGACCCTTGTCAATCATTAATAATTCTATGATGCCTTGCAAAAGTGTTGTGAAGTGTTGTAACCCATTGTCACACTTTTCTAGGACCCTTTTATTATAATTCACCTAGATAACCTCTTTTTATCACTTACCAAGCCTTATTTCAAAGTGTTGTAAAGTGTTGTAACAAAATTTCATGCTTTTATAGGCTTGTAATCAATAATTTGACCATTTCTTATGTTTAAATGACCCCTTAATGCACTTACAAGCCCTACACAAGTGTGTTTTGGAGAATAGTCCTACTAAACATCATTTAATGCACTTCAATTCCTAGCACCCATTAAAATTTCCTTGGTTGGACCAAGTGCACCACTAGGGGTGACTTAGTCCCACTTGGCACAAAAATCAAAATTATTTCAAAATTTTGGCAGGATATTATTTTCTAAACCTTGAGGTCAGCCTGTGATGTGGTATTTTTGGTAAATTTTGTATAATCAAGTATAAATAAAGGGTTTTCTTCTCATTTTCACCCCTAATTCACATATATTCATCCTTACATTCATTTAATTGAATTGATTCACTCAATCATTCTCAAGCATTCTAGGCATTATCAAGTCTACATTCATTGGAGCTTCTACTTGCATATCTTCATATTTCTACATCAAGGGTTTGGTGAGTTGTAGCATTGCATGCTGTCATTCATCATTATTTTTACATTTCATTTCATTTTTAAGAGTTTAATTACCAAATTGGGGTTTGACCAAGGCAAACCCCTATTCACTAACTCTTAACCCTTTTTCCCCTCTTCAATGCATGTGTGTTTTGTAGGTCTTGTATGCAGATTTGTCAAAGAGCAAGGTGTTAAAAGGTATCATCAATCCATAAATGTATTTCAAAGTCAAAAAAGCCCTAAAATAAGCTTGGAGATCACCTACAGACCGAAGGGTATGTACAAGATCATGATGAGCCAAAAAGTGGCAATATGATGGGTATGTGTAGGGTATGTGGCCGACAACTTTTTTTTACCCAAATTTGATGAAACAAAAAGGGTTTTTAAAGGAGATTCTCATCTTTCCACCAATATAAATTATGCTTTACTTTGAATTTAATAAATAATTATTATTTATTTTCTATTTGAATTGCGACTAACATCCTGATTGAAAAACATCTACAACTTTCAAATGGTATCACATTTTTTGAAACCAAAACATGTGTCACATTCTATGCTTTGCATACTATAATATTAAAAAAAAACAATCATGAAGTTTTGAACAAGTTAAGGTGGTCAGACATACAAATTTTTTATATTTTTAAAAGTTATAATAAAAATTATAATTAATTATTTACTTAGAAAAAATTACAAAAATATGCATCACATCTACATGAGTCCTCTACTTATATCTAAAATATTATAAAAACATTATCATTTTATTGTGGTTAGGTGGTCAAACAAACACCTACTTTTTTGAAATTTAAGTGCTATGATTGAAATTTCAAATTTTCACCAAATAGATTTTAAATAAACCTAGTAGTTTAGAAACTACATTCAATTTTATATAGATTCTATTCTTACATATTTTTGAAAAAATATAGATAACTTATTCAAAATTTTATGTCAAGTTACCTAACTCTGATTTTTCTAAATTTTTTGCCACTTAAGGGCCTATTTTTTTCATGATGATCCTACACATAAACCCGAATTCTACTGATTCAGATCTAGACACTTGTTAGGAACCAAAGTGTAGACTAAAAGCTATAGATTGCATCTTTGAAATTCCTAGAAGCTGAAGGTGGAGTAAGTCACCATTAGTGGCGAATTAGTCTCATTTCTGAGCATGAAAAGTGTTTTCTGCATTTTTGGATACCCTTTTGTTTGAAATCTATTTTGACAAAATCTCCCTGAAATAAGACTAAGTCACCCAGCTTGGCGTAAGTGTCCCAATTGGCTTCAACAATAGATTTGGTAGGATTATAGAGCATCTTTGCATCACATTCTAGTTTTTAGGTGCACCTCTCTAGTATCATTCATTTCTATTATAATTTGTTTGCATTCTTGGGTCATTTTGCATATCACATTATGTTTTCAAACAATTTTCATTTCATTAATTTTGCATTAGTATTCAATTAATTTTACCAATTATTTTCATTTAAGGCATTCCATTTAGGAATATTTCAGTCATATTAGCATTAGTATTGATTGAACCCCCAAGTTTTTGTGGATACCTTTCTCCTTTCGGGTGCAAAACCCTAGAACTACAAGAGAGCCCCTATCCTACAAAAAATTTGCAGTTCACTAGAATTTTTAGCAAAGTGAGAAAATAGTAATTAAATTCAAACTATTTCTATGTAATATCACATAAAGGGAAATAATTTTATAGTTTTTGATATTCAAAAAGTAAATTAGGGCTAAAAAATGGTAGATATTGTGTATAATTTTATAAAAGTCTTCTTTGAAGTTGTAAAATTTTAAAAACCTATTTTTATGATTATTAAAACCCTAAAAATAAATTCATGACTAGAATGTCTAGGGGTGTGAAGAGGGGGTTGGATGATGATATAATATTTTAATTTCCTAGATCAACCAAGAGACCTAGAATGGTACAAGGGTCAAGGATTTTGGCTAATAGAATGATTGATAAGAATGATAATTGCAGGGATTCCATCATTCTAGTCCAAGGGTATGCCCTATTCAAGAAAGCCTTTAGAATGTACTTATCAAAAAAACCAGTCTATAATATATGGAGATTAGGGTTGGGAAGGTTGGTTGATCCTAATGTTCTCATTAATGTTGACCTAATCAGAGGAATTGTATAGGCCTACAACCTTGAAAAGAGGGGATTGTTCACAATAGGTGGAAAATTGTTTATGCACTTCCAAACATAAGTTACATTTGCAAGGTGTTCAATTTGAACCTTAATATCGAATTACCTATATATTTGGTGTCTCTAACTAGATAATATCAAAGACATAGGGATAGTTATAAGGTAAAGCATGGTTTCCATGTTTCAGATCTAGAGGACCTAACTGATAACTAAGAAGGTTTTCTAGTGAGGAACTAGATCCATTCAATTATTACATTTTTGAGGATTACTTTGTGAAGACATACTTCTCACTTTGTCAGATGTTGGTCTTAGACTCCAAGATTTATATGCCAATAAAATTTATGGTGCTAGTAGTTTATGTACAAAGAAAAGATGTAAATAAACCCTATGACTATGTTGGCTATGTTGTAGAAGAAATTGAAAAATCCTTGAGTTCAATCAAGAAAGATAGCAACATAGTGTATTTCAAGTGGTATTATCTCTTGTGCCACATCATTTTGTTTAGTGGAGTAGAAATTTGGTCCCCACACATGTAAATTAAGCATCTCGATGAGCAAAAAAGAGTTCTACCAATCCAAGAATGTACTTATATATGGGACAAGGACTATGAGAATTCCAACTATTCAACTTTTGAAGAATTTTTTTCTAAACAAATCTCAAGAACTTTCTTCGGCCTCTAGATTGGTGATTATTAGAGAAGGTAAGGAGATTATTGAGACCAAGGGTTCTTATCCCAAAAGAAAGAATAAATCACAACTAGGGTGATTGGTTTTTCTCTTTTGATGCCACTGTAATAAGAATATATAGATCCCTAGTAGCACCCAATGTGCTTCCTAGGAGTATTCCTAATGTAATTACCTTTTTGGAAATCATATGACAATTAAATGTGTGATAAGACTAACTTTAGAAATAATAAGAAACATTCCATCCTCCCATCAACCACTATGTTTTTAGACTTTCAAGTCATATCTAAGAGATGCTAGAGTCTCTAAGAGATTCTCCATATTTCTCCAATAATGATGTTTTTCTCTTGCATTTTGAAGGTCAGTTTTATGGTGTGTCTAGGTATGTGTGATCCAAGCTTCAAGTCTTTTAGGTTATCAAAAATGTGTTTTTGAGAGTGTCATATTCAATTCTATGTTGATCCTATGAGGATGTTTATAGAAGTTCAAAGGTTGGCTCTACATATATTCACATTTCTGTATATGGTTGTGCGGATTAGAAGTTAAGTTCATGGAGATGTGAAGGTGTTATATCTAAATTTTCATGTCAATAATCCTTTTGTAGAGAAATTTAGAGATGACAGAGTATTAGACTATGTTGTCCAGTGACTGGTTTCAATTTCTATTGGCTTGCACCAAATTGTTGTTGCATGAAGCTGTGAAAGGGATGTATGAGAATGCTCCTAAATATCATACAATGTTTGTTGATGCTACACAAGGTGTTTGATGGTTTCTTTGAATAGGTTGAGGTCCAAACTGAATGTTTTGTTGGGTTATGCTTTTTCCTAGATGACTAAGGTATGTTTAGGGTGTGCACCACAAGTTGAAGTTTACACAGAGTCTAAGGAGTGTTTGAAGGTAGTTGTTAGGTCATGCCGACTCATCTAAAAGAAGTGCAAGAAATGTGTTATCTTTCATCTGTATCACCAATGATGTGATGACTAGCATGCTACATGTTACATGTTTTCTTGATTATGATTGACCTATTTTGAATTTGAGAAGTGTGTAGATGGTTCTTGTTGAAGATCAAAGGTGTGAAGAAATTTTAGGACCAGGTTAAGCATGTGTTGGAATCTGCAAGGTGTCTTCCTCTTCATGGCATTGTGTGTAGCCTTTTTTGTCTTTCTCTATGCACATTTAATGTTGATTATTTTATCCTTGGCTGACTTAGAGATGTAATATTTTTATTATTATAGGTTGACATGTAATGTAATAAATGTTATATCATGTATAAATTGTAAACCTAGTTGATCTAGGGTGATGGATAAGTATGTGATGCATTATGACAATTGGGTAAGCAACTGAAAGAGAAAGAGAAGTGGTAGATCATGTCTTTGTGATAGAATGGAAGTGAAGAAGTGTGCTTAATTTTTTTTTGGAGGTAGTGAACCAAAGGAAAGACTTCTTGATTGATAAAAGTAGTGAGCTAGTAGGTAGCTAAGAAGACATTTGAAGAGATAAAGAAAGATTGCAATCATCAAAAGGATTGAGCTTAATTATCAATTTCAGATAGTGGAAGGATTGTCATTATATAATTAGTTTTGAGTGTATGTTCAGATCAAGGAGTTGTAGCTTCCTTGGGTTGTAGCCCCAAAAAAACATGTAATCAAGGAGTTGTAGCTTCCTTGGGAGTGACCCTAAAACCTTCATTCAAGGAGTTATAGCTTTCTTGGGTTGTAGCCCTAAATTTTTTTTGTAAATGTTGTTCATATTGTGAGGGTGGATTAAGACAATAGATCCTAGCAACTTTTCTCATTGTGGTTTCTAACTTGTGGGGTTTTCCATGTATATATGGTGTTGTTTTGTGTTTTGTGCATTATCTTCTACTTTCATGTTCTTGCTTATGCGGTAGAGTTTAAAGTATATGTTTGTTCTAGAGGGTTTGTGTGAATGGTGGATCTAGACCTGCACAAACATAAACAAACAACACAATATTAGCCCATTATGCAAATAAAAACCATCATTCCCCATAAGATTCATTTGAAGCATGAAGAACAAGAAATAAAGTAAAGAACACAAATGAAAGAAAACAAAATCTTATTCAAATGCTCAAACTCTCAATCCCATGGGGAAATTGGTGTTATTTTGATGTGGAAAATAGCCATTTCCCTATTCCTTGCAAGCTTGATGATCATCAATGGTGCTCCTTGATAAAAAAATCCATAACCTAGCTATGAAATTGATGAAATTGCTCAAAACATGAAAATAATGATTTTGCATAAAGTTGTGGATCAAATTAGTAAAAGAACTCTTCATTTATAGAAGGAAGGATGGGAGAATGAGAAAAAAGGATGAATGTGGGACAAAATATTAACCAATAGCACAATGCCACTTGTCAACATGTTAGTGGAGAGAGGTGGAGCACATTTTGATGAATGTGTGCATAAATTCTATTAGGTGGACATCTGAATTTGAAGAAGTGACAAGTTGGAGGGAGATGAAAGAAGAGTTAATTCCACTTGGCTCAAGTAAAAGAACATGTAAGAGGCCTTTAATGCCTTGTTGGATGCACAAGTCCTTTGGGAGGGAGAATTCAAATTTGAAGAATATTCCAACTTGATTCCTTTTTGAATGAAAATAGGAGATTTAATAAATCAAATAAACTAATTTACTTGCACAAGTTGCAAAATCTAGAGGATTTGATAGATTAATGTTATGATTAATCATGATTTGATTAACTTTAGATAGAATTTAGTTGATTTTATATTTTGACTTAGATTTTTGGATATAACTAAATCAAAATGAGAGGAATAATGAATATTAGACTTAATAAAATAAAGTTTGATTTATTTAATTAAAAAGGGATGATGTTAGACTTAAATCAAATAAAGGTTAATTTATTTAATTTAAAGGAGACAAGTTTAAAACTTAATTAAATAAAATGAATTATTTAATTAAAAGAGGAGAATATGATTAATTAAACAAAATAATTTGTTTATATAATAGAAGATAATGATTTAATTAGATAAAATTGATTTATTTAATTAAAAGATGAAATATGATGAATTTAATCAAATAAGGATTATTCGATTAAATGGTTAGCAGAGAGATGATTTAGGCAGAAATGATGTTAGTAAACTAGGATCAAATGCACGGGATCAATCAATATATTTTATGTGTCTACATTTTTCTCCTCTTTGAAGTAATGTACCTGTTGTGTTGGTTCAAAGAATAAACTTGCCAAAATCAAAATTAAAAAAAAATCAATTTGTTTTGGGATGCCCCAGTAGAAAGAAGTATACTCGTACACTGCCACCTCGAGAGATCGAGCGAAAAGTTTGATTTGAGGTTCGATCTCACGACAAAAAGGTTCAATATGGACGTATGAATGGTTATGATGATGATGCAAATGAGATGGTTTTAAGATGCTTAGAATAACCAATCTATATTATCTTAAACAACTTAAATGATAATGTAATGCATGTGAGATGGATGATATGATATGCTAGGATTATGAGATGTATGTATGCTAATGGTTTGTGGATGCATGATGGACATGATATTATGTTAAAGCGTGAAAAGAGGATAGGGGTATCCTATTCACACATGACATACAAAAACCTCTGTCAGGATGTAGTTTAGGTATTCCAAATATCTTGGACCAAAAAATAGAAAGGAAAGCCTTCCTATGTGGTCAACAAGACACCTAAAACACCCTCCCTGCAAACCAAACAAAGCAAACATGACCAAGGTTATATTACAAGAATATCCAACAATAACAATAGATAAAAGATAATGATCAATGCCCCATTCCTTCCTCTCTAAATCCCTTTGTTTGGGACATCATCGAGAGGTCATTGAAATGAGCACAATAAGATAAGTCAAAAGATAAAGATCAAGCAAACAAAAAAGTTGATGTCCTTCATACCTCTAGCCAAGAATAAACTATGGTGATGCCTGATGTTGATGTCCATTGTAGGAAGGATGTATCCTAGGACATAATTTTATCAGATTATTTGGGATTGATTGGATGACAGACTATTGATACTAAAAGTTGACCAACTTGTTTACTTATTGACCTAGACTTGAGACCCTGCCGTTTGAGTTTTCACTTTCAAATTGTTGAACTTGTTTCTGAGTGTTTCACCAAAGGTTAGGGGTGACGATGACTTATTATGAGTGGATGTTTATTTCAGGTGATCACAAAATGGGATGGATGGATTTTTTCAAATATTTGGATGTTTTTGATGTTTTTGAAATGTTTTGAGGTTATTTTTGGTATTTTCAAGATGCTTTACAAATGTTTTGATTTTCAAAATTTCCAATGTTTTTGGGTTTTATGAGATTTTATGAATGTTTTTGGATTTTGTGTCTCAAGTTCTGATCAAAGAGTAGCCTTACCTATGTTTAAGCTCAGAGATGGCATAGTTCAGATACCATGTTTTTGACATTTTTTAGTTTTTGACTTGTTTTGGGATTTTGATATGTGTGATGATATCAGTGCTCTATTTGGGATTTTTTTGAAAACCAAGATAAGATTGATTTTATTGAATCAATGGATTGATGATGATAACATTGTTGAGAATACACAACAATGCAAGGACAGTGTTAAGCAACACAAGGATTAAGATGGATATCTAGAGATGATGCTCGGGATTGATTGGATTTGATTGATCAAGATTTTGAAGCTTGATTTTGGAACAAAATTTTTCTGAATGATTTGATATGACATTAGATGAAACTAATATTGATTGTTTGGATTGATGCTCGATGAAAGATAAAGCTTGATAAAGAACATCGTCTAGTCAAAATATGCCATGGGCTAGTGATTTGGAATTTTTTCTCACTAGTGCTTTGACCAATTTGACTTCATGTTTTCCAATGTTCGGATCACCACATAAGTTGGAAGATATAGATCAAGATTTATTTCCAAAGAAAGATGTAAATATCTACCCCTAGTGTCTAGCAATGTATGGAATGCCATGGGTGGATGCTTGGATAGGTGTATGTTGGATACAATAGGATCAATGAAAATGACCCATGTCAACATGTTTACCATAAGAAAGTGTAAAGTGTGCACCAAGATTTTTATCAAGATAATTTGGAAGATGGATGTAGATGGATGAAAATGGATTGGATAAATGGTTTATGGATGAATGAATTTATTATGGATGAGATGAATGGAATGCTGGATTTATTATGGATGTGATAAGATTCTTCCACCTAAACTAGCCCACGTAGATGCTCAATTCTACACATGACACCTATTTTCCAAGTTTCCATCATGGTACCTATCCAAAGCACCACCATAGTGTTTTTCACTGGAAGATGATTTTTTTCTTTACTGTTTTCAATCCCTTTTTTTTTGGATTTTTGTGAAAAATTTATGCTCATGTTGAACCACCTAGTAGTGTCAATGTAGATGCTTATGTCATGATGTGCCATCGGTATCCTATTTGAAGAAGCTACTTTGCCAAGATATGTGTGCACTTGAATGCAACTTTTGAGATTCCTTATCTACTTTGTTGATACGAAAGTTAACTTTGTCTTTGTGCGCATTTCACAATAGAATGCCTTTTGAATCCTTATGATGAAGGGTGGATGCCAATACATGGTCAATGTAAGAATTTGATATCATGCACGGAGACGTGGATAGTGTTGTGTGTTTAGGAAAAGGAGATGGATTGGTTGATAGTTTGGAACCTTTGACTCTCCAAACCTGGGAAGATGAGAAATAATGGGTGGATATGGAAGTGTGCATGGAATTAGGACCAACTGCTTGATATACTTTTTACATTGCTTGAAAAGATTACTTTTGATTTTGTGGACATCTTTGATGGATACTTTTCCCTTTTTTATTTTTCCCCATAGTTTCTTTGACTAATGGATTTTGATAGGGATAATCTTTCTTTGGTATCCACTTGTATTTGATTTGTCCATTATTCTTCCCAACTTCTTTTTCTTTGATAATGTTCTTTGTACTATGATTCAAATCCTTCTTTTGATGTTGGTCCCAATTTGTGGATGCGGTGATGGGTGGACAAAGATTCATAACGTGGCTGGTTGTAGTATTGGCATTGATTTCATCATAAGGATTCTTTGTGCTTCCTATGTTGACGTTTGCTTGAGACGAAGTTTCCCCTAGTACTGAATAACCAAGACCTTGATGCTTAGGATTGCCAATAATCTAAATTGGTTCTAGGATACCTTGTTCATATAGGCCTAATCCTCTGCCCTGATAATTCATTTGTTGAAACATTTTATTTGCAATAGGATATGATTTACCTTAGAAGAAAGGTGTTAATCCTTCTCTACTCTGTTGTGGATCTTCAAAGGTGATAGCTTCTTCATTGATAAGATAGCTTTCCCTAAGAAAGGTAGGTCATCCAATTTTATAAGTGATAGGATCCTCCATAAGTGGGATAACTTCCTAATTCATATCATTGTCTTGATCTTGTGGAATATCATATTTTAATGCTTCTTTAAGAGATGTTGATGATTCACTATCCATGTAGAAGTCTTCCTCACGATTCATTTTTTATATGACTTCATAGGATGTTTATGATTCACAACTTCTATAGAAGCCTTCTCATGACCCATTTTTGATGTCTGTAGATTTTTCTATATCTTGATCATGTGTACAATTGTTAAGAGTAGGAGACTCTTGTTCCTTGGTAATGATATCAAGAGTATAAGACTCTTGTTTTGAATGAAGATCATCTACATGTCCATTAGGAGTAAGCATCTCATGGGTAGATGGAGGAATATGTGCTATATGGATATGATCATCATTTGTGACATCTTGTATAGATAAGAGTGTTTCCATTAGATCATTGTAATATCTTGGAGATACAAATTCTTGATCTTGATTAATTTTGGAATTTCTTTTGACATGCTTTGGATCAATTTCATGACATGGGTCAGTTTCAAAGGATGGATTACTTACAAAGGGTTCTTGGATGTCCTCATTAGGCATGGGAAATGGCTTAATATCCTCTTGATCTTTGAGTGGACTTGGATCAAATGTTGAGTTGAGGATTCCTTCAGTATCTGTAACCATGAGGTCAAAGGATGTCAATATGCATTGGAAAGGACCATTGCTAGACTTTGGTGAAAGATGTTGATCATGCTTTGAAAAAAATTCTTGAGATATGTCCTCTAACTCATTAGGTGATGTAGAGACATTTTCAACATGATCATTGGTTAATGGATCATGGATTATGTCAATAGGGTCAAATAATTCTAACACTCCTTGAAATAAATCATTGTTGAATATTGTTGAAGGATTTTGATCATGACTAAAAGGTGACTCTTGATGCATGTTGATTTCATCATTGGATGGGGTAGAAACATCTTCAAGGTGCTCATTGATGGATATATATTGATCATTGTTTTCAACAATTATGGTGGGGAGATTTTCAATGCTTTCACTAGTGGTTGAATCTTCATCGTTGTCCTCAATATTTATTATTTTTTGATCAATAAAGTCTTGGATGAGATTTTTGAGTCAAATACAATTTGATGTTGTGTGTCCCTTTTTTTGTGAAAATCACAAAGGTTCTTCTCGTAATACCTTGGTGGTTTAACTTGAGGCTCTTGATAATTTTCATAAAATTGGATTTTGATGACATTTTCTTATACCAACTGTTGCATGACTGATTCGATTGGTTTCCCAAGTGGTGTGTATTTTTGTTTGTTACCTTGTGAGATTTTTACTTTAAATTGACCTTGTGGTGATTGATTTTGGAGATGTGGTGATTGATCTTTGGGATGTGGTGATTGGGTTTATTGTAGATGTTGTTGATCTTGATATCAAACCTCTTGACATTGGAGATATTATTATTGATGTGGTTGTGGACACAAATCAATGCTTTGATGACATGGTTTAACCAATGGAAGAGTGTATTGATTTTGGGGTGGAGATGTCTCTTGGTGCAATGAATCAACTATTTTGGTAAGTGTATCAATTTGATCTCGCAAAACTTGATCTTGATTTTGATCTTGACACCCTTGATATAGTTGATTTGGTTTTTATTCAAGAAGATTTGGAATGTATACTTGTGGTGTTTGTATGGGATCATGGACAAATTGACTTTGGAGAATGTTATGATTTGCGATGATGTTTAGATTTGGCATGGTA
>VDFB02252616.1:199723243-199794099 GCA_007258455.2 Sequoia sempervirens
TATTACAAAACAAGATAATCACATGTTCATTTTAACTTCAAAAGCAATAATGGATTCTTTTTATAGCACCAAGATGAAGTGTGAAGTTGTTTTGTTTTCTTAAAAACCCAAAACCAAATCTACTGAGTTTCTAATGTTCTTTTTAACCCTTTTATTGTTCTTTATAAAGCCCAAAAGAAATTTATTTGATCCCTAAAACTTGAACATAACAAAGCCTTAAGAATGGGATTATGATTGCTCCCAAAGTGTTTAAAAATACTTGTTACAATCATGTGATAACACTTTTTATTTCACTTCCATGCTCCATGATCCTTTAAAAACTACATTCCAAGCTCCAAATGTTAGATTAAATCAAGAAACAAGAAGAAATGAGGGTTAGATAAATGATTAAGCATAAAAACCCTAAAATTTTGACCAAGTTTCATTGTGACTTGACATTAAGTGAAAATTTAAAAATTTTAACTCTATCAAAGTTTAGAAAAACCTACACCATTAGATAACTTATGAAATTCTACCCCATTTTTAAGAAAAAAGCTCTGAAGAAAACCAAAATATGACCAAGATACGACCATTTTAATATTGAGTGAAAAAGCAAGAAAGCAAAGGCGTCACCATTTAAAACATAGAGGCAACGATGCTATTTGAGTGCAAACAACAACACTAGAATGATAGCGGCACTGTTTGACGATTTGAGTGGCGCTCTGGTGAAACAAGCATTGCTCTATGGAAAAATAGAGATCGCATATGCGTCACTATTTCCTCCAACGGCGTTGTTTGACCTGGAAAGACAAAAATTAGAAAAAATGATGGAAATGGCCAAAAATATGTGTTAATTTTGAGATTTATGCCCTCCTTCTAGCTCCAAAATGTGAATGGTGGATCTAGACCTGCACAAACACGAACAAACAACACAATATTTGTCCATTATGAAAATCAAAACCATCATTCCCCATAAGATTAATTTGAAGCATGAACAAGAAATAAAGTAAAGAACACAAATGAAAGAAAACTAGATCTTATTCAGATGTTCAAACTCCCAATCCCATAGGGGAATTGGTACTATTTTGATGTGGAAAATAGCCCTTTCCCAATTCCTTGCAAGCTTGATGATGATCAATGGTGCTCCTTGATTAAATTTTCCATAACCTAGCTATGAAATTAATGAAAACTATGAAACTTGGATGAGAATCGATAAAATTGCTCAAAACATGAAGATAATGATTTTGCATAAAGTTGTCACGGATCAAATGCCTAAGATTGTGCCTCCCAAATTAGTAAAATATCTCTCCATTTATAGAAGAGAAGGATAGAAGAATGAGCAAAAATGATGAATGTGGAACAAAAGATCAAGCAATAGCATAATGCCACTTGTCAACATGTTAGTGGAGAGAGGTGGAGCACATTTTGATGAATGTGCACATAAATTATGCTATTAGGTGGACATTTGAATTTGAAGAAGTGGCATGTTGGAGGGAGATGAAAGAAGAGCTAATGCCACTTGGCTTAAGTAAAAGGACATGTAAGAGGCCTTTAATGCCTTGTTGGATGGACAAATCCTTTGAGAGGGAGAATTCAAATTTGAAGAATATTCCAACATGATGCCTTTTTAAATGAAAATAGGAGATTTAATAAATCAATTAAATTGATTTACTTGCACAAGTTGCAAAATCTAGAGGATTTGATAGATTGGTGTTAAGATTAATCATGATTTAATTAACTTTAGATAAAATTTAGTTGATTTGACATTTTGACTTAGATTTTTGGATATAAATAAATCAAAATGAGAGGAATAATGAATATTAGACTTAATTTTAAAATAAAATTTGATTTATTTAATTTTAAAATAAAATTTGATTTATTTATTTAAAAGGGGATGATGTTAGACTTAAATCAAATAAAGGTTAATTTATTTAATTAAAAGAGGAGAATATGATTAGTTAAACAAAATAATTTATTTAATTAAAAGATGAAATATGATGAATTTAATCAAATAAAGATTATTCGATTAAATGGTTATCAACAAGATAATTTAGGCATAACTGATGTTAGTAAACCAGGATCAAATGCATGAGATCAATCAGTATATTTTACGTGTCTAAAGTTTGATATTTGATAGAATATTGATCCCCCCTCTTAGTATTTTGATGACATGTTCAACAAAGTTTTCATTGAGCCTAGGGTTTTTGTACACTACTGGCCTTTTTTTTACCTTAGTTTATAGCAAATTTGAGAAATATTTGTATGCTTTCTTATTTTTTATATTTATTAAGTGTTATCCCTTGCATAAATTTTTGGTATTTTTATATTTTAAGAAAATATTAAAATTTAAACTATGTTGGCTCTACTGAGTCATTTCCTTATGTTTCTAAAATTTCTTAGAGTTTTATAATTTTTGCATTGACTATCCTAGTCTACCACTCTTCCCATCCCCACCTTTTCTTTTGGTCCTTATTAGTTCATTGAATTATCCCTTAGTATACCTTATTCTTCACCCTTAACCTCCCAATCCTTCAATTATAAATTTGTATTAGTCCTTTACACTGTATTTTTGGACCATCCCTTATCCAAGTACCCTTTCTATGTTGTCCCTAGCATCCGAATTCCCTACCCTTCAAAATTTTCCTAAGTTTATCTTTTAGATTTTTGGACTTGTCAATTCTTTCATTCCTTCCTTGACCCTCTAAAATTTTCCAA
Source organism: Sequoia sempervirens (assembly GCA_007258455.2). Taxonomy (NCBI): domain Eukaryota; kingdom Viridiplantae; phylum Streptophyta; class Pinopsida; order Cupressales; family Cupressaceae; genus Sequoia; species Sequoia sempervirens. The sequence continues at coordinate 199,725,938 of VDFB02252616.1, forward strand.
TTCCTTGCATATCTTTTTAGATTCATCCTTTCATTGTCCCCCTCTCATTGGTACTTGTCATAAGGTATTCCCAACTCTTGATCCTAGACATTGTGAATTTTATTACCTTTAATGGATTTCAAGTTTTGAGCTTACCTATTTCCACATACCTTAATATTGTAATTTCTTCACCTACAATTACTAATGCTCTAACCAAACACTTATGATATGTGTTATTCCCAATCATTGATAGTTGAAAAATCCTATCATTTTTAATTTTAGCTTTCACCTACCCCTTGCATGATCTTGTATTTAATTTATGAGCATTCTTGTTGCCTTCACCTCTAGAATAATTATTTTTCCACCTAAAATTTTTATTAACTTAGTGAAGGCATATTTGCACATTATTTCAAGAAATAATAGCGAAAACAACCTAAATTTTTCATTAATTTCCATTAACAACTTTTACATTTAATAGTCATGATTGAATCATGCCCATGATTTATTTTTGTTTTATAGGAATGGATTTGAAAATGAGAGAAATAAAAAAATATATGTTTTAGTTAATGTGATTATTGGTGTTTCAAAAGGTTGATTCCTTCACATGATGTCTATATTGCTTCTCAATATATTTTGTAGAAACATTTTAGCTCTATGTACATGAGAATTTATTACTTTGCCAAGTGTCAAAAGGATGGTGATTACAATGATTTGGTATTTTATTGTATCTTTATGTAGCTCTCTAGTTTGTAAAACTAAATCATGATATATATAATTCTTACCACTCGAAAGGATGGTGATCACAATTATGAGTGTTGTATTGTATCTTTAGGGATCATAAAAAAGATTAAATATTTAGGTTTATGTGTAAGGTGTGTTATTAGCTATATAGGGGTCTTATACATCTAGTTGATCTTGACCTAATAACAATAACATAGATCAAATGTACATTTGGGTGTAATTACTATGTTTATATTCATTATTTATTTTATTTGATTTAAATATATTTTAAGGTATACCTCTAGACACACCCTTCTGGGTTTAAACTAAGCCAAAGGTATAGGAAAGATTACCCACTCTCATCATAAGCATTTAAATATCCATTGTTTGTTGATGAAACCCATATTTTTCTTCTTGATGACATATTCTTGGCCTTGAAGGTAGGACAAAGTTACAATATTTTGAACTAACACACATTATTTTCATGTCAGCAATTCTATTAACATGTACAAAATTATGTTGTAGCCTATCATGGTCTCAAACTGGCACAAAAGAAAGGATTTAAAAAGTATGGATTGATGGAGATTCTCTCAATATCATAAATAATTTGAAGAATTGTGCTACCCCCTCATGGACTATTGAAAATTTGATCAAAGATGCTATTGATATTCTTAAGTCCTTTGATGAATATTACATCTCTCATATATTAAGAGAGGGAAAAAAACTTGCTAATGTATTTGAAAATCTAGGAGTTAGTGGAGCTAGGGAATGGGGACTAAACGACCCCCTCCCTATAGAAGAAATTGCCAAAATTAATCATGATTGTTGACTTTAAAGTGCTTGATGATTTAGTGAGGTGTGGGGCATGCGTGATGTTCATCATGTGGCGGGCTATTATGGTAAGGGATGGTAATCAAAATTTGGATCAATCTGATGGTACAAGAATTGATATCCATAGGAAATGGATCACTAGGTTCATAAATTTCTCTTGCCATTATTCTTTTTTCGCATAGATTGTGGGCACTATTTGCATAGCCTTCTCGAGGTTTCTACTTATTGCATTCAAAGTTCTCAAAATTCCAAACTCTGGATTTCTGGAAGCCATGGGAGGAGATAATAATCACGTTGAACCATTATCTTGTGATGCTATCAAGAAGAAGCTAGAGGTTTGGAGAATTTTAGAAAAGGGTGGGATGAATCCATACCTAGAGAGATTACATGGAAACAATCCGCAGACTATTGCATTATTCACAAAATCTAGGAACAATAGGGTTCTCAAGTTGGGTGGAATGGAGTTTGATGTGAATGAAGATTTTATAGCCAACATTATGGGGCTCTTGATGAAGGGAAAGAAAGTCCTTAGAGATAGAAAGGAGTCACAAGCCACCATGCAAATCTTCTTCAAAGGCAATGAAGCTCAAGACTTGAAAACGACGAGAAGTGGAGGTTACCAGAGGAGTTCTCTTAAGGCACTATGGGGGGATTTGGCCAAGGATCTCACGCATTACATAACCCATGAAGGATGATTCTCAATGGTAAATGCCTATCATTTCACTATGTTCGAACACTTTCGCCATAAGAAAATGGTTTCTTTTCCCTATTATCTTTTGGCTTCCCTGGATTCTAGCCTAAAGGACCATAAGAAGAACTTGAAGAACCTTGTTTTGCATGTGGGGCTTATCCTTTTAATCTTTGATTATGCTAAATCCTTTGAAGTGGTCAAGCCAATCACTACCCCTAAGGGTAAGCAGAAGAAGCTGGAGGAAGAATATGATACGGTCTCTAAGGAGGAGTGGGCTAGCAAGAAGGGAAAGAAGAGGAAGCTCATCTTCAAGACAAGGAGTTAGAATCTGTGGAGGATGTTGACTATGTGCTAGACTTTCCTACTACCATAGAAGAGGAAACCCCTACTTCTAGGAAGTCCAAAAAAGGGGAGTTGGGCCCTAACAAGGGTTATGAAACATGTAGTGAGGCGTCGGGTGCTGAAATGTTGATGAGATGCATGAAGGGATAAAATGCAGTGGCTGGTGAGGTTTCTTCACCTCCCCTTGTTCTAGGGTTGAAGCAGAAAAAAGAGCTAGAGATGGGAAGCAATAGGAAGCTGGTTGTTAGGTCTGTGAGTCAACTGCTAGAGATGAAGTCCCCTCTTAAGATTATGAGTGGACTTGGTATTGTGGATTCTCCGATTGAGGTTTTGGGCTTGCAAATGGAAAGGAAGGTTGTGGCTAAGGTGGGGAAGGGTGTTGAGGATTCTCTTGGTGTTGACCTAGATAGGCAAAAGAAAAGAAGGGTGGTTGCTACAGGAATTGCAGAGTCTATTCAAAAAATCCAAACTTTGACAGCTACTAGGAAGGGGAAGGAAGTCTCTACTAGTCAGGATAAGGTAAGTTCCTCTCATGAGGAGGATGCTCTAGGTAAGGGAGTCTTCAACATTGATAAGGACAATATTTGTGATGTTTTGGGAATTGCTAGAGAGGGTTCCATTTTTTTTATAAGTTATTTAAATGGTTGTTCCACGAACTGAATATGACCAATGTGAAAGTTTGTAGTATGTTAAGCAAAGCTGATGAGTCTATAGGCCAGAATCAGATTGATAATATGATGAATTCTCTAAAAATTATGGCAGATGAAATGTTTGTTATGGAGTAGATTCTTGAAGGTAGGATTCTCTCCCTTGAAACTAATTTGGAGAAGCTTTACGCTAACATGGAAATGAGTGGGGAGGTGGCAAAATTTGGGGGTGTTTTTTATTTTGTTGGTATTACCTTCCCTTTTCAAATTGCTAAAAAATGCAAGGAGACTATTCAATCTTGTGAGATTGGTGCTGCTAGTAACCTGTTGGAGGGAGAGGTGTCTAGTGATAAGGGTGATGATGTGAGTAATGTTTTGATTTCTAAGGTAAATGTGGGTGGGCCTAGGGCTAGAACCCATAACAAGACCAAAGCTATGGCTAGTGCACCTATGAAAGAAATTTTAAATTCCTTTGATGATGGTCAGAAGGGTGTAGCGTGCAATGTGGAGGTGGCAGATATACTGAAGAATATGTAATGTTGATGGTTTTGTTCCTCCTTTTTGCCTAACTTCTTGTTGCTGATATGCTGTGTTTGGGTTGATTGTTACTTTTTCTAGACCTCTTTTGCTTCACTTTCCTTTTTTGTAAAGGGTTTCGGACCCCTTCAAAACTTGTTATTTACCTCTAATCAAAAACATGTACAAAATTATAGCCAATCCAATCTTGGACTTTTTGACTTGAGGCCATTCTAACCTATCTATGTTTCCCATTAACTCTTTGATAATTGTGAAACCCATGTTCATTGTACTCCTTAGGAAATATTTTAGATGGGTCCATAGATAGGTGGAAGAGTAATTAAATTGGAATTTGAATAATAGTTTATATCACTTTTACTAGAGGTTCACCTATATTTATAATATTTTTAATAGTGTGAGGATTCAAAGAGAAAGTATTGGAAGTATTATAAACATTATTATAATTATGTTTGGTTTATTTCTTATCATTATTCTTTTAAAAATTATTTGTTTAAAAAAATGAAGGACAAGACTTGATTGAGAAGGACTTTGGGAGTACCCATACTTCAATTAATTTGAAGTATGCACTTTAATCTTAGGATTCTTCACATGAGTGCAAAGTTCTATGAAATTACTTTATCTATTCAAATAAACACTATCCCAAAGGAGAGATAAGAGGATTTTAATAAAAAATATTTTCAATTCCTCATTAGGGATTTGATGTTTCATTTTGGCACAAAGTGATTTAAATCTTAAAAATTATTCATTGGTATTCTCATTAGATTGTTGGGAACACTTAAATAAATCAATCATGATAGCTTTGAGGCTTATCTTGACACAAAAATGACTTAAGAAAGACATAGCTAGTTGATCAAAATAATAAATAGATAAAATAGGTAGTGAGTAGAACCCTTGTATAATATGATTGTCAAAAGTGCTAGGGAACAAGTAGTGAAAATATTAATCATCATAAGCATAGTTGATACATGAGCTACATTAAAGGCTTAAAAGTGTGTATTTGGGTCAAATTTTCTATAGTATAACTAAAAAAGAGGTGCCACCAATTCCATAGATAATGGATAACTAACAACCTTGAATTCAAGAGGTGCCTAATGTGTCCAATAATATGTAATAATATCTAATTACTAGTCATGGAATCAAATATTTCTTCAACTTTATTTGGCTTCAGCAATAGTGAATCAAGAGTGGAGGTTGGGATGGTGGCTATAGGAGTAACATGATAAACAAGGAGAAGAGTATAAAGAGTACGAGATAAATGGTAGAGACATGATGGTCATGAAACCTAAATGGATGCACTATAAGTTATAGGAGAATGTGTAATATTGATGACCTAAGATCAAGGAACTAAACTAGTGGTAGATCGTGTTAGTATACAAATATAGGTAAAAAAATTGAGTAGATACCATAGGGAATCTATAGTATGCTAAGAGGAGGAAGGATCCATGGAAGAGGATAGATGCAATCACAATGGACAAGATGCATCAACAAAGACTTAGAAGTAGCCATAAAGAATCTCTAAACTTAAAGAGGACATCCATTAATAAATTTTCTAGAGATGTAGGTAACTATGAAGGAGAAGCATTGACAAACTATTTAAAAAGTAATCATGGAGTTAGAGATCGACCTTCCTTATGGACATATGTATTATGCTAAACATTAGATTTTTCATTATTATTAGCTTCAATAGGAATTTCTTGCTAAGTGGATCAAGAAGCCATGTGAAAATTTAGGTAAGCAATTTTTCATACAAGTAAATTAAGGGTTGAACTAGCTTGTGGCATAGAATACTATAGAAACATAATCAATGATAGATCAAAAATAGCCATGCACATGAATCTTAGAAACATAATCATTCACAAAATATCAAAAAGAAAAATAAAATTCAGAATAAAAACAATGTAACATCTTGTTAGTATATGTAAACAAAATTAAAACTACAAGTAGTGGAAAATTTTCACCCCGATAAAATTTATCAATATTTCATTCATTCATTGTCTTAATATTAAAATAAAATAACATAGAAAATCATGCAACTGAACTAGATGGACTAGCTTGGATTGAATAAGATTAAAAATGTATCAAGTGACCATTAATTTGATGGAGAAGTTAAATAATTCACAAAAAGTACATCAGAAATCAAATCAAATCAACAAAGAACACACCAGAAATTAAATAATATTGAATACAAAACTTGTAATGATTTATATTACTTTAAAAATAGATACATCTCAAATCTAAACTGAAAAAAAAAATGCAATTCCAAACATTATAAAATGTTTCAGACCCTCTAATAAAATGTGTTTAAAATACAAACATTGATAAGCCTGAATCAATTTACATCTGCCATGCAGGTGACAGATGATCTAATAAAATACTAATATAAAGGTGGATCGATTTACATCTGTCATGAAGGTGACTTGTGTGTGCCATACAAATGGCGACAATTATGGATCTCTACTTTTTCTCCTGGTCCTTTTGTCCACAATTTCCTTAGCACTTTGGTACAACTAGCGTTGCTCATTAAGGACCACATGCTTCTCTGACAAGGGTCTTCTCTGATTTGATCTATCATTAGCAGAGATATGGAGATATTTTAACTTCCTTCCAGACTTTCTTGTAAGGTTCCTATGGATTATCTGCATGATGGAGAAGCTTTAAATAAGTCTGAAGGATTAAACTATTGTCTCATATAACACTGCTCTGCCAAAACTTTTGGACAGTGTAATTATCATTTTCAAGAGCATCAAAATACCAAATCTGGAAGATTAAGTATTTTAGTGTCCCAAACAGAAGGTTTATGAAGCATGGTCTGGTTGTAATGGAGGATAAAGAAAGAGTGGGTTTCTTGTAATGATCATGATCTCTGACTGGGTAGCAGAAAAAGAGCTTTTCATACATGTGGACCCTGTACAATCAAAGATGTGATGCTTCCCTTGCACCGACCTTGGGACAATATGCCACATACAGTTCAGTAATCCATTTCATGAACCATTTACAGCAAACTTTAGATTGTATATAGTGTATTTTTATATGTAATACTTGAAAGTTAAATATAGTTTTAAAATGATTTAATTATATTTAGGTAATAATGTTTCTTTTAATATGTATTTTAGGTTTTGAAAGGGATCTATTATTTTTTAAAGATTGGGAAAGATACAATAATATCTTTCAAACAAATGTCAAGAGATAATTACGTAGAATAAATAGTATAAAAGTTGTAAGGCTAAAAACTACAAACGATGCTACAAAAACAAAACTCACAACAACTTATAAGATAAGACCGATTTGTCGATTCAAGGATTAGCATTACAAGGAGCTCTGAAAACTACTAATAGACAGATCTTTGACTTGACAAAACCAAACATCATTTAAAAATAATTTTACTAGATATTTAAATAATAAATGTTTGTTTCAATATATATATATTTGATTAAAGTAAAGTTTGGGTTTTGAAAGGGACTCATGCTGTTTAGGAAGATTAGAAAAGATATAACAATGAAGTTGGAACAAATGTCAAGCAATAACCACATAAAACAAATAACATAAAAGTTGTATGGAAAAAACTAACAGACTAGACGTCAAAAAACAAAAATCATAGCAGACCATCCATAATCCAAGACACACCGACCAGCTCAAGGTGGCTTGAAATTCTGACATTTCAAGCAACTCTGAAAACTACCAATAACCCAATCCTTTGTGATGCAGGAGCATCCAGTGGTGTGAGGGCAATCTTGCATCACCCAAAAGATGATTTCCATTTTTATTCCTGTTGTTTTCTTTTTGTAGATGTTTTTGTATTTCTAGATACCCTTTTCGTCGAATAAGAGTTTCCAACTTTCAGAACTACTTTTCTGCTTTTTCTGCTCAACTGCTATTTTTAGCAGGTTTGAATTTGAAGTCGTGGGAAGACAGAAATTTATGGGAAGGTTCAAGATGGAAAAATACACAGTCTGGTGAAAGAATCAAGTCAAGATCATTCACGACTTGAAAGTTATTCAAGTTCCAATTTCTGCTTTTTGCCTGAAAACCTTCCGAGCTCAATTTGAGGCACCAAAGCGATCCCGGATAATCGAAAATTCGGAAACGCCAAAGTAGTCCACCGAAGGCCTACTTTGTTGAAAATCATCTTTTCGAGAGCTTTCCGAAAAGGTATTATCATTGAAGATCCGACAGTCGGATTAAAAGTTATGGCTGCCGGAAGTTGGTGCATATTTTAGAAATGTGCTAATTTTCAACTATGAATTTAAACTTGAATTTCAAATTGTAATTTTGGCGCCAAACCGTCAAAAATCTTATCTCGAAGGTTGTTTTTGGTTCCAAACCAAAATGGGTCTATTTAGGGGCTTGTTTCTTATTTTTGGGTAACTTTTTGGGGAAAGAAGTTCGCATGCTGTGAAAGGGGATCTGGGTAATTTTCTGTAAGTCTGTAATTTGCATGTAATACAGAGCTTGGGGATTTGAGATCCTCTGCATGTAAGAAGTTCAATATTTATGAATAAAATATTTTTCTCTGTTTTGTGAGTGTATTTCTGTGTCTCGGGTTTGCTCCCTCGTCACTTTGACTTGGAAGGACCAAACATCATTTTAGTGCTCTTGCTTCCAAGAACCAACCTTGAAGCCAAAGAGGTCATGGGTCCCATTCTACTTCAAACTAATATCCAATATTTGGTGATGGGTTGCAAGGTGGGAAAATGCCAAATCTCAAGCGTAGGCATGAGGGCATTTACTGATTGGGTCTTACCACCCTTATCCTTAGTGATTTTTCTTTTAATATGCATTTTGATTGAATATGAAATTTATTTTATTTTGTACATAAATTTTTGTTTAATTGGTAATAATACGAGTCTTTGATATTACTTAGAATGTCTCTAGCATAATTATTTTAAATTAAATTTTGTTTAAAAAATAAAATAAAATATTTTAAAAACAAGAAAATGACTCACAATGCATGTTTCAATTCATTTTAAACATTTTTTTATACACAATATTTAAAATAAAACTTATTTTTAAAACTATATCTCTTAGAATTAAAAAAAACATGATTAAATTTATGGAACACATTTTTGATGAATATTCTATATTCTAATTTAATAATAAATTGATATTTTTTGGCAAATGCTTTTGATTGAAGTTATGAATTAGGTAGAGATGAGTTTTTAAAGTGGTCCAAACTTTGTACATGAAACCAATGCGAAAAATAGCACTGACAACTTCTTATTCAAGCATCATTTGACTACCTTCTTACCATATCCTTCCGACAGCACCTGCTGCACATCTAGGACCACCAATATATTTTTTTTAACTAGAATTTTAAAACATATACTTATCATATTGATTGTATATCTGACCAGCCTTGTGTGGAGAAAAATAAATACGAAACCAATAGAATTTTATCATATCCTTCCAACAGCACCTTCTGTACATCTAGGACCACCAATATATTAATTTTAACTAAAATTTTAAAATATATATTTATTATATTGATTGTATATCTGACCAGTCTTGTGTAGAGAAAAATAAATACTAAACCAATAGAATTAAAAATGTAGGACCACCAATACATTAAAGGAAAAACCTAAAAGTATTTTAAAGGCTGTAATATAACTGGTTTGAATTGATGTATAATTGAGCCATATAATTGAAGATTTCAGGCTGCCTGTTAATTTAAAGTGACAGCAATGGTGTTTTTCTGATTATATAGACAATATATGGCTTCCCATTACAGTCTCAATAATATTCACCATACAGAATGAGCAATGCTGCTCAACATTCTATATATTTGCAACTACTAAGGTTTCATTGCCATGCCAGTTGCAGGGTTTCTTGTCAAGATCTAAATGAACCATAAAAACAGTTTTATCTCAGTCCTTGAGCTACTCTCAGACATAAAAAAAGCAAAGTAAAATACCAAGTTATTTCCTGCTTCTGATATTACCATGGCAGTGAAATTTCTGGAATGTCTGGACCATTTGATGTATGTGGGTTCTGACCAGACAAATAGAGAAAATAATGAATTGCTTCCTTTCTTCTTGTTCTATAGTTGTCCATAATAACTGACAAACCTCCAATAAAACAATATTGAAAGTGAGTTTACAAACACAGATGTCAGATTGGAGGATTGAAACATGTTAAATTAATGGTTTTGTCCTTTGTATAGAGGTTGACAGCATCCTTATCACAGGTAACAATGAATTTCCGATGGACTAAAGTTCCTTATGAATAGTGGACCTCATTATTGCTCTGCTTAAAGTATTATCTGCTTCAATACAGATTCACTGGTTCGATTCCTTTGGTTTTTCTTGTGATGAACCAAACACTCTACTGATTATTATTAAAAGTAGGATTTGTACTGATTGTCTACTTTTCTAAAGAGATCTTAAAGTAGATCCTTTCAAGATTTTCTTAGATCTGTAAAATCTGAACTTAAAAGTATCTAAGATATGTTCTAATGGTTTTTAATTTTTATGCACTGGAAAAAGATTGGTAGTGTCATAGTTTATCTCCACAAGAAGTTGTAATAATTGAGAATTCAGTAGAATTAGATGTGGAATATAATTTAGTTATAAATAATTGTGGGCTATCATAATTATACTAACTAGGTTTTGTTTTTAAATGCTTTTATGTTGTATACTCATTATTGGTAGCTAGCTTGAGTCTTTCAAAGTCTTTTATTAGTCCAATTAATTATAGCCTTATATTATGGAGGAAAAATGGTTTTTCATAAGATAATTAAATATTTAAATGTTGATTTATAAAATTAAATGTAAGATAGGACTATTTAAATATATGAGTTATAGCGTTAAATAAGAAGTTTATTGATATATTGAAATCGAAATGCATCAAGGTTGAATAGATCTTAATTTATATTTTTCTTCAATTTTTGTGAATAGAGAAATGTTTTCCTATATTGAGTCTCTACAATATTGCTTTTATATCCACAAATCTAATCCTACAACCTATACACCTCTACTTGTTAATTTTCTAAATTCGTTAATGTTTTCTCTATTGTAAAGACCACTGGTGTTTAAGAATACATTTGGAAACATTTCCAATTACTATGAGTGAAAGTTCTCTTAGGTCAACCCTAAGAAAAGATCAACTTTATTATTTTGTGAATAATTGAGGACAAAAAGCTTTGAATAAGCAAATACTCTAGGATGATGTAATGTAGAATTGGAATTTTTAGGTACTCCAATTAAAGAGCTCTTAGCATTATTCTTTCTTAAGTGTTATTGATATGCGACACCTTTTGATGGTCATAAATGTGATAGTTCACCCACCCAAAAGTGTATCATTCAAATCTTAATTGTTGCTTTGGTTCCCTATTTTTTCCCAACATTAATTTCTAGTCTAAGATCTTTAGTGGGACACATTGATTGTTTTGTGTTTAGTGTTATATTTTGTACCTCTCTTAGTCATTTTTATGTTCATTCATGTTTATATTTTGATGTTTGGGTGTTTTGAGGTGTCCTTGAAATTACACAATAAAATTTTTGGGTTCTACTATAGTAAAATATTTCTTACAAACCTTCATTTTCCACCTATTTTATTCTCAACCAAACTATAGACCCTCCATGTAGTCACACAATATTTGCTAATTATGTTGTAACCTTTGCTTTCTACTAGCAATATACTTTCTCCTCCCTTGCATATTTGCACACCCATCCCCTATCCTTGCCACCTTGATCCTTTTCAAGATATTAAAACTCCCATTAGGAAATTATTATGAAATGTACCCTAACCTTCATTTTTTTCCCACCTTATGCCCTATTAAAATTTAGTCTCTCCATACAAAATTATTAAATTATTAAATTGCATTCCCACATTAACCTTTTTCTCTTTTCCATGCTTCTATTTGGAATTTTTTTTACTTCCTATATTAATTGGAAATTGTGCCTCAAACTATTCTTCTTACCATATTCTTGTATTGTAAACTTTGTCACCCTCTATATGATTTCCAAACCTCAATTGTACCTCTTCATTAGATTTCTATTGTTGAAATGTATGCTCACACATAACACCCTACATGTATTGATATGCTATTAATATTATCATATGGAATCCATTAGGCCTAGGAACCCTTTGTTGGAACCTTGTGTTGTCATTGATGTCAACCTATGGAGATGCTTTGATTAGTTGCATTATGCTATCATTAGTACTATCACTGATGTCAACCTCTAGTGTTGCTTTGATGGGCATATATTTGTGGATGTTCAACCTTTTTGTGTGGTTGAGATGGTGAGATGAAGTTTGTGGTGCTTGGTTTCCAAGTGCTTTGAGAAAATTTGAATAAAAGAAGAAACAGTATGGTAAAGAGTGTTTAGTGTGGCATAGTGATATTTAATGTTTTTCTCTGCATTTTTTCATGGTTGAAAATCTGCTAGTGTGGTTTGGATATGTTAATTAGAGGTATTCAGAGGTGTTATATCTAGAGTTTCAGGTTATCAATCGTTCGATAGAATAAGTTGTGCTCACCAATGTGTACACTACGATGTAGTGATGTCTGGGAGAAATGGTTTTTCTCTACATTTCTCCACGTTGTGGTTTTTGGTTTTGTATATCTAGAAGTGTGATTATATTTCTCATATCTATCTTTAGTCTAGGTTGTTTGAGTTTTGGTGCTCTGCAAGGTTGGATTCATAAGTTACAATGTGTGGAAGGTTACCTGGGTATATATAATGAGTATGTTCTTCAAGTGTATGATGTCATGAAGGATCTATTAGATTTCAAGGCATTGATGGAATATTCTAGATTGTGTTTAAGTGTTGTGTGTGGTTTGTGATTCATCTTTAGATTTGAGGAAGTGTGTACTTAAATGTTTAATGGTGTTAACACAAGCATAACCAACCTTGGGTGTTTACACTAATTGTGAATATGCTTTGATGTTTGTGGAAGTGTGGTGTGACATGTATATGTAGATTTAGGTTCGAGTTAACGTGTGATGTGGTCCACCTTCATTCCTCTCCATTGTGGGAATGTTTTGGTGCCCACCTTCAATTTGAATTTGCACATTTGAGGTGCATAGTCAACCTTGAAAGATGTTTCTAAGGTTGAGAATGGTATAAATGCAAGGTGAATTCTTCGAGAAGGGTGTGTGGATGTGAGGACGTGTTGAGATTCAAGTTTAATCAGATGCATCTATATATAAAGTGTGAGCTTAATTCCTATGAATCCATTGTAATGAATAGAAGCGTCTACGTTTGCAGAGTAGCTAAAGTTTATGATAGTAGTGAGCTAGAGGTTACTGATGGTGTATATTTGTAGTAGTGGATATTCTCTATTTCTCTGAGATGGATCTCTCATTGTAATAATATTATTTCTTCTTCTTTCTAATCTGGTAGTGAGCCATTGGTAATGATCCCTTCTTTCTTTTGGGCAGTGAGTCATCTGACAATGAGCCTACTATATTCATTGTTATAACTACTTTATAATGTGAGATAATTCTCACTATAATTTTTCCCTTCTTTGGTTTTCCACGTAAACCTTGTCTTCTCATGTGTATGAATGTGTTTGCATTACTATTTCTCATGTTTATATTCTTCTAATGCATCATAAGGGTTCACTGTTTTTTAAGGGTTTAAGGACTAATGTAGATCTGAATGATAATAAGGGGTTTGATGTTTTAATGTACAACTGATTCACACCCCTTCTTACACATGTTATTATAATGAAATGGCCATGGGAACCTAAACATGATCGTATGGAATTCCATTCCATGTAGGATTTCAAAATGATAACTAATTGTGTGTGCATGGTGATAGTTTATAGGACTCTTCCCCAAGGTATGATTTAACCAATCTAATAAATATTTATTATGAATGTATTTGTATAATGAAGTAACATATGTTGGTTGCAAAGAACCCCTATAACAATTTTTCCCATATGTCAAATCTATTAAAACGTAATTCTATCTATACATAAAGAGAAGATATAGTAAGGTTGATCTATCCAGAAATCATCTATGCTAGTGTGTCTTCATTTGTTAGAGGAAATCAAGTGATACAAGTTATCTTGTTTAAGGGTAAGAACATACTTTATAAATTACATGAAGAATAATGCAAACAAGGATTTATCTATAATTAAATGTATTTATAGAATAATTTAACTTTTTTATGGGATCTTTTGAGACCAAATACTAGTTTTCTTTTGCCACATTTGCTAGCATAAAATAATGAGTGGTAGATTAATATGGTATGTGCAAGATCATCATGGAAAAAATAGGCCCTTAAGTGGCGAAAAATTCAGAAAAATCGGAGTCAGACAACTTGACATAAAAATTTGAATAAGTTATCTATATTATTTCAAAAATATGTAAGAATAGAATCTATAGAAAATTGAATGTAGTTTCTAAACTACTAGATTTTTTTTTGTTAAATCTATTTGGTGAAAATTTCAAATTTCAATGTAGTAGTACTTAAATTTTAGGGAAAAAATAAGTAGGTGTTTGTCTGACCACCCTAACCACAATAAAATGATAATATTTTTTTATAAGATTTTAGATATAAGTAGAGAACTCATGTCCCAATGTGATGCATATTTTTTTGTAAATTTTTTCCAAATAAATAATTAATTATGAATTTTTTATTACAACATTTAAAAAATATAAAAAATCGTATGTCTGACCACCTTAACTTGGTCAAAACTTCATGAAATTCATTTTTTTTTAATCTTATAATATGTGAAGCATAGAATGTGACGCATATTTAGGATTCAAAAAATGTGATACCCTTTGAAAGCTATAGATGTTTTTCAATCAACCTACCAATCAAGACTTTAGTCGTAATTCAAATAGAAAATGAATAATAATTATTTATTAAATTCAAATTAAGGCATAATTTGTATTGGTGGAAAGATGAGAATCTCCTTTAAAAACCCTTTTCGTTTCATCAATTTTGGGTTAAAAAAAAGTCATCAGCCACATACCCTACACATACCCATCATATCGCCACTTTTTGGCCCATCATGATCCTACACATACCCATTAATGTGATTATATTGTAATGCATTACAAACTATCTTTGTGATGATATCTTTGTATTTCATATGGAAGATTTTTTTTGAGATGGATATTTGAAGACTGTTTAATTATGGATGTTCTATCATTTCTATTTATACATACATACAAGTTGTAGACATCCAAATTTAGACACTTAATTTATCCAAATTTATCCCGTTTCGTCTAAACATCTTTTTATTTGTATTAATTAAGTAATATTACTATTATTTAATTAATACCCTTAATTCTACCAAATCCCTAAGGTATTTAGTTAATAATTAAATACCTTATCTCTTTAATCCTCCTTTTCATCAAATGAATTAAATAAATATGACATTTATTTAATTCCTCACATGTCACATCCCTTTCTTAATCCTAATTATTCTCCTAATCTCATCATTAGGAATGTGCACATACCTAATCCTTGATTAGGATGTCACATCCTCCAACTTTTGCAAGTTGGCCCCTAATCTCTCTTAGCCACCTAACCCTCCTCTAATCCTTCATTAACTAGCCTAATCAACCTCCCAAGGAATTTTTAATTCCTTCTTCCAAGGAATATTCAAATCTTTTTTCTCTTCCCCATGTGATCTTTGACCTGTCACATCAAGTCACATGTGAACTCCTCCCCATGGAATCTTTGATTTGTCACATCAAGTCACATGTGACAAGTGCTTACCTTTTTAGGCATCTTGTCTTATCCAAGGTACTTTCCACCTCTCCCTTTGGAACTTTGTCTTATCTACAAGATTCTCCAAGTATGTGAATTTTTAATTCATATTTATTCACCCAAGATTCTCCTCTTCCCCATGTGATCATTGAGAGGTCACATCACCCCTTTCCCAAGGTACTTGCAAGTACCTCCACATCATGTACCCTCCTTCGATATCATCATATTCTTTGGAAACTTCATCCTTCACATGGTAAGATGTGAGGACTTGTGAGTTCTCAACTCACCTCAGCCCTACATCTTGCCCATGGTGGTAAAATTTCAACCGTCCATTCCTTTTAGGGCTTCTCTCCATAAAATGAAAGAGTTTTATTTCATTCAGATTTATTAGGAATTCAACACATTCTCATTCAACAAGCTTTCAACCAACTTCATCTCTCAAGCTCATACTTGGATTTTCTCATATCCACCATTATTTCTCATCTCCAAGCATTCATTGCAGTCATCTCTTACATCCATTAAACTACCCACATCCTCCATTTGAATCCTTACCAAACCCTCATCATTTTGAATCCACTTTAGCATTATTTCCATCAAAGGGAGCACACAAAATCAACCATCAAGAACCAACCAAAGGATCGATTCAAGACAAGGTGTAATCAACTTCTTTTTGTTATCTTTATTTTGTTTTAGAATCCAACTAGGCTAATCGTGAGGTAGTCTTGTGTTTTTTTTCTTTTGCATTCCTTTAAGTTGTTTTGCGTTTTCTGGTAGATCACAAACACCTTCACACAAGTATAGTCTCATTGATTATTTTCAAGTTGTAGTGCCACTCATATTGTTTTCTGTTAGATTGGTAGTTGTTCAGCTTAGGATCAAACATTATGACACTTTGTTTGATGTTGGATTCATTTTTATGATGATATTTTGATGATACTTTGGTAATACTTCTATTACTAGTGTTTTATGCCTATGTTATGATTGATATATGGTTTATTGGTTATGTGGATTAATCTTGTTATGAATACTATGTGGTTATTTGATCATGGTTATTATGTGATTATCTAGTGCTTGTTCTTATCTCAGTTTTTATGCAACTAAATGTTATAAGTTGATGTGCTTACTTGTTTGATCTATGTTGGTGAAGGGGACAGTGTCATATTACTCACTTGTGAGTACCCTGCTACATTACGATTTCCTTTCATGGTGTGCCTGATTGTATGATTATGTATATGCTCGACCGTTTTGTGTCCTACAAGTTACAGGTACAAGGAATCAACTCCACCTAAATTAGCAGGTCTAAATGTGCCTTAAACCCAATCGAATAGTTGTTCAGAGATAGCATTTGGTCCCCTACCCTAGCCATCATCCTCGAAAATGATGAGTACCTAGTCTGTTACCCCGTCAGCGTTGTTGGATGTTTGTGGTCAGTTGGTCTTGCTTTGTGACCCTAGTTATGGTTTAGGTAATTATTATTGATATTTGGTTTTTTAAATTTAAATTTGTTTAATAAATGTTGTTTTTGATTAATTGATGCATTAAATAAATTATTTAGTGGAAGTATTTTAATAACCAGATATAAATGTATTTATTAATGATTATAGTTTATAATAAATTTAAGAGTGTAATGTAATATTAAAAAAAATTAAAAAAAAAAAAATCAATTATAGAGGAATTAATAAATAGTTAAAAAAATATAATATGATGAATAGATACAATTTATGGCTCATGAAAGCATGAAATAGATTTTCTAAATGGGGTTGCACATGACAGTCTTAGTGAGCATGCAACATGCAGCTCAAATAGCTATTAAAAGTAAATTAATTATTTTCTAAAATGAAACCGGCATGGAATCTTTCAACAATTTTTCTCCTATAATTACTTTTGGGGTATTTCAGAGATTTTTTAGGAGATTTTTGGTTTTTGAAAAAAAAAAATAGCCTTCTTTTTTGTAAATGAGGATCTTCTAGAGAGATTTTCATTATGTTTGATTTTTGGTTTCCTAGAAGAACAAGTAATTTTGTTTGCAAGAAAATTTATGTATTGGAAAGGGGAATGTAGAAGGCATTGAATCAAATCATTTTGAGGAAGTGAATTTCCAGGTGAGTCTTCGATCTACTTATGATAGCATCATTGTTGGATTGTTTAACATATAATCGTTTGTTTGTAAATTTAGTGCAAATATGTCTTTATGTATATCTTGTATTTGATGCATTCCTGAGAAACCATCTATCTACATCTATCGATTTCTTTCTTGAATGTGATGATAAATCCAATGTGTGTATATCTTGCAACCATTTCTTTCGATGGGATAAATTTACATCTCTCAGCCATATGTATTTGTTGAGAGATTTCTTAGCCTTTTAGCATACTCTTCATTCCTTTCCTTTTTGCACTTTACTTGTAACCTGATAATCAGTGCCTTGCATGTGTACATGGATGATTTTATTGTTCCATGGATACTACAAGTTGCGTTTTATTTCTATGTCTTATTTTCAATACTACTTGTGGGGTGATCCCACAAAGCCGATTTACAATTTCTAGGAGATTTTGATTTTTGTTGAAATCACATATTTTTAGAAAATATAATGGTTTAAGCCTAAAATTTTCCATTTAAAGCATTCCAATTGAAGAGGGTTTGATCAAACTACCTTAGATCAAACCCCCTTGGATAGAACCCCGCTAGTTTTAAACCATACCTATAACAGAGTCTCCTTTACACCTATCAAAATGCTGATAAAAAACCACTTTTGATTTACCTTTTGGGGATCAAATGAATTCATTTAAAATTTATTTTTTGTAAGTATGTAGTCCCTTTTATAAGCTTTCCAAAAATTATAATTTTAAATAAATTTAATTTTATTATTATATTTATTTTTTATTTCTTGTGAATGTAGGTTTTTCACCAAAAATGAAGCTCTCTATTTTGCACGTGGAAAATAGAAGATTATAAAAAAAAAATGAAAAATATGAGTGCACTAGATATTGAAGTCCTTGATCCAACAAAAAAATAAAATTGAATTTGTATACATACAAAAAAGTTACACATTATAAGGTCTGCCTATGTCTGAATTGTAATTAGTTTGACTTCAAAACTTGATTAAGGAAAAATATTTAAAACACTGTCTAACCAAGTGGAAGCACTAGATATTGGAGTTAAAAATATAAATTGAAGAATTAGAATTTTATCCTTCATGGAAAAAAATTATGCATTATACGGTGAGCATCACTCCTTAAAAATGTTGTTTTATGAAAAAAACTAGTTTTTGAGGGAGATGGAAAAAGAGGCGCAATCTGATTCCACAAATTTTGAAAAAATATATTTAGAATCTATAGACAAAATTTGATGAAACTCTAGTTTGCATCATCTTCAAATTCCTTACGGTTTAGCTACTATAGGTGCCCAAAAGTGAAGGTTTAGTTAGAAAAGATAATTTCAGTGTCCAGTTTGGCCAAAAATTGTAAACCACTATTGTGGGATCACCCAGTGTTGATTTATTTGCATGCATTATATATGTCAAATGCTATGGAGTGTGATTCTTCCCAGTGTATTCACTTCCTGCAGAAAATTAGGATTTAGACGATGTATTATTCAGTGTTGTATTTTCAGCATTTAATATTTTGCCATGATTGTTTTAAATCATGTGATGGTTTTTTCCTTGGCATGCAATTTACATTTGGTAAATGGATTTGGGTATCGATGAAAATGCAATCTGTTTGAAGTTTGTGCCTTATGTTCCTCCCCAGTCATTTGCATTCACTCAAAATTTTCTTAGTCTTCTCACAAATGCTTATTTCACCCTTCTGCCTCAGTCTGTCTATGAGTTGATGGTATTTTTGAGGCCTTCTCTCAAGTGATTTGTGTGCTTCTCCATCGCTGCTTTGCAAGCTTGACCTTTAGATTGTTTGGTACCCTCATCCCTTGTTGTGCATTTTTCTCCTTGCAAATGTGTGCCCTAGCCGTGTGAGCTCATCGCTACCCTCACAATGTTCTCTAGGGTTTGATAGGGCAACTCTCTCCCTCTCCCCGTGAGGTTGTTGCTTGCAGTGGCTTGGGGGTTTACACTATAATGTTATACAATCCATGTGTTTCTATTTCAATATTGAATATTTTGAATTCCTTCAATGAATTTAATTTGGCTTGAGATTTACATTTAATAATGGTATTTAGTATTTGATGTACATTTATATGCATTGTAATTATAGGTCAACGGATATATATATTTGGTGATTGGGTAAAGGTGTTGTATGCTTGGAATCTAATTTAGACATTTGATTTATATGCTTTGCATTAGTAATTGATAGATACATGTTGGCCTTCGATTATATGCAATTTGACGTGCATGCATTATGTTTGGCAGTCAAATATAAATATATATGTGTGTGTGTGTGTGTATGTATGTTTATTTAGGAAAGTATATGCCATTTTATAATTTTTTATATTGAGAATATTATTATATTTAAAATATATACATATTTATATATATGTATATTTATATATTTGTATTATGGTTATAGTAGAAAAGAATAATTTTTCCTGAATTGGAAAATTAAATAGAAAAGAAAAGAAATTGATTTAATTATATTAGGGTAACTGAAGGATTTAAGTGAATGAATTAGATGATCTTTCTTAATTGTTAATTTCTTTCATAATCATTTAATTCAGATGATTTTTTTATTTATACTAACTCCATGGTTGTATTGGTTATTTGTGTTCTTGTTTTAAATAATGTGTTTGATTAGTGAAATTAAGGTGATTTTGGGTTATTATTTTAAGTGGGAGTCTTTATATGCTTAGTGGCTAAGATTGAATTCTAGAAGCTTAGGAGGGACCATCTTGTATGTTTGAGTTTTATGTTTTTATGCACTTGGAAGTAGTTGATAATGTTCTGAGTTGTGTTTGAGAGGGTCAATGCCTTGCATTGATTTTGCATTCTTGTGATTGGGATATGTGTGTGAGAGGTTCAATTCCTTGCATTGAGTTTTCATTATTGTGATTGTGATATGTGTGAAAGAGGGTCAACGCATTGCACCATGTTTGGATTCATGTGATTGTGTTAAGTTGCAAGATGGTGAATACCTTGCTTGTTGTGTAGGGTCTACTAGTTGCAAGTAGGGGGAGTGGCTCTCAATGGGGCTCAAAACCCAAAGTGGTGACCAAGACAACCCATTGGAGAGTTTCTTAATCCAGTGATAACCTAAATAATGAATTGGGGGGGATGGGTGATTTTCATATAAACAAGATAATGGATGCATTACCCATGCCTGTAGTGCTCATTTAGGCTAAGGATGGGTTGAGAAGGCCTGGTTGGCAAGATCAACTTCCTTGTCCTCATGAAAGGAATGTTGGTTTTGCAATGTGTCACCCTATGGGGTCGACATCTTGTGAGAGACTATCAGGAAAACCATAGATGGGGGCTAACATCTAGTGAGATACCACAAGGACAACCCATGCTAGGACTATGTGATGACACTTTTCCCTATTGTAGTCTAGCATTCCCTAGTTATCTGTTTCCCTTTTGTTGAGTGTATGCCTCTAGAAGCAATGTATGTGTTTATGTGATGTTAATGTTGTTGCAACATTGTGGGAGTCATGTTTAGCCCATTCTTATGTTAGCCTTATGTTTTCTTGACTGTTTGTTTGTAGTGGGACCTTATGTTATATCCTAGAATGAGGGGTGGACCTTAGGGTTCCACATGGTCGAGAGGTTGGTGCTTTTTCCTCCATTGGGTTCCCCTATTGCTTGCTCATGTGCATGGAGGTTGTGCCTTATGTAGTGGATTCTAGTTCATGATCCAGTTCAAGAAGAAGGTCCTTTATGTATATGTATTGAGTTGTATCTCAGATGCACTATATATTGTAATTTGATGTATTCTTCCTAGTTGTATGCAAGGAAGAATTATTGTAAACAATGTAACAATGTAATAGATTATAATTTATTCTCATGTAATGTAATTTTTATATATATTGTTAGTTGCTTATAAATGATCTTTCATGCTAGTTAATGGATGATATGTTATGGAAATGTATACTGTAGAATCATTTAATGTTGTAGACTAAAATAAACTCTTTATTGTTAGATAAATCATGGTTAATGAATTAATTCTAGCTTTTGATCAAATGATATGTTAGTAGCATAGTCATGGAACCTTAGAGGACTTAGGGTTATATTTTTGTTATGTTTGTCATGCATTCTATTGTTTGTTCCTTTTTAAAAAAGAAAAAAAATTCCATTAGTGTAGCTTAGTTATGTCATCCTCTAGGGTTCCTTGGTGGGGCGTTACACTTGGTATCAGAGCCCAAGTTCTAACACTAGGTACTCTGGTTTCATATGAGCCCATTATGTTCTCCTAGTGATTAGATTCTTGAGCTTATGTTTTTCCCCTTTTGTCATCCTTGCCTAATAATATGATACTTGTCCTTTGATGGTGTTGTATAGGAATATGGCTAGAGGTCGAGGTCAGGGTCGTGGTAGAGGTTAGGGTGGTGGCCGTGGGGCTAACCACCAAAACACCCCCTCTTAGAGTTCCCATGAGAGTGATCATGATGAACACCAGGGCTCTCAGAATGATCAAGAAAGAAGGGGCCAGAATCATGACCAATCAGAGTTAGAGGGAGCTCATTTACGTCATTTACTTAAAGAGGTCCTTGCCCACCTAGGTCCTAGATAGGAGGATAATCAACAAGTGGCTAGGGAGAGAGAAAGGTCTCCTAGGAGGAGAGATGTTAGAGCAAAGTAGAAGGATATTTTAGTAGGTCATATGAGGGATCTCTTGAGGGCACATCCTCCTACCTTCAATGGTTCTAGTGGTGGCTTGGAGGCAAAGACTTGGTTGATATATTTGGACAAGTGTTTTTCCATGCATCTATATGGTATTAACACCAAGGTGAGATGTGCCATCATGCACCTTAAGGGTTTTGCTTCTACATGGTGGCAGTTGGACGAATAGAAATTGCATTTGGATATTGGTTCCATTTCTCTAGAGATGTTTCTAGAGAGGTTCATAGTTCAATTTTTTTCAGATCACTGGAGGCAACGTCGTGCTAATGAGTTTCATGAGTTGATACATATGGCTATGTCTGTGGAGTACTATGAGTGTAGGTTCTATGAGCTTAAGCAATATGTAGGTATTAGTGCTGATGAGGCCATGTTGGTTCATATTTTCATTAGGGGTTTAGATGCACATATTAGTGGGGGAGTCTGTGTCTTTGAGCCAAAGACCATAGAGGTGGTAGTAGAGAAGGCTCAATTGGTAGAAGAGAATTTGGCTATGGTGCTAAGAGGTCATACAAGTGTGAAGATTGGTAGTGAACCTCCAGTAGGTTTCAAGTCTCAAGATGGTCAATCTTAGGTAGCAAGTTCCTCTAGGAGCCATCAAGCACCTGCTAAGGGTGGACAACAATAGTAGTAGTAGCATTCCCAGTCAAAACCTTAGAACTCTCAAACTAAGCAAGGTGGTCATTCTTAGACTAGGAAAATTTAGATTTGGAAATGAGCCAACAATTATCATCCTAACCACTTAGCTTAGAGCACATAGTATGTAGTCAGTGGAGGTGGTTTCTAGTAGTTCAGTATACCCTCAAGCAGCATAGGGTATGGCAGTGGTACATGATGCTTTTCTTTCAGCCAACAGGGCCATATAGCCAGGAAGTGTCCTCAAAAGAGCACATCAGGATTCAATCAGAGGTCGATAGCCTCAGAGCTGACAATGGGTGATGCAGGTAGGTCTCATAGAGTGTTGGCAGTGGTTGATAATTGCTAGGCAGTGCATCAAGGCACAATTGTGAAGGCTACAGGTAGAGGACGAGCAATTGACTCTAGAGCCTGTGACCATTATGGAGCACAAGAGACTCACTCTTAGGGGTCAATACATTAAGCAGGTGAGGGTCCAGTGGGATCCTAATGTTGAGTCTTCAGTTACCTGGGAGGATGCATTCTATATGTGAGAGATATACCCTTAGTTGTTTGCAGGCTTTCACGAGTAAGCCTAATTCTAGGGGGGAGGATGTAGTGCCCCTCATACTATTGTCTATTAGACTAGTAGTTTTTCTACTTAGGATTAGATATTATGACACTATTTGATGTTGGATTCACTACTACGATGATATTTTGATGATACTTTGATATACTTCTATTATTGGTTTTTTATGCTTATGTTATTACTAATATATGGTTTATTTGATTGTGTGGATTAATCTTGTTATGAGAACTATGTGGTTATCTGATCATGGTTATTATGCGATTATCTGGTGATTTTTCTTATCTTGTTTGTTATGTAATTGAATATTATAAGTTGACGTGGTTACTTTTTTGATCTGTGTTGGTGAAATGGATAGTGTCGCATTACTCACTTGTGAGTACCCTACTATGCTGCTATTTCTTTTCATAGTGTGCCTAATTGTATGATTATGTATATGCTTGACCATTTTGTGTGTTGTAGGTTTCAAGTACTAGGCATCCAATCCACTTGAATTAGTAGGTCTGAGCATGCCTTAAACCCATTGGAACATTTTTTCAAAGATAGCATTTGGTCCCCTACCTTAGCCATCATCCTCGAAGAGGATGAGTACCTAGTTTTTTACCCCGTCAGTGTTGTCAAATGTTTGTGGTCAGTTGGTCTTGCTTTGTGACCCTAGTTATGGTTTAGGTAATTTTTATTGATATTTGGTTTGTTTAATTTAAATTTGTTTAATAAATTTTGTTTTTGATTAATTGATGCATTAAATAAATTATTAAGTAAAAGTATTTTAATAACTAGATATAAATATATTTATTAATGATTATGGTTTATAATAAATTTTAGAGTGTAAGTAATATTTAAATAAAATTAAAAAAATAAAATTAATTATAGAGGAATTAATAAATAGTTAAAAAAAAAATGATGAATAGATACAGTTTATGACTCATGAAAGAATGGAATAGATTTTCTAGATGTACTATTTATTGTAATTCGATGTATATTCTTCCCAATTGTATGCAAGGAAGCATTATTGTAAATGATGTAACAATGTAACAGATTATAATGTATTCTCATGTAATTTCATTTGTATATATATTGTTAGTTTCTTATAAATGATCTTTCATGTTGTTTAACGGATGATATGTTATGGAAATGTATACTATAGAATCATTTAATGTGGTGGACTAAAATGAACTCTTGATTGTTAGATAAATCATGGTTAGTGATATGTTAGTAGCACATTCATGGAACCTTAGAGGACTTAGGGTTAGATTTTTGTTATGTTTTTCATTCATTCTATTGTTGGTTCATTTTTTTTAAGAAAAAAAATTGTTCCATTAGTGTAGCTTAGTTGTGTCATCTTCTCAGGTTCCTTGGCAGGGCATTACACAAGCATTTTCCCTTCTTTCTTCTCAACCTTGACTTTATTGCCCATTAGAGTAGGCACTAGTCTTGAAATATTAGTTGTTATTTTTTTCTATATTCACATTTATCTCTTGTTACTTTAGGAGAAGTATAGTTCTTACATGTTTTCATGGTACAATGAGCTAACTCATGCCATCTATTATGAAATATCAAATTGATAAATCATGAGAGGATAAAGATATTGTTATTCTCTATTGACCATGTGTATACAAAGTCAAGTATGTTCACTCATAAGGATACAAAGTTAATATTATCATATGGTACATATATACAATATCATACTTTATTAGGTCTTGTAGGTCCCTTTATAGCAAATGTTAACATAAGTGTACTAAAAAATCCTAGGAATTAATGGAAAATGGGTATAGTTTTTGAGGTATTGAGTCTAATTAATTATTTCACTTTAAATATCACATGTTGAATACCTTAGGAACACCAACCTTAGCTTAGTAGGACCCAAAGAATAAGAAGAAGAAGTTACCCTATTACATACATTGATCCCTATTTATCTACATTCTATTGATCAGTCTTGCTAATATTATAAAGTGTATGTGGACAAATATTGGGGTACAAAAGGTGGCCAAAAAGTATTATTATTCAAAATAATCTTGTAGGCTACACTTAAAATTGTCTCAATTGATATTGCACATTTGAATCTAATTACTAACATCATTTCATCCTAAATTCACCTCTTTTTCGGCTATTTAATTGAATAATCCTAGTTTAATTAAATACATTATTTTCTCCTATTAATCAAATGATCAATATTATTTGGCTAATTAATCCCCTTTCATGCTAATATTCATCTTATTTTAATTAGGTAATTTGAATTATTTAATTAAATTTCTTATGTCTCCTCATTTAATAAAATAATCTTAATTATTTAATTAAATGTCATTTAACCCCTTTTTATTAAATAAAGTTACTTCTTTAATGAAACTCCTAATTTCCTCCATCTTGCACAATTAAAACATTATTTTAATTATCCAAATGTTTAATTTCCTTCACCCTCCCACTTGCAAGGGAATATTCCCCTAGAATATTCCTCCATTTGAATGAGAATATCTTGCAACAAACTTCCTAACAACTTCCTAATTTTTAGGAAGTGTGCTTCTTTGAATCAATGAGAGACATTGATTAAATCCTTGATCCTTGTCAACTTGCATTCTCATCCATTGATGAGAATCCTTGATCCATTCCTTCACCTCTCATTTCTTCTCACCCATTGATTGATCAAATTAATCCTGACCATTGATTCACCATTTTCTCCTATAATTACTCCTAATTTTTGTGAGAAAAGGACCCACTTTCATTTAGAGTAACTAGACTATATTGATTTTTAAAGAAATTTCCATTTAGCATTTTAGCATTCAATATCGATTTTATGTTAGCTTTGTATCCATTTTAGCTTATCTTGCATCCATTTTAGCTTAGTTTACATCCATTTTCATTAATCTTCAAGAATGGAATCTGTTTAAAAGCTTATTTTAACTAAGGGATTGGGAGAGGGTTGAAATTTCACATCATATGCAGCACCAATCCCCAAATGGGATGAGTTTTGAAGTATTAAATTAGGTTTCTTTTATGCATTTCTAGTTTATTTCATGTTTTGTTTAATGGTTGCTTGGTTTGATGCTTTCAAAAATTTCATTAGGACTTTGACTTAACTAGCTAAATCTTGCTTAATTTTGTATGGATCTGGTAGATTTAGATTAGGTTATAATCATTCTAAAAAATCCATAATATTCTTACGTTATAAAATCCATAACATGGTTGTGTTATAACACAACCACATATGGTTTGGTAGTGTTAATCCAAGACTCAAATACTACCAAACCTTATTACCAAGATGTAACATTCTTGCATTATAACATACATAAAATAAAAAAATAGTTGTCACTCATTTTTCTCATTTTTTAAAGAGCATGACTAAGTTATTTCATGGGTATATTTTAGGACATTTGAAGCAATTTAATTTGATGAATCATGTGACCATAATATTCAAGAGGTAAATTCATTAAAAAATTTAACAAGTTTAGTTAAAATGAAATAATTTTTATTTGCATTTGTGTTGATTTTTAATTCACTATTTTTAGATTAACCAAAAAACTAATTAACTTATGCATACAAGTTGTAAAAGATTTGAAATTCATTGGTTACAACATCAAGAAATAAATATAATCTTTTTATAAAAGGTGGTGGATGGATTTGAACCATCCCCCATTTAATAACAATTAGGCCCCTTAAGATGATGGGCAGGAGGGTGAGTGGGGGTGCGTGTTTGAAATCCGAGGAGGGCACAACTGTGGAGGCATCTAAGGAAGATGGAGATGCTGATGATAAGGATGATGTATTCGTGCTAGAGGCATTCCATGTTGTTGTCTTCGGTCTGGGGTCGCTAGAAGCCTTTCTAGAGCTAGGTGGTTTTTCTTTTCCACCATGTGATCTGTGGTTTTTTCCCCTTTCTCTTTGGTGCTTCTCTCATTGTTCTTGGCAACACTTTTCTTCTACCGACAACTTTTTTCTTGTCCCCACAGTGGCCTTTGCTAGTTTGCATGCTCATTTTGGCATGTGGTTGTCTTGTGTGGGAATTTTTTTCTTGACTGTACAGGAAATAATGTCTATAGAGCTTCTTGTCATTTGGTGGTCTGATTCCTTTAGTAAGGCTTGGTCAGATTTGGTGGTGGAGGAAGCGTTTCGCTCCTCTAGTTTTTTTAAGATGGTGCTTTTAGGAGGGCTCTGGTGCAATGATGATCTCTTTAATTTGGTCACTTGGATTGTGCTGGTTAATTTGGAGGATGGGTTGGTTGGTTCTCAGTCCATCTTCTTTTGGTGTTGGATGTCCTTTGTGGATAGGTGTGTATTTTTCTTATCTAGGTTGTTTCTAATGAGTATTATGTTAACCCAGTTGTCTATGATGTTCTCCTAGCTTGTTATAGGGGATTTTTGTTGTTTGGTGTTGTGCTCCTACTAGGCTCTGGTGTTTTTTCTTTTATAGGGGCTAGTTATTTTTGTGCTTATTGTGGCGTTTTGTGGGGCTTTCTCTGATGCTCCCCTTTGTTTGAAGGATGCTTTATGTAAGTTTTTTTTGTGGTTTCCCTTTTGGAGGTTGATTTTTTTGAGGTCTGTTGGGGAAAATATTTTTCTCTATTTTTGGATGATGCCTTTGGATCTAGTTTTTCTAAAGGTTTTGAAGCCTATGCACCCTTTATTGTGGGATGAATTGAATCTTCATGTATGGTTTCATGTTTCCTTGTTGTCTGATACCTAAGGTGGTTGCGAGTGGTTTTCCTACTGGAGTGGTTTCTTTTGATTGGTTTTTGCAGATGGTATCTTCTCTAGAGGTGAAGTTTGCTCTTGCTAAGGTTGAGCCTTCTCCTTTTGAGGTGGAGTTGTTTGATACAAGTCTAGTGGAAAGTCTTCTTCTCCTTTTCTTTTTCCTTTTGAGGTGCAGCTAGTTCCTCTTGAGGTGGAGCTAGTATGAGTAGGAGTGGGGCTGCTTTGGTGGTTTGAGCTCGCGTTTCTTCCTCCCCTATAGATGGGGGCCCTTCCCTATGGAGGTGGTGTGTTGGATGGTGTTTCAAACCGGTTCGAACTGCAAGAAGGTTGTTGTTCTTTAGTTTGTGGTGTTTTTGGGTTTAAGGTCCTGGCCAAAACCTGCTGAGGGCTCTCTTTTGGGTTGAAGGTCCCAACAAAACTTGGTTAAAGCTTTAAGGTCCCAAGTAAAACCTTCTTATATTTGGCTACAAGATTTAGGCCCCTTTTATTCCTTTGTGCAGCTTGTGTTGTCCTCTATTTTAGTGTTGCTACTATTTAGCTACTGATGGTATATGGCTTATCTTTGATGCAACATGTTTTTCTTGGATAGGGTTTTGGGTCTCATCAAAACCTGCTTTTCCCTATAATGAAAAATAATTAGGTCCCTTAGTATTTATTAAGGAAATTTTGTTGCAAGTTTATCTTTAATGAAATACTAAATTATTTTGAGATGCAAATTTTTTAGGTTAGAGGAAAAGGCTCTAAACATTAGAGAGATGGGTTGCATCATGGAAATGCCCAACCACAAAGATCACTTACTTTTCCATATATTTAAATGTCACTATCCCTTCCATTGATAAGGGGAGTGTTAATGTGTAAACCTTGTGATTCATTAGGTCATTGACATAAACCTTGATTTAACATTGTAGATCTCTTTCCTACTATAATGAGAGTGATCCTTTGAGGCATTAGATATCACCACACATTTTTCATTCTTGTGGGTGTGTATTTCATTATGGGTCTAAGGATTTTGTGATAAGATATGCAACATAATATGTACATGGTCATGATGCTATTGCACACATTGAAGAGGATTTCACACACCATAAAGATTATGCCATAGACAGTGGAATACATAATTATTATATATTAGATAGTATGGTCTCAATTTGAGTTATTAGAGATGGAATTTGGTATTGATAGATGAGCAGTTTTTAATAATGGGAATTTAGTATTTATCCTATTAAAATCTACAAATAATTATATTAATCCATTACTAATGAAAATTAACGTTAAAAATTTGTATGTATTATAAAATTCTAGGGTTAGAGTATAAATATAAAATTTTCTAGCACTTCATTTGTTAGTACTTTATCACACAATTATCTGAGCTTTCCAAGTTGTTAGGTGTACATTTTTTAATAAAATATCAAATATTATTTGTTTCTCATATGCCAATGATAATCTTAAATAATAATTTAATGATAAGCATGTGTATGGTGGACCTTCAACATTGAGACACACAAGTGGTAATACTTGATTCATAAGTTTTTGCTAATGTTTATCATTACTTATATATAAATAAAGCTATGTAGATTTTGGTTAGATAACTTTGTTCCTATTTTTGGCTGTTGACCTCAATATTGATTCCACCTAATCATTGTGTATGAATGGAAATGCTTATCATTCTAACTATTTTATCTTTTGTTCCTCTTACATAGGTATAAGCTAGTATTGTAAAGATTAGGTTTTTATTTTTTAGTAAACTATCTAACATCATTCAATAAAAATAAATTATATTAATATTTAGTCTAATTTTCTTCCTTATGCTTTCCATAAGAAGCTGTGACAACTCAACTTCATAAATTTATGCCTTGTGTGAGTGAAGAAAAGCAAATGATGATTAAGGAGGATCATTGGTTTGTTGTTAGTAATTATTTACTTAGGTTTTTTTGGGGTAAAAGGAATTTATTATTATGTTATATAATAAAAATTATTACAAAAGTTTTAGATTGAGAACATTGTCACGTATTTTATTACAGAGTTTGCTAGGACCAAATAACACTAGACCAAATGAGAAGCTAGCATAACAATTCATAGAGAGTGTAATATCTTAGAAAGGAAACAATTAGAGGTATTATATAGTTATATTTATCTTGTAGTAGCTTCATCAAAATGCTACCATATTATCATCATTTTTCAAACCATATCACAATTTTCCATATAATTCTCATCTTGGTGCTCCTGAAATGTATCATCATCATCATTTTCATGAACTGAAGTAGTTGGCAGAGGAGGGTCATTCACATTGTGATGCCTACGATGAGAACGTAGAAAAGAAATGGTTAAGTACTTGTATTTTATTTTGTTTACTAGCTAGTTCCCAATTTCTTCAGAATGTACATCCAAGACCCTATAGAGGTTTCATGCACAATTCATCTATAGAGATTTCTTAATGGCATTGTAAACATCCACAAACACTCTCTTGTGCCTCAAGTTGCATTTTGGAAATATACCACCAACCCAACCCTTCCCCTTATCAAAGTCATATTTTTATACATTGTGTAGTAGGAAATTACTCGTTGACTACCTCATTTACTATCACCTCTAGATAGTCAAACCATTGAACACAAGATCTAGGATATTAGACACAAGAATCGATAGTACCTAGGATGGGAA
Source organism: Sequoia sempervirens (assembly GCA_007258455.2). Taxonomy (NCBI): domain Eukaryota; kingdom Viridiplantae; phylum Streptophyta; class Pinopsida; order Cupressales; family Cupressaceae; genus Sequoia; species Sequoia sempervirens. The sequence continues at coordinate 199,756,675 of VDFB02252616.1, forward strand.
AATGAGATGCAGAGCTTGGGGTTGGTATATATCAAATGCATTCAACCACGCTTGGACAATAGATATTAAAGATTTGTCCCAATTTTATGTTTGACAGGTACCCATTAAAAGGTTGTTCCCAATTCTACACTCAAAGTAACACCCTAAAGTTATTTGGCTAGTAACCCATAATTTGAAGTTAGGAGGAGCAACAATTGATTTGAGCACTAGAGAGAGATAAAATGCACCACCTTGATATATAAAATACTGAATACTTTGTGATGAAGGATATAAAGTGGGGAAATGTTGAAGAATCCCTTTTAATCCTATAGCCTGACTTGCTAACCAATATATATCTAGAGAGTTCCATCTTCTTAATTATTGTTGTCTTATCATAGTATGTGATTGAATATTTGGCACATTTTTTGATAGATTTAGAATACTTTGAAATGTAGTGGGAAATGTTGAAGAAGCCCTTTTAATCCTATAGCCTAACTTGCTAACCAATATATATCTAGAGAGTTACATCTTCTTAATTATTGTTGTCTTATCATAGTATGTGATTGAATATTTGGCACATTTTTTGATAGATTTAGAATATTTTGAAATGTGCTTTGACAACATTAATAAAGAATCCTTTGAACTCAAGAAATTAATGATCCTATAGAAATATAAGGTTAGTGCCAAAAAATTGGTTGTAATTTGATGTATGACATATGGCACCACCATTTCATAGAAGATGAAAAGACTTCGAAGTGAAGTCTAGTGAAATTGTGGGGAGGCCTTCTTGGGCACTATATCACTACATTCTAATATATGGAATTTTCCTTCACCATCCAAACATGTGAAAAAAAATCATGATTTGGCACATTATTTGATCGATTAATAAATATGCCTTCAAGCTCAAGCTATTAATGATCTTGTAGAAATACAAGTTTAATGCAAGAAAGTATTTTCAATTTTATGTGTGACATATGCCATTGTCATTTCATAGAAGGTGAAAATACTTCCAAGTGAAGTCTAGAAGAATTGTGGGGAGGCCTTCTTGGGCGCTATATTATTACAATCGGGTATGTGACGTATGCCTCCACCATCGAAACATGTGAAATAAGTCATGATTTTGCACATTTGTTGATAGATTAATAAATATTCCTCCAAACTCAAGCAATTAATGATCCTACAAAAACTACAAGGTTAGTGCCAAAAATTGATAACAATTTGATGCATGATGTATTGTCATTGCCATTCTAGAGAAGGTGAAAAGACTTCCAAGTGAAGTCTAGCAAATTTGCAAGGAACTCTTCATGGGAACTATATCATTAAAATTTATTATGTGGCATACATGCCTCTGCCATCCAAACATGTGAAACAAGTCATTTTTGAAGGAATAACTATCGGCTCTAATGGAATTAAATATGATATGCTACATGCCCTTCATACTTCTCTTATAACACACTTTGAATGCTAAATTTCACATACAAGATTACCATTCATACTCACATATTTTGTCACTTTTCCAATTTTACTTCCTTTGTAAATAAATTTATTATAAATTCCCATTCCACCATTTCACAGAAGGAGAAAAGGTTTCCAAGTGAAGATTGGTGGAATTGCAAGTAGCTCTTCCTAGGTGCTATATTATGTAGAACATTAGAAAAACTTATACCCTTCCTTAATTTACAAGTATAAACTTTAGATTCTCTTGAAGGTTTTTATTAATTGGAGTCATAGATAACTTGTTCTTCCTTTTCTCACATCCCAAGTTTGTTGGAGAAATTTTTTAGCTTATTGCCCTCCCTATAGGCCTGACTGATTTGATAGTATTCCAGATTATCCAATAAACTCCAGATATGTTGCAAGATATATCCTAGCTTCTAATTTTGAATTATCCTTTCATTGCACACATTGATTAACACTAATGAATCTCACTCTAGCTGAATCTTTGAAAGGTTAAGGTTTATATCCAATTTTAAACCATGTAAAAGTTCTTGTGCCTCTGTTGGATTGTTTATGCCAGGAGGAAGGAAAATTGATGTAGCCATTATCAATGAATCCTTACAATCCCTGATATAAATCCTTGCTCTTGATATTCTCGAGTTACCTCTAGCATCCCCATCAAAGTTTAACTTGTAATAACCAAAAGGAGGTGGTTTCCATGAAATCCTTCTTCTATCTACTTTTTTCTTTGTCAATTGATGTAATCCTCTTTAAATGGAAGGATGAGGTGTGACCAAATTTTAATTAATTTTGTATACCAAGTAAAAAAGTTCATCCTATGTGCTTATTTTTTTTAACATAAGCATTTACTACCTTTGAGATTGATTTTTCTATTTTTATCAACAACTACTTACTTCTTGTCTTTTCTTTTTTGAAAATATACTTGTTTCTCACTCACCATATTGCCTAGATTACCACAATTGGTATGACCCTCTAAATACTAGCAAAAAAGGAAATTTCATATATCACCGATCAACTTGAGAATAAATCCCATAGGTTATTTGGAAGTGGGGAGTACCAGTTTAGTTTACCCTTTACAAATTCCTAACATGACTGTGCCAAAGGAAAAGAAAGGAAAAGGTGATTTGCATCTTCAAAATCATTTTCACATAACACACATTTGAATGATTTTGAAATCTCAAGTTTTTAAAGTCTATCACTTGTTAGGATCTTATTGCTAATTGCTAGCCACACAAAAAAACCTACCTTTGGTAAAACCATTGCATGTTCCAACAAAAAAAGAAGGCTCTCTAAGATTCCAACTGGTTTCCATTCCTCACTGAATAGCTTCCTATTTTCAAGGGAGCCTATCTTAACCTATTCATAGCTTATGACTAGTACACTGCATATCCTTTCATTTAATATTCTTTTTGGATTATTTTTTGATCATCAGGAATTGGAAATTTTGAAAAACCTTTCCAACTAAATTTTCCTATTAATACATTTGCACACTGAATGCAATCCTTCACTTTTAACCCCCACCCTTCTGATAATATGTTCTCTACAACTTCAAAATTTTGCATTTTATTTATGGGAGGATTCCCATTCCAAGAATCCTTCTAGAAAAGTGCCTCTTCACCATTATCCACCTCCAAGTTATATAAGGGATAATGATCTTCCTACAAGCCACTAAGAAGTTCCACATGGCTAGACTTGATGGAGGGTTTGATATAGTAAGTATCTTGGTTGCAGCTTAATTATCCAAATACTTTTCTTGCATGATCTTACACCATTTCAGATTTGGATTTTCATACATGTGCCAAACCAATTTGGAACCTAAGGGTAAGTTTCTAGTTGTCATATTGTGTAACCCTGCCCCTCCTTTGAGCTTTTCAATACAAATATTTTCTAATGAGATTAGAGGTATTTTCTTTTTATTGTCCATGTTTCCTATCCATAGAAAAATTTTGATCAATTTTTCAATTTGAGTAATAATGGACTTTGGTGCTTTTAATAATGACATGTTATAGTTGGGAACGACTATTAACACTAAAATAATCATTAATATCCTTCCTGATAGTAATAAGCACCTTCCTTTCCATGACAAAATTCTTGTATGAATACTTTGAGTAATCTCATTCCAATATGATACTTTATTAGCTTCTACAAAAAAAGGTATGCCTAGGTACTTACAAGGAAGCTCCACTAGTTGGAAGCCTAGAAACATAACTATATGCCTTTCTTTAGCTGCTTTTACATTAAATAGAGTATTTTTATTTATTTTTTCCCCAAAGCTACTATGTATTTATCTAGAATACATTTTATTTATTCTTCTTCTATCATATTTTCTTTTCCAAAAAGTATTGTGTCAACAAAAAAAAAAGAATGAGTAGTTATATTGGTAGGTGAAATAAAAATCCTTTACCAAGAACCCTGAGAATGCAACCGATGAATGGATCTACTCAATGCCTCTACAAGAATGATAAATATAAATGGTGATAAAGGACCACCTTGTCGAACCCCTTGTCTTAAACTAAAAAAACCCACTAGTGAATCATTAATAATTATTGAATTTTTTTCCCCTAATAGGCATGAAAGTATCCACTTGTAACACCATTTTGTTATTAAACCCAAAATTTTGTAGAACTTGAATTAGAAAAGACCAATCAGCCCTATGATATGCTTTCATCATATCTAGTTTTATAATAATAGATGAAAGCTTATTTTTATTAATGGAATGTAAAACTTCATGTGCAACGAGGGCTCCTTTAGTTGTTTCCCTTCTTGGAACAAAACCTCTCTGCTCTTTAGAGATAATTTTAGACATAAAGAGAAGTAATCTAAGATAAATATCTCTTGTAAATATTGTATAAATTGTGTTTTAAAGAGAGACAAGTCTAAAATATGAGAAGGTTATTGGAGAGCTAAAAAAATATTTATCCTACGAGGCTAATTGATGGAGAATATTTGTCAATTATGATATATTGGTTCTTCATCTTCTCAATAAAGAAATAGTTGATGATTGTTCAATGAGATTCAAACATTTTCTTGGGCATTTTATTTTATGCCTTCATGACATGTAGGTGTACAGTTTTATTTTACAAATGTATACCATAGTATATATATGTATTTTTATACACAGATTTATATTTTACTAACATAAATCATTATATGCTAATGTGGATTTGTTTATGCATTCATCATATGCCTATAGTGTTAAAAATTGCACCCTAAGTCAATTTCACACTTGTGCATGGAACCTAGTGCATTTATGACAAAATCCATGATTAGTATTTCAAGATTATGATCTCATGAATGGAAATGATGAAGCATTTATAGCCTATTATTTGAAATTCAAGTGAAATTGGTCAAACAAAAGTGTGGCATGTAGACATCTATGTGGCATGCAAATGTCTTGCTAAAAAAAACATTTTTTGGGCTTTATTCATACAAGAAAATAACATGGGTGCATAAACATATTTGTGGCATGCTAGAGTCCAAGGCCAAGACTTCAACCAACTGGTATCATATTTTATATATTTTGTGTCTTTCATGTCTATAAACTCAATTATTTTATTACTCTTTTCTTGTAAGTTATTTAATATTTTTAGTTATATTCATTGTTAAGCATAGCTTAGATTTTAGTTTTATATTTATTCATATTTTAAATGGTTTAAATTATTAAAATGGTTTGAATAATAAGGGTTAATATTACTTATAATTGAGAGTGATCATAAATATTTTAAATTGTTTTAGTTCTCATTACAAACTTAAGATTATTTTCATTTTAGATAGTGATTAAAATATGATTCATTTATAGCACATGTACATTTTAGTCCACTCATTTGGACATATATCTCTCTCATATTTCTCATATAAGACATTAATAAGTTTTTAGTTGAAACAATTTCTTTGCTAAAAATTAGTCAAAAATACATGAAGAATTTGGCAGTTAGGTCATTCAAATTAAAAACAAGTTGGCTAAGGGGTTAATCACTTTGGGAATAATATTTAATAGTGATTATTAGCTAAGAAAAGAAAAAATGAACATGTCCATCAAGGAAAATGACTAGGAGGAGGTTGAAATTGCAAAATACAAGGTTTTGAAGGTGGGAAATGAATGTAATAATTTTGGAAGATAAGCTCTATTTGACCTTTATAAATAATATGATGACCCTTTTGCATGTACATACAAAGATATTAATGGTTTTGATCATAGCCTAGCCCAACACACCATTGAACTATATCCAAATGGAAAACCTATTAGGCATAAACAAAGACCTATCAATCCAAGATTGAATCATTAATGCAAAATGAGTTATCCAAAATTTTAGAGGAAAACATCATTTTTTCAATTAAACACCCCTCTTGGGTAGCCAACCTAGTTCATGTTAGGAAAAATAATGGGGAGATTGAAATTTTTGTCAATTTTAGAGACCTCAATAGATCATCTCTCAAGGACCATTATCAGCTTTTGTTAATGGAATAAATCCTATGAATAGTAGTTGGAGCTAAAACATTTTCATTGTTAGATGGCTATTTAGGTTACAACCAAATTTTTGTCAAAGAATTAGATCAGTTCTAGATAGCTTTTACCACCAAATGCGACACTATGTCATATAAGAATATATGTTTTTGGAAGACTAGTGTAACCTTAAAAAGGGCTATGTACATGGCTTTTAAAGGTCTAATCAATTATATTATTTTAATTTATTTGGATGATTTATTTAATTTTTCAAAGCATGCACATGAAAATTTAAACCATTTGAATAAATTATTTTAAAGGTGCAAGGAATTCAGTGTGTCATTGAATCCAAAAATGCATGTTTATTGTCCATGAATGTAAGTTGTTGAGACATGTAGTCTCAAAATATGGTTTGTCTATTAATATAGAAAGGGTGAGTGTTATTTTATCTCATTTCCTTTTAACCCACAAGAAAGGTCTCTAAACTTTTCTATGGAAAATTAATTTTGTAAGGAGATTTATTTCAAAATTTTCTCCACTAGTTAAACCTCTCACTTCCATGTTAAAAAGAAATATTTCATTTAGCTGGATCAAGGAAGGTAAATATATTTTGAGGAAATTAAGAAAGAAGCTCCCTCATTATATAATCCTAATTATGAAAGAGATTTCATCCTTTATGATTTTGGAGGTGAAGAGAGTATATTAGCTATTTTGATTCAGAAAAATCATGACCAAATGAAACATCCAATTACTTTATTTAGTTAACCACTCAAAAACTATGAAATCAGGTATATTTTTATTGAAAATAAAGTAATTTTTTTTTGTAAAGATCCAAAAAAATTTAGGCACATGCTTTCTAACAACAAGGTGCAACTGATGGTTAACCATCCAAGTGTGAAGGAGTTCCTTTTTAATGAAGATGTGAGTGAGAAAAGAGCTAAGTGGATAAAAAGAACCACAAAATATGATGTGGATATCAAAAGCATTAAACTTGCAAGGGGTAAAGAGTTTTGTGAATATATAGAAATAGATACAAATTTTGTTGATGACACAATGTATCCTCAAGGAGAAGCCCAATTAACTAAACATTATCATCCAAACAATTGGTATCATGAATGGTTAACATTCTACAAACAAGTGAGTATCCACAAAGACAAAGTTCATCAGAAAGAAGGTATTCCAAGTTTCAATATATACCTTATGTGATTGTTGATGGTATTTTGTTAAAAAAAAATGTTAATTGAGTTCATTTAAGATTTATTGGTGAAAATTAGACTTAAAAAGTGCTTCAAGAATTCCATAATGGCCCATCAAGGGGTCATTATTGACCAAGAACAACTATTATTAGAAATATGAGGTCTATTTACTATTGGCCTAATCTATTCAAATATGCCAATAAATGGGTAAGGAGTGTGACTATTTCAAAAGTAAATAGAATCTAGCTACTTTTCCTCAACACCCCATCCAAGTAGACCATCTATTTACACAACAAAGTTTGAAATTTATTGGCATGATAAATTATATTTAAGAAGAAGGTGAAACTAAGTTGCAATATTAAATTATGTACATGAATTAAAATCTCAAAAATAAGATTACCAAATCAGATTATATATATGTGATTTCACATTCATCACAGTAGAAAAATCAACAAACAAATATGACACTAAATTTACATGGTGAAACCCTTTTGAGAAAAAAATTTGCATGATAAAAGAGGGAAAGTATATTATTTATATTCACAATAGAGATATACACTTCCCTTTTGATCTCTAACAACTTGGATTTTTCCATACACCTTGAATAAACACAACATGAAACTACCATCGAATGGCTCCAGTATATAGAACTTGTGGAAGGAAAAACCACAATGGTAAACTAAAACAAGAGGTGCAAAAAGAACTTAAAAAATCACACCCCTTTCTTGAAAGACCAAGTTTCATGATAAAATATTTAATAAAATTCACAAGGCACGAAATGGTCACCTAACCCATAGCCTCTTCATTTTCTATCATTTAGGATGCTTTGGTGACTGTTCAACTTAAATATGCAGAGCCAATGGACACCTATTTCCCTCAAAACTTGCATGCCCCACTCAAGACCTTTCACATTCCCAATATGGATACCTAGGAGGGATAATTTATCCTCTATTGATGTGTAACATGCACCAACATTATGGAGATGGAGAGGAGGGGGAAGAGGAGAGGAGGGGAAAATTTGCATTCTGGAGATGATTCATATGGAGAAGGAGAGGATGCAGAGGACGCAGATGGATCATTGCTAGGAGGTGGTGGCAATGGAGAAGGAGAGGATGTAGAGGATGTAGATGGATCTCTGCTAGGAGGCATTGGCAACTTGTGGCTGGACTGGTTGTTATTGCATTATTGGGTTGTGACAACTTTGTGTTGTTTGCTTCCTTCTTCTAGTCTGGTGGTGGTGGTGCATAGCAAGTTGTCATCCAGTTGGGTGGCAACAGTTTCGCTTCTTCATTGGGATAGGATGGAGGATGTTGATGCTCCTCTGGTTTCTATATAATTTTTGGCCTGCCCTTTACTTTTCTTCTTGAGGGTTCTGGTTGTGGCCTTTGTGGGGTGTGATTATTTTTCCTTACAGTTGGGGATTGTGTGCTATGGATTTTCTGAGGAGGTTTGGTTGGAGGATGGGCTTATTTCTGGTCCTATTGGGAATAATGGGATGGATTGGGTGCTCATTTTGAAGACCTCTCTTTCTGGTTTCTTCTTGGCTTCCCTCAACCCCTCTCTGTTGTCTCCTTGGCGGTGCCTTTTTAGCAGCTCTCGTTGTTGGGTTGTGATGACTTTGTGTTGTTTGCTTCTTTTTTCCAGATGAGTGGTGGTGGTGTAGAGCAAGTTGTTGTTGTCCAGTTGGGTGGAAAAAAATTGCTTCTTTGTCAAAATGGGTTGAAGGATGTTGTTGCTCCTCTAGTTTCTATCTACTTTTTGGCCTACCCTTTGCATTTCTTCTTGAGGGTTCTGGTTATGGCCTTTGTGGGGAGCACTTGTTTTTTCTTACAACTAGTGAGTATGTGCTTTGGGTTTTCTGAGAAGGTTTGGTTGGAGGATGGGCTTATTTATGGTCCTATTAGGTGTAATGGGATAGCTTGGGTGCTCTTTTCGTTGACCTGCTCTCTTTCTGGGTTCTTCTTGGATTCCCTTAGCCCCTCTATTGTTTGTTTGGTGGTGCCTTTTTAGATGCTCTTGTCTTGTGTGTTTCAAGGTTTTTACTGCTTTCCCTCTTGTGGTCTGGAGATGCTTCCCATTGGTTGGAACTATGGATTTTTGGCCTATCTTTGGTTCTGATTGGCATGTTGGGGTTGCTTGGGTGTTTAATGGTTTGGTTATCTCTCAGTTTCCTTCTTGTTTGGGTTGTTCCCTTTCCCCTTTTGGGTCATGGTTGCTTCTTCTCTAGGATGACACCTTGAATTTTGTTCTCCTGGGGTTTTGTCTCATCTTTTGGGATGGACTATCTGTATGCCATCATGTTGTGGGCACTCTTAAGATTCTTTTGGAGCTAATGGTTGTGTTTATTTCCCCTATTTTTGGTGGGGTGCTTTTGACTGGGCTAAGTGTCATTCTTATTTTTCTACCCCAGTTATTTCTTTTGGTTAGGGTTGTTTCTATCCTGCCCTCTTCAGATGGGTTCTCTACTCACATTCTTATTGTGGTAGTGATGGAGCTGGATGTTTTTAATTTGAGATTTTTGTTGAAGTTTTGCTTGGTTGTAGTGTGTGCTCTGGGTTCTTTTTTATGGTGATTTATTGGCTGAGGGATCTTGCTATTTTTGGACTCTATTCAGATAAGTTGTGCCCTTCTTCTCTTAGCTGGGTGGTGCTCATGTTTTAAACCTAGACCCTAGATACTTTTGGAGTTGGAGTTTGTCACTGCTACTTGTGTGCTAAAGTAGAGTGGTTTGTTTGAGTTTTTGTTGTTGAAGTTGTCTATGGACAATTTAGGTTCTCTGGCTTCCTCTTTTTTATTGTGGGCTAGGTTGTTTTCTAAGTTTCTCTTTTTATCCCAGTAGGTTGAGTCCCCTCAGGCTTAGCGATTTTCTTTTGAGGATTGCTATCTATAGGTGATGGCTTCTTACCAGGTTTCTCCTAAGGGTGGTATGGCTACTTGTGTTGCTATTGCACTGATCTTCTTCCCGAATACTATGGAGGTGGAGTTGGGAGGTGTTTGTCTCTAGCTTCCTCAGTTGATGATCCTACTGAGGTGGACACTTCTCCTATGGAGGTGGAGGTTGAGGGTGTTGGATTATTCTTGCGATAGTGGACATAGTGGGAATATCATCCTCTCCAATCGAGGGGAGCTCCTTCCTATTGAGGTAATTTCAAATTTGGCTTCCTAGTTCGAGCAGTGGCTTTGTGCCTAGTGGTTTGTTGTGCTCTATTTTCTCAAGTTTTTGATTAGGGGCCTAATGGTGTCTTACACCATTATGTAGATTATCTTTCTTGGCTCTATGGTGTATTCCATGAGTGGTTGGTTTGTTGATGCTTGTCAGATGTAGGCGGGTTCAATGTGTATCTAATTGGGTTTCTAGTCCCGGTTAAAATTAGGTTGTTAAAAGGTTTCAGACCCTTACTTGTGTGTAAGATGCAACGTGTGTAGTCATGCTAATCTTTAGATGTTGTTGTGGGGTTGTTTTTGGTTTATAGTTTATTTTAATTGCAGCTTTCTTTTCTTTGTATTGGGTTCTGAGCCCCACCAAAACCCATTTTTAACCCCTAATAAAAAACATCCACCAACATTAAATTTCCTCTTGAAATATAATTGCAATATTCCAATATTAAATGCATTTCTCTCATGTCTCCTAGAACACTTACCATGAAACATGGAGACATAAATAACATAGGTTTGCAAGGTTAATGTAACTTAACATAACATTTTCCCACTTGAAATTATACATTGAAAAAACATCTAAGTGATACAAATAATAAATCAAGTATAGTGATCAAGACCCATGGAATACTACACTAAGATAACTTATCTGTGGTCATTGGATTTGTAAGAGAATATGTGATATTATCTAAAGTGTTAAAATTATAAATTAATACCTTACCATTCTCAATCATTTCTCATATAAAGTGATATTGAACATCAACATCCTTAGTATGATCATGATACATAGAATATTTGGCCAGAAAAATAGCACTCTGATGCAGGAGCATCCAAGTCCATAGGCAATCTTGCATCACCAAAAATATTTCTCTTTTGGTTTTTGTTTATTTTCAATAAGGGCTTAGGTATTTGGAGAATAATATTTTAATTTGCAACAATGTAGATTCCCTTGATGTGAAATTGTAAATGTAAATCACATGGGAAATAAGTCTTGGTAAAACAGTGAAGCATCTTGGAGGGGACTATACCTTTTTAGTGTCCACTTTTGGAGAAGTTCAAAAAGTCTTGTATGCATATATATGTGTCATAAAATGTCATAATATGGGCTGCAAAGGAATCTTGCATGTTGTTTGCATGTATTTGCATGTTGGCCACAAGCTTTGCATGTTGTTGCATGTCTGAAGTCGTATCTATGAGACCCAGTTTTAGTAAAATGGGCATAACTTTTTTCATACAATAACAAAATTAAGAATTTAAAAATGATTCAGAAAGCTGGAAAGAAGGCACACCAAACCCAGAAATGGTTTGAGGAAATTCTAAAAAATGATAGATCATTGATAGGAAGAAAGTGACGGGTTTTCTTGGTGGTTTAGTGGAGGTTGTTTTGAGAAACCAATGGTGGTTTCTTCGCTCACAACTTCTATATATTGATGCTGCTCATTTGGAGAGGGGGGATTTGGAGAAGAAGATTTTTTGCATACTTAGATGCTGTTGGAATGAAGCTAGAAATGTTGAGTTGCAGATTTTTGTATGTGTAAAGCCCATGATGTATGGGAGCATATGAGCTCCATGATTATGTAATTCATTTTCAGATTTGAAATCAAGATATGTCACATTTTTCTTTTCCATATTTCTTGCTAATGTTTATTTGCAGCATGCTTGCATAGTGGTGAATGTGTGTGTGGTCTTAGATTTGAAAGTGGAGAGTTTTCCCTACTTCATCAGTGGCATCAAAGTAAGTGTTCTTGAGTGTATAGGTAGAGTGCCAAATGTGAGGCAGTTTGCACTAGGACTTGAGAGTGGAGATTTTGCAAATAGATCGCCGAATGTGAGGCAATTTACATGTGAAGAACTTGAGGGTTTTGGAAGTTCTGTTGTTGAGGCTTTGAGAGGCCTTGAAATGGAAAAGAGGAAGAGGAAAAGTAATTTTGTCATTAGACAGTTTTTGTGGATTCCTAGACTTGAGAAAATCAAAGAAAGACTGAAGATGGACAAGGTGAGAGAATTTGAGGAGTTGAAGCAAGCAGTGGAAGATTTGAAAGCAGATTGGGCAAGGATAAGAGGTAATGGTAACTTTGTTTATCATTTTAATAATAATTTAAATGTAGGAAAGAAAGAGGATGAAATAGAATGTCATGCATGTGACACTATGGAAGAAGAAGATGAATGGGAAGAAGTTTTTGAATATGAAGTTGAAAATGCATGTCTTTTGGAAGGCATGAACAATGAGATGAAAGAAGTTGCAGCAAAGGGTGGAGATGAAGATAAAATTGTAGTAGTTGAAGAGGATAAAAATGTTACAACAAAGAATGAAGGAAAGAATGAGGTAAATGGGGAGGTAGAAGTTGAGATGATGAAATTTGAGGGTCCTATATTTGATAAATAATTTGGTGAAGATGAAGAAGATCTCCTACTTAAAGAGGAGATAAGGAAGATAGATATCTTCTTTGGAGGGAAAGTGATTGATGAATGTGATAAAAGGATGGGAGAGATACAGGTGGGAGAAGATAAGTCCCACGAACATGTTGACCTTGTTTTGTTTGCAGGAAAAGAAGTTGCAGCAAAGGAGAAAGAGGTAATAGTTGATTTACCTTATTATATGCAAGTGAAGGAAGAGAAGTTTGAAAGGATAATGAAATAAAATACAGATGGAGAAGAAGAAACAATTGATGGTGATAGAGAAGAAGATATTGCAGCAGCAATAGAAATAGAGAGAGAAATCTTTGAGGTAATGGTTAAGTTTTCTGATTTTGATTATTACAATAAAGATAATAAGATGTATGCAATTGAAGTGTTGAATGTAGAGGCAGTGCAAATAGATTTTGTTAGTGCAGATTTGTATGGAGGTATTGCAGAAGAATATCAAGATTCTTCTTGGTGGAGGTGGTTGGTTTGTGGTGGGTTTCATCTCACAAAGGTGAAGGAAGAGAGAAGATGGTGTAAAAGAATGTGTAGTGTTCCAGGCAGATGTTGGAAGAAGAGATGGAAGGAAGAAGGATATAAGTTTTATTCGGTGATAAAGTTTACTACAGGTTGTTTACAATCTAGAAGGGTAGTCCTACTACTCAACTCCATTTTGTGAGTTATACTCACAAAATTCAATTTACCCGTCATGTCTAATGCAGGAGCATCCAGGTCCATAGGCAATCTTGCATCACCAAAAATATTTCTCTTTTGGTTTTTGTTTATTTTCAATAAGGGCTTAGGTATTTGGAGAATAATATTTTAATTTGCAACAATGTAGATTCCCTTGATGTGAAATTGTAAATGTAAATCACATGGGAAATAAGTCTTGGTAAAACAGTGAAGCATCTTGGAGGGGACTATACCTTTCTAGTGTCCACTTTTGGAGAAGGTCAAAAAGTCTTGTATGCATGTATATGTGTCATAAAATGTCATAATATGGGCTGCAAAGGAATCTTGCATGTATTTGCATGTTGGCCACAAGCTTTGCATGTTGTTGCATGTCTGAAGTCGTATCTATGAGACCCAATTTTAGTAAAATGGTCATAACTTTTTCATACAATAAAAAAATTAAGAATTTCAAAATGATTCAAAAATTTGGAAAGAAGGCACACCAAACCCAGAAATGGTTTGAGGAAATTCTGAAAAATGATAGATCGTTGATAGGCAGAAAGTGACAAGTTTTCTTGGTGGTTTAGTTGAGGTTGTTTTGAGAAACCAATGGTGGTTTCTTCTCTCACAACTTCTATAAATTGATGCTGCTCATTTGGAGAGGGGGGCTTTGGAGAAGAAGATTTTTTACATACTTAGATGCTGTTGGAATGAAGCTAGAAATGTTGAGTTGCAGATTTTTGTATGTGTAAAGCCCATGATGTATGGGAGCATATGAGCTCCATGATTATGTAATTCATTTTCAGATTTGAAATCAAGATATGTTGCATTTTTCTTTTCCATATTTGTTGTTAATGTTTATTTGCAGCATGCTTGCATAGTGGTGAATGTGTGTGTGGTCTTAGATTTGAAAGGGGAGAGTTTTCCCTACTTCATCACACCCTAACTATCACATCCAATCCTCACTATCTTGCAATCAAAACCAATGTCATTATGAAGTATTTGTAACCATACCACCCCATTAGATACATGTGTCATAGTAATATACTCTAGTTCAATGGTAAAAATATCAACTATAGGTTGCCTCTTACTCATCCAACTCACTACACCTCCAAACAAAGTAAATACATAGTCACTTGTAGACCTTCGATTATCCAAGTCACCTTACCATTCTACATCAATAAATCCTTATTTTTTCAATGACTTGACCATATAATCAGTACAATGATAAACCAAACAATAATTGTAAGTACCACGCAAATATCTAAACACCCGAGCTTAACAAAAGTCCAATGAACATGTTTACCAAGGTTAGACATAAACCTTCTTAGAACTCCCACTGCTTGGATTATATCTGGTCTAGTGAAAATCATTACATACATTAAATTACACATGACACTAGCATAAGGAACCTTAGACATATCCTAAAAATCATCATAAAAAATATGACACATATCCAAGCTCAACTTAGTACCAACTAGAAATGGAATAAATTAACTACCTTATAGTCAAGCATATTAAACCTTCACAAAATTGTATCAATATACTTAATATGAATTAGCCAAAGCCTTTTGTGACCCTAATATTTACTGATTTACATTTCAAGAATATATTTTGTAATCCCTAAATCCTTCATATCAAACTTTTAAGAATGTTCTATCTTGAGCTCTCTAATTAATCATCACCTTGTTGTTACCCATGAACAACATATCATCAACATACAAGACAATATGTAGAATCTAATCGTCAATGACTTTAATATAAACACAATGATCCTCCTCACTCCTAAGAAAACACAACTTCAACATAAAATAATACACTAATAGTAAGACATTCTAGGTGATCGTTTCAAATTATACAAAGATCTCTTCAACCTACAAAAAAATTATTGTCTTCCTTTTCTAGTGTCAAAAATGTACTCTACCTTTTCAAACTATGTTTGGGTCCCTTAATAAATTGGACTCAATTAAGCCTCTAATTTCCTAAATTTCACATTTACAAGCCTAATTAATTGCAATTTTGAAAATGGGAGTCATGATTTAATTAATACAATTATTATTTTGATCACCCCAAAATGAATAGGTCCTGACAATTTAGGTCAGGATCCATTTTCCATTGGGTAAATGGGTCCCATTTAATATCACAAATCAAATTTAAAACATGTTTTTGGTGGCATCATAAGGTCCAAAATTTAATTTTTAAGTATTGGCTTGTAATGTTTAATTTTTGGGAAATTAGAAAATTGTCTATAAAAATAAGATCTTTTTATCAATTCAAATCCTAGAAATCCTAAGCAACATTATCAAAATTTCACAAGAGCTAAGATTATGGTAAAAGGTGTTCAAGTCTAGATTTCTCAAGAATTTATTGTAGCAATCAAGATCTCAAGCATTATGTATGTTTTTGGAGCTAACATTGTGATGTAGGTTTCAAGCATTCGAGTCAAATTTCAAGCATCAAGATCACATCATCGATCAAGCCACTTCATGCAAGATCAAGACCTTGGAGAGATATACTTAGTTTTAGTCTTTTAGGGGTTCAAAATCAAGGGTTTGGTGAGTTGTAACCTAGCACTTGTTTATTCATCACTCCTTTCATGTTTTACTATTTCAATTCACGATTTAATTACCAAAATAGGGTTTGACCAAGGTGAACCCCCATTCACCAAAAATAAATGATTTTTCCCTCTTCTTTGTTTTGTAGATCTTAGGTTTAAGAAGGATTGAAGATCTATCAAAGGAGAAAAATTGGAAAAGTTGCAAAAGTTGTCAAAGTTGTTGTCAAGCTACGGAAACTCACGTTCATAATCTATTTTTGAATTTATTTTACTGTGAAACCTAGAGGAATCAGAAGTGCATACATAGGACCAAAGGACTTTAAAAAAATATTTTCAACCCCTATAGCTAGACCCATTCACCCTTGGAAAAATGAGTCTCAAAGGACACTCAATAACATCATTTTGGTGAAAGGCGCAAAATACTTAACCTTTTGAGATCTACAAGAAAATTGCAGGTTTCGTTATAGTAAGGTTTAATCTAGTGATTTCAAGTGTTACTTTGTATTTTTGGGTTTATTTACTATGTTTATTGTTTCTCCCAAAAATGTTGTTTCAATAGATTTATCCCATCCTAGGTCATAAGGAAAACAACAAGAACTCCTTCAAGGTTGACTTGCATAAGGGATGAAAGTCAATCTTGGCTTAAGGGATCTCTTTTTCCTAATGAAACAAATGAAAGATAGGTTCATTACAGCCCATTTTTCCCTTTTTATTTATATTAAATTATTGGTGAACCCTCATTTTAATAGAAATAACCTATTTTTATATGTTTCATTTTGGCGAACCCGACATTACTGCACTATAGATTTTCTGATTTGGAGTCCATTCAAACTTTAGATCTAGGATTTTCATTTCTTTGCATTTCATTGCATTTATTTGCATATTATTTAGGGTTGTTAATGTTGAACACTAAGAATAATGAGAGGGGGTTGAATCAATATTCTATTAAACAATTTAGTTATAAACTATCCAAACATTAAAGCTCATCTAGCTGCAATTGTAAGTAAAGACATGAAAGAGGTCATAACACCAAATAACACATAAAAACCTATTTTTTACATGGAAAACCTAGAATGGGAAAAACCACTGTGAGGATTAGCTCACAATATATTATAACTAGTTATAAAATATTATAGTGGCTTATATCCATGAATCACTATCCTTGGAAAGGCTCACTTCCTAAAATGATTACAAAATAGAGTGTGGCTCACTACCAGGAGGTGAAATAATGGAATACACATTTCATGTGCTAAATTTAATTCCAATTAATCTCTAAAGTACAAAATCCTACTAATATTTTTAGTTTCACACCATACCCTACCATGATACAGAACTTATACATACAAGCTCACATAATATCACACTATCACGCATCACTACTTATCACTTGTTGCATATCATATATATATATCACCCATTCAATACAAAAATGTTTCATATATATATGATATTACATCCACATACATAAATTAGGCTAGACTAATTGGATGTACATATAATTAATTTAAAAATAGCTTGTTAGCTTCAAGAAAAAAATTGTGCAAGGAATGATTTAGGGTGGAACAGACTTAAAAAGGATCTCCTTGAAATTTGCATAACCACATTAATCTTCATACCACTTATTCATGTTTGTAGGAGGAAGACTTGATCACAAAAATAAATCAGACTAACTAGCATCATTCAACCATATGATAATATAAGCTTTCACCCTATGAAACACACATAGATTAGACATTTTTAAATCATATCCCAAAGTCGTATCGACTAGATCGAAGTACCAAAGAAATCTAGAACAAATAACTCATACCACTATGCTCAACTCTAAGGAGAAAATTGTATGCCAAACTTCTATCACTTGTATCTTTCAGCCCATTCAACCAAAATTGTTGAAATTTTTTCATAGATTCATTTAATAGTCCTAAATAACATATTAAAACCACATAGGCCGATCTAATATGAGAAATTTTAGACTAGATTACCGAATCGGGGTAACACAAACACTGTTTACTCGATTAGACAATACTGTCACCAAACAATGTTGGAAAAACAACACACCAGAGGGTTTCTTGTTCATTATTTCAACTATCTCCCTCTTTTCATTGATGGCAACATGTTTCAAAAATTAATCTTCAAAAAATTGTTCAAAATTATGAACCCAAACTGTGCAAACTCGCCCTTTCAAATATACATCACAACTTCTCCAAAACTTCAAAACTTCTCCCCCTTAGGGTTCCAAAACTTCTCAAAATTTATCCCACACCAAAATTTCTCCCCCTTTAACATCAAGGAAAAAGGGTGTACCAGTGATAAATTTGAAAAAAGAACAAAAGAGAATGGAAATAAATGTATTAAGATTAAGATTTATCTTGTCAAGTTTCTTTGCATCTGCCAAGGCACTTTAAACTAGAATATGTTTGGACCACCAAATCTCCAAGTTGTCCAAACCACCTTATAGCATCCTATTTTTGTCTTTGTAAGGTGAAAAACTTGTTCTATAGGTCTGAAATGGAATTCTAGTAGGCATAATCTCTGTCATCTACAATGTTGTAGGCTCTAGAGGTATTTGCAAGTTGGGAATCTATTAAGTCCATTAAGTCTTTAATACCTCAAGTGGCATCTGACCACCACATGCAATAGACAAAAAATATTTGAACTTCCTCTTCACATTCCTTTACCTCTTGTAAACTTTGCATCACCATGATGTGTGTTGTTGCACATTTATCCTGTAGTACTAGTAACCTTTTCTCCAAAGGCTTAAGTTAACCTCTTTTTCAATCTGGTCCTTTAGGCTAGAGGTATATTCTTTAAGTGAATCAACCAAGAATTTTAAATTCTTAGTGGGGGCTAGAGATTCATCAATTGTGGCACCAGGAGCTATATCCTACAAATCCTTGATGGCATCATTTACTAGTTCACTCCCTTTCTAATGGGTTTCAATAATTTCCTTTTTATCAGAGTTAGGAAAATTACTACTAAGCTCTATCCTTTGAGCTTGTAACATCTTACTCAGATCCACATAGTCTAGATGTGATGGAAGTTGAATTAGCTAAGGTGGAATTATAGGATGACTCCTTGTTTTCCTTGACAAAAGAACCTTAAGAGTGCTTCTAGATGATTCTCTAGATGTCTTTGATGGTTCAATGGACTTTAGAGATTCTTCTTCACTTCTCCCAACCTCTGTTTCTTCCTTATTTTCTTCTTTCTTTTCCTCTTCTTCCTCTTTGGAGGGATTTTTTGATGGTTTGTATTTATTTTCTTTCTCCTTCATGTGCTCATCATTCTTTCTATCACCACTCTTTTCATCTTTTCTTTCTTCTTCATCATTTTTATCTTCTTCACCACTATTTCTAGTATTCTCATGGTGTTCTTATGGATTGTTACTAGTATCATTCTAATATTGATCTTCAATATTTTCTCTGGTTGTATCCTCTATATCTTCTAGAGGAGCAAATTTCTTTGGAGAAGCATGTATATCGTCAACCTAATTAAAATGTGATACCTTTTCAATAGAATTATCCTTTACTTCTTCTAAAATAGGTAAACTGGTAGTAGGGGGAATCACCCCTTTTGTGTCAATGCTTTTTTTTATTAGGCTCCTATACTAGAGTTGTATGAGATGAAGAAACAATACTCATCCCAATTTTCTATGCCATGTATTTCACTATGGAAAAATTCTCTTGCTTCAACCTTTCTACTCTGCCTTTTTCTCTTGTCAAGAGATTGTATATTTCTTTGACTTAGTCTGGCTCAAGATCTCCATGATTTGTTAATGAAGTAACTCACATAAATCATAGTCCTTTCCATTCACCACCATGCAACATAAATTGTCATTGCAGACACCAAATTTCCTCTATTAGCAAAATAGATATTTTGACCTATCATGATTGTTGCATACCTCACAATAGATTTGGTAATGGGTTTGGTTGCCAATGCTCTCCCATCATATGTGGCACTAGTTAACTTCATAACCACATTTTTTTTCATAGAATTTTATATCGGTATTGGTCCAGTATCATAGAGTCCAATCACAACTTTGATCACATTTTTAGAAATTATTTCATGACCATTTCTCCACACAAAATTATCATGCACCCTACATAGTTCTATTCTCACATACATCACATCTATTTCATTGCAAAATTTGGGGAACCAATTCCAGACATCTAGCTTCTTTTGTACAAGGTTTTCATACTTAGGCTTCACTAAGAAATTATCTCTAGTTAACTCCTTTAGCCATTGATTTTTGAGTACTTGATGGTCAAATTCTTCCAATTTCCCATGAATGTAGGTTCTAGTGTCCTTGATGGGTAAGACATGGTTTGCAATTTTTGAAAACGCACTAATAGGGTCGATGTCAAAGACCTTCCATGAAAACCTTTTGAATTTTAGTCTAGGTCTCTCAAAAGTCTCAACCACAATTGGTGTGGCCATTTCTCTCTCTATTATTTTATAGATGCTAATGCAAATTACTTCTAATGCAAACCCACAAATTATAGATAGATGTAAATAGCTTTTTCACGCTCGACAAAAACTAGGGTTTGATGCCAGATGCTTTGAATCACCTTTAACTCTCCTTCAACTCTCTTTTCTTTCTTCAAATGTGCAAAATTGATTTAACTGACTTACAATTTCATTTTATACTTTACTGATCTACTCTAATTTCACATGTATTGCATTTGATCCTCAAAAAGTTGATAGACACCTCATAAATACCTTGTAAACCCTAAAATGCTTAGCAAATCTTCAAATTAGCATATTTTTTGTCAAAATATTTTTCAACATCTTCAGATAATTATCATTTTACATCATATATCTTTGTATCACTACTTGGAACCTCATATATTAGGGGTTTGTTAGTTTTCTTTGTAATTTCTCCCCCTAAACCCATTATTGGATTTAGTTTTTAGAATAATTATCTACACTAGATGGAGGTATAGATGTGTTAGGTTCAAATTTGTTCTTAGATTCTTATTTCTTCTTCTAGAACTTCTCCATTTTCTACTTTACTTTAGTAGTATCAACTTTATTTACATGTTTGTTCTTTCTTTTTGGATTAAATTTCCTTCCATTTTTGCTTCTGCATAATCTTGAAGTATGTCCTATTTTGTTATAGGTGTAGCACACAACATTTTTATGACCAAATTGATTTGAATGCATCCTTGATTTTCACTGGTTAGCCTTATGACCAAATGCATTACTTGTGTAGCAATAACCTTGAAAATATTTAATCATTCTATAGTATTGAATCTATTCATCATCATCTAACTTCTGCATTTAATAGCTCTATGTCCAAATTTATTGCATGCAAAGCATTTTCCATAAAAGAATCCAACATTCTAATTCATTCTACTTCTACATTTTGTTTCCCTATGACAAAATTTATTACATGAAAAACACATACCATTGAAAGATGAGTACCTTTGAGAATTAGCTTGTTTGATAGGAGTCCTTCCAGTAATGCTTCTTTTATTCTTGACCTATATACCATTGCCTTGATTCTTCATTTGATTATCAACCTTGTTAGGGGGTTGATTTGTTTTTGAACTTTTTCCTTCTTCAAGTCCCAAACCACTTTTATCCTTAAAGGGTTTTTGTCCTACAATCAGTTCATCCAACATTGTAGAACTTGTTTTGAATTTTTCCTCATGAGATCTTGCTTTCTCTAGATCTAATCTTAGGGTTACCACTTCTTGTTCAGGCTTGATGCATTCATCAGTCTTTCTCTAAATTTTAGCTTTTTGATAGTCCTCAATTCTCCTCTTTTCTTCCACTTGCAATTTTAGTTTGATAATGTCCTCATTTTCTTTCTTCAACTGATCAATGACTTCTCTATGCCTTTCCTTGAAATTTTGATTTACTCTCTTAACTTTTTGATGCATTCATTTGATTCTTTCAGGTTATCCTTTAGGATTTATTTGTCACTTTCAACTCTTTCCAGATCTTCAAGAGAAACATTAAGTTCATCTTTGTCATTTGTATTCATATCTAGTGTACTTAATTGCAAATATTTCTTTTGAAGGAATAAGACACTTTTTTTCACCCATGTGTTCAAACTCCAAGATCTCCCTCAAGTTGTTCGGCTTTTCTAAAGGAGCCTAGCTCTTATACCAATTTTTGAACACCCAGAGTACTAGGAGGGGGGGTGAATCAATATTCTATTAAATAAATAAACTATAAACCATCCAAACAATAAAGCACATCTAACTACAAGTGTATGTAAATACATGAAAGAGATCATAACACCACATAACACATAAAAACTAGGAATTTTTACATGGAAAACCAAGAATGGGAGAAACCATGGTGATGATTAGCTCACAATAAATTATAAATGGTTATAAGATATTATAGTGGCTTACAACTAGGACTCACTGTCCTTAAAAAGGTTCACTGCCTAAAATGATTACAAAATAGAGTTTGGCTAACTTCTAGGAGGTGAATTGATGGAATACACCTTTCATGTGCTAAATTAAGTTCCAATTAAGCTCCAAAATACAAAATCCTACACAGATTTTTAGTTTCACAACATACACTTCCTTGATACATAACTTATACATACAATCTCACATTATATCACACTATTGTACATCACTACTTATCACTTGTTGCATATTATATATATGTCACCCCTTTAATAGAAAAATGTTTCATATATATATGCTATTAGATCAACATACATTAATTAGGTCGGCCTAATTGGATGTACATATACATAATTCAAAAATAGCTTGTCGGCTTCAATAAAAAAAATGTGCAAGACATGAATTAGGTTGGAATGGACCTAAAAAGGGTTTGTTTAACATTCACACATCCATATTAATCTTCATACCACTTATTCATGCCAACCAGAGGAAGACATGATCACAAAAAATATATCAAATTGACTAGCATGAATAAACCATATGATCATATGAGTGTGTGCCCTATGGAATACACATAGAGTTGACAGCTGTAAATCATCTCCCAAATTCATAGAAAATAGATCAAAGTAACAGAGAAATATGGACCAAATAACTCATACCACTATGCACAACTATGAGAAAAAAATTGTATGTTGAAATTCCATCACTTGTATCTTTTAGCGCATTCAACCAAAATCGCTAAAAATTTATTTATAGATGCATTTAGTAGTCCTAAATAACATATTATAACCACATAGGCTGATCTTCTAATATGAGTAATTCCTTACCAGATTACTTAATTAGGGTAACACAAATATTGTTTATTAGATTAGACAAAACTTTAACCAAACAATGTTGGCATCAATGACAACATACCAAAGGGTTCCTTCTTCATTCTTCCAATAATTAAATTTCATTAGTTTTCATTTCATTTATGGTTTTAGGTTTGCATTTTGCATCATTTAAAAATCTAAAAAAAATAAAAAAATTGCATGCATATTACATTAATTTTGTATAGTACATGCATATTATTGTATTTTCAATCATTCATATTCAAAAATACATTTCAAAAAGTTTCATATTTTCCATCATTTTTCATACATTTCACTTGAATTTAGACATCAAGATTTGGAAAAATCAGTCACTGAAAGTACAGTTTATAACGTGAAACAAGAAACCCTAGATTTGAACTACAAACTCAAATTCAAATTTTTGCAACCCCTATACTATGACTCATTCACCCTAGGGTGAATTTTTCTATGTACAGATGTTGTCTCAATCTTTTTTGTAATGATTTGTCTCTATTTTCCTTCTTCTAATCTGCTATTAAATCTAGGTTTTAGTTTTAGAAATTAGAAAAAATGTCACCGTTTGCATTAGGTTTAATTGGTCAAATTATGTGGATTGTAGAAAATAAAAAATTGGCATTGAAATGCGTCATTTTTAGGTTTTTACATTAAATAAGTTGGATAGATAACTTTTCATTTTTGGCACACACTCAAAAAACTCAAAATGTTCTCATATTTCCTTTTCAAGTATGCCAAGAAAAATCTCATTAACAAGCATGTTAGTCAATCTTCCAATATCTTTCCTAGTTATGAGTGTCTCTTAGTGCAAGAAAAATAAATTATTGACACATTCCTTAATTCCATATTGTCTATCCTTCACTCATCCCCTAATATCTCTCCTATTTGCGAAGATGCTTTGATACAAGAGGATGCAAGCATAAACAATCATGATAACCATAGTTGTTCTTCTCTTGATACCTCTCCTACTTGTGATAAAGGAATTTTGGTGTTAGAAGATACACCCATTAAGATTCATGGCAATCTTTTTTGCTCCTCTCCTAAAAAAACTCTTACATGGAAAGATATTATGGCTCAAGAGAATAAGATCATTGGCATATTTCTTAGCATTACCTTACCTAGTATCCATTAATCTACCACTCATGAGAATTTTTTAGTGAAAGAGGATGTAATCATGGACAATCATGACAATCACATTTATTATTATCCTAATATCTTCCTATTTGCGAAAAATATATTTTGTTGTTAGAAGATCTACTCATTGAGAGTCATGAGAAGATATAATTGAACAAAATTATGTAGTCATTGGCAAGCAAGAAAATCATATTTATTCTTCTCTTGATGCCTCCCCTACTTGTGATGAAGTTTAACCATAGAATGTGATGAAAATATAATTTGCTTCTCTCTAAAAACTCTCCTACTAGGGAAGATATCAAGTGCAAGAAGATGATAGAATGGATACATGTCTTTCAAAAATTAGTAATATGGCTCCAAAAGCCCTTCCAAGTAATGAATACCAACCCATGATAAATCCTTCACCTCATCCACAACAAAAAAAACAAGAAGAAAAATCTATGGACATTGTCATTATGCCTCCTATTATGATTAACGTAGATGATGATGATCAAATTGCTGAGGAAGTGCATAAATAAGTTGACTTTATTATTTTCCTCCTCCATGAGCTTAGATGATAACATCTATGATGGTCCTCCTGTAAAGAGCGAATCACTACACATTGAACCTAGTGATGCTCCTAGTACAACACTTTTCATTGTCCCTTTGGCTAGTTATCTACCTTTTGTATATGATGGACAAGATTGGGATGTGAATAACATGTTATAGGTTGGCTCACATGTGACATACTATTCTTCTCTTTGTGTTCTTTTTCATTTCATGAGCGTAATGTGATCCCTCATATTGTGATACTTAGTGTGTATTTATATGTTTGTGAGCCTACTTTGGATGAATCTTTCCACTCCATTGGTACAAGGATTTTCTTTTTATCCAAATTCTTCTATATGTTGTAACCATTTGTCTTGTGTTTTTATTTTTGGAGTGACGCAAGGTGTTGAGACATTCAAGTCTGCTCCATGTGACCCAAAAATTATCCTTTGTTATCCCTCTCTATGTTCCATTCTTCCTTTATGCTTGTTGTTCGATGAGTTATTTGGGGAATGATGATGATTTCAAGCTTGATTATATCACTCCAACAATACAAAAGTTGACTCCAAATCCATGGATCCCTTATTTTTCATCTTAGGATTGCATATATGGGGGGAAACCCTCTTTTCTATAATGTAGCTTTATTTTGGAAACATATGTTTTACATAGGGATTTCCAAATAAATCTCTCATATATCAACATTTATCATATACTATTTTAAATTTATTGCTCACAACATGGTGCTTAGAAATTTATTTAAATTGGGGGCATATGTGTCCCCACTCATTATTCACTTCAAAGTGTGGTCTTATTACTTCATGTTATGTGTCTTCTTGGTGGTGTCATTAGGTTTTAGTTCCTTCAATATTTCAACATTTCTTGGCATATGATATTCCTCTTAGTGGTGATGTTATAGATTACATTCCCTAAGTTGCAAATCTTTTATCCTTTACTAGTCCTCTCATGGAGACATCAGTTGTGATGCTCCCTAAGGTGAGACCTTTCATGAACTAAGAAAAAACCCTTTGAATATCCTATTGCATGTATTAATTCTACCAAGCATAACACAACTTGCTTTCTAGTGGAACCTTTATGTTTTTCAAGGCCGCCAAGCATAACACAATTTTCTTGATAGTGGAGCCTTTTTCATGAGTACCGAGCATAATGCAACTTGCTAGCCTTGTGACCATTTTTATGGCACCTTACCAGAGTTATTAGGAGGTATAAAATTGGTATGGTTAGTATTGTGTGCAACATGTTTTGTAGCCTAAAATAGTGCAAAACAAAATGAAAGCAAAGAAAAAAAATAAAACAACACCTCAAGATTAGCTTTGTTAGACTTGAACAAAACAAAAAAAAATGGGATGATTTATCTTTCCCAAGATGATTGGTTGGTTGGCCTTGTTGATAGCTTGATATGTGTGCTCCTAGATTGATTTTGGTAGCACAACAACTTGTTTTTGCTTGATTTGGATGCAAGGATGAAATATTTGAGTTGTGGATGCAAGGGTTTGGCTATGGAGATGGTGTGAAAGCTTAGGAGATGATTAGGGTTGTTGGAGAATGAGAGAGAGCTTGAATGTGCATGAGATGGTTAGGATTCTTGCTTGAGAATATGGTTAGAATGGTTAGAATGATTAGGGTTCCAAAATGGCTAAGTGTTACTCATTTAGGCAAGGGAGATGAAATGAACAGTTGAGATTGAAAGAGGACAAGATATCAATGGCTCATATCAAAGAGTTGACTAAAGGAATTAAAACTTCCATTGGGAAGGACATGGGGATTGTAAATGGAATTAAAAATTCTATGAGAGGACATTGGGAAGACAAAAAGGAATTAAAAATCCCCTTAGGGGATGAGAGAGGAATTAACAATTCCTCAAAAGGACCTTGGAAAGACAAAAAGGAACTAAAAATTCCTTGGGGGATGGGGAGAGTTGACTAAAGGGTTGATTTGACTAGCTAATCAATGATTAGAGGATAGTTAGGTAATGAATATTAGGAGCCAACTTGCAAAAGTTGGAGGATGTGACACATCCTAATCATGGATTAGACATGTGCATACCCCTAATGATGGGATTAGGAGGTGAATTAAGATTAAGAAAAAGTGATGGAGAATGTGAAATGTGAGGAATTAAATAAATGTATTAGTTATTTAATTCTTTGAGGAAAACGGGAATAAAGGGTAAGGTATTTAATTATTTAACTAAATACCTTAGGGATTTAGAGGAATTTAGGGGTATTAATTAAATAAGAACAATATTACTTAATTACTACAAATAAGAGGATATTTGGATGAAAAAGGATAAATTTGACCAAAAGTAAGTTGTCAAATTTAGATGTGTACATTTTTCCCCTCTTTGAGATGGTGTTACAAAGTAGCATCATTTCAAAGAAGATTAAAAGATAGCACCAAGCAGATGGTTAGATTGGGAAAGATGCCCCAATCATCAAAGGAGTGACTAGGAAGAAGGATGATAGGAGTGAAGGTGAAGATTATGGATTGAGGATGATCCCTTGAGAGGACATGTGGGTTCAAGAGAACACGAGTGTTCTCTCAAAATGGATAAGATGATGAAAGGAAAGATGGGGAAGATGATGCAAAATGATGGATAAGAGAGGATGAGAAGTGATAGGAGATTGGGAAGAGAAGAGATAATGAAAGGAGAAGATGAGAAGAAAGGAAGCACAAATGGATTCAAGGACAAATGTGATGTTCCCTCAATCAAGCTACAATCCAAAATGGGTTGATGATGGATGGAGTTTTGTTGATGAGGGAATGATATATCTTGAAACAACATGAGGATAGGGAAGGATAAATCTCGATGATGATGATGAAAATGTTGTTGATGAGGGAAGTATACATTTGATGATGATGATGATGAAAGTGTTGTTGATGAGGGAAGGATACATCCCGATGATGATGGCGATGTTGATGATTAGATCAATGCTTGTAGCAAGGCTGGGAACAAGACCAAGGATGTGATTAGATGATTTGTGTTAGATTGAATGGATTAGGATTGGATGGAGATGTGATATGGTTGAAATAAATGAAAATGATGAAGGAAAAGGTGATTAGAATAACTAATCTATATTATCCTAAGAAGATTGAAGAGATGATGATATGATGAAGATGAAGGATGAAGAAAGGGGAGGGATGAAAATGGATAGGATAGAGAGATGAGGAAAGTGATGAAGGATGAATGGATAATAACCAAATCAAGCAACTTAGTTATTATGTGTTATGCTACCATGTAATGAGCACTAAGTTTGATATAGCATGAGATACTATGAACCAGGGTATGAAGAACCAAGGTGACTTTGTATCACATGCATGGGACTGACACAACAAAAAAAAGGTTAGTCCAACATCCCAAAGTCATAGGGGATTTGGTAGGGCCAATGTTGGAAAACCACAAACACAAAGGATGTGCCAGCATAACAAAAGACCACGAGGATCCTGGAGGGTACCATGTGGGACAACCAAGAAGACAAAAATAAACAAAAGATCAAGATATGCCCCTATGTTTACCAGTCACAACACACCATGATATGATGGATCAAGGCGACCATGACGAGGTGTGATAGGGAGCTCAAATGACAAAAAGAAAAGAAAAAAAGAAAAAAAAAGCATCAAAAGATCACAATCAATTTCAAAAACCATGTACCACAGGATCAAGAAGGTAGATGGGATTGATGAGGTCTATTAGGAAGGATACATCCTATTAAGACCAAAGATGGATACTAAACTAAGTGATTGACATGAATTAGGATATTCAAAACCAATTGAATCTCATTTATGAAGAACCAGCTAGATAAGGACATACTTTATGATACGACACATGACACAAGATAGACATACCCTAGAGACCTAGAGGCTCAGGGGCTAACCAAAGATTACCTTGCCTACGTGAAAGCACAGAGCCCTCATAGTTCAATAAAAGACCTTGGATAAAAGTAGAAAGAGGATGATGGAGACAATGATGGATGACAAAGACTAGATGGAAAAAAGGCCCGAGGCTAATCAAATGATCAACATTTCCTACGTGAAAGCGTAGGGGCAACATAGTTTGACAAAAGGCTGATGACTAACCATGGATAAAGGATGATGAGATGGCCATGATAAGTGGATAAAATGATGGAACCGATATGATGAGACAAGATAGACCTGGTGGATAAGATAAGATGATGGTGATTACAAAAAGCTTAGGGATGGGATAGTTATCCAAATCATCAAAAGATGAATTGGGAGGATGACATGATACAAAGATGAGTGATGAGAAGTGATAGAAGATTGGAAAGATGTGGAAAAGAACTGGGACTGATAATGATGAGATAGACGGCATTGGGTTGCATGGGGGGAAAGCCTATATCCAGATACCAATGACAAGGTATTAGGAGAGGGAATGAGGATAAAAATGAATGGATAGGGAGATAAGAATGGGGGATGGAAGGGATGCTATGATGGACAGATAGGAAGATAAGGATGGGGAGATGAAAAGAATTTTATTTTGGATGGGTAAGGAGATAAGGATGGGAAGACAAAAAGCATTTTCTTTTGGATAAGGAGATAAGGATGGGGAGATGAAAAGGATGCTATGATGGAAGGATAGGAAGATAAGGATGGGAAGATGAAAATAATTTTCTTTTGGATGGGTAAGGAGATAAGGATGGGGAGATGGAAGGGAGGCTAGAATGGATGAATGATGTCTCCAAGGACTATGTCACAAAGAAGGAGATTCCCCACTCTAGATATGTCATGCATGATGAGGCAGGAGGAATGGAAGATAGAAGGATGGGGAAATAAGGGAGTGAGATGGATATGGATAGGATGGATGGATAAGGAAGGGAGATTGATGGTAGCATGATGAATGGATAGGGAAGGTAAATGGATTTGGATAAGGATTATAATAGTGTATATGCAAGGGTAATGTCTGTCAAGAGGTATCAAAAGCATGTATATATGTTTACCCCTATCTATATCAAGATCACAAGGAGGATGGAGGGATTGGGATAAATGGGAAATGATAGGTAGGATGTGTAAGATAGGTGGGATGGAGGAGATGGGTGAAGGGGATCAACAGTTACCCCCAAGTGTGGAAGTAAGTTGGATGGGGAATTTACACATGATACTTCTTTGCTAGGTTTTCATCATGGTACTTATCCAAGGTGCTTGTTTGCCAAGTTTTGACTATTGAATGAATTATTTCTCTTTAATTTATTTTTTATTTTTGACTTTTTTGACTTTTTTGGACTTTTTGGATTTTTTGGATGTGGATCGAGATGGATAAAGAAGGATAGGTATGTGGTGAAGTAGATTTAGGATACATGTGATAAGGAGATTAATGAAGGAATCAAGCATCAAGTTCCATATGAGGTATTAAGAGCCCATGTGTGAAATGATTATTGGATGCTAGTACAACCTTAGTTATGAAGATGGATGGATTATACAAAGGAATGGATTAAAGGGATTGGATGAGGGAGATATGTGGGATAATAGATGAGATGTTGGAAAGTGTATGGATGGAATGATGGGGTGGATGTGTGATGGGGAAATGTTTTTAGAAGCAACATCGACACATATGGTGGGGGATGTGAAAGGATAGGAGGATTAGTGGATGGATGATGTGAGGATAATGGAGGAGATGGGATAGTGAATTTTGGGACATAAGGACCCAAAATAGATTTAAGAGATGGAGGATGTGTATGATTAAATTTTGGATTAGTAACTTTGGATGTTGTTACATATTTTTCATTTGAAGGCATCACATCTTTTTTCTTTGGGATCCACATGGTTTTGATCTTTGCTTTGGTGGGCCTTTCTGGCCTATGGGTTTGATTTGGATTTTGGATTTGATTTTTATTTTCTTCATCATTACTTTTTAAGGGGATATGAGGTGCTTTAGATTCACATGGATGTTTAGATTTATACATTTTTACTTTAGCATCCAAAGTGTTTTTACTAGCAATGGGATGGGTGTGAGGAGATGGATGATGTGGAGGAAACATGAATGGAGTGATGGAGGTAGGATTTTTGGGATGATATGTGGATGGAGGGTGTGTAGGTATGTGCCTTTGTTGATCCTAATTAGGGAACATGAGAGTGGTATATTGATGATGGGTGATATGGATAGATGATAGATGGATGAAAGGAGGAATATGATGAGATGGAGGATGTGATATTGGGATATAAGGGCCCAAAATGGAATTAGTAGCTATAGGATGTGTGATGGTGGATGGAGGGACATAAGGACCCAAAATTGATGGGGTAGATGAAGGATGGGAGATGGTGGATGGAGGGACATAAGGACCCAAAATAGATGGGGT
The DNA here is from genome assembly GCA_007258455.2 of Sequoia sempervirens. Classification (NCBI taxonomy): domain Eukaryota; kingdom Viridiplantae; phylum Streptophyta; class Pinopsida; order Cupressales; family Cupressaceae; genus Sequoia; species Sequoia sempervirens. The sequence goes on from VDFB02252616.1 coordinate 199,787,735, forward strand.
AGATGAAGGATGGGAGATGGTGGATGGAGGTACATAACGACCCAAAATGGATTTGAAAGATGAAGGAGGAATATGTATGGTTTTTCTGAGGTGATACGATGGAGGGGGGATGGCAGAAAATGGTTTGGCGGAGTGATCGGAAGAGCCTATATTTCTTTAGGAGGAGGCTCGTCAAGGACGGATAGAGGTTGTACCAACATTTTTGGATTGTGATTCTTGGGAGATATATCCAAGACCTTTTGTACATGGATTTTATTTAACGTGGAGGGGCTCTAAAATACCTTTCTCATGAATATTTAAACCTTTTCCTTGATAGTTCATTTTTTTGAGAATTCGCTCTATGGTAGGGTGCTTGTTATTTTGGAAACATGATGTGAGTCAATTATTAGGTTGAGGAGGATAGGTGGTGTATATGCTTGGTTCCTCTTCTGCAAGGAAACCACCATGGATGAATGTGAGAGTACCAAGGGAATATAAGAGTGGTGTGTAGATAGTGGGGTTAGGTGACGATGGAGGATCATGAGATGGAGTTGATGGGGTAACAACATCTTGATCAGGAGGAGTGAGTGGTAAGGTATCAAGAGATGGATTAGGTGATATGATAGGATCTGAAGTTGTGGCAGTAGGTGATAAGGGCTCATGAGATAGAGTGGTTGGATCCTGAGTGACAAAGGGATCATGGTTTGACATGGATGAAGAAATATGATCTCAAGGGAGACCAAATGGGATGGCATCGTCTTGATGTGGAGAAGGGGATATGTTGGTATTATTTGGGTCAAGATCTTGGCATGGATCATCTTGTGTGGGTGCAAAAATGATGGAGTGTTGGAGGGATTCCTCAAGTGGGGGAGATGGAAGGATGCAGGATTCATGAAGTTCATGAGAATGGATTTTGGTGATACTAGGAGTGGGAGGAGTGGATTGGAATTGAGTGTCTTTGATGGATTGGGTGGATCTAGGAGTAGGAGATGGTGATTGGGTTTGGTTATCTTTGATGGGTTCGACAGCTCTTGGAATAGGAGATGGGGTTTCAATGGATTCAGTGGGTTTGATGGTTTCAAGGGTTTGAGTAGTGCTAGGGGTGGTAAGAGTAATGATAGGTGTGGGATGGAGAAGGATCTGATTTCTAGTGACTATACATGGGAGAGTGGGGTAGCATGGTTCTATGACTTCAAGATGTGGAGTTGGGGATGTATTATTTGTCATGAGCCCTTGGAGGACTTCTGGAGTGAGAATTGTGCATATTCTAGGCTTAGCTAGGGTGATGGGAATAGATGAAGGATTATGGGTTGGTGGAGGAATGGGATTATGGATTGGTGGACTAGGATTAGATGGAGGAATGGGATTGGATGAAAGACTAAGAGTAGGTGGAGGATTAGGATTGGTTGGGGGGTCAATATTAGATGGAGGGTTAAGGTAAGAAAATTGTGATAGCAGTCTAGAATAGGAAGACATGGATGGTGGATTGATGTTGGAGGAAGTAGATGGGGAATTAAGATAGGAATATTGGGATGGTGGGTTAATATGGGAATATTGGGATGGTGAATTAGGATAGGAGGAAATGGACGGTGGATTAGGACAAGAGGATATGGGTGGTGTATTAGGACAAGAGGATGTGGGTGGTGGATTGTAATAAAGATATTGGGACAATAGATTAGGATTGGAAGATTGAGATGGTAGATTGAGATAGGAGGATATGTATGGTGGATTAAGATAGGAAGATGTGGATTTTGGATTATGATAGGTTGATGGGGGTGTAGGATTAAGATAAAAAGGTGTGGATGTAGGATTAGGATGGGCAGACTAGTAAGGAGGATTAGGATAGGGGACATGGATGGGGGATTATAGTAAGAGTATTAGGATGGTAGATTAGGATGGGAAGATTGAGATAGTGGATTAGGATAGGAATATTGGGATGATGGATTGGGATAGGAGGATGTGGATGTTGGATAAGAGAAATATGTAGATGAAGAATATGCAGATGGGGAAGATATTGGATATCCTTTTTCAGAGGTAGCATAAGGATCATTATTAGGCATGGATGAAGGCATGATGGGATAGCTTGGATAAGTGATTAGATTCTGGATGGCACTTGGGGAAAGCTTACTAGAAATGATAGCATCAAGGAAATCTATGTCATATACCTCTTGATCAACAAGGCTTTCATTATCATCATCAATGTAATTAAGATTCCCCTTAACTACTATTTTTTTTCCACTGATGAAGGATAAGGATTCATGATGTTAGACTAAATGGATACAAATTGAAAAGATGGGAAAAAACAATTAGAAGGAAAGAAGAGATGATGAAAAGATAAATAGGATAGATTTGAAGAAGATGGAAGAAGTGGATCTTAATATTTGTTTTGATATTAGAAGATCTTGGATGTAGATGGACTAACACCTAGATTGAGATTTAGATTAAGCTCAGGTTGGGATTGGATTAAAGCCCGGATTAGGACTAGATTAAAGCTTAGATTTAGGATTGCATTGAAGATCATATTGGGATTGGATTAAAGCTCAGATTTGGATTGGATCATAGGATATGATAAGATTGATTCTAAACCAAGTTCAGGGGTTTTAACTAGATGAAATAAGGTGCTGACAATAGAATTTTTCTACATTTGGTAGTTTTCAAAAATTGTCAAATTTTGCCATTTTAGGTAACTTCACATGCATATTTTTTGGTCCAAATTTTTCTCAAAAAATTCCAAGAACTAAGGTAGGATGAGTTTCCAACTAACATCCTAAATCTGAAACATGAGTTTCGAGTTATTAACAAAAATGACTTTTCAAAAATTGGAAAAAATACTAAATTGTGATTTTGAGGGTCAAGATGAAAGCTTCAAGCCCTGAAAAAGTGTTGAAATAGGAGCCAACTAACTTAGGGTCCTTTGTGAATGAAAATTCCACCTCATAACACAACTACCCATAAAATTTCAGCCCAAATAGACACCAGAGTCAAAAGTTATGGCCTCTGAAAGTTTCTGCATCAAAATCAAAACCCCTAAAATGAAGTCTAGGTGATGGGGATCAATGAATCGATGATGGATGTGGACATTAATGATGTTCTAAGATGCACCTATGTGATTTGGTCAATGAAATAATTAATTTTGGAAAGTGTTGATGAACGGGAACGACGATGACAAGAAGACATATGAAGGTCTATTCTTGGGCAAACTCGCCTATTTGTGAAGGAAAATTCACCTGTTCAAGGATGGTAAGCCAAATTCAGCTATTTATAAAGGAAAATTTTCCTAAACTGTGGATGACTCAAGGAATAGGAAAATTTGAAACACAAATTCCCCCAAAGACTAGGAAAATTTTCCCAAACAGGGAGCAGGTTCACCCAAACTTCAAAGGACATAAGGAACAGGAAATTTTGCAAGCAAAATTTTCCCAAACTGATAGCAAGTTCACCTAGACTTAGATGACACAAAGTTCAGGTGAATTTGCTAGGAAAATTCACCCAAACTGATTGCAGGTTCACCTAAATAGCTACAAATTCACCTAAACAACTACAAATTTTCCTAAACAATAGTTAGATTCGCCTGAACAATTTCAAATTCACCTAAATAGCAGTCAAATTTTCTGAAACACTTTCAAATTTACCTAAACAGCTAGTATATTTTCTTGAATAGTTTCAAATTCACCTAAATAGCTAACAGATTCACCCAAACAATAGTCAAATTTGCTTGAACAGTTTCAAATTTGCTTAAACAACTAGCAAATTCGCCCAAATAGCAGCCAAATTTGCTTGAACAGTGACATATTCACCTAAACAACTAGCAGATTTTCCCAAAAATAGTGACAGATTCATCTAAACTTTGACAGTATGGACAGAGAATGGATTCACCCAAAAACGGGATCACCTGATGGACAAACAAACCTGATAGATGGATAAATGGATCTAACGAATGGAGCAAAAAACCTGACAAAGGGAGAAATAGACTCTCATAGCGGGTGAATGGACTCTTTAAATAGAAAAAAATCCTCTCCAAACAAATGATGACCTCTCTGAATAGGTCAATGGACTCTCTGAATGGATGAATAGACTCTTCTAATGGACAAATAGACTGACTAAATGGATGAATGGATTAACTAAACGAAAGACGGGATTGGCTATTCAGGGAGAAAACTTTACCAAACTGATGGAAATTTTTCCAAAGAAGGTGGAAAATTTGATGACTCAATGAATCTACAGGGACTAAAACAACAAGAAAATTTGCCTCTATAGTGTGCAAATTCACCCAGAATAGTAGCAAATTCGCCCAAACATGGAGAAAATTCACTTATTCTACAAAACACGAATGAATTTGATGAATGGGGACTGAAAAAATCGCCTAACGGATGAACAAAATCGCTTGTTCCAAGAAACAGGAAAAAATAGGGTCACCTAAGAAAGTGACCCACAGGAAAATTAACCTTTGTCAAAGGAAAATTCACCCAAATGGGGAGACCTGGACTAGAATAGGATGCAAAACAACTAACTTTGGCAAAGGATGACAAGCATGGAAAAGAATAGAGAGAAGGCCAAGGTTGACTCACCTCAAAAGGAAAAACACTGGTATAGCAGAAAGAAAACACACCGGGCAACACAATCCTAGAAGGGTCTCTATCTAGGAAAAACAAGGTGATCTAGGGAGTCCTCGATATACACATGGTACGTGAGGCACAATCATGAACACTAGCCCATCACAAGTGTGAGTCGGGAGCCCTAGCGAGGTACTGGAAAGTCAAACCAACTCTTCACGTCTTATCTAGGTATCACCCTAGTTTTGACGCTCTGCAAGACATGACGTGACTAGATCGGGGTATAACTTTGGCTCTCCCCCCTTTATATAGCCCACTGGTACATGTGGTTGAGATCATCCCCTGGGTGATGAAATCCTAGGAAGGTCCCGCTAAGGGAAGAAGATACTAAACATTTTTAGCTAGTCCCTAGGCTCTCACGTAGCTCAAGGGGAGAGCTTAGATGCACTAGCACCTCCTAGGTAGACTCAACTAGACTAGAGTGAACTACGATTTCTAGTCACCCAAGATTGTCAAACGATGCAAGGGGATTGGATACATCAAAAACCAACTCACAAACATAGCAAGAAAAGTTTATTAACCCTCTAATTAAGTCTTTATGTGCCTAGATTAATATAGAAAAACAACAAACTAAATAACTACAGATCTTGGACTGCTCATTCTGTAGCAAATACGTTAGTGGTTTTTCAACTGCTACTCTTGAATGAATGAGAAACAACTGCACAAACATTAGAAAAATGAGGCACATTCACAAACAAACAAGTTAGCGGGTTAGCAACTAAAAACGAATCCAAAATAGACTAAAAAACTAAAGGATTAAGTCTCTTTTTTACCTTAGATTCACCTTTATAAGAGGCAAATTTGCCCACATCAGTAGTAGGTTCTCCTGTCTTGGGAAAGATTACAAATTCTCCTAAACTTGTTAGATGGAAAAATTTGACACTTTTTAGATTCACCTATATTGTTGCATATTCACCCCTTTAGCTACAGGTTTACCTATTTAAGGTGTAGATCCACTTGTTTAGGGTGTAGATTCGCCTGTTTAGGGTACAAATTCATTTGTTTAGGGTGCAGATTTTCTTGTTTGTAAACTTGAGCCTGCAAAACTTGAAACAACATAGAACATGAAAGAACATACCTATTTGTGGGTCCCACCAAGCATGCCAAAAATGTGTGCAATGTGTTTTCTCACCTAAAATAGTGCAAAACAAAATGAAAGCAAAGAAAAAACAACACAAAACAACACCTCAAGATTAGCCTAGTTAGACTTGAACAAATCAAAACAAAATGGAATGATTTACCTTGCCTAAGTTGATTGGTTGGTTGGTCTTGTTGATATCTTGATCTAGATCGATTTTGGCAGCAAAACGACTTGTTTTTGCTTGATTTGGATACAAGGATGAAATATTTGAGTTGTGGATGCAAGGTTTTGGCTATGGAGATGTTGTGAAAGCTTGAGAGATGATTAGTGTTGTTGGAGAATGAGAGAGAGCTTGAATATGCATGAGATGGTTAGGTTTTTTGCTTGAGAATGTGGTTAGAATGGTTAGAATGATTAGGGTTCCAAAATGGCTAAGTGTTATTCTTTTAACCAAGGGAGATGGAATGAAAGGTGGAGATTGAAAGGGGACAAGAGATCAATGGCTCAGATCAAAGAGTTGACTAAAGGAATTAAAAATTCCATTGAGAAGGACATGGGGATTGTAAATGGAATTAAAAATTCCTTGGGGGATGGGGAGAGTTGACTTAAGGGTTGATTAGACTAGCTAATCAATGATTAGAGGATAGTTAGGTGGCTAATGAAGATTAGGAGCCAACTTGCAAAAGTTGGAG